>JAJJWW010002076.1:0-666667 GCA_023531295.1 Papaver armeniacum | reverse complement strand
TGTTGGTGGAAATAGGGAGGGAGAACCTGTTTATACAGTTATTGAGCCTTATTCACGTCTCGTGGGAAGTGGAAGAAGTGGAGTGATGGAGTAGGTAGGTGTGTGTTGGTGTTACGACAGTCTTGCCCCACTTCTCCTGTAAATCTCTGGCAGTCACAACTTCTAACACGTTGATCATTTATAATTAGCGTCAAAAATATAATTACACTTTCTTACTACTCAAAATATAAATATAGCAAGGGCAAGAAAGGATCGATCCCCTGTAGAGGTCTAGGTTGTCAAATTGTTTGGTTTCCTATAAATAACACCGGGTTTTGTGATTTTATAAACTAAAATAAAATAAAAGCAAATAAAGAAAAAGCAAACAAATAAGATGTAAGAAGATATTGGTTAAGGATTTCGTTTTCATTCACTAACATGCTTTTCACAATAACTAGAATTGATTTTAATCTCAACTTTTATCAAAGACCCTAGAATACCTTGATCATAAGAATATCCAGCAAATCTCCTCATGTCATCAACAAACACATTAAAAGATGCGAATATGAATTCTACCTAAAGGAACAACCTAACGTGTAAAAGCACTAATCAAAGTTTAATTCCCTAGATGCGTTAAGTTCTATGAAATCAGGTAATCAAAGCAATTGAACGTGGAAAGCGCACTAATTCAATTTAACAAAGGTTACGATTCACATATGATCATAAGAATATATCACTACAAACCATAATCATATTATGCTACTTGTATCAAGGAATATCACTTTTTCGTATAATAAACCCTAAACTAGCAATAGATGTGATTAGAAGTTCTACCAATTTGCAACTTGACAAAACAATCAATCAATCATGAAACAATATTTTTAGAAGAATTGCAAACGATAATTATGAGACAAAACTAATATATTGAATCAAAGAATCATATTATATGAAATCCAACTATTCCATAACCAATAATAAACTTAGGTACTCATATTCAAGGGGTTCATCACAAGAAGAAAGAGAAAAGACTTCATAGTTCTAAACCCTAGAATAAAAGTAGAAGAAAAGATAATTAGCAAAGATATATGATTGTGCCTAGGCTTCTCCTATATATAGAGTTTTTGTAACCTCTCTTGAAGAAACTAGAAACCTAGCAAAAATAGGAAAGAGGCATCTCTTAGGAATTGTGTCCCGTCACGTTAAAACCCCGTGCAAAGTAGGCCGCGAGAATCGCCAAAGATCATTCACGTCCAAGTCTCGCCATGCAAATTAAGTCGCCTATGTACTGCCTATTGAGCTCGTGCATCAGCAGTGTGGAAGCCCAACCCATAATTGTTCTTAGCTTGTCAGTCCAGCCGGAGCCGATAAAGTGCACATTATCTCTCCTGTAAAACTTAGCACCTTCGTTATGCTGCAAACCAAAAACCAGCTTCATCTCCATGTTTCATCACCAACTTATTCACAGTCCATCACAGCCATCAATGACCAACATCTTGAGATTCAAGCTTCTCGTTACTCTCATGCCATGTTGCTTAGGTCTTGGTCACCATTCTGTTCTTCTCCGATCCACGGCAAGGCGCGTCAACCTTTCTCGAAACATCACACACCCCTGGAAACTCGAGTTCTTCTTCTCTGCCAGGATCATCACTAACTATCTCGTCACTGACAGCAACCATAGACCATTAAAATTGTTACCAGTACCATCGTGATCATCACGAACTTCCCCATTAACTCCAAGTGAGATGAACCTATCATGGACCATATCAAACACCACGATCATGTGGCAAGACCACGTTCCTGTCCAAGATCAATCACCTAGAATCACCACGACCCGTGCACGCATCGTCGACCAAGCAACAATAACAACCACGGGCCATCTCGTCATCACCATACTCAAGCGGACTCAAGCTACTCACTCTTTTATCGTCATGATATATCTCTTTGCGTCTCATCCGAGCACCATCAACTCCGCCATTCTATGCCAACCTCATTCAATCACGATCTCCATCACTGAGAACCATCAAAACCATGCAACCTTTCTCGAACTGAACTCTCGCCATCGGTGTCATCCTCCACAATGGCAACAACGTTCACTGCCATGCTCCCCTGTCACTAGCTCTTCCACCAAGCTCGAGCACATATCTTCTCTGTTACTCTCATCAACTATGCTTAACCCCAGCTCCCATTTCAGCCAACAGCCTCCATCTTCCCGAGCTCACTTCTCTCTGTTCCACTCGAGTTCCATGCATAGCTTACTCATTCCATCTCCCTGATAACCTTCCTAAACGAGATAGTCTCGTTTCTGCCGGCATCGTTCTCTGCCAATCATCATCATTACAGGCAGCAAAAGTCGATCAACTCCATCCCTGTTATTACTTGAGCTTGATAACACTCAACAGCTACCACTGAGTCATGATCATCGTGATCATCTTCACAGCAATACCAACACCTTCAGCATCATTCTCAAGCTCCCTGAATCACCATGGCATCACCGATAGCAGCAGCCCTGGCTCTAGGCTCCGTCCTTCACCATCCCCGAGGCCCAAAAGCTTGATATTGAAGTGAATAAGAAGATGGCAGCCTTGAGTAATTAAGCCAGGTGCCCTTAACATATTTTTAAATTCTGATTTCCCCCAAGTAAAGGACCAGACTCCCTTTAGCAGTCCCTCTTAGACAACTGCCCCTTAACATACAGAGGGGTCCCTTAGTGATCTTCATTCAACTGTCGATCTGGAAGACTGACAGTTTAGTTCCGACTTCGTTCTTGTTTCGCCCATAACTTCTTCATATGATGCCTGGAATGACTCCGTTCTTTCGGCATTGAGCTTCATCTTCTCGTCCTCTACACAATGAAAAGTAGAAATCTTGTATTTGAACGAGTTCCAATTGGTCTTTTTGCTCCAAATGACTCCATTGCACCTAATAAACTCAAAAGCACACATAAGATACATAATTTACAAAGAAAAACTCAAAGAAAGCATAAATACTAGATATAAAATTAGGTGTATTCTACACCTATCAAATTCCCCACACTTAGACTTTGCTAGTCCTCGAGCAAATCAAACAAAACAAAAATAAAACAAATACATACAACTCCGTGACGTCGAGGCTACGGTTAATTTTAGCATAAATAACAAGCCTTTAAACCTAGGTGTCCCTAGTGGACAAGTTATAGTCTCGTGAAGGTTTACTAGAGATATACCTACAAAACCTATATTTCAAACTCCGTCTATTTGTGACAAATCAATGAACAATCCAAATTGACTACTAGGAGAGATACCTTGCAAATTCAATTCAATTATTAGTAAATAAACTCTAATTAGATAGTCGAACAAACCACAATACTCGGAAACTAACAAACCACAATCACAATGAAAAGATTAAGAAGATGGATATAGATGTAGATGTTGGCGAATATTCACAAGTGTTCGATGTTTCCCATATCATCGAAGGTCACCTTTCTAAGATGAACCTAATCCTATTGGATTGAGCTACTTAGTCTTTAGAATGCTACATCAAATCAATTGGCATATACAAGGGAACCAAGAGTGACTTTATTCAACACAATAATAATTTTTTCTTTTTTTTATGATTGGATCAAACCGGATCCAATTTCTCTTTTTTTTTTTTTAGGCGGCATGATTAGATCTTTTGGATCAAAGCGCATGCTTCTTGTCGACAAGTACATGATAGTTTGCCTTGGATCCACCATTCCAGTTGTTTAGGTGGAGACGGGGACTACGTTTCACACATACTGCTATTCCCAAGTGTCTTTTTATTCCGTTTTGGTCTAATTAGTCGGTCTTTTTTTTTTTTTTTTTTCTTTTTTTTTTTTTTTTTTTTTTTTTTTTTTTTTTTTTAGTAACTCAATCACTCTATTTCATCTAAAGGTAATAACACGTCGATGTTTAGTGACCCACCAAAGCACTTAGAGAACAATAGATAAATATGGAAAAATAAAAAATAGAATGCGATATGGTGATATTCCGAGATATGGTAACAACTATCATGTTAATTTGTGATTCCTGAGCTATATTCTTCCCTTTTAGTTAATTGGTTCCTCAACTCCTGCATTCAAAATGGTTCCATCCACTAATGGTGTCAAAAACAAACATATAAATGCTCCCCCACACTTAAACTTCACATTGTCCTCAATGTGTAAAACCGAAAGTTCTGAATTCTGACGTAACAGCAGATAAAACGCAAAAAACTGTGCAAATTGGTAAAGGAATTTGGAAAAACTCCATTTCACAAAAAGTTGTTCACCTACGTGTTTTCTACACAGTGTCAAAATTTCACAGTGTTTTGATAAACGGTCTGACAGTTATGGTCTCTGGACTGAACTACGCGCAGTCTGAAATTTTCTGACGAAAAGGTATTAGCCATAATTCTCTTCTAAGATAGATTCCGGACTCAATGAAATTAAACATAGGGATGCAAATATGATATAAAAACAGTAAAAAATAAATAAACGAAACAAAAATAAAAAGCAAAAGGATAAGAGATACAAAACCGGTGGGTTGCCTCCCCCTAGCGCTTGTTTTAAAGTAAACGGCCCGACTTAGCTTCTTGTAAGATTCATTCCCCATACACCAATAATCGGAAAAGTTGGGGATCCTTCCATAGAACCTGTTTTCAAACACTAGCTTCACACAAATATTAGTAATATAAATCAAAAGTGAAGCTATGAACCAGATAAAAGCTTCCCCCACACTTATTCTTGTCCACACTTGAAGTGTATAAAGAATATAGAAGTTAATTACTTCCACGGTTTCTTGGTTCCAAAACCTGCATAGTATGAGAATCAAGTATCTCTAATGGCGGAAAACGAAACAAAGTCATTCAACAATGTTCTCAAAGCACATACATTCAAACCAATAAGAGGTAAAGGAGAAGAAACAATAGGCAAAGGGTTAGATAAACCTTTCACAATCTCTTGTATCACGGAATCCTCTTCATCCTTGAAAAACTCAAGTGAATTATTCACCTCTTTTATATCATGGTCCTCTATCAAACTTTGCAACCATTCTTCATCCGTTTAACGCCTTAACCAAAGTCTCGACATAAACATCATCATTACAATCCTTTGCAAGTTCAATTGGGTCTTCCACAATATTGGTTATAACGGTCTCATTCTCAACATACTCCTCCTTTTGTTGTAACTCACATATTCTTTTAGGATCCAAATTTTATATAAAAACTTTTTTCAAAATCATCATCCTCAAGCTCCACCCTTTGAATAGGCTCTTGATCATTATAAAGATCAATGCTTGAGTAATCTACACAAGTGTCGACATATTCCTCTTCATCTTCATCTTGATCCCAAAAGACTCCCCGGTGATGTCACCATGAGTTGTTTCAAGCAATGTATCATAATCACCGTCACTATCATAGTCAACATAAGATTGGTCCTCGCTGAATTTAGTGTTGCTAATCTCAAACTCATCCTTTTGAATAGGTGAATGATCATTATTAAGATCAAGAGTTGAGTTAACTACACAATTATCCACGAAAGTGCCTAAGGATTGGCCTTTTCAACATTAGCATCAATCAAATATTCATCACAAACCATATGCACATTAGAATTATCCATATCTTCCTTGTATTGATCAATGTCTCTTCGCAAGATAGTCATACTTTCAAGAAGTTCTTGGAGTTGCTCGTTTGTAGTCTCTTTAGCTTTTTGAAATTCCTCTTTAAAAAAGTTGAAACTTTATCTATAAAATTAGAGACTTTTTGTTCACAAGCATAAGAATCCTCCATCCTTGTTGTTGTTCACACACATACTCAACATAAGGTTGTTGTTGAGGAAAACCACAAGGTTCCATGGAATATTGGTCATAACCAATAAATTGGTTTTGATTATACCCATGGAATTGGTAGTTATCATATTGTTGAGGTTGTTGAAAACCGTATCCATTGTTCCAATATGCTCCTTCCATAGAAATAAGCACACGAAATAATTCTCAAACCAAGGTTAAAACCTTAAAAAAAAAAAAATAAAAATAAAACAAAAACTAAATACAAAAATAGGAAACCATAACAATTAACAACCGCTGCCTCCCGGAAGCGGCGCCAAAATTTGATCAGCGTAGAAATGAGCGACACAAATATAATTACACTTTCTTACTACTCAAAATATAAATATAGCAAGGGCAAGAAAGGATCGATCCACGAGAGGTCTAGGTTGTCAAATTGTTATGGTTTCTTAAATAAACTCACGAAAATTTGTGATTTTATAAACTAAAATAAAAAAAAAGAAAATAAAGAAATAAGCAAATCAAATCGAGATAAGAAGATATTGGTTAAGGATTTCGTTTTCATTCACTAACATGCTTTTCACAATAACTAGAATTGATTTTTAATCTCAACTTTTATCAAAGACCCTAGAATACCTTGATCGCAAGAATATCCGCAAATCTCCTCATGTCATCAACAAACACATTAAAAGATGCGAATATGAATTCTACCTAAAGGAACAACCTAACGTGTAAAAGCACTAATCAAGTTTAATTCCCTAGATGCGTTAAGTTCTATGAAAATCAGGCCAATCAAAGCAATTGAGCGTGGAAAGCGCTTTAATTCAATTTAACAAAGGTTACGATTCACATATGATCATAAGAATATATCACTACAAACCATAATCATATTATGCTACTTGTATCCAAGGAATATCACTTTTGCGTATAATAAACCCTAAACTAGCAATAGATGTGATTAGAAGTTCTACCAATTTGCAACTTGACAAAACAATCAATCAATCATAAAACAATATTTTCAGAGAAATTGCAAACGATAATTATGAGACAAAACTAATATATTGAATCAAAGAATCATATTATGTGAAATCCAACTATTCCATAACCAATAATAAACTTAGGTACTCATATTCAAGGAGTTCATCACAAGAAGAAAGAGAAGTTTCATGTTCTAAACCCTAGAAAACAAGTAGAGAAGAGATAGAAAAAGATATATGATTGTGCCTAGGCTTCTCCTATATATAGAGTTTTTGTAACCTCTCTTGAAAAAAACTAGGAAACCTAGCAAAAATAGGAAAGAGCATCTCTTAGGAATTGTGTCCCGTCGTTAAACCCCGTGCAAAGTGGCCGCGTAATCGCCAAAAATCATTCACGTCCAAGTCTCAGCCATGCAAATTAAGTCGCCTATGTACTGCTATTGAGCTCGTGCATCAGCTGGGAAGCCCAGCCCATAATTGTTCTTAGCTTGTCCAGATCCAGCCGACAAAGGGGTCATTATCTCTCCCGTAAAACTTAGCACCTTCGTTAGCAAGCAAACCAAAAAGCTGCTTCATCTCCATGTTTCATCAGCCAACTTATTCACCAGTCCATCACCAGCATCAATGACCAACATCTTCGTGATTCAAGCTTCTCGTTACTCTCATGCCATGTTGCTTAGGTCTTTGGTCACCATTCGTGTTCTTCACCGATCAACAGACAAAGGCGCGTCAACCTTTCTCGAAACATCACACACCCCTGGAAACTCGAGTTCTTCTTCTCTGCCAGGATCATCACTAACTATCTCGTCACTGACAGCAACCATAGACCATTAAAATTGTTACCAGTACCATCGTGATCATCACGAACTTCCCCATTAACTCAAGCTGAGATGAACCTATCGCGGACCATATCAAACACCACCAGTCAGTGGCAAGACCACGTTCCCTGTCCAAGATCAATCACCTAGAATCACCACAGCATTCTGCATCGTCGACAAGCAACAACAACAGCACGGGCCATCTCGTCATCACCATACTCGAGCAGATTCAAGCTACTCACTCTTTTATCGTCACTGATATATCTCTTTCGTCTCATCCGAGCACCATCAACTGCCATTCTGCCAATCCTCATTCAATCACGATCTCCATCACTGAGAACCATCAAAACCATGCAACCTTTCTCGAACTGAACTCTCGCCATCGGTGTCATCCTCCACAATGGCAACAACGTTCACTGCCATGCTCCCCTGTCACTAGCTCTTCCACCAAGCTCGAGCACATATCTTCTCTGTTACTCTCATCAACTATGCTTAACCCCAGCTCCCATTTCAGCCAACAGCCTCCATCTTCCCGAGCTCACTTCTCTCTGTTCCACTCGAGTTCCATGCATAGCTTACTCATTCCATCTCCCTGATAACCTTCCTAAACGAGATAGTCTCGTTTCTGCCGGCATCGTTCTCTGCCAATCATCATCATTACAGGCAGCAAAAGTCGATCAACTCCATCCCTGTTATTACTCGAGCTTGATAACACTCAAAGGCTACCTTTGAGTCATGATCATCGTGATCATCTTCCAAAGAATACCAACACCTTGACATCATTCTCAAGCTCCCTGAATCACCATGGCATCACCGATAGCGGCAGCCACCGCTCGAGCTCCAATCCTTCACCATTCCCTGAACTGAAAAGCTTGATATTGAAGTGAATAAGAAGATGGCAGCCTTGAGTAATTAAGCCGGGTGCCCTTAACATATTTTAAATTCTGATTTCCCCCAAGTAAAGGACCAGACTCCCTTTAGCAGTCCCTCTTAGACAACTGCCCCTTAACATACAGAGGGGTCCCTTAGTGATCTTCATTCAACTGTCAGTCCTGGAAGACTGACAGTTTAGTTCCAGCTTCATTCTTGTTTCGCCCATAACTTCTTCATACGATGTCGGAATGACTCCGTTCTTTACGGCATTGGCTTCATCTTCTCGTCCTCTACACAATGAAAAGTAGAAATCTTGTATTTGAACGAGTTCCAATTGGTCTTTTTGCTCCAAATGACTCCATTGCACCTAATAAACTCAAAAGCACACATAAGATACATAATTTACAAGAAAACTCGCAAAGAAAGCATAAATACTAGATATAAAATTAGGTGTATTCTACACCTATCACACGTTCTTGTGATGGCGCGTTGCCCGCTGCATCAGTAAACCGCCAGACCAATACCCCCAGATGTATCCCCCCGAGTTTGTGACATGATTGATGTTCGAATGTGTGGATCGTGGATCCATGAAAGGTAGCATGTAATGCTGAATTAAATAACTAACGTTAGGGAGTTGATGGAAGTATCATGTGTATTTTATGTGCATGATCCTGGTGTGGTAGAGTGATGGGTGGTGATTACCATGATGCCTCACTCTGACCAATTAACTCAACCAGGGTTGTATAACCAAGCTGGTGAAGTTGGACGGACGAGATGATCTTTGAGACACTCATCTGCGACGGCTAATGAATTAGGGTTTTTAGAAGAGGTGCGCAAGCATCACTCTTCGACTTGATCGAAACCAAGCATGGGAAGGTTTTGGAAAGGACCGACGGGCATGCGTGTGAACAACATACCGGTGTACACGTCCATATCTCATTGTCCCATGAAGGTGCGATCTAGGCCACTCAATTTGACCGGCAAAGAGGAGTGGTGGAGATCGATTTTGTGATAGGGAATTTGGTACCGCAAAAGCCGCGCACCATGCTCACTTCGGCGTGCGTTCCAAGATGACCTAACTTGGTCGGTCTTGGCCGACCATCTGCGTGTAAGTGGTAGGCTGGCGTTCACGCCTGCACCTCGACTATCCCATGAAACGCGTGATCAGACCACTCAAATCATCCCTGTGAAGTTGAGCCGGTCGAGATCGATTTGAGATTTGGAGGTGCGACCACGCTAGTTTGGGCGCGCGTCTTGGAACAACCAGGCATGATATGCCTTGGCCGATCAGGTGAGGGGATAGATGGGTCCACGATGGTCATCTTGGTATGACCGGACTGTTAATCTAATCTTGGACCCTCCATTCATCCTATAAGATGGACGCTCGTGATGCTCAAAACCCTAATTTGGGTTTCACAGCGTGTAACCATGCTCTGTTTGGGCGCATGAATTAGGATAACCAACCATGGTTGGTCCTGACCCGATTGGTCAGGTATGTGGCCGAGCCCCGCGATGATTGTGTTGACATGCTCAGGGCCCTTTGAATCTACATCTACACCCTCCATCTATACTGCGAAGATGGATGGTTTGAAGAACTTTTGCGACACATGTAATATGTCGCAAACCCTAATTTTAGGGTTTTCCGCCCATACTGCTATGGTTTGGACGTTTTGGCAAGCTAGGCCAATTCTGGAGGGAGGCCGACCATGCGGGGTCCGCGTCGGTTCAGCAGCGGGATATTCCATACAGCAGGGGTGATGGAATTGATATGGGTCATCCAATCATGCTTGTGGAGTTGGATGATCGATCATATCCGGGACCGATACGGTCAGTCCGGATGCTCAATCGGCTAGTATAACACACCGAGAGGGGCTCAATCGGGCTAGTATAACACACCGAGAGTCACCTGACGGTATTTCGTACATGGTTTCATTATAATGCGTTGGAGGTTCGTGTTGCTCAGAAAGCAACACTCGGTCGTCATGCCGCACCGATAATGAGTACGGAAATACAAGGCCGATTGCGCATTTAATTAATAATGCTAGAAATTCACAGGGTATATGGGATTGTTGCTACATGCTCCAACCTGGATGAATTTCATGTATTCACAGAATGGGATTGTTGCCACATGCTCCATTCTTGGTGAATTAAGTGAGGGAGTATCCAACACTTATTAATGGCTTTATCTTTTACAAGATGTCAGCGCATAATTTTCTGGTTTTTTACAACTTTAACCTTAAATGAAAATCCACCATCAACAATAAGTCCCCTGCCTAGCACATAATGGTTACACTATTGTGGGGTAGGCATGAGATGGTGACATATACAAAGGAGACAAGATAAAGGAAATCTACCTGGAGGGATTCCTCGTCAGGCAATCCTCCATACGTTCACGATCTTAAGCCTTGATGAACCGGTTTCCTCCCCGAGGTGTTTGAGTTAGGGACAAGATTCTTCCGGGCGTGGGTGCTTACGCACTGCTGGTTGAATCATTCGTGTATTCAGATGCTCTTCTGATTAGGGCTCAAAAGAAAGCCTGACTTGGTCGGTGTCGAATCCCCATGTATCGGGCACCGTAATCGTTTTAGGGTTTCCCCAGCACATATGCAGGTATAGAGATTTTGAACCACTTTTACGATTTTGCAATAGGGCTTTCTCGCAGAAACTCCATTTCCTCATCATGTCGAACACCAGTGGATCATCTTTCATACCATCCGGGATCTTAGTTAAACGTGCACGACTGCGTACGGGCTTCATGATGAATCCTGCTCGTGTTCTCCGAGTCAAGAAGATCATACCGGTTCGTCTCTTTTTCCTTTTCTGAATAATTGCTTGTTCTTCATAATGGTCGTGGTGAATAATCCTCTCATCCTTGCGGAGATATCCTACCGGAACATGTGTGACAGTTATCGATGATGACTTACTTAAAATAGTCCTCTTCCTTTAAAATCAAACACACCTAGCCTTGTGAACCTCGAAGATGCTTGATGCGGGTATCTCATCTTATGAATACCCAATGCAGGTCTTTCCTTCGATGTTCGTATGAAATGTTTATCCTCCAGCTACCGAGATGTCTGTGGATTCTTAGTGCGGAAGGAGTTTGTGTCTTTGTACACAAAGTTATGGAGGAAATACGGCCCATATCGCAACCGGGGAATGTGGTCCTAAGACTGCTCGGGCTGCTTTGGTCACATGCGAAACCGCCTTCTTCCCATGATTCTTTGAGATGGAGGATATTTCTATCCGCAACGTTGTGAATCAAGCCTCGAAAAGTGGGAGAATATGGTATCTACCTGCAATTCATGGATTTCAACGTGGGCTGAAGGCGGCGTCTTGATATTATCAAGGTCGATCGAGCGGCATCCTCGTGAATGTTGTTCCCGCTGCCCGAAAGCTATCTTGGAAGAGGAGAAGGCTCGCCGCAGAGTCAAAGGAGGTAGAGTTTGAATGTACAAGACTTGAAGAAAAGAAACATAAAAGATATCAAGCTAGGGACCCCGGAGATGATGCTCTCAAGGAACTATAATCTTCTAGATGGCCTTTTCTAAGTCGTATTCAGCTGTATTCCTTTTATGTCAAAATTTATTGGACATCTTTGCAGAATAAATTGCATGGGTTTTGATTGGTGAAACGGGTTTTTTCATTGATGCATCTCTGAATATAATTGATGATTCAAACATATAATGAAAATAAATGCTCAGATTGTTGACAGAAGCAGGATAGTGGTCGAGCATGATATGCCTTGAGCCACTTTCCATTGATGATCGCTTCAATTTGCCTCCGTCCACCTTAATAATTTTGTAGTAGCCAGTGTTGTAAGCCTTGGTGACTGTGTAAGGACCTTCCCATTTCTAAGTGAGAACTTTGGTGCGGACATGTCTTGTTGGATGTGTTTGGCCGTTTTCAAAACCAAATCTCCCACTTTGAAAACACGTGATTTCACGATTTTGTTGTATGCCCAGAAATTCTGTTCATGTACATCCGAGTACATTCTTACGCTTTGTCTCTTCTCGAAATCCAGTGTCTAACTCCGCTACTCTAGAGTTAGAGGCTTCGGCCTCGTTCAGGGATTCCATTGCCAGCTGCGATCTGGGCTGATGGGATTTTGATCTCTTTGGGAGAATTGCATCCGCTCCGTAAACAAGTGAGTGGGAAACCCCAATGGAGCTCGGGCGATGTCCGGTATGCCCATAGTGCCATTGGTAACTGGTCGTGCCATTCCCTAGGAATGTCGTGTACTGTTCGACTGATGATCCGGATCAATATCTTGTTGGTACTTTCAGCTTGTCCATTCCCTTGAGGATAGTAAATGGTAGAGAAGACCTGTTTAATGCCATACTGCTCAAGTAACTCTATTACCTAATTAAGGGAGTGCCATTATCAGTGATGATATGCTTAGGCACGCCGAAACGACAAATAATATGTTCTTTTATGAACGTCGCAATTGTTGCTCATGTAGTTCCTCGCAGGGGAATGGCCTCTACCCATTTGGTGAAGTATTACATCGCGCTTATGATGTACTCATGTCAGCCCGATGATGGAGGATTGATTTTTCCGAGCAATGTCCGTCCCCCAATCAGAAAATGGCCATGGACTGCTTGCATGAGTATAAAGGGGTGGAAGGAGCGTGAACAAGGTTCCCATGAATTTGGCATTTGTGACAACTTTGTACAAAAGCGGCTGCATCATCCTCCATGGTCGGCCAATAGTATTTCTCGTGTATGGAGAAACAGTTTTCCTCTTCCCTTGATGTTCCCCTTCATGTGCTTCCTTGAGATGATTGGGATTTCTTCTCCATCCAGGCATCATAGTAGATCACCTCCAAGCTCTTGCGATACGGATCCCTTCATGCAATATGAACCGCTTAACCTTTTGCTTCATCTTGATAGCGTCCTTTTGATTGGCGAGGAGTTGTTCCGTCACGGAGATAACTAATGTACGGTTCTCTCCGGTCCCCGGCAGTGGTTTATGTTAAAACTTCCCGTTGATGTAGCGTAGTTGACAATTTGAGCAGACTTAAGTAGTACGGATTGAGTCTCCATCTACGCATGTGCCCACGTTGAAGTCGCTCGGTAAGCGTTACCACGGTGATTGTCCACAAATTTCGTTGTGAACATGATTCACCGTAGTTGTGCTTCGTCATCCCCAAGACATCTTGACGGGAACCATCCGGGTTCCGATAATACAAAGATACCATAAAGCATGAAGAAGTTCCGTAGGTTTTGGACATCGACCTTTCCTTGGGAGAGTGAGCTGTTGAGCTCTTGAATGATCGGAGTTCGCCAATCGTCGGTCTTGGTGTCTTTGTATTGTGATAAAAATGTCGATTTTATGGTTCTCCTCTTTATCATCGTGGTCTTTCCAAACCTTCGAACTTCAATTTGGAAGCCGGTGTTGCTAGACAATCGGCGTGTTTGTTGTTGCTCCGATCGACATGGGTTATGGTTGCATCAAAAAATAATTCAAGAACCTCGTATTTCGATCGACATGGAGCTAGTGTTACTTCCTTTAGTGCGTATACTCCATTCATCGATTCACCAAAAGAGAATTTGAGTCACCTCTTATCTCCAAAGCGCGTGACTCCCTCTTGCTTGGCTATTGACAGCCCTATGAGAAAGGCTTCATACTCTATTTGAGTTGTTGGTGCATTCAAGTCCAAATTGAAGGAGTGTGAGAATACTTCCCAGCTTGGAGATACTAATACCACGCCCGCTCCTCCGATACCGCTAGGGTAGCAGAGCCATCAAAATACAAGAGCCACGTTTCTTCTTCCAAAACAGAGACGTACTGGGAATTCTCGGGGAGATCTTCGTGTAGCCCCTCGTAGTGCCTTCTCCTAAATGCTTTGCCCGAGAAGTCTGCAATCAGCCCTGACCTCCTGATAGCTCTAGGTGACGCACAAAGTTATGTCCAAATTTCGACATTTGGAGAAGCCACTTGCCTGTCCTTCCGCCAGGACCGGATTTGAAAGTAGAAACTTTGCAGGATCAGATTTGACACGAGTATCACCCTATTAGACGAGAGGTAATGCCAACTTTTGAATGGAATGGATCAAGGATAAACATGCTTTCTCCACTGGGTATCTGAGTTCAGCATCTCTCAATATTCGGTCAAGTAGTATATGGGATGTTCGGTTCCCTCGTCGTCTTCCCCGAGCGAGTAGAGCTCCTCTCGGTGTCACCAAGAAGCGGTGTAGAGATGTAGCGCTTTCCTTGTGCATGAGACTTCATAACGGTTGGAGATGACAGTATTCGTTGAATCTTTTGAAAAGCCTCTTGCTGGGTTGTGGTCCAAATGAAGCTAGCTCCTTTCTTTAGCAAAGGAGTGAATGAGGCGGCAAATTGGGCTAGACCCGGTATAAAACGTCGGATGTAGTTTACCTTGCCCATGAAACTTTGGAGTTCCTTCACAGTTCTTGGAGGTGGCATTGTGAGGATAGCTTGAGTCTTGGACGGGTCTACCTTGATCCCTTCCACGGTTACTTGAATCCTAGAAATTTGCACGAAGAGACACCGAAAGCGCATTTCAAAGGATTCATCTTCAACTTGTATTCTCGACACCTCTCGAACACTTGCCGTAAGACGTTGGTGTGATCTCCACTCGAGCCCTTGACTTGACCACAATATCATCTCGTAGTCTTCTACTTGTTTATGCATCATGTCATGGAAGATTGCTGTCATAGCACGTTGGTACGCTGCGCCGGCGTTCTTTAAACCGAATGGCATAACAAGATAGTAAAAATTGCCAAGAGGGGTTCTAAGGCTGTCTTACTTGCATCGTGCTCATACATCCTTATCTCGATTGTAGCCGTAACCATCCATGAAGGAAAACATGATGTGTCCTCTAGTGGCGTCTACTAACATGTCGATGTTAAGAGCGAGGAAAAGTCGTCCTTGGGCAAAAGACTTGTTCAAGTCTCTGAAATCCACGCAACACCGAATCTGTCCGTTTTTCTTCTTTACCGGGACCACATTGGCTAACCAGGTCGGATGATGAATAGGTCTGATGAAGCCAGCAGCTAGTAACTTCTGAATTTCGTTCTTGATTTGTTCTTCTACCTCATGTCTGAATTGCCTCGGAGATTGCTTGATTGGCTTGGATCCGGGTATGACATGTAAGTGATGGGTGACCAATTTTTTATCCTGACCAGGCATTTCCTCGTATGTCGAGCGAACACATCTTGGTACTCCTTGAGTAGTTGAACAAGACTCAGACGTTCGTCATGAGGACCCAGTCGAACTGATAGAGACCGCCCGGAGATTCTTCATTCCCGATGTTAATGTGCCTCGAGCTCGTCGACCGTGGAATTGGTTCCATCTTGTAGTTGTGTGGGGCGTCCAATACCTCCTCTTGTATTCCGTCGTTCTTACAAGCATTCAATTGGGCGGAGAGACCGGTGCCGACCTCTCCTCGCTAATTACTAACATCGGCGCTGGTATATTGTCTTCCCCTTCTAGTCACGTTTCGCTTCGAAAGTGCATTCCCTTTTGGTGTGAACGTGGGTTGAAGCTTCTTTGGATAAAGATGGACACCTCGTCAGAAGGCGTGTCGTGGTGCTTGGCCTCGGTGATGCAAGTCGGTCTTCTTCTGGATTGAAGCCCACGTGGGTAGTGGGGTGCACAAGACTTTGTCCGATCCTCTCCGAGGTACCATTTGGCTCGAATAGCTCCACTCCGCATATTGGTGCGTACGGAGACAATGATGCGGAATGCGGATGACTTTCTCATTTAGCATGGTCTTGGGCATTGGTGATACGTTGAGGGAATGACCTTGTTGTCGTGAAGCCACGGTCCCCCAGTATCATATGGTAGTCCGGCTCCTTTTCTATGACTTCAAACTTTGCTCTTGACTGAACGGGCCCTACTGATAAATTCAGATTGACATACCCGTATGTGCTGGTCTGATTTCCTTCGAAGTTCGTCATCGTGGTGGGCTGTATTACAAATCTTGCATAGGCTAACCTTGGGCAGCTTCTTGAGAGTCTTGAGTAATCACATTCGAAGATGCTCCTGTGTCGACGAGGGCCCTCCTGAACTCTGAACCCTTGATGTGTGCGGTAACATGTAGGGCCCTACCAGACCTTCCTCTGCCATCATGTCGTCTTCGTAAATGTAACATTATTTACAGATGTTTCCGATGCAGTTAAGACTTCGGACGAGAAGGAGTCGTGTACGTCCAGAGCTATTTTATTAACTGCAGCAAACGTCTCGCCCGTTGATTCTTCGAGAGGTGCAAGAGTTCACACAAGCTTTCCACTAAAGATGCCGCTTCCTGATCCACTGGCCTCTGGTTCGTAGTAAAACTGTTGATCTGAGGAGAACTAGTCCCCGGTGTAAAGTTCTCCGGAACGCTCATCTCTGATGTCATCTTGATGAGGAGATCAAGAATGCCGTTTACCGCTTCTTTAATTAGCTCCATGTTCTTCGTGTGAATCTCCTGTACCCGTGCTAGTTCGCTTAATGTTGGAAATCTCCTGATCATGTCGTCGATACGCCTGGGGAGGAGGGGTATTTCCGTTGGAGGAACCATCAGGATTTGAGACCGTCGAGGTGGTCCTAAGACCAACCATCTCGAAATTGATCTTAGGGAGGGAAGCGAAGAAGGTGTTGAGATTGTGAAGGTGTTGGCTTGCTTATGACTTGTAACAGAAAACTGAACCGGCTTACAGGATGCAAGCTATCGATTCACGTTTTTTGTATTAACACTTGGTTTCTGTTTTTTGTCTGGACTTGCTCTTGTTGGTGGAAATAGGGAGGAGAACCTATTTATACAAGTCATTGAGCCTTATTCACGTCTCTCGTGGGAAGTGGAGGAAGTGGAGTGATGGAGTAGTGGAGGTGTGTGTTGGTGTTACACGACCGCCTTGCCCACTTCTCATGTCATCTCTAACCGTCCATAACTTCCTAACACGTTCTTGTGATGGCGCGTTGCCGCACGCCGCACGCTGTAAACCGCCAGACCAATACCCCAAGATGTATCCCCCAGTTTGTGACATGATTGATGTCTGGAATGTGTGGATCGTGGATCCATGAAAGGTAGCACGTAATCTTGAATTGAATAATCAAGTTTGCGTTATTCGGAAGTTGATACTTGTGAAGTATCATGTGTATTTTATGCAGTGCACCGCATCCCGGTGTGGTAGAGTGATGGGTGGTGATTACCATGACGCCTCACTTGACCAATTAACTCCTGACCGGGGTTGTATAACCAAGCTGGTGAAGTTGGACTGGACGAGATGATCTTTGAGACACTCATCTGCTGATCGTTAATGAATTAGGGTTTTTAAGAGGCACAAAGCATCACTCTTCGACTTGGTCGAAACCAAGCATGGGAAGGTTTTTGGAAAGGACCGACCGGGCATGCGTGTAGACAACATACCGGTGTACACGTCCATATCTCATTGTCCCATGAAGGTGCGATCTAGGCCACTCAATTTGACCGACAAAGAGGAGTGGTGGAGATCGATTTTGTGATACGAATTTGGTACCGCAAAAGCCGCGCACCATGCTCACTTCCGGCGTGCGTTCCAAGATGACCTAACTTGGTCGGTCTTGGTCGACCGGTCTGGCGTGTAAGTGGTAGGCTGGCGTTCACGCCTACACCTGACTATCCCATGAAAACGTGATCTGAACCACTCAAATCGTCTGGCGAAGTTGAGCGGTCGAGATCAGTTTGCGATTTGGGAGGTGCGACCACGCTAGTTTGGGTGCGCGTCTTGGAACAACCAGGCATTATATGCCTTGGCCGATCGGGTGAGGGATAGATGGGTCCACGGTGGTCATGCTGGTATGACCGGACCGGCTTAATCTAATCTTGGACCCTCCATTCGTGCTGGAGAAGATGGACGCTCGTGATGCTCAAAACCCTAATTTGGGTTTCACGGCCGTGTAACCATGCTCTGTTTGGGCGCACGAATTAGGATAACCAACCATGGTTGGTCCCGACCGATTGGTCGGGTATGTAGGCGGCCCACGGTGATTGTGTTGACATGCTCCGGGCCCTTTGAATCTACATCTACACCCTCCATCTATACCTGCGAAGATGGATGGTTGAGACTGTTTTGCGACGCATGTAATATGTCGCAAACCCTAATTTTAGGGTTTTCCGCCCATACTGCTATGGTTTGGACGTTTTGGCAAGATAGCCAATTCTGGAGGGAGGCCGACCATGCGGGGTCCCGTCGGTTCGGCAGTGGATATTCCATACCTGCTTGGGGGTGATGGAATTGATATGGGTCATCCAATCATGCTTGTGGAGTTGGATGACTGTGATCATATCCGGACGATACGGCCGGTCCAGGATGCTCAATCGGGCTAGTATAACACACCAAGAGGGGCTCAATCGGGCTAGTATAACACACCGAGAGTCAGGCACAGTCACGGTATTTCGTACATGGTTTCATTATAATGCTTGGAGGTTCGTGTTGCTCTGCAGAGCAACACTCGCCGTCATGCCGCACCGATAATGAGTACAGAAATACAAGGCCGATTGCGCATTAATTAATAATGCTAGAAATTCACATGGTATATGGGATTGTTGCTACATGCTCCAACCGGATGAATTTCATGTATTCACGAGAATGGGATTGTTGCCACATGCTCCATTCTTGGTGAATTAAGTGAGGGAGTATCCAACACTTATTAATGGCTTTATCTTTTACAAGATGTCAGCGCATAATTTTCTGGTTTTTTACAACTTTAACCTTAAATGAAAATCCACCATCAACACCTGGATACCAAAAGATCACTACCGGCACTCTCGAAATAAATCAATTCCATGCCATAACAGGGTACCGGCATACAATGCAACCGAAAATCTATGCCGGTACCGGTGACAAATTCATAGATGTTCCTGTAAATTTTAAATCCAATACCGTCATACACGAATTATTATTAGTGAATGTCGTAACCTAAAACCGGCATAGTATTCAATCCAATTTCGATGCCGGTACATAACATTCAGTTTCAGGGTTTGGAAACGGCATTGCATTCATGCTAACATCTAAGCCGTAACTTAATATCGGCACTGTATTCATCCTAGATTGAATGTCGTAACTCAATACCGGCATTGTATTCATACATATTTCAGTGCCGATACTCTCGTAACTCAAATCTGTTTCAGTTAGGGTTCGCGATTCTAACCTAAACCCATTCCTATAAATCGATTTAAACACTCATAAAGTAGTTTAAAATCACTTACCTTCTCACATAAGCCATGGTTGCGAGAGGTTGATTGTCCGAGATCGCTGCGTCTTCTTCTTCTTGCTCTTGAGCAATCTTAGCAATTCTTTGTTCCTGTTTTTGTTGAGCAATCGATTTTGAGTTCGATTGGGCATTTGGTTTCTTTCATGGAGGCATTGTTATGATTCGGGTAGGTTAATCGACGAAGGAATTTTTGAATCGATGAAGAACGAATGAAGAAAAAAAAAATCAAAAACCTAACCATAGGTCAGTGCCGATACTGATTTGAGAATGGGGGATATATGAATTTGGTTTTTGATTTTAATGTTTTAGGAGAAAGGGTATAATGGTCTTTTCATAATGTTTTTAAATTAACCAAAGGGTATTTTAGTATTTTCATACCCAAAAATCACCCCTTAGCACACACCATGGGTTGGGGAAAGTAATCTATATCCCCCAATTGTTTTTTTTATCCCCAATTTCGCGTTCTTTTATTATGTTTCCTACTTATCTACACCATTATGGTGGTTTTATCTACTCTTTTGAGGTTTATCTTCGCTTTAATAGCGATTCTTGGTTATTGGGTTGGGTTTTAAGATCAATAGTGGTGATCTCCATGCTCTCCAACGACGAAATTTTCATCTTGGTTGTCTCCTATGACTTTAATCTTCATCATCAACTTATCCTATGACGGAATCTCCATAGGTGGTCTTTTTTGACTTAAACTTCATCACTAGTTACAAGAGATTTGAGCAAATCACTCCTACTTTGGGAGCACATCTTTCTATAGAAGAAAAACTAACTAAATGGTTGGAAGTTAATTCCGAGAAAAACCATCCTTCTTCCGATTTAATCGGATCTTATTCATACTTGTATTTGTCTTGCTCCGATAATCCTTCTCTTTCTCTTGTCGGATTTCTCGGTATTGTACTTTTACGGTATGTTCTTGTTACTTTAGATTCTCTTATTTTCGATCTTAAATTCATTGTAACCTTGAATTTTCATTAATAAAAAGGTTCCTTGTTATAAAAAAATAAAAAATAAAAATAAATAAAATTTGCTACAGTATGATTCTTCAAAACTAAGAGCCAAATGGGATGAACTGTTAAATAAGAGTTTTGCAGCTTCGTCAATGTTTACGCGAATGCAAGTCTCTCTCCAAATACTAATCTAAGCTTGCAGGTGCATAACTGGGATCCACCGGGGTAATGGTTTAACTCCATCAGTAAACCTATTTTTACTGATGGTTCAACTCCATCCGTAAATCTCTTCCCACTTTTCTTATTATTGTACGAAGTACGAACTACGAAAGTAATTCTTTGTTGTCCGTTTCATAATAGACAGTAACAAACTGTAAAGTATTTTGCAAACACTAACATTTTTCTTTTATTACTGTTCAATCATTGTCACTCTACAGGGAAAGAACCACACCAATGGAGCTTTACGGATTGTGGTCCAAATCTCCTCTTCCCTTTACTCTTTCTTTTCCACTTTTTCCCTCTTTCATTGTCGCATCTCTCTCTTGCTCTCTTCCAGATCTTTTCCCCCTCCCCCCTCTCCTCTCTTACTCTCCATCTCTCGTTTGTTCTTACTACAATGGACAGCAGGAAGGAGGGTTTTACACAGAAGACTGCCAAGGATTTGTTAGTTGAAGATGATGAAGAAGAAGTAAGATTAGGACTTGGTTGTACTAGTGATAAGAAAAGGAAAGGCAAGAGAAGCTGTTCAAATGAAAGAATTGGGGTTTCTTCTCCTCCTCTTTTTTCTTCTCCTTTTTGTCAAGTTGAAAAGTGTAAGGCTGATCTTACTGGTGCTAAAACTTACCATAGAAGACATAAAGTTTGTGAGCTCCACTCTAAAGCTTCTGTTGTTCTTCTTGCTGGACTTCATCAGAGGTTTTGTCAGCAATGTAGCAGGTCTATAAATCCTAACTTCATACTAGTTGGATCATTATTGTTCTTGTTTTCCTTAAAATTCTATACTTCTTGGTTTTTTATTTCCCCAGTCACTGTTTAAGTAGATTGCCCAGATCAGCTTGAGAGTGCTTGGTTTTCAATTCCATGTGAGCTGTTTAGTTTCCATTTAAGGGTCATCCCGCAAAACTAGATAGTGTGATATATACAAAAAATTGTGTACCTAAATGGATGTTTTAGCTACTCTTCAAGGCTCAGAATTCTTTCCAATTATGCCCAGTTTGATTATATATCTTCCACTGCTATAGTTTGATAACCAAACCCCAATTAGCATATTCCATCAGATAAATTATAACACGAAAATTGCTAATTTTAGTGAACAAGTGGTACCCTGGATCTGTTGTTCCTTCTAGCTTTGATCTATTCTGTTCGGATTTGGAACATCATATGAAGCTTCTTTATGCAGGTTCCATGAAGTCTCTGAGTTTGATGAAACGAAAAGAAGTTGCCGCAGACGTTTAGCTGGACATAATGAAAGACGCAGGAAGAGTTCTTCCGAATCCCATGGAGAAGTTTCAAGCCAACAAGGGAAGAACCTGCAGCTGGAGGAAAATCATTGCAGGCGAACTGGTGAAACCAAGAAAGTTCAAATCGCTCACCCTGGAAATGCTAAACATTTTCAAAGTAGATAGGAACCCATGCTCTCTCTCTTCTGTCATATTTTGATGCACTGCTGATATTGTGCATATTATGTCTGTCTATCAAAGAAGCCGAAAACATAAGATCAAGACTGGAAGTAGAAATTAGATAATTGTAATAGCAGTCCAGTTTCATGTTTTACAGTACCGGCTGCCAACGGTGGGCTGTTTCTGCTTTCTGGAGATTGCATATTTATAATCCACTGAAAATTACATCAAATATTCTAAAATAACCCTGCAAACCAGTACCACCACAAGCCAAGTAACATCAGCAGTAGGGGTAAAACAGCATGCTGATCTGAAACTTATTCACTGCCATTTCAAAATTAAGTTGGAAAGGCTACGCAGGGTCCACTTCTGAGTTCTTATTATCTAGTGAGGTTGATATTAAAAAATGGCTTCTCAATTACACAATGCTGAGACCAGGGATCATAGTGAGCCAAGGTTATATTAGCTGACAACCAAAAAGATGCATAAGGAATGAGCAAGTGATCTCAAAAATTACTATCCAAAAAAATTACTCAATCACGATCAGGCCTGATGCCTAGAAGTTTTGCAGTAAGCTCCCAGCTAACAATTGCTGCTGCATTTGCTGGAAATGCTCTCGCTAGTGTAGGACCCAATCCTGCATAACATCCTCTAAATCCAGTTTTTCTGTATATCTGTGGAAATCAGAAAAAGAAATCCTCACATGAAGGACTACTTGGACACATAGAAGCTCAAGAATGGTAAAAAAGAATTTTTTTTGCGTCTCTACTTCCCAACAAATTTTATTGGGAAAATGTTATCAAATATGCTGAGTGCATTTTGACGGTCCATGCGACTAATGGTAAGTAATATAAGGCACGTTCAATCTCTGTGAGAATTATATGATTTCCGCTTTATATATTAAGAGTCAAAGATCGCTTCACCCAACTAAGTGATGAGGACAGAATGAGAAGAAAATGTTTCACTATACTAAATACTAAATATAAATAACAGAAGTAGGTGACCATTACCGAACCAAGAATCTGAAACGGATTCCGGCTAGATTTTGTATTTGGCGCGGTTTGAATTACAGTTTTTGCCACATCCACTGGCAAAACGGTCAACCAAAACTGCCAAGAGGGAGAATGAAACCATATGAGACAATATTCTTGTTGATGCCAAGTTAGGAGAAAGGATAGTGAAAATTACTTACAGCTACACCAGCGACCCCTCCACTAACAATGCCAACCCCGACATCTGTCAACACTTTCAACTGTTGATCACGGTGTCCAGACAAGGAAGAATCCAGTTGCAACCGCATGTAGTAACGGCTATACTCGTAACAGCTAAAGAAAACAGAGTTCCCCACAGACTCCCTCAAAAAAGTTGCAGAACCTCCACGAAATATACCTTTAACCTGACAATGGTTGTTTAACATCAGCTTAAGTTGCATCAAATTCAAATTGGAAACTCATAAGTATGCTAAGTTGGATCATACCCCTTCATTCTTATAGGTCTTAGAAATGCAATCAAGGGTACTACTATATCTATCATTCCTCGAGATCAGCGAGTCAGTCCCTTGAACTTGCATTCTACACTGGAAAAGTGCAGGATCACGTGTATTAGATAAAAAACCAAAAACATACTATAAAATAAAAAATCGTACGTGTATTCTGGAGTTCACTTACTTTTACTAATTCCGATGGGCAGAGTATAAAACTGATTATAGATCCAACACTAGCAGCAGCAGGAATGATGGCCTGGAGTTGTGGTTTACTGCTATTTAATTCTCCCTAAAGAAGTGCAGGATGTATGTCAAAAGATGAAAAAGAGCCCAGATAGTAAATAATAGCCAGTCCAGTTATTTTCCTTGTATGTGAAAATGTGAAAACCGGAAAATTACCTGAAGTGATTGCTTTAATTGAGAATAAAGACCAAAACTTATCGAACCTTCAAATGCCATACCGAGAAAAGAAGATGTTGCACCTCGGTAAAGCCCTTTTACCTGTAAAATGTATCGATTGCTGAGTTGCCCAGAAATAATGCTTAAATGTAGAACATTGCACAAAATAAGGCAAGTGCCATATGATGACCGAGCTAGTTTAAGCAAGTCCAATCACATACCTCCACATGAATACTATGACTGGTCTAGTTCAAGTGGTCCAATCTCAGGATATCCAGTAATCATGAAATTCATTGTTATCAAAGAAGAAAAGATTAAAAATCCAAAACTAAATTGTTCATCTCAGGTGCCAAATATAAGTCTAGCCTAGAACTTTTCTTCTAATAGTAACTGAAAGTTTTTGTATTCAACTATTATGGGAGCTGGAACATTTTATTCACTAACAAATAGATTTCCATTTGTACAGATTTGGTGTATATCTGTAGGATATAATTGTCATGAAATTCTTCGCCATACCATTGGGATCCTATAGTCAAGATACATATGCACACGGAAACAAGAAACAGTTTCGTTCCTCAATGTCTTGCATGTAATTGCGCATCCAAATGAAAGCACATAGGTATATAAAGAAACAAGTTAAATTCATTTACATCTTATAAGTACAAGAAGCATACTCCTTCATTTGTCAGAATTCTGGTGCTGCATTGCAATGCATTTTTGTACTTAATTCCATGAGTTTCAGTATTGTGTTTTTGTAGCTTCACCTGATACATAGAATGAAAAAAACCTGTGAGAACCATAAGTACTTCCTAGAAAGGTCGGTAAACAAGAAAGGTAAACAAGAAAGCTAGTAAAGCCATTGGCCCCGTTTTAACACCATGTAAATCCACTAACACAAGGGAAACAATCAAATGGGTGCACATACAAATACCAATTTCAGCATAGGCTTTATACAATCAACTTCAGCATTTTCCTTTTTTTTTCGTCAATTGTGTTTATCATATTAAAATTTCTTTTAAAGCAAACACGTAACCTACTAGAACTGGATCTTCAAACACATAAAACCACATATTGACCCAAACCTAAATAAGTAAAGCTTGGTCTTTTGATGCCTAATAACCTAACTGTTTTGGTCATAACTTTCAATTCTTGCAGCTACATTTTACTGGTATGATAAATTGAAGTACACTTGATTGTTTGATACCAGTCATTGTTTCTACTTCCCCAATGAAAATTCTTTTCAATTATGTATAATCACAGATATTCAATTTAAGTGAACTAAGATAATTTACACTGCTGAACATAACAGCCAAGTTAATTTCAAATTTTCAGAAATTCCCCACACTAACAAACGCATTTCTCAGAACAGAAAAAAAAAATTAAAAGTAAAAAAATCCAATTTTAACAATTGATTCGGCAATATCATGAACTACAGAAGAAGAAAAAAAAGGCAGACCTTGACAGTGTCGAAGGGATGACCAACAGCAACTGTAGCTAATCCACCAGATAAACCTGCAATATACTCCTTGTATGCAGACGATGTCTGGGTTTCAGTTCTCATCTCTTATCTCTATCTCTCTAGACAAAACTCCTTATTTCTTTCTCTCGAACCAGTCACAACATCCCATCACTCACGGCTGTATACTGATGATGGGGTTTATCACTATCGGCACAACAAATCAGAGCCTACTCCATTTTCTGCTCTATTGATTCTGCGAGACACTTAATAAACTTAAAAGAAAATAAACGTTGTTTATGAAAAGGGTGTGATCAGCTGATAATGCTAGGTTGACACTGTTTCTTTTTTGTTCTCTTGTGACTTTCCGGTGACGATTTTATCCTTATAATAATAAACGCTCAAACTTGGTCGCGGCACCGGTTTGTTATCTATGTCGGATTGATTCAGATCTTGGAGCCCAAACTGTATTTTCTTTTTCTTTTTTTATTGATAAAAGGAACAAATATATCAAAATTTTCTTTTTATTTTTTGATAAATGGAACTAGTAGCATATTAAAAATACTTTCGTAACACATTCTTTTTATGAAAATCAACAATCCTGTAAAACGAGAACCATCAGGTGGCCTGATGGTTCTCATGCTCCCTCCCTTGGACGAGGTAATGGTTCGAACCCTGCACCTTGTAATTGCTAGTAGTATTTAGGGGTCACAACTAATCACGATACTAACCCAAAAAAAATAAAAATAATAATAATAATAAAATCCTGTAAAAAAATGAACACAATTCGATATTAAGATTTTATTATTATTTTTTGATAAATCAGACTAGCATACTAAAAATACTTTGGTGACACATTCTTCTTATGAAAATCAACAATCCAGCTTAAAATGAGCACAATTCGAGAAGTATAACGCCACCATCTACCACATAAAAAATCAACCTTTGAAAATTAACGGTAGAAATTAAAATCGGTAGATGTGAGGCTTGGTATATATGCTCATTTTTTTGTATGAATCTAGAATTTAATATTAGGATTGTATCATCAAAATATTAGTTTCAAATTCATTGTCATTGGAACTCTAAAGATTAATTGGGTCAAATCTTATTAGATTGTTCATAGATCCTCCCTCATTAAAAAGTTAGCAAAACTACATAGATTATACTTTCTACGCAAGTTAAATCGGTACAAAAAAGAGCTCAAATTACATGATTAAATAAATTCTTCTTAATCTATCGTGGATCGAGAGCTCCTTCTCGTTCGACTCGTATTTTTATATAGAAAACTCTTATCAACAAAAGAATACGATCTATTTTGCATCATACTATATTCTGGTTTTATATGATTCACACCCTAATTTGCTCAGGATAGATTATGTTATCTTCGGTCTTGGTTGTTGACCCACATATTTCTCTTGTCAAATCCTTTCATCTTGTTGAAATGTATCCTCGCATAACTCGACAGCTTTCCGACTCATCTCCAATCTCCATCACCTATCATCAGAACTGTCACATTGGAATAAGACATTTTTTGATAACATTCACAAACAAATCAATACCTTAAACAACCAATTGGTGACACTCAAGCATGCTTTCATGACGTTTTCACCCATTGATTTTGATCAAAATTTTCTGAGCATGATTAGGTATGTGGTATAAAGATTAATAGTAATCACCAGTTATCTCGACCCAAAAAAAAAATTGTGAGTACGACAGTAATATGGAGTACTTCCATGCTTCTGCATCCAACCGTCGTCGTATCAACCCCATTTTCTCTAGCGAGAACCATCCAGACTTTGTTTATCGAATAGTCTTTTTTCTCTCATAGGGATATCTTAACAATTTGGGGCTTGTCTATCTTTGTCAAAATTGGTTCATCCCTATGTTTCTAACTTAAAAAAGTTGTTCCTTATGGATGTTCATTTCTCTGAAGACATATTCTCACCCTTACACACATGAATCCAGTGAACAACAGGACTAGATACAGTCGATCTTGGTTTCATCAAATCCCACTGTAGTTGCAGGAAATCCCACATTACACCCCTCACTCGAATTTGTTTAGTTAATCCATTTGAAGACCATGATAATATATTTTATTAATTGTTTTCTTGAAAGGTTTACAAAGAAATGTAGAACAGAGCTAAAGAGATTACAATCACTCTTAATTTTCTCTCTCCTAATGACTTGCTTAACAATTCAAAAGGAATCCCCCTCAAATGAGACTTACTCGACCGTTTATATAGGGTATTACATAGTGGATGACACTAAGTTTGTCCTTTATTTTCGAGAATTCTTCGCGAAGCATCGCAAATATGTAAGTGTTAGACTTGGCGACACTCCTAAATCTCGCCAAGTCTTCACACTTTTCTCATGTTACTCGCTGCGTCATCTGATGCGTCATTTAAATTATTTCCTTGCGACACCTTCGCAAAGTAGTTGTTTATTATTCTCGCGAAGTATTGCTGTCGCGATATTCTGGTCCTACATCTTGCCTCTTCTCATGTCTTCTCTGCGAAGAAGAGAATGTCATGAGAACCAATATTTTAAAGTGCCGCAACTGCTCATCTTTATCTCGCGATTGTTCATTTTTACTTGTTTTATTTATGTACGGAATTTATTACAGGTGTTTCTTCTTCCACTCTTTTCTTGACACGTCTCTTTCAACCGTTTATTCTTGACCATTCACGTCCCATCTCGCATTAAATGCATTTGTTTTCTCGAGGATTCTCTTCTCTATATATAGCTTTCTTACCCTTCTCTTTTTCTCTTTTATTTTCCTTCTGCAAATTTTCTTTAACTCTCTCTCTCCTTCCGCAATTTTCGCTCCTGCTACCACAGTCCTACACTTTTCTCATCCTTTTGATCTTCAATTCTCTATCCATTCCCATACTTCTAACAATGGCTTCACTTGGTCGTACATACACTCCTCTTTTTACTGATGTTCAAAAGAAATTACAGGAAAAGGGTTTCACTTTATCAACTATTCCCAATCAAGAATCTTCATCTATCCTTTCTGCAAAATTGTTTTCTGAACATCAATGTGATGATCATAAAATCATAGTCTCGCTGGGTCAACTCCTCGCAGGACTCCCCATTCCTCTGTACAATCCCGAGTTGCCATTATTCTATGAAATTCTTTCTCATGAGAAATTCTCGCGAGCTGTCTATCAATTGAGTGGCGACTGCATCCGTTTAATGCTTGAATTCGCCAATCGTGGCGCTGGTAAAGGATCTTTATACCCTGATAATGTTAGGGATCCTGAGTTTGTAAACTTACAAATAATTACTGAGAAATATACCGTGGACAATTTCTTCGCGAATTACTCAATTATAAATATGAGAAATGATAAATCTCATTTGGGGTGCTCGATTTTGAAAAAGAATGATAACGTTGATCTTGACAAATTGCTTATGCAAGATTCTTTATTATTCTCCACCAAGTACAGGTTGATAGGTTTGTACATGTAATCTGCCATTATTGTGGCATTTGGATAACATATTGCTCCCCATTCAGCCTTAGAAGAATTGTAGTGGTTGAACACCATTTTTTCGCAGTCATACTCAAGCAGCGTCCAATGAAGATTGTTATGGCACATTGGTACAAGAATCTTCTTGATACTTTGATCCATCTCCAATATTTGTTTGTAAACGAAATCTTCTCGCTCCTCCTTTGAGCTTATCCGGGAACTCGACATTAAACTGAAAACATGGATGTACTTTGAATAATTATGTTTTTATGCAATATAGATATGTAGTGTACCTATGCCTACATACTTTTAATATGAACATGTGCTGTAGTAACTATGCACTGTAAGATAACAACTTACCCAAGCGAGACGGATCCGGATGCAAGACAGGCAAGTATTTTCTCTGTCTATTTCGTGCATCAGGCCGCTCTTTCGAAACTTGTTCTTAAGCTTGTATTGTGCGTAGTTGAGAAGATCTTGCTCTAATAAATCGTTATGTATCAAGTCATCAACTGTAGATCCACTTACACAAAGACCACCTTCTCCCGTTCTCCAAGCAATTGAGCTGGAAAATAACGACATAAAGGTTAGTATTTCTCAAATAATAGTACATATCAATATCAACAGTACATATACATATCAGTATGCAGTATGTATGGATACCTAAGCAATTTTGCATAAAAACAAAATTATGAATCAATTTTTGTATATGCAGATGTTCCAAATAAAAGTACACAAAAAATTAGTACTATATGGATCAATTTTTGTATATGCAGATGTTCCAAATAATAGTGTCAATTAATAACTCACCTAAGCAATTTTGCATTATCGATGAATGTGGAAAGGGTAGTCTTTTGTTCATCCTTCATGTCATTATAGAATGGTGATTTATTCAGTTTCCGGAAGAGTTTGCGGCGCAATCTTAGCTTCTTGTTTTTCTTTAGTGGTATCCCTTCTGTTGCTCCATCTTTTAGCTTCTTAGGTTCTTTATATGATGGAGAGAACTTACTTCCACTTTCGTAAATATCATCTTTCTTTTTTTTGCAGGATGGGCACGAGTAACAGGTCTGGCAGGTGTGAACTGCTTCCTTTCGGGCCCTTTGACGGTCTTTTTGATCACTGCTACCCTTTTTTGTTTCTGGCTTGGTGTAATTGGTTCCTGCATTTACACCAAGCAGTTATGTAAAACACAAGATATGTAAACACACAACATAGCTGCTGATTGACATTCACTTTTTATCTGAAACTAAGTTTGCAAAAATTAGCATTTAGTACCTGTGATGGAACCTCAAAAACATCTTTCGATGGAACTTCGAAAGTATCTTGTGATGAAACTTCGAAAGTATCTTGTGATGGAACCTCCACAGTAGCTTTTGATGGAACCTCCAAAGTACCTTGTTGTTTAGCTGTAAGTTTACCTACATCTTTCGGTTCAATGGGTTCTTGTTGCTTAGTTGTGTGTGGGATAAATTCTACGTGTTCCAAATCTGTTCCAATTACATTATGAAAACATTGTTGTAAGTCAATGCCAAAAAGACCAAAGTTTTGATCAGCAGCACCATCTGGAAGGAGGTCAGCATACTCTTCGACATAAATTCCAATGCCGGAGTTTGCCATGTCTATATAATCTCCCATAGAGAGCTTTTCGATGTGTTCCAAACTCGACATCTCAGTAAACAAAGGTACATCCAAAGAAATGAAACTCTTCACCACCATCTCGGCGTTATACTCTGCAGATTTCTGCGAATTAACTACAACTGAAGCCTTTGTTTCTAGCATAGTTGTAAGCAACTCCTTTGCTGCATCATGCCTAACTTCAAGTTGATCAACCTGCAAAAAGCAATCGAAACTGTCAACAAAAACCTACTTAGTTGAGTTTTTGTTACATAGCAATATATAATGGTAGACACCACTACAAGAATGTAAGTATCTACCACTACATGTTGATATTTAACATCACATATCAATATGTAATGGTAGACACCACTACAAAAATGTAAGTATCTACCACTACATATTGATATTTAACAGTACATATCAATATGCAAAATGGTAGACACCACTACAAAAATATCAATAGTAACAGTAGTTACTCATATGCTACTTAGTTACTGATATGTTACTTACCTGATATGCTACTTAGACTACTTACTGATATGCTACTTACCTGTGTGTTTTCTTTGCCTTTTTTTCTCTTGTATCTCTTTGACTTTTTGCTCCAAATTAGATTTAGCCCAGTTTTTAACCTCCGAACGCTGAACTTCAACATCATGGAACTTGATCTGCGGGTGTTGTTGACAATTCAACTTCAGAGGTGGCATTAGCATGACATTGATCTTTCGGTGTTGACAAACCAACTTCAGAGGTGGCATTAGCATGACATTGATCTTTCGATGTTGACAAACCAACTTCAGAGGTGGCATTAGCATGACATTGATCTTTCGGTGTTGACAAATTAACTTCAGCATTGTTGACATGTACATCTTTTTGATCTTTCTGCGAATCTTGCATTTCGGTCTCAACTATTGGGTCCACATTCAACTCTTCATTGGGTTTAATTTGAGTAGGTGTACATCCCAAGCTAACATAATCTTCCGGGCTTGCTTCTCTCTGCAAAGGGAAAGCTTTCCGGTAAATTTCATGCAACATGAACTCAAGCTTTGAAGCGTCAACCGTTTCGCCTTCTTGCTGCATTGTGTTGTCTTCACTCCATTTGGCAGATATTGTACTCCTCAAATCATCGTATTTGATCTTCCAATCTTCTCTGCCCAATACTGAGTCATCTTGTTCTTCTTCCTCTTCTTCTTTCTCTTCTTCTTTCTCTTCTTCCGATTCGGAATTGTCATCTAAATAAAAAGCTTCATTATTTTCTTCCTCTTGAATCCTTCTTGATATACGATTAAGGATTTGTCTTTCTTGGTTTGTGATCTCGTCTTTAAAATCAACATGGAACTGGTACGAATCAAATAAATTTTAAAAAAACTATATATTAGATATTATAATTGTAAAACAAACACAAGAAAGTATCACTACATATCACTACAAGAATGTAAGTATCTACCACAAATGTAAGTACATTTCAATATGTAATGCTAGACACCACTACAAGAATGTAACAGTACATATCAATATGTAATTGGTAGATACCACTACAAGAATGTAGGTATCTACCACTACATATTGATATGTAACAGTAGTTAGACTACGTGCATCACCATTTACGGGGGTCGAGGGGGCAGCGCCCCCTCGTAAACAAACACAACAATGTATCACTACATATTCATAAATCAAAACAGAGCGCATACATGAATAACTAGTTATCAGTATCCACATACATGTACTTATCAATATATATTTTTATTCGACAAAATATGTACTGCAAGTTTACCTGATACTCAGAAAGATCAATATCCTTTAGGAACTCAGTACATCTTTGTATGATTCCACCTAGCCACTCTTGGCACATACATTCCTTCAGGTTCTGTCACTATATCCTCGGGCGCCACCAAATGGGTATGCTCCGCAAACCATGGATGCAAATATTGATACACAATGTTTAGATATACTACCAAAATGTAGAAAACACACAAAACAAAAAGATTTTTAAAGTAGAATAAACAAATCAATAGATTCTTACCAACAAATAAACAACACAACCATTTGTGTGTTCTACGGATTCCATGTTTTCATTCAGCTCTTTCTCTAAATGAGAATGGATGAGGCCAGGCCATGAAATATTCTTGGCCTTCTCAAGATCAAGAACGAAACCAATATATTTTTCAGTCAAAGCATTTGCATCACTTGTTGAGAAAAATAATGAAGTGCACATATACAGGCAGATAAGCCTAACAAGATCTTCGGCATCTTCCTCGTCTTCCTCAGATTCTTCAGAATCTTCATTTGATTGATCACCCACACTTTGCAGAGACTCTTCATCAGACTTCTTGTTTTTCAGATTAATTGGTGTTCGTTTAAGGATTTTCAAGATTTCCTTCACAATCATTGGCCTAGTCACTTTATCACCAGCTTTCATATCAGCAGGAAAAGTCCTTTTGAAGAATTCTGTTTCACGCCATCCACTTTTTTTATTGACTTGTGTAAGCCTCCAATCATAATATTCCCTATTTGGAATTCTTGGCATCCCATAAACAAGTGCCATTTCTTCTGGTGTGGATACCAGCTCATTCGGTGAGCCATGCCTTTGAAAGCAAAATGTAAGCTTGTTTGGATCTTGACCTCTCACGTAACAGCGTAACATTTTGGTCATTGCATCTTCAATCTTCAACCTTCAACCAATGTTCCAACTCAAATTTAGTGTACCAGAACATTAGGAACATGTTCCCGTACGATGCTTCAGAAATCAGCTTCAGCTGCAACTCACTCAACATAAGTTCTTCTGTGGTCTTAATAGTCTTCACAAGCCCCCACAAGCCCCTGAAACCGCCACGGTATAAACTTCGTGGTTTTCCAGCACCTTTCTTACGCTTATTATCACCTACACAATAGCAAAGAATCTAAAACCGTTATATCATCAATATGTAGTTATAAAATCACATATCAATATACCACCTACACAATAGCAAAGAATCTGCTCCTTTATTAGCAGTACATATCAATATACCATATTAACATGTAGTTATATCATCAATATGTAGTTGTAATATCTACCACATATTATTAACAATACATATTATTAACAATACATATTATTAGCAGTACATATCAATATGTAATATGTAATGGTATAAAATCACATATCAATAATGTACTACATATTATTAGCAGTACATATCAAAACACCACATACCTTCTTTGAGGGGTACATTTGCTCCCCCCTTTTTGCTTTCCCTTTTGCTTTTGGTGAAGGAGTAGGAGCTCTCAGGACAAGCGCTTTGTTCCCCTTTGCTTGCGGTGAAGGAGTAGCAGCCTTTGTCGCCTTTTTTCCTTTTGCTATAGTAGTTGCCGCTGCTGCTTTTCTTTTGCTTTTTGCTTTAGGAGTAGCTGCTGCTTTAGGAGTAGCTGCTTTCTTTCTTTTGGTTTTTGCTGTAGTAAAACCAAAAAACAACATCAGACGAACACATGCAGTTGTCCTACATATTGATATGTTGTGTTAAATTACATACACAACAGATGATAACATGTAAACAACACACTACATACAGAGATGTAGTGACTCTATTGAGCATACAACATATGAATCACACACTGCATGTGAATATGTAGTGTAAAATTGGATACACAACTGGTGAAAAACATGTAAACCAAACACTACATACAGAGATGTAGTGATGTTATTGAGCATACAACATATGAATCACACACTGCATGTCAATATGTACTGTCAAATTGCTTACACAACAGATGAAAACATACTTATCAATATGTATTGATTCTATTGAGCATAGAAATCAAAAAGAAAATCGACAACAACTTACCTATTTTCTGTTCGACATGTTCCTTCCTCTTTGTTGGTGAAGGAGTAGCATCAGGGGGGGTTCCTTTGGGGTTTGTTGGTGAATCATCATCGTTTTTTCTTCTTCTCTTTGCTGGAGAAGGGTTTTCTTCTACGATTTCTTCTGTAATTGTCCTCTTAATTCTTCTATTCAATCCCATTTTCTCTCTTCAATTGAATGTGATGAAATTAGGTCTGCAACTGTGGAAGAAGAGATGAAATTAGGTCTGCAACTTCTGAAATAATGAAATTAGGTCTGCAACTGTAGAAGAAGAGATGAAATTAGGTCTGCATCCGTGGAAGAAGAGATGAAATTAGGTCTGCAAATGTGATGATTTTACGGTTTCTCTCTTCAATTTTTCAGTTTTCCGCAACTGTGGAAGAAGAGAGAGAAGTGAGAAGAAGAAATCGATAACTGAAAGGAAGATGAAACTGACTTAAACGTGTGTATGGGGTATAGAGGTAATTTCGGTTGCTTTTAAACTTTTTTGGACTAAAGGATAATTGTTTTATCCCGCTGGACTACACACTAAATCTGGGTCGGGTTTTTGGACTAGACAGGAATTTTCTCAAGTTAAAATGCTACGTGTAAAACCTCTGATAAATGTCCCCACTTGGTCCCTCTCGCTAAGTACAGCAAAACAGTCTCGCTGCTTTCCTCAGCTTCCTCTCTTTCTTCCCAAGCTTCACCCACACCCAAATACTTTCTCTCTAAGTTTTCCTGAACAGGGTTTTGAATCTACTAACACTAGAAATGGAAGAGTTATCTCTTGAAGATCCATCTGTTTTACTTGAAGCCGCTTCAGAATTCGCATTGTATCCAGGTACTCTTCAATTTTCAATACTACTGCTTTTCGAGTTGTTTCTTCATCTCTATTAAAAAAAAAAATTAAACTGTGAACTTCTATTTCGATTGTCATGATTCAATTGCAGGTGTTCAAAATGATGAATCAGTTAAGAATTTACTTGATAAATTTCCACTTCCACTCATATTCAGGTATTATTTTGAAATTATATTGCTCAGGAGCTTGAAATATTAGGGCAAACTTATTTTTAATGATGTTATTAGTGTTTAACACTGAACTTCTTTCACTATTTTGTACCATTATTACAGTGCTTTACAAAACAAATCTGATGTTCCTGGCTTAGAGAGTACACTACTTAATTGTTTGGAGCGGATTTTCAGAACCAAATATGGGGCCTCTCTTATTCCACAGTATATGGTATGTTTTAATGTATTACTTTCTTGCGATCAATTTCAGTCAAATGCTAGAGTTTGGTATATTATAAGTGGGAAATTTTCTGCATATAAGATGGCTTGATTCATAGATTTAGTTGTTGATAATTTTGTGTAGGAAAACTAAGTTTCGTTGTTTTTTGTTGTTCAGACTTTTATACAAGTTGGTCTATCTGCGGAATCTCAGTCAGTAAGATGCTTAGCATGTAAAGCGGTAGGTTAATTCCTTTCTAAATACTATTTTCTTCTTGTATTACTGTCTTCTCTGTATACTTGAGTTTTATGCTAGTGCATTCTCATACTTGTGGAGCAACTTGATATCAGAATTCTGGCGCAGTTTATTAATGACTTTATACATAATAGAGGAGCGAGGGTTCTGGTTAGGTTGTTTGACCCCTTGGGGACTTAAGATGCTTACAATCTTATGTTCTGATGATGCTGTTACAGGTGTCTTCTCTTTTGGACTACGATGATAAAGTTGCTGACACTGCTGCACAACTTGTTATCGATCATGGCATTTATCCATGTTTACTTGACTCACTTACTCATGGGTATGTAAATAATTAAACTGTTTCCTGCCACCAATATAATAAGAACGAACTTATGCAAAATGTCCCGGTAAAAAGACCAAGCAAATGAATACACCACATCTTTGATTATTGTTGCACCATGAACTTCAAATTTCGTAGTTTTCAATTGAGTTAAAAAGCACAGTTAAATCTCTTTCTATTCTCAAGCCTAGATTGCTTGATTTTTGTCTTTTCACACATTTGGGTTCAGGAGTCTATGATCTGGCCCAATTTATTGCTGCAGCACATTGTTCGCTTGCGTTATTTTAGTCTGTCCTTGCACTTTTAGAAGATTTTTTTTTACTAGGACTTTCACTTCGTTTCTCCCCCAAATAGTTTCTCTTTTTAAGATTTGTTTTTCTTTTAGTTTGCAACTATCAAATTTTAGCTATTGAACTCGTGGCTGATTAACTTTTTGTACTCTTAGGGATGAATTAGTCGCAGCAGCATCAACAAACGCTATTAAGAGTTTGGCTAGTTCCCCTAAAGGCATAGTAAGGATCTTTTCAACTGCTATGGTCTATTTTGTTGGAGCTTCTGATTATTGAGTTTCCTGTTACTTGCACTACTGGAGTTTAACTTTTGTGCCAAATGTATTTAGGATGTCATCTTTCCAGCAAATGTTGATGAATCTACACACCTCAGGAATGTTGCAGCTAATTGTTCATCATTGGTACGACTGTTTTCGTGTTTATATTTTATTATGACTCTTGATTTTTCAGATTATATCTGCTAAGCTGGTTGTATTCTTGGCCCAAGCTGTCGTCCCATCGTTATGTCTTTAGCTTGCATGTTTTGTTTATCACTTAGTTGGTTTCAAGTAATTTCCTTCATCCACTTCGATTATTAGGAGCTCTTTTGCTGTCCTTCAGTAACTCTTTCTAACACATGTCATATGGATTTTTACCCTTCATATATATGCATGTTTGATTGTGGTCATCTTTCAGGGGCGGGTTCGTGTTATGGCTTTGATTGTGAAGCTGTTTTCTGTTTCTAGTTCTGTTGCATCAAGAGTACACAACTCAAATCTTCTTAATTTACTAGAGGCAGAAGTTGACAGCAAAAATGATATGCTGACAACTTTGAGTGTTTTGGAGCTCCTTTACGAGGTAAAGTACAATTCTATACAAGTGTGAGCTTATGATATTACACTGTAGCCTGTAGGTATTGATTGGTTTTGAAGTTGAACAAACAGAAAACCTTATAAGAATTATAAGACAACGCTATGCTTGTTAGCTTACCATGAATACTGACGCCGAGAATTTGCAACTTCAAGTTTTGAAACATCATTTGAGATCTGGGCTTCTGTCTAGGAAAGTGAAATAATTTTATTTATTGCTTCACTCATAACTAGTGGTGTCAATTTTGTTGAATCAGTAAGATTGAAACATGGCAAGGCAACTTGTCAATGGAAATTGATAACTTTCAGCTTGTAGTTTGTATGGTCTAAAGGCATGCCTATTTTGTGCCAAAATATAGTTCTAAAATTTTGGATTCTCTTTATTGACTATATCATAACTCCAATTAATGTAGTTGTCAGAAATCCCACATGCTGCAGAGTTCCTCTCTAGAAGCTCTCTTCTCCAGTTATTGACTACCTTAATCAGGTATTTCCAAACATACTCTTGAGATTGATATTTATTGAGTTGTTTTTTAGTTCCACAGCCCTTAAAATATTTCCTGTGAAACTCATATTGTAGTGATGCATCTGTGGAGTCAATTTTACGATCAAGAGCAATTATGATTAGCGCAAGGCTTCTTTCTCCAGAGGATTTATCATGCCTCGATGAATCTAGTAAGCCTCATTCCACATTTGATATTTTTAAATGTCTTGCATTTGAATGGGTTTGCAGTGTCTCTTACACATATGATTAAATTTTATTGTGCTTTTTCTGCATCTAGATATTAAAGCTGTTCTGGAAGCTTTGGACGCAAGATTGGAGTCTTTGAAAGGTCAAGATGCAGACGAATGTGAGATTGCGCTCGAGGCACTCGGTCAAATTGGATCCTGTAAGTATTCACCATCCTTACGAAACAATGGTGTCGAGTGTTTTATGTTAGTTTCCTTGTGATGTACCGCACATGCTCTTTTACGAATTACTTTCCGACTAAATTTTGCTTGCTTTTAACTGAGATGGTGAATATCAATCACCCACTTTGTAGAGTATTAGTTTATAAAGCTTTCTCTATTCGAGTTGGGTAAGGCGTAAGGCCATCATTTATCTACAAGAAATGTGACATGCAGCTGAAGCTCTCTAACCTGTTCTTCTGTCATATTATGTTTGGCGACTTTGTTCACGAGTCATCTGCGAACACTTAAACGTGTTTTTGAGATTGTGATGGTTTGTTAACGTTGTTGATTCTTTAGCAAATCAAGGAGCTGTACTGCTACTACCAAGCTCATCACCTGTGGCAAAACATGTTGTTGAAGCAGCCTTTGATCGGCAAGGACGTGGTGCGCAGCTGGTGAGTAGGATTCTACTTCACATGTGAAATCTTCCCATGGACCAAAAGAAATTTTGACGGAAAGTAATGATGAGTTGTTTTTGCATCAAAAGTTGCTATGCTTCTGTGTTATAGCAGTATATTTATTTTGATAAGAACTGATTTGATTCGCACTCATGGCCAACAGGAGCAACCCGAAATAACGATTCATTTTTCAGACTACACTGATCTTCACATATCCAAATGATTTTCTAGAATATATATATATACCAAATTTGTTGTAACATTTCTGTAGCATCTTCAAAAAAATATGAAGTTTTTACTTGTCTCAGGCTGCACTACATGCTCTTGGAAACATCTCTGGAGAGAATCGATCAGATCATAGCAAATTGCTGAACGACACAGCCGAAGAATGCCTTCGTCGGATTATATATGATACAGCAGGCGAAAGTCCTAAGCTGACACCATCTGTTAGTGCCCTCCTTATCTTTGCAGTAGTTGTAAAACATGAGCATTTGAGCAGGTTGATTAGTCTTCAATCGCTATTGATTAGTCTCCTGTTGCATGAATTTTATTAACCGAATCGCAGACTCTGTAGGGCCAACTTATGTTGTTTTCCCTTTCTTGCATAGTTGTAAATGCTTGGGAACCTCATGCTTGTTTGGTTCTTTCGTGATGTTCACACTTTTGAGAAGAGTAAGATTAAAGTTGATGATGCATTTGACAGGGTCTCTTTCTGTCAGTTCTGCGTCAGGATTCAGAAGTTCGTTTGGCGGTGAGAATTTTTGTCATATATTTTTTTTTTTGGATGCAAGGGAAATTAGAACTGATGGTTTATTTATTTGAAATTTTTCAGGCATATAGACTGTTAACTGGACTTGTGGCTCGGCAATGGTGCTTGCAACAGATTTGCTCGAAGCAAGAGATAATAGATATAGTGACTGATGCTCACTCTGAGTCCACAAAAAATGGTCTACATTCTGAACCTTTTTTTTCCCCTCCACTTCAGCATCCAAACACCTTTCGTAGTTTTGATGCTTATTGACCAATCCTAGGATCACTTTATAATCTTTTTTAGTATCATTAGAAACGTAACCTAGAGTTTTTGCTATCTGTTTCTTATAAGAATAAAACAAATGATGTGGGGTTTTCATCTCTTCTCAGGTATGGAGGCTCGGTATAACTGCTGCAAATCGATCTATAGTGCATTATCTGCGTTAGATACAACACATCCTTCTCTCATTAAAATAGCCACAAAGGTATGCACGGTATCCACCTAACTGCATTTTATTGCCTATCTGATTCCTCCCACCACTATCAATTATTGCAAAAATAACATGTAAAGAGCCACGAAGTTTCGAGGCTAAGCTAAAGCTTAGGGTTGTTTATGTTTTGGATCCATGGGGAAATTTGGTTCACTTACTAGTTTTCCCCAGGCATCCGGCTATTAGAGGAATACAGCTAACTAATTGTTTGTCGTCCATTTTTCCTATGGCATGGATGTTTGTAAATTTGTTCCAGTAGTACACAAGATAAAACTACTTGATTATTTAGAAACTATTTTTTTGTTTTCAGTTGCAGGAAGCAGTGAAAAGGGGTCCTTATCTATCTAGAGACAGGATGGAAGCTCAGCCTACTGTAGCGACATCTGATAGATTTTAACTTTGGAAATGAGAGCTTGAAAGTTTTAATGCCACCAGATGATCAAAATACCTAACTATCTTTTTTCTTCTTCTTTTGAATAGCTGTATGTGGTTCTCAGTCTTCTCGAAACTTGTCTCAAAAGCGAAAAGACATTATGTATATGTCTGTCCGAAACATCTTTTTTTTTTTTTCAAATTATGGTATGGATTTTCAAATTATGATATGGATAAAATTTTGTAGAAGTGCAATGCCATAGTGCTATTTTGTTTGTTTCTTTCTTTTTGTTACAAAGGTTTGTTGCCTTTTTTTTTTGTTTTGCTTTAAAAGATATTCATGATTATGAGAGAGAGTGCTCTCAAATAGTGTTTTTTTTTCCCAAGAAGAACTTTGTGCTTCTTGGGGTTGTCTGGTTTGTTTTTTCAGGGTTTGTAGTGATCAATTAGGTGAGCCTCTCTTTAGTTTCTTTCGATCGATCTCCCCTGGTGGTGTGTTTGTTCTAAGTGCTTTCTTATCAACTTTCTTTATCCCTAAACTTCCTCTTGTGTCTTGTTTTTCTTTACAAGCTATTGATCTAGTTTTTGGTTAAAGATTAGCTTAGATTTGTGACGATCTATTCTCGGAGCTAGGTTACTGTTTTTTATTGTTTTAGGGCTGAGTTCTTCCCGGTTGGGTTTGTGTTTTGTTCAGTCCCGCACATCACAGGATTATCAAGGTTGGGTTAGTGTTTAGTTTCTATGTCCTTCATCTTCTTATAATTCTTCTTTTTCCTGGTTTCCTCTTTGTCGTCCGTCTTGTTCTATTTGATCCTGTGGTTTTCAATCTTAATTTGTTGCCTTTTTCAAAGCCGGAGTTTTAACCGGACCTTCCGTGACGGTTAACTGATAAGTATTCATTTTCTTTTTCTGTTCTCCATAGAGAATTTTTTCTCTTTTGATTCCTTTGCCAGAATCATTTCTTCTCTATATTTTCTTCCTTTGACTTGGTAAAGGTATCTTTTCACTATTTTTGATTTTTTTTTGGTGTTAAAGGTATCTTTTCTTTGGAAAAAGAAAAAACAAAAAACAAACATATTCCTCTAAAATGCTTGTCTTACTTTTATGGGTCCTATTTGGTGGCCTCCGTATCTCGGTTAATCCGGAAACAGAAGCGAGGACTTTTGAAAACCTCTATGATTGTTTTGATTGTTTAGTTTTAGACGATGAAAATCACATCAGTATTCCGGCTAGTTACGATCACACTCTCATGGTGGTCAGTGAAAAAGTATCGGATGATCTTAGTCTTTACCATCTTAGTCGAGCGGATCACGAGCTTATTTTAAGTGGAGTAAACAAAACTAAGGGGAGGGGTTTGTCATGGGTTACCTCCATCAGAGAGGTGTTGATGTTTTTGGGCCGGCAAATTCAAAGTGACTTCTATCTTTTTACTACAGATAGGGGAGACAACATCACCATAGCTCGGAAGGAGCATGATCGTTTGATAGTAAGAAGGATGATTTCTTTTGCATCAGTTACAAAAGGCTGCACAACCCTTAGTAGTACCACTAGCTTGATTAGTATTCAATCAAACATTAATTGCATAGATTTATATTTCAGTGTAACTAATAATTGCATAACTTATCTTGTTCCGATCAATTTTATCACCTTAGGGAATATAGGTTCTTACTTTTTCCTTCAAGCTGATTTCATCCGAGATGTTAGGCTCGTATATGAATTATAAATGCGTGATTCCGTATACTGGCAGTTTACTGGGGTTAACTACCTCAACTTTGTTCGGTCTTCTATTTGGAAGATTGCCCTGATCCCTTTGAGTCGTCGTGGCAGCTCTACTATTGCTAGTAGAAGGCTTGGGGTCTTTCTTGGGACTATACTCTCTCTAATGGAAGAGTTCGATCCCTTGATTATCAAGCACATACTGATATATCTTTTGGAAGTGAAAAAACTTCAGCACCATCTTTGCATGGAAATAATTACATCTTCTATGATTAAAAGGATTTCAGATGAGGATAAAAGAAGAATCTATGAGGTTAATGAAGATTGGATTATGGAGGGATATGCCTATGCATTTTTAATTTAGGGGTAGGATCCGTTGACATGGTTATAATGACATAATCTTGACATTTTAGCGCCATTTTCTCTACCAAACCCAACGGACAATAAATTCGAGGCTAATTTTTTGATGAAATGTTCTTCTTATAAGTCTCCGCACTCCCGCCAAAAATGAGATCATTCCGAGATGTATAAGACCACCATCTACCATTTTGAATATGAACCGTTGAAGATTAACGGTTGAAATTAAAATACGTGGATGGTGAAGTTTCGTATTTCGTAATTCTCTCATTTTCAGTAGGAATGTAGAGTTTTATACGAGGAACATGTCGCCAGAATATTTAGCTTTAAATTCATTGTCGATTGGGTTTGGTAGAAAAAATGATAACCATGTCAACGGATTATGTCATTATAACCTTTAATTTATTATTATATTTGTCTCTTATGTGCAAAAGTTGTAAGATGGTATCTTTCAACTTAGTTTGTAATTTCTATCTTTATATTGTTATGGAGCTTGATACCATCCCGACCTTTCACCAATATGACTGTCTAGTCGACTGGTGGATGTGTTCTTATCTATGATATATATGGATTTGCTTTAAAAAAAAAAAAGGTTTGTTGCCTTTCATGTTACAGTATCGACATTACTATATAGGCAAACCGCAAACCAAATAGCCAAACTATGGTTTTTGGGAATCTCCATCTCATTCACGACCTTTTTAGGCTCACAACCAGATTGAAACACAGGGAGGGGTTAGCTGCCCTTGCTCATTTAAGGATCTTGTTATGAAACAGGAGGGATTAGCTTGACCTGTAGATGATGATGATGGAGAAGAAGAGAAGTGGAAGACGAACAAATTTCATGCAGAAATCCTAATCATTTAACTCGTATTTTATGATGGATTGATTTGTTTCTACTGTCTGAATCCTCGTTCTCTCTCTTTCACGGATTTTTAAAGAAGGAAACACAATCCCCTGTACTGTAACAGCAGTAGACCTCCAACCAACTTGACCGGGTAATGAAACTTCTCCCACCTTGTTCCTTCCAAAATGTTCTTCACAACCAACGGCTTTACGTAAGTATCCCTTCAAACATTCTACTTTCCCCCACCACCTCTAAATTATTTCAAACATTCACTAAATTTAACGAAGAAGAGATAACACGATCCCTCCATAATAACCTCACACCAACACCATACCCACCATCTGCATTCACTTACTCAAAATTCTTATCGGAATGCAGTTCCACAAAATCTATCACTCATGGAAAAATAATCCATGCACACATAATCAAATATGGATTTTTAAACGACATCAATGTCAGTTACAAGTTAATCAATTTCTACACAAAATGTCAGATTTTTGGTTGTGCTCGGAATGTATTTGAAGAAATTGCTGAACCAGATGTACTTTCTTGGTCTGCTCTTATTTCTGGGCATGTGCAGAATGGGTTTTCCTTTGAAGCAGTTACTGCTTTTCAGAAAATGCATTCATCGGGTGTTCAATGCAATGAATTTGTTTTTTCTAGTGTACTTAAAGCATGTTCAGGTAGAAAAAATTTGAAACTAGGAAAACAAATTCATGGGATTCTGATCAAAACATGTTTTCAGTATAATGTGTTTGTTTTAAACACTTTGCATTCTATGTATGCTAAATGCGGAGAGCTTTTGGATTCACGGAAAGTTTTCGATGAGATGCCAGAGCGGAATATTGTTTCTTGGAATGCATTATTTTCGAGTTACGTGCAAAATGACTGTTGTGCAGAAGCGATTTCTCTGTTTCAGAAAATGATTGTCGGCGGATTGCTGCCTAATGAGTTTAGTCTTTCAAGTATCTTGAATGCGTGTACAGGGTCGTCAGATTATGACCAAGGAAGGAAAGTTCATGGGTATCTAATTAAGCTTGGTCATTATTCAGATTCCTTCTCGGCAAATGCTCTTCTAGACATGTATGCCAAATTAGGAGATCTTGAGGAAGCTAAAACTGTGTTTGAGGAAATTAGACAGCCTGATATTGTTTCATGGAATGCTATTATTTCTGGTTGTGTTCTGCAGGAAGACCATGATTGGGCGTTAAGATTGTTTGCGGAGATGAAAATGTTGGGTACAATTCCAGACATGTTTACTCTATCTAGTATTCTCAAGTCTTGTGCTGAAATGGGGATGAAAGAACTGAGTATGCAGATACACTCTGATTTGATCAAAAGGGATATTGGGTCTGACTTCTTTGTGGGTGTTAGCCTGGTGGATGTGTATTCAAAGTGTGATCTTATTGGGGATGCAAGAAAGGTTATCGATACACTTCCTAAGCGTGATGTGATTGCATGGAATGCAATGATTTCAGGATACTCCCAGAGTGGGAATGACGGTGAAGCTTTATCTGTCTTTGTTGCCATGCAGAAAGAAGGTCTTGGCTTCGACCAGACCACTTTATCAGCTGTTCTTAAATCAACTGCTAGTTTGCAGACCGTTATTCTGACTAGACAAGTCCATGTTCTAATTGTGAAATCAGGATTCCAATCTGATGATTATATCGTCAACGGTCTGGTCGATTCGTATGGGAAGTGTAAGCTATTAAAGGAAGCAAGGAGATATTTTGAGGAACACCCTTCTCGAAATGTGGTACCCTTTACGTCTATGATCACAGCCTTTACCCAACATGGGGAAGGAGAGGAAGCTCTGAAACTCTTTCTGAAAATGCTTGATATGCGGGTCACGCTTGATGGGTTTGTCTACAGTAGTCTTTTAAACGCTTGTACGACTCTGTCTGCATATGAACAAGGGAAACAAATCCATGTTCATATATTGAAATCAGGGTTCATCTCTGGTTTCACTGGTAATGCATTAGTGAACATGTATGGTAAGTGTGGAAGCATAGAAGATGCACACTGTGCCTTCTCAGAATTACCAGAGAGAGGGGTTGTTGCTTGGTCCGCTATGATAGGGGGACTTGCACAGCATGGGTGCGGGAAGGAAGCCCTAGACATGTTTAATAAGATGTTAAATGATGGTGTTTCTCCAAATCATATAACCTTAGTTAATGTTCTTTGTGCTTGCAATCATGCTGGTCTTGTTACGGAGGCTAAAAGAGTTTTCGAATCAATGGAACTTTTGTTCGGAATAAAACCTTTGCAAGAACATTATGCATGTATGGTCGATCTCCTGGGTCGTGCTGGGAAATTAAATGAAGCAATGGAACTTGTAACAAGGATACCATTTGAAGCTGATGCTTCAGTTTGGGGTGCACTTCTTGGTGCATCAAGAATTCATGGAGATCTCGAACTCGGCAAGTATGCTGCTGACAAGCTCATCGTTCTTGAACCGGAGAAATCTGTAACACATACTCTTCTTGCAAACATGTATGCAGCTTCAGGTAATTGGGGTGATGTTTCGGAGGTTAGAAGACTGATGAAAGATAGTAGGGTAAAAAAGGAACCAGCAATGAGCTGGATGGAGGTTAGGGATGCAGTACATACATTTATGGCTGGGGATAGAAACCACTATCGAGCTGAAGAGATTTATGCAAAGCTCGATGAGTTGAGTGACCTTTTAAGTAAAGCTGGATATGTACCCAGGGTTGATGTCGATCTTCATGATGTGGATCGAAGTACGAAAGAGGAGCTTCTTTCTCACCATAGCGAGAAGCTTGCAGTGGCTTTTGGGTTGATTGCCACAGCTCCAGGGGCCCCAATTAGGGTGAAGAAGAACCTTCGAGTTTGCATTGATTGCCATACTGCAATCAAGTTCATAAGTGAGATTGTTTCAAGGGAGATCATAGTTAGAGATATCAATCGGTATCATCATTTTAAAAATGGATCATGTTCTTGTGGGGATTATTGGTAGTATTTATTGGAGTGTTTATTTATTGTTTATTTTTGCCAGATATGCTTGAAACTCTGACTAAAATTGTGTAGGTCATTCTTCCGTAAAATACAATATCTCACTGCAGCTCAGATTTTCGGCTTATGGTGATCAATTCAGTTACCCTGTCTTAAGTTTTGCTGTCTGTAGTGCAGTGTGGAGTACAGAAATACCAGTGAGGGACTTCAAAAAAAAAAAACCTCTAAAATCATAATTTCCAGTTGGGTGAGACCATTCAGCAAATTCAGCTATTTTTTTTTTTCTTTTGGTAATCACTTTACGAAAATGTTCCTTGTGTTGGCTTACAAAAATTTAATCGTCAATCAAGTCAGATATAAGGTGTCAAAATATAGATTTATACACAGCAAATGCACACAAAGCAGATTTAGATGCAAACCCATTAGGTTTAACTTTCAGCGTTAGGAACAATCATCATGCAACAGTAAGGTTAGCACTGAGTATTTTCACTTTGAGTGCAATCTTTCCACCATCCACACATAATTTCACTCGTGTGACTACTCAATACCCCGGCGGGTCCTCTGGACCCTCACCATCTCCTTCACATCCACAAACTTGGATACCTTTGTTACCGGTTGATTCTAGTGCACGAACTGATTGATTTTAAGAGGTTCCTGGACACATTTTGTAGCTTACACGAACTAATCTGGACAGTTCACGAACTTATCAATACAAAAGGTTTCTGAACTCCTGTTTATGGGTAAAAATCGTTTTCGCCGATTTTGGTAAATTCGGTAGGTGAGTGAGAAACTTGTTTAAACCCTAAACAAATGTGCTGCACGTGAGCACTTTCTAGATTCGAGAGATCAATCTGTACAAGTCCGGCCTAAACCAAGAAATGGCCATTCCAGACTTGCTTCGGTCACAAAGTGGAGGAGAAGGGTTGATTTGGGGAGGGAAGCAAAGAAAGGTGTTGAGACCGGAATAATTAGGGGAGAGTAGTGTCTCGACTTGTATCGAAAGTGAAAGCTTAGGAAGCTTGCAAGAGATGAAAGCTTTTTGGAGAGCTTGCAAAGTTGCCTTTTAAGAGTGTTGTATTTTTCTCCTGACCGAGACTTGTTGTCTGGTGGAAATAGGTAAGACCTATTTATACAAGTCGAGATTGAAACGTACCCTGGCCTTATGAAGGAAGAGAGTAAAGGGTGAAATAATGGGAGGAGGTAGTAACCGCAAGGTGTTTATGGGTGAAAACGTTTTCACCATTATTTCCTCATTTATTTGACCGCTTTATTCCTATTCACGCTTTCTTAATGTGAGCGTAGTGTACGCTGCAAGCTGTGACCGCCAAACCAAGACCCTGGAAAGCATCCCCCAGTTTGTGTTGATGTCTCGAGTATTGGTTGCACCTTGAGTGCAAGTGGCGCTGCTAGGGGCGTGTGTGGCATGTGCCAATGGCATGTGCGGAATGCCTTTGTTGCGGGTTGCACCTCGAGCGCAAGTGGTAATGCCAGAGCTGCTAGTGGCGTGTGTGGCATGTGTGGAATGCCTTGGTGGTAGGTTGTACGTTGAGTGTAAGTGGCAATGCATAGAGCTGCTAGTGGCGTGTGTGGCATGTGCCAATGGCATGTGCGGAATGCCTTGGCGGTAGGTTGCATGGTTTGCAAGTTAGGCTACCAGCGTGGGTTTTGGCATGTGCCAATGGCGCGTACGGCCAAGTTGGCCTAGGTTGCACGGCTTGCAAGTTGGGCTACCAGTGTGCGTGTTTGGCATGTGCCAATGGCATGCGTGGCCAATTTGGATCATGGCCTGGTAAGAAAAGCTACCAGCGATGCGTGTTGGCATGTGCGAATGGCATGCGCGGCCATTAGGACCACGGCTTGGTAAGAAAAGCTACCAGCGATGCGTGTTGGCATGTGCCAATGGCATGCTTAGCCATTAGGGCCACGGCTTGGTAAGAAAAGCTACCAGCGATGCGTGTTGGCATGTGCCAATGGCATGCTTGGCCATTAGGGCCACGACTTGGTAAGAAAAGCTACCAAATGAGCGTGTTGGCATGTGCCAATGGCATGCTCGGCCATTAGGGCCACGCTCCGGTGAGAAAAGCTACCGAGCGAGCGTGTTGGCATGTGCCAATGGCATGCTCGGCCATTAGGGCCACGCCCTAGTGAGAAAAAGCTACCAGCGATGCGTGTTGGCATGTGCCAATGGCATGCGTGGCCAATTTGGCCTAGGTTGCACGGTTTGCAAGCCTAGGTGCGGGCGCTACTTTGGCATGGCGCGGCTAGGGCCAAGGTAAGGGTGTTTAGCTTGGCGTGACGTGACCCGGCGTAGCTAGGGCCAAGGCAGAGTGTGTTTGGCATGGCGCGGCTAGCTTGAGCTAGGTGTGGCTGGCATGATTTTCCATTGGCACGGAGGTGCGGCTAGCATGGTTGGCATGCTTTGGCGCGTTTGGTGTGGCTGGCATGATTTGCCATTGGCACAGAGGTGCGGCTATCTTGGGCTAGGTGTGGCTGGCATGATTTGCCATTGGCACGGAGGTGTGGCTAGCATGGTTGGCATGCTTTGGCGCGTTTGGTGTGACTAGCATAGCTAGGGCCAATGCAGAGTGCGTTTGGCATGGCGCGGCTAGCTTGGCCTAGGTGTGGTTGGCATGATTTGCCATTGGCACGGAGGTGCGGCTAGCATGGTTGGCATGCTTTGGCGCGTTTGGTGTGGCTGGCATGATTTGCCATTGGCACAGAGGTGCGGCTAGCTTGGGCTAGGTGTGGCTGGCATGATTTGCCATTGGCACGGAGGGGAATTAGGGTTTTGTTCGTTGTAACCCTAATTTGAAAAAATACCCCTATTAATTACGACTACATGCATTAAATGTCTTAATAAATGTGTCACTGGTGACATTAGGTTATTTGGGGTTTTATGATTTTACCCTTTGTTTAAAAACCACCATCAACATTAAGTCCCATGCTTAGCTCGGAACAGGAGCTTTGTTGCGAGGTAAGCATAAGATGGTGACAAACTATCAACAACAAATCGTAAAGAGAATTGAGGAGGCTTGTCTGACCTTTTTATAAATAGGATTTGGAATCCTTGCCTCTCGCAATTTTGCACAAATCGGGAGGGCGGCACAATTGGGAAGTCGGCGTCATTGAGAGACGGGAAGTCAAGGCGGCATTGAGAAGTTGACGCGAGTTGGGAAACTGAGCGTGCTAGCTGGCGGGACCGGCGCAAAGTGGGAAGCTGATCGAGCTAGCTGGAGGGACCGGCGCAAGGTGGGGAAGCTGAGCGTGCTAGCTGGCGGGACCGGCGCAAGGTGGGGAAGCTGAGCGTGCTAGCTGGCGGGACCGGCGCAAAGTGGGAAGCTGATCATGCTAGCTGGCGTGACTTGGGCGACGTTGGGAAGTTGGGCGCCCTTGTGGGCCCGTTCCTTATATGCACGATTTTTGGTATAGGGAAATCCTTCCCTATTTCAGAATCTCCACGCCCATATATATAAAATCCCTTTTTCTCATCTTTGTTCTTTCATCTTTTCATACTAGCGGCAGAGTCACAAAGAAAAACCGGCTTCCAGGTATGTCTTCCAGTACTTCTCTTGTTTCCCTTTTCATGTAGGTGCAAACCCTAAAAGTAGGCGTTTTTCTTTTATAATCCTTGCAATGACATTGCGCATATGATTTCTTGGCGTGCTTCTTGTAGAAAATATTGTATATATGCACCCAAGGGAAATACTGCATATATGATTCGAACCCGTAGAAAAATGCTCCATATATAATTTTGAACCCGAAGAAGGATACCATAGACGCATTCGAGCCCGTAGAAAATACTGCGTATATAGTTTTGAACCCGAAGGATATCACTGACGCACTTCACCCGTATAAAATACTGCGTATATAATTTTGAACCACGAAGAAGATCTTTGCGTGTGCATTTTCGAACCCGTAGAGAATACGTATATGTGCTTCATATGATTTCGAACCCATAGGAAATATTGCATATATGAATTTCGGACTGAAGAAAATATCACGCGTGCGATTTTGAACCCGTAGGAAAATGCTCCATATATAATTCGAACTCAAGAAGGATACCATAGACGCATTCGAGCCCGTAGAAAATACTGCGTATATAGTTTTGAACCCTGAAGAAAATACTGCGTGTGCAGTTTTGAACCCGTAGAGAATACCCCTTTTTTTTTTTTTTCCGGGTTTTCCTTTTGTTGGGTGCGGTTATGTGTCAGGGAGATAATTTCGTCTTTCTCCGTGTGCAGATATCTTGTTACTAAGTTATTATGAAGAAATCCGACAAGATGTTACCTGAACAAAATTTCGCCTCATCGAAGGATGTTCATAGTTCCAAACCAAACACGGATGATGAATTCTTTGCCAAACCCCTCACCCCTGTTCGGAAGAATCACCCAGATTTCGTGCCAATTTTGTTAACCGGTGGTGAAGATGAAAAGAAGACACGTTCGGTTCGCCCGAGAACACCATACGGTTCTGTCTTCATAAAGGGTATATTCTTCTTCCAACATTGATTTCGGGATGTGTCAAAGCCCATTGCGTTCTTTTGATAGATGGGTTGAGTTCATGGTGAGTAAGGAGCACATAAATACCAACTTGACTCGAGCGCAGATTATTGATGCATGTCGAGCTTGATGTAAATCTCCAGTTAGGAAGGATATCCCGGGCTTGGTTGCTTTCATCTCCAGATGGTGTTCGGACACCCATACGATCATATGTAGATGGGGTGAAATAACTTTCTCCTTGGAGAGTGTGTCTCACTTGCTGAATCTTCCGGTAACCGGGAATCTCAATATCCGATTGTCTGAAGGTGAGGAGAAGATGCGGGATGACCTTGCCGCTAAGTTGGGAGATTTCGCTCGAAAAGACTCTACTGCGAAGTCGAAGGATTAAATCCGAAGAGGATGAAAGGTGCTTTTACAGTGGTGGATATCTCAATGGTTTCCGGACGAGCTGGAACCCAAACAGAAAAGCAGTGATCTTCATGTTGCGGCATTTTTTGGCTCTCTGGTTGTCTAGAGACATTTTTGATGACGGTTACGGCAAGAAGGAAATAAGACCGAGTTGCTAGTGATTGTTTGTGAAGTTAGCAAAAGGTGAAGTTCTTCCCATTGGCAAGCTATTCCTTGGTTCCCTGTATGTGCATCTGGATCACCTAGTTGCGAACATGCGAGTTTCGAATGGTTTCATGAAAGTGGATTCATATGCGCACGTTGCTTTTCTGCAAGCCTGGTTATGGGAGCACTTTGAGAAGTACGCTCCGAAACCGTTGCCTTCGATTCCCGCGAGTTGGGGCGGCTCCCGAATTCTTCGATGGGTGAACAGGCGTCCAAGAGTCGGCATGAGCTTGGTTAGTCTTCTCGATAAGTCGCATGAAATCAGTTTTCGTCCATGGGAGCCGGTCCATAGGTCGGTGACTCAAATCGACACCTTTGCTTCTGCTCCGATCATGTCTTTGTCTTCTGACGGCAACTTGAGTGTTGGTGAAAACTTGTTTATTCAAAGCTGCATGTCCGGCTATATGCCGTCTTTCTTCATGGGGTCTTTCCGAATAGCTGCTTACAATATTGACCGTGTTGCTCGTCACATGGGTTTCGATCAAGGGGTGCCTCTTGCTTACCAGCTGGTGGTTCCTAAGGATTCATTGCATGCCGCCCTCAATGCCAGTGCCCTTGAGCCGGGTATCCGCCTTCCCTTCTTTCAAACGGGAAGAGTAACTTCGACGACTTTTGGCTATAATGAGTTCTGGTACGATGAGTTCATTATGATCCAAGATTTTGTAAATAACGTGGTGGAGAATGTTCATTGTAAACCTTCCCCAACAGTTTTGAAGAAGTATCCAATGTTAAGAGATCCAAAGCGAAAGTTGCCTGGCAACTCGGAAAGTCCCCAGGCAAAGGAACAGAGAACGAAGAATCGTGCTGGCGGGTTCCGGACGGTTTCAAAAAATCCTCCCGCAGCTCTCGTGTCTTTCGGTTCTTCCAATAACCAGGTATGTGTCGCCTCCTTGTTGGTTTGTCTCAAAACACGTGAATTTCTCACGAAAACATGTGTCTTGTTTCTTCCAGGGCTTCGGTAGTGTTAATGCTTTCGCTGCCCTTGCACGTTGCCAGGAGACGGCAATTTCTTCGAAGAATTCCGGTGGCACTGAGCCTTCTCATAGCGGTGATGAGTCAGAGAAAGGAGAAAGTTCGAAAAGTGAGAGTGATTCCTCTGGCAGCACTGGTTCTTTTTCGGGAAGTGGTTCGGTGAGTTTCGCGCTTCTTTCCTTTCTTCTTCCGTTTCTTCTTTTGAAAAATGTCTAACTCAAGTTCGCAGGAGGAATCCGGTTCGGAGGACGATTCTGGGGTGGAGCCACACGAAAACTTGCCCTTGGTGACCACCGCCGGTGACTTGGAGATGGGAGTTAGCCAATTGCTGGGCACAGATGTGGTTCAAACGGTGGATGATTCCCTGACGGTTGCTGCCGTAGACATGGAAAAAGACCCTTTGCGAGTCGTGAGGCCAGTTGCAGGCGCCATTTTCGATCCCCCGTACTTGGTTCCTTATCCAGGTCATGTCTTTGGTTGGCGGTTTCAGCGTGCTGGCTAAGCATGAGGCGTTGTACACCAGAATCTGGGAGAAGTATGGACATATGGCCACAACCAAGAAGATCACTATTCGATTTGCGCTGGTTAAGCGTGTGGAAGAGGATTTATCTTCCATCGAGGGCATGCGTGAGGTGACTGGCCACACCGTTTCTGAAGACGTTATTGCCAAATGGGAGCACCATCGCGACGTGTGTGTAGAAAAGGAGTTCAACGCTTCGTGGTTTGTCGAAGGCCTTGCTGAGATCCAGAAGTCGAAAGATGCAGCAGTCGAAAGCCTTTCTGCAGAGGAGATTGCACGACAGGAGGTAGAACTCGAAAAGCTTTCCAAGATGTTGATTATGAAGAGAGCGGCTCTTGAAGATGCAAAGTTGACTTTCTCCAAGAAGAGCAGACCTCTGTTGGATGATTTTCCTTGAATGTTTCTCTGTTAAACTTTCATTTAGGTTCTTCTTTTTTTTTTTTTTTGAAAAACATAATGGATGTCTGGTTCAAAGTTCGACCGGTTTTGATAGACAGCTGGTAGCTTTTGAGGATATTGGATTATTTCTGGGATGAATGGTTTTGATAATATAACTCTGATTATGTTTTGTGAAAGGAATATTGCTTTTATGAAAGTGTGTGCTAGCAATAGGCACAAGACGCATAGTATGACGGTTTTATTAAGAACCTAAAACAGATCGTATATCTTGCCCAATCTAAATTTACTCACTTCATAGGTTTTTGCGAACACGCCCCTCTCCATGTAAAAGGCGGCTTTCTTTGTAGTAGCATCACCAAAGAGTCCCCAATCGCCGGTAGAATCTTAAGCGAGTCCCAGTTTTTGGTGTAGTTTTTACAACTGGTAACCGGGTTGTCGGCAGTTGAGTCGGATTGAGTCGCAAGTCCCCAATCGCTGGTAGCATCTTCAACGAGTCCCCAGTTTTCTGGTGTAGTTTTTACAACTGGTAACCGGGTTGTCCGGCAGTTGAGTCGGATTGAGTCTCCTTCCCCTACCATCTTGACATCTGGGTCGAAGAACGAGATCGACAGTCTGACATTGTAGCCGATAGATCAATCCTCCCGCTGTGGTCGCCAATTGTTTATGGGTAAAAATCGTTTCCGCCGATTTTGGTAAATTCGGTAGGTGAGTGAGAAACTGGTTTAAACCCTAAACAAATGTGCTGCACGTGAGCACTTTCTAGATTCGAGAGATCAATGCATAAAGTCCGGCCTAAACCAAGAAATGGCCGTTCCCGGACTTGCTTCGGTCACAAAGTGGAGGAGAAGGGTTGATTTGGGGAGGGAAGCAAAGAAAGGTGTTGAGACCGAGAATAGTGCAGGGAGAGTAGTGTCTCGACTTGTATCGAGAAAGTGAAAGCTTAGGAAGCTTGCAAGAGATGAAAGCTTTTTGGAGAGATTGCAAAGTTGCCTTTTACGAGAGTGTTGTATTTTTCTCCTGACCGAGACTTGTTGTCTGGTGGAAATAGGTAAGACCTATTTATACAAGTCGAGATTGAAACGTACCCTGGCCTCATGAAGGAAGAGAGTAAAGGGTGAAATAATGGGAGGAGGTAGTAACCGCAAGGTGTTTATGGGTGAAAACGTTTTCACCATTATTTCCTCATTTATTTGACCGCTTTATTCCTATTCACGCTTTCTTAATGTGAGCGTAGTGTACGCTGCAAGCTGTGACCGCCAAACCAAGACCCTGGAAAGCATCCCCCAGTTTGTGTTGATGTCTCGAGTATTGGTTTCACCTTGAGTGCAAGTGGCGCTGCTAGGGGCGCGTGTGGCATGTGCGGAATGCCTTTGTTGCGGGTTGCACCTCGAGCGCAAGTGGTAATGCCAGAGCTGCTAGTGGCGTGTGTGGCATGTGTGGAATGCCTTGGTGGTAGGTTGTACGTTGAGTGTAAGTGGCAATGCATAGAGCTGCTAGTGGCGTGTGTGGCATGTGCCAATGGCATGTGCGGAATGCCTTGGCGGTAGGTTGCATGGTTTGCAAGTTAGGCTACCAGCGTGGGTTTTGGCATGTGCCAATGGCGCGTACGGCCAAGTTGGCCTAGGTTGCACGGCTTGCAAGTTGGGCTACCAGCGTGCGTGTTTGGCATGTGCCAATGGCATGCGTGGCCAATTTGGATCATGGCCTGGTAAGAAAAGCTACCAGCGATGCGTGTTGGCATGTGCCAATGGCATGCGCGGCCATTAGGACCACGGCTTGGTAAGAAAAGCTACCGGCGATACGTGTTGGCATGCTTGGCCATTAGGGTCACGGCTTGGTAAGAAAAGCTACCAGCGATGCGTGTTGGCATGTGCCAATGGCATGCTTGGCCATTAGGGCCACGGCTTGGTAAGAAAAGCTACCAGCGAGCGTGTTGGCATGTGCCAATGGCATGCTCGGCCATTAGGGCCACGCTCTGGTGAGAAAAGCTACCAGCGAGCGTGTTGGCATGTGCCAATGGCATGCTCGGCCATTAGGGCCGCGCCCTGGTGAGAAAAGCTACCAGCGATGCGTGTTGGCATGTGCCAATGGCATGCGTGGCCAATTTGGCCTAGGTTGCACGGTTTGCAAGCCTAGGTGCGGGCGCTACTTTGGCATGGCGCGACTAGGGCCAAGGTAAGGGTGTTTGGCTTGGCGTGGCGTGACCAGCATAGCTAGGGACAAGGCAGAGTGTGTTTGGCGTGGCGCGGCTAGCTTGAGCTAGGTGTGGCTGGCATGATTTTCCATTGGCACGGAGGTGCGGCTAGCATGGTTGGCATGCTTTGGCGCGTTTGGTGTGGCTGGCATGATTTGCCATTGGCACAGAGGTGCGGCTATCTTGGGCTAGGTGTGTCTGGCATGATTTGCCATTGGCACGGAGGTGCGGCTAGCATGGTTGGCATGCTTTGGCGCGTTTGGTGTGACTAGCATAGCTAGGGCCAAGGCAGAGTGCGTTTGGCATGGCGCCACTAGCTTGGGCTAGGTGTGGCTGGCATGATTTGCCATTGTCACGTAGGTGCGGCTAGCATGGTTGGCATGCTTTGGCGCGTTTGTTGTTGCTGGCATGATTTGCCATTGGCACAGAGGTGCGGCTAGCTTGGGCTAGGTGTGGCTCGCATGATTTGCCATTGGCACGGAGGGGAATTAGGGTTTTGTTCGTTGTAACCCTAATTTGAAAAAATACCCCCTATTAATTACTGACTACATGCATTAAATGTCCTAATAAATGTGTCACTGGTGACATTAGGTTATTTGGGGTTTTACGATTTTACCCTTTGTTTAAAAACCACCATCAACAACTCCGAACGACAAAATGTTCACAAGTTGTTTTGCACAGTTCATGAACTGTTTTGTTCTTGAGAGTTATTTTAACTCCCAACTTATGCTTGAAAGTTCACGAACAACTTAGCCATTGTTCTTGGACTAACCACTTGGTGCACAACGCTTATTTCGACTAATATCATATGCGGTTGCACAATTTTCTTTGCAATTCTATTTGGAGAAGTTAAGCTTGCTTGGTATCAAAGTAATCCATACACATGGAAACAAGTTCATGAACTCATCTTTGTTTGCAAGCTAACTAGCCTTGTTCATCATTATAAATAGAGGACTCTTTGCATAGTGGAATCTCAACTGACACTTTTGTTGGAAATCAAAGTCTAACCAAGACTATATTTGGAACCTCCGTTAAGTTTTTTTGTTAGAGAAGTTTCTGTTTTTCTAGAAGTATGTTTGGTTTAGAAATCTACTTAGTTTAGAGTTTTTGATTATTCTAGAAGATTTTTTTTTTTAGCAGTTTAAGCTTTGTTAGGAAACTGTCCTGGCTGTTTATTTTTAAAACTACGGATGTTTTGAAAATTATAAATAGGCTACAATATACACCAGTTTCTATTATCATTTGAGTAATTGAATTCTTCTTTAGTTATTATCTTCCTCACAGTTTTTGTATATCAGATATATACAACTTTTGCGTCCTAGTTGCAGCTAGATTCGTTCTCTAAAGACCTAGGTTTCCTCGTGAAACTCTATTTTAGGTTACAACTTTTAAAGTCTTCACTAAGTCGTGAAGTGGAGTCAGAATATCTTTTATCAGACAGTTCTTGATATCCAGATCTTTTTCTTATTGATTATTATAATTTATAGACTATAGATCAAGAACAAGATAGATAGAAATCACAAAGTACTCTTCGTCTCAGGTTTTGTGATTCCACATGATAGATATCCAAACTCTTATTTAATTTGTTTAAATTGTTCTCGTGAGGTAGAATCAATTAGGCATCGCTATAACCTTTTGAAGAGAGTAAGATATCCTAGTTTTTGAGGTTTACTTGATATATTCTTTACCTTGAAGATCCCTCATAAGCAAACATATTTCCATTATCTTGATTGAAACATATATGAAGGGAAATTAATAAGCTATCTGTTTGAGGAAGAATAGTTAAAAAGTCTTCACTTAGGTTGAAGCAAATCCTAGGCTATAAAGGACGTTATCTAGGGGAATCAAGTGCGTCAGGTCTCCCGAGATCCAAGAGACGTAAGAAGCACGACTGAAGCTGAATGGCTTATAGGGTCGATTCCCTCTCAACTACATTCCAGTCCGAAGTCTGATAGTACCCATATCGGCTTAATATAATACGATATTTGGACTAGGTCCCAGGATTTTTCTGCATATTGCAGTTTTCCTCGTTAACAATGAGTTGATATGGGTATCAACATATCTTATGCTCTTTGTAGAAGTTTTCATTTCCTATTTGACTACTTAGCAAGAGACAAGAACATAATCCATAGGAATTTATACATAACATGCTAAGATATATATACACTTAGATAAGATCATCTAATCATATTGTTGAAATTTAAACTTAATTTTTTGTAAGAAATTGATGTTTTCTAAAAGAAATTCGCATATATATTTTTGGGACACATCTAACATCTCAATCAACATTTTCATTTCATAATGTTGTTAAGAGGAAAGTAAATTCTTGCAAAAACACAAATTTGGATATTCGTTTTGCAAGAATTACCATATATTTTTAGAAATTCTATATCCAATTTGGAATTCTAGTTCGTGAACGGAGTTCTTTTTCTCAAAAAGTTCTAGTGCGTTCCGAAACTGCTTTGGATGTACATCTGTTCTATTTGTTGGTTTTATTCTTTGGTAATTCTTCCTAAACTTGGCTTTTAGAGAGACTATCTATATGTGAATTTTGAGAAATCTAAATCACATATGTCTGAAAAACCTATAATGGAACCTCCAAAACCGATTTCTTCCAACGAAAAATGGTTTTCGACGGGAGAATTCTGGAAACTTCTTCTAAGCGTCTGGACCCTGACCCACATAGAACGCCATTTCTTCCAGTCGGTCGTCTTCTTTCAGGAGCGTAGTTATAAGTATCAACCATGTAGTCGCGTTCTTTATGGCTTATTGACAAATTAAAGATAGTGCAGGTCTAAAGATCATATGTATATGTATTGCCATGAACCCCTAATGTTATTACTTTAAGATTGAACCAATAGGTGTTGATCGAATGAGCACTCCACGGTCTTTTGTTTTAAGGATGGGTAGTAAGAAACCTTTCTCTAAACAGAAGTTATAGCGTTGCGTTATACTAAAAGAAACCGGATTTGTTTCTCCGTCGATCCAAACCATCATTTAACGTAGCTAAGGCATTGTATATAAATATTATGTATGTCCATCCCTTCCTAGAATGATTTCATAATCTGCGAGCTAAGGCATATGTTATTGGGAGGAATCCTTGGGAACATCGGAAGTATCTTCGCCACACCAGGTGGTCATTCACTCATGGGTTGAACCAGTGGCGGAACCGAACGAAGATGATAACTCTACAATTATCAAGAAGATGTGAAAACTTTTCCGGATAAGAAGAATTCATACTTTAAGAAGAAGAATGTGAAGAATCCAAGATCAAACCGTTCTAATCATCAAAGGTTTACAACTCTTCCAGATGAATGCAAGAAAACTAAGTTGGAAGTGAAAACTATTTGAGATGTTTCTTGAAAACTCTCAAAGTTCAAGAAGCATTTGTCGAGCAACAAGAATCTCCGATTGAAGGCCTCAAAGCCAAACATAATAAACCTTATATTCTAATGTCGTTGACAAATAAAGAATTTATAGATGATGAATAATTCTTAAAAATCTTTATTCTTAGTTTACTCCTTTTAAGGATTTATTCTTATTATTTAAGGGGAAAAATTAGTATTTTCAAGTATTTTATTAATGTTTTTCCTTTATATTACTACTTCATAATTATCATCTATAATTTATTGAAGTTAATTTAGTTAAATTTTAATTTGATGATGATTGTAGTATTTGATCTTTATGGATTAATTTTTGTATATTGCAAATTATTTCTCATGAGATTATTGTGATTAGAACATAATCTCATGATTTCTCTTAAGTTAAAACATGAGCAACTTTTGTAGATTCATTTATCTTAAGTTATCATTTTTGATTCTTTTGTTCGTAAGTGGCTAAGATAATAAAGTTATGCTTTTGACTTCTACTTTCGTAACCGGCTTGAAGGGGAAATCTGACTATTGAATACAAATTTACTTGTAAATTTTGTTGATATCCAAGAAAAATCCTTTTCCTTGAATAAGTCGCTCATGTTTTTCTCTTTGGGAATGACGTCAAATGGGGGAGAGTTCAATTTTGAACTTGTGCTCAATTGTTATACCGTTGTGGAGTGCGATTGTGGTATTTCAGGAGAGAACTATGCCTATAAAATCTCTCATTAGTGAAGATATTAAGTTGTGTAACTTAGTGGAATATAATCATCTGAAAAATTGGTATGTTATCTTTAGTCCTGATAATCTCGTAAGGCATAGTTCATTAAGATTCCTATTCGAAACCTTTGTCAATTTATGACAAAAAGAGAGAAAATAATTTAGTAGTAATAGACATATGGCTTTTTAAACCAATATCTAAAGGGAAGTGACTTATGCGTGTAAGCATCGAATTTAGAAAAGAGAGACAAGTAAAGACTAAGGGGGAGCACATATCACCGTAGTGTTTCTTTAAAGTTTTGGTACGATGGACTTTAAGGTATGTCAAAATACTACACACTAGCATAACATAAATTGATTTTCATTCTAAATAATCTAGCTTAACTATCCTCAGAAGTTGTTATCAACCTATGGATCTTCAACAACAATGTGTTAAACGAACACATGCAGAACCATAGAGGAACACGCCGAACGAAGAATTAAAGAGTGTCGAAGATATAATAAATCAAAAAAAATAGGGAGATTGAGTTGAAATTTTATTTTATTTATTTTGTATCATATTTAATTGATAGTTTTGTCACTAAATTTGACAAAAGGGTAGATCGTTTGAGCATAGCTCGGTCAAACTCACAAGTTTTGGTATGTCAAGCATATTGTCACTAAATCTTGATTTATAATCTACTAAAGTCAGTTTCTGACTAGGATTAGAGCATAGTAGTTGAGTATCAAAACTCACCAAATAATCCTTGGAGATTGAAGAACAACGAATATATAAGCGAAGACTTTATCAACAAAGGTATGTGCAGATTGTATATCCTATTAATCATTATTTTTTATCATTCTATCTACTGATAAATGTCGTATGGCTTTAGTATAATAGATAAATCACAAATAAGAAATTATGAGTTTAATTTTTTACTTGCTTAATCTCGAAACATATTTTCAAGCAATATATATTCATAGGTTTATCGCTTTTGAGGTTGAGAACAATTTATTGTTTAAGAAACTCTGACTGCAAATTTATATAAACCTAAAAACATCAAGTTGTTTACGAACTAATTTAAGAGTTTGCAAATTATATAAAAACTTCATCTTCCTGTTCTCCAAAGTGCACAAGACCCCTTCATATGCGTATGGATGTGTATTTCAAAAATAAAAATGTCACCATATTAAGGCATTCCCCATTACTTAAGTCAGCCCTGACCATGAGTTATACATATAAATAATAAAACTGTTAACAAAAACACAAATCTGACTATAAGATTTCTACTAGAGAGTCCTTGGAACATGATTTAAGTTTAGTGAAATCAAGTATTTGAGATTAAAGATGTCGTAGTTGATTCATCAAAGTTGAAAACCCACTTCTAGTTTTTATTTTTTTGTTTGTTTTTTTAACAAATGGGTTTTTAAGATAAAAAACGGAAGTTTCGGCGTGGCATTTTGTTATTTTTCATTTTGGTTTTGGTCTGGAGATTAAATTTGATTTACTTTGCTATAGATCTTTGATTTAGTTGATTACTTGTGATGATGTTGAGTGAAATTATTGAGCAAATCTCTTATTTAAACATTAGTTTTTGACAGTTAAATCACTTGTAGTTTAATTTTTGTGTTTGATTGATTGACCAAAAAGTAATGTACTCATTGTTAAAGAGATTAGACGAGAGGCATTGTCATTGGAATGATAATGAAAGGAAATATGGTGATAGTTTCTGGAAGGGAGTTAAAGCAAACAATGCCTACACTAATGAAATTGATCAATTATGAAGAATTATTTGCGAAAACAGGTACAATAAATAACATCTTTAATTTGGTTTTCAGAGAAACACTAACATAGATATACTGACTTATCCAAGATATAAAATTTAATTTACGACAATCGAAAATAGTGGTTACTTGTGGAGCTTGATGACACAACTATGTATGAAATTGTTGGTTGTAAAATTTTAGCTGAACAATGGAAAATATACATACTTAGCAAGGTTGGTAAGTAAGTTTCTTATATCCACATTCCAAAGATATGGTTTAATTATACGAGCTTAAATATTCTGTTGATATCAAAATCTTAGAAGAGTTCCAATTAACAAAGACTGAATCAGTTGAAATCTTAGTGGAGACGTGAAAGCAAATGGAACGATCCCCTAAGGTGATCATTGCTATCTGACAATTTCTATGAATTTTCAAACAAAAAACTAATGCTATTTAAATTGAGAAAATTTGTGTTTTAATATTATTGGAGGGTAATTGTAGAATGATTCTTTATACTGCTGAGCATAAAAGTATGTTACATTTATTTAATCCATCTACTTGTTTGGTCAACTTTCAATTCATTTTGTGTTAATCGACCGTAAGGTCCATAACACTGTAAGTATAAAAGTATGTTACATTTATTTAATCCATCTACTTGTTTGGTCAACTTTCAATTCATTTTGTGTTAATCGACCGTAAGGTCCATAACACTGTGATTGTACATGATCTAATGTTCTTTATCTATTAATTTATCCATCTCCCATCTACTTCACCAACAAAACATATAATACAACTACAAACCCTTTCCGTGAAATGAAGGGATGCCCATGGTGCAGTGCACACCCTTGAGAGGTAGGTAGTAGGATTTTTTTTCTTGATTAGTTCCATTTCATATTATATCTTGATTTGGCACATGTGTACTGATATGTTAGATTGGTTATCAGATATAAGGAATCCAAGGGATTATGGCTTGAAACAAAATATCTCAAGAGGCTATCTACAAGGCAATATCAGGTAGTAGAATTGGTAATATTGTCGACGGTATGTAAACTTTTTATCTAACAATCGATCAATTATTTATGATATCGATTTCTGACCGTAATTAATGGTTACATGCAGCTTGGATAATTCAACCTAGACAAGTTAAATCTGGGGGGAAAGAAAGGGGACTAACATCCGCTCAGAAACCAAAATAATGTTAGACTTGGCGAATACGTATGGGAACAAGTAAGCTGTCATATTTGGATATATTGTGATGCTCGGAAAATTCATATCATAGACCTAGTGTAGAGCAACATACGATACTTGAACTTTTTTATTTTGGAATTGAAACAAATAGTTATATTAGTTATATCTTATAATATTCATTGTGTCTCTTTCATTAGTTAACTTAAACACATTTAACTTTTATTTCAGTTGTACTTTGTTTTTAATTAATTCAACTCTCATGTGTATCATTTTCTCTCTATTTTTTAGTGCAAGTGGGTCGAATCAATGATTAAGGGGAGGGACAATTTTTACATAACCATTAAGGTAAGTGGCATTTTCCATACACCTACTCACTCTGCTGGAAATTTCAATATTTGTTTTGATAGTTTCCCAGACAAAACCAAACATAGAACAAGCTAGATAGTTAACAAATGTAGAACAAAATAAGAATACTAACATTGTTGATTTATGGGATATTTGAGCGTGATATGGAGAAGGTGCAAGATTGCTGCAGGGTACCAGTTTGCTTGGCGTTACCAAAATCCATATAGGCAAAACATCCCTCACCAATGGATTGGTCCCCTAAGCAAAATGGTACCCTTGTAGCATCCATGAAAAAAAAAGCCTAGTACACTAATATTAATAACTTTTGAAGTCTTTCATATTTGGTATACATTTATTTGATTCATGTGTTATACTTTTTCATTAACATTTTCTCATTCAATTTACAGATGATGCGTAGGGATGAATTTTTGTGTGGAGCTTTTTGGCGATATATTTGAAGTTTCTTATTCTTCTTTGTTAAGGTCTCTGCATCCTTTCTCTCTGGTGGTGTTTATTATCTATGGCACACTACTGTTACTTTTTCCATTTTGAATTCAGTTATCACGGAATGATATGCATGCCCTAAAATACTGTTGTTGATGGTGGTTTTTAAACAAGGGGTAAAATCGTAAAACCCCATGACCTAGTGTTACCCGCAACACATTAACTAAGAGCATTTAACTCAGGTGTAAATAATTAATAGGGGTATTTTTTCAAAATACCGCATTAGGGTTTTCGACCACGTAACCCTAATTCCAAAACCAAGCCGCACACCGCGCACCATGGCAACAATGCCAAACCAAGCCGCAACCAAGCCGGCAACCATGCCAAACCAAGCGCACCATGGCAACCATGCCAAACCAAGCCGCACACTACGCACCATGGCAACAATGCCAAACCAAGCCGCACACTGCGCACCATGGCAACAATGCCAAACCAAGCCGCACACTCCGCACCATGGCAACAATGCCAAACCCGCAAGCCATGGCAACAATGCCAAACCAAGCCGCACACCGCACCATGGCAACAATGCCAAACCAAGCCGCACACCGCGCACCATGGCAACAACGCCAAAACCAAGCCGCACGCACAGCACCATGGCGCACCATGGCAGCGACGCCAAAACCAAACTACATATCGCACTCATTGGCAACCATGCCAAACCAAGCCGCTACGCCATTGGCACATGCCAAATATAGCGCCCTAGGCTTGCAAAGCGTGCCACTAGGTCAACATGGCCGTACGTGCCATTGGCACATGCCAACACGTACCACAAGCCATATTTCCAAGCCGCTATGCCATTGGCACATGCCAAATATAGCGCCCTAGGCTTGCAAAACGTGCAACTAGGTCAACATGGCCGTACGTGCCATTGGCACATGCCAACACGTACCACAAGCCATATTTCCAAGCCGCTATGCCATTGGCACATGCCAAATATAGCGCCCTAGGCTTGCAAAACGTGCAACTAGGTCAACATGGCCGTACGCGCCATTGGCACATGCCAACACGCACCACAAGCCATATTTCCAAGCCGCTATGCCATTGGCACATGCCAAATATAGCGCCCTAGGCTTGCAAAACGTGCAACTAGGTCAACATGGCCGTACGCGCCATTGGCACATGCCAACACGCACCACAAGCCATATTTCCAAGCCGCTATGCCATTAGCACATGCCAAATATAGCGCCATAGGCTTGCAAACCATGCAACCTAGGCCAAGTCGGCCACGCATGCCATTGGCACATGCCAACATGCTCGCTGGTAGCTTTTCCTACCAAGGCCACGGCCCCAACGGCCACACATGCCATTGGCACATGCCAACATGCGTCACTGGTAGCTTTTCCTACCAAGGCCACGGCCCCAACGGCCACGCATGCCATTGGCACATGCCAACATGCGTCACTGGTAGCTTTTCCTACCAAAGCCACGGCCCTAACGGCCACGCATTCCATTGGCACATGCAAACATGCGTCACTGGTAGCTTTTCCTACCAAAGCCACGGCCCTAACGGCCACGCATGCCATTGACACATGCCAACACGCTCGCTGGTAGCCTTTTCTACCAAGGCGCGGCCCTAATGGCCGAGCATGCCATTGGCACATGCCAACATGCGTCACTGGTAGCCTTTCTTACCAAACCGTGGCCCTAATGGCCGAGCATGCCATTGGCACATGCCAACACGCTCGCTGGTAGCTTTTCTCACCAGGGCGTGGACCTAATGGCCAAGCATGCCGTCGGCACATGCCAACATGCGTCGCTGGTAGCTTTTCTGAACAGGCCGTGACCCTATTGGCCACGCATGCCATTGGCACATGCCAACATGCGTCACTGGTAGCCTTTCTTACCAAACCGTGGCCCTAATGGCCGAGCATGCCATTGGCACATGCCAACACGCTCGCTGGTAGCTTTTCTCACCAGGGCGTGGCCCTAATGGCCAAGCATGCCGTCGGCACATGCCAACATGCGTCGCTGGTAGCTTTTCTTACCAGGCCTTGACCCTAATGGCCGAGCATGCCATTGGCACATGCCAACACGCTCGCTGGTAGCTTTTCTCACCAGGGCGTGGCCCTAATGGCCAAGCATGCCGTAGGCACATGCCAACATGCGTCACTGGTAGCTTTTCTTACCAGGCCGTGACCCTATTGGCCACGCATGCCATTGGCACATGCCAACACGCTCGCCGGTAGCTTTTATTACCTAGCCGTGGCCCTAATACACGCCGGTAGTCACTTACACTCAACGTACAACCTACCACCAAGGCATTCCACACATGCCATTGGCACATGCCACACACGCCTCTAGCAGCTATGGCATTGCCACTTGCGCTCGAGGTGCAACTCGCAACAAAGGCATTCCGCACATGCCATTGGCACATGCCACATGCGCCCCTAGCAGCACCACTTGCACTCAAGATGCAACCAACACTCGAGACATCAACACAAACTGGGGATGCTTTCCGGGGTCTTGGTTTGGCGGTCACAAAGATGCGAGCGTATACTACGCTCACATTAAGAAAGCGTGAATAGGAATAAAGCGGTCAAATAAAAGAGGAAATAATGGTGAAAACGTTTTCACCCATTAACACCATGCGGTTACCACCTCCTCCCATTATTTCACCCTTTACTCTCTTCCTTCATGAGGCCAGGGTACGTTTCAATCTCGACTTGTATAAATAGGTCTTACCTATTTCCACCAGACAACAAGTCTCGGTCAGGAGAAAAATACTACACTCTCAGAAAGGCAACTTTGCAAGCTCTCCCAAAAGCTTTCATCTCTTGCAAGCTTCCCAAGCTTTTACTTTATGATACAAGTCGAGATACTACTCTCCCCACTATTCTGGTCTCAACACCTTTCTTTGCTTCCTCCCCAAATCAACCCTTCTCCTCCACTTTGTGACCGAAGCAAGTCTGGAACGGCCATTTCTTGGTTTAGGACGGACTTGTACAGATTGATCTCTCGAATCTATAAAGTGCTCACGTGCAGCACATTTGTTTAGGGTTTGAACCAGTTTCTCACTCACCTACCGAATTTACCGAAATCGGCAGAAACGATTTTTACCCATAAACAATTGGCGACCACAGCGGGAGGATTGATCTATCGGTTACAATACCAACTCCGACTCCTGATTTCGTTTCCCGAACGTCAAATCCCAACATGGTGGAACTCGGTCCGGAGCGGCTGCCGAGAACACCAAAGACAGGAACGCACCCCGATGTTAGCATCTCTCCCAATAACGTTGTTACGTCACCGGCGACAACAAGAACATCGAATCCACTCCCTCAAGTGTAACACCGCCAATCACCAGGGCCAGAGCCGCTGCCTCCTCTAGCGTCTCTGCACAACCCTCTAATCACGGCAACAAAAATATCTTTTCGGGTGTCGCGCCACCAGTCACCAGGGCTAGAGCCGCCGCCACGACCCCAAATGCTTCGTCTAGCATGGCGCCTCCGACCACGACCAAGATCCCAACTACCCCCGCCGACGGGACGAGAAACCGGAGGGACAAGAGGAAGTCGCCCTTACGTCACCATCGCTGATCTGATGGAACGACAAGAGATGCTCGCCAGAGCCCAGACAGATATGGTTTCAACGCTGAAGGAGGTACTCATCTTTCTCAAGACCCTGACAGAACGACTACCACGTGAGTCGCGCCCTCCAGAGCCATTTAGGAACGTCTCCAACAACCCCGACGCCAGCACCTCGGCGGAGCACGCCTCCATGGATGAGGAAACTCGCACTAGAATCCCGTTGGAAAGAAATCAGCCACCCAACTTTATCACGAGAGAAGATTTGGAACAACTCCTCCGCAACCGAATCAAGAATGATGAGTTGGACGTGCATCATCACCAACCCCCTTACCCATCCGAAATACGAGAATCCCTCTCCCAAGGGGGTACTCTTCTCTCAATTTACCCCGTACGATGGTACCGGAATGCACGTGAGCATGTTTCTCGTTTCTGGAATCCCTAGGTGAACATGAATATAATCACGTTCTTCGTTTAAGGGAATTCTCAAAATCACTTACTGGAAGGGCGTATACATGGTACAACAACATCCCACCGAGCAAAGATTCCCAACCAGAGTAGCATGGTCACTGCGTTTACAAGAAATACTTCTTCGTGTCTGAACAAGTTACTTTTTCGGACCTCGGAAGAATGTACCAGTGGGATAACGAACATCCGAATGATTTCGTCAAAAGGTTCAGGGTTCAAGCACTCGACTGTCACGACCCAAACGTGACCGAGCAACAATTGGTGAACGCATGCATCAATGGTATGGTTCCAATCTACCGCGCCCGCTAGAAAACTTGCGTTTCCAAACGTTCTCCGAACTCCATGAAGCCGCGGACGATCTGCAACAACAAGCACCAAAGATTACTCGGAAAGAACTAGGCCAACTCGAATCAAGACGCGCGCGAAACCCGCGGGAGTAGACGCCTCATCGAGCAAACAATTTAATGCCGGCTCATCCTCCGTGAACATAGTAAACGAAAGAGGAAAAGGAAAGCCGCAACTACGAGCCACCAGCCGAAACGTGAAGCGTCGGCGCAACGGGAACCCTCGCAACGGAAGATCGTCACTAAAACTCCTATGCAACATCGTGAGACCGAAGGAAATACCCTTGATTTCCCGTTCCCCATCGAGGAGGTGATTGACCTCCTAGAAGCCTGGGTTCAAGATGATGTCATCAGATTGCCACCGCTCAGACGCCCACCAACTGAGGCTGAGATGGCAAACCCCAAATACTGCCATTACCACAGGTTCGTTCACCACCCGACTAGCGATTGCAACAGACTAAAACATATTTTCAAAGAAAGGATAGAAGCAGGAGAACTGCAACTAGGAGACGAAAGAGTGCATCGAGACCCACTCCCAATAAGAAACTGCGGTTCCTCTGGGGACTCCGTGCACGAGACTGTACAATCCATGATGCGACATGTATGCAAAATTCTCTATCTTTCCAAGGTTCAGCGCCAAGATATTTTCGCAGCTCTCAATCATGTTGTATCCGGAAAACGGATTTTTCTCTCCTCGGAATCCACGCCAAGGGCCCAAGCTTCCCAAACAGGCGAAACGGAGAACTGGGGACTGCTGACCACATCCTGTTTAAGAGGTAATGAATTTGGCGACACGCTCATCGACACGACCTCTGACCACAACATCATTACTTTCAAGACACTAAAGGCAGCCGGATTTACAAAACAAGACGCTACCTATTCCCCGTCTGTGATTAAGAGCTTGAGAGGAGAGGCTTTGAACGCACATGGCTACATCAACCTAGAGATCAAGATGGGAGACGCTATAACGCACAGCAAGTTCCACATTGTCAAAGAACTAGATCATGACATGATTTTGGGACGCTTATGGGTGCTCGACAACAAAGCGAAATTGGATGTACACCCTCTGCCGACGTCCACGCCCGAAGGAATTCCCAACAAATCATCCCACGGGTTATCGCATCAACGAGCTATTGAAGGAACCCAGGCATCCGGAGAGGACCCGTTGACGCTAGCCCATGATTTTCAAATGCAAGTAAGTCTGACCGAGCAACCTTTTCTGCAACCAGTCTTCCCTTCCCCCATTCTGTCATGGGGACTTGGCGTGATTACTGGCACAAACGCTGTCAAGAAATGTGAATGGGGAGCTGGACCATTCGAACACTTTGCAAGAAGCTTGGAAACTTCTATCGAAACCAACGAAGCCAAGGCTCAAACGGTTACACGACGTCTGAACCCGTTTTCAATCGGAGATGTGGTGGTTAAGGAAAGCTCGTTTCAAGTTGGGAGGATGACAGTAAAAATGGATTTGCCCAATGAAGGTGAAGGCGAGCTGTATCTAGTTGCGGATACCCTTTTGGGAGGATATTGCAAGCTCGTCAATACAGACACACCTGAAGGCGTGATAGTTCACTCGCGATGGCTCAAGGAATCCAATCCCTAAAATGCTGTACTTCCCAATCACTCCCTTTTCAAGACTTCCTTTAACAATTCCTCTTAATAGTCAGAATTCCCCAGGATGAATACACCGTTTGTATTTTTTCCCTAGGGATTTCCCTTTTGTCAAAAAAAAATAAATAAAATAAAAACAAATATATCTCCCTCCGAGCGAATCCTTCAGATATCAGAGAAATACACCAGAAAAACCCAGAAAACCATTGCAGAGCCATCATACCACAACCCCTTTAAAAAAAAAATATATAGGAAGCAAAATGTCGACTGATGAAGAAGAAGGAAAAGACGAGTTTTACAAAAAAAAGGGGGGGGGGGACACCAGGGGATCTAAGCAGCTAACAGAAATAACAAAAGGGAGGAACTATCCCTCAAAGGATGGAGCACAAGTCCCCTCGGGCAAAGCTATCTTCAAGCACTTCCCCCAGCAATCCTTCGGGCAACAAAGGTTCCATTCAACGGTTTTAGCAGCAGCAACCTCAACATCCCATCCCGAAGCAGCCACAGCAGCAGCGGTGTCCTCCCCAACGACCATTCCAACATATGCCACCATAACCCCTCCGGTATCACCAACAATACCTTTGGCATCAACTTCAAAGGCTATTTCGCTGCCATCATATGATCCTTCAAAGGTAATCTCAGCGACACCTCGGAGAAAGTTTTTTGATTCATCCACATCAGGGTCAAGAATCATGGCGCTCTCCTCCAAGACCACCACACGTTCACTTTTCCGACGCTTCAACCTAGAAACAGTCCGATCCGCCCCATGCCCGGATCGAGGAAAGGCTTTGCCACGCTGAATCCTTTCAACATGCCAAGACTCTTCCTTATTCTCTCGCCCCTCCTCCATGCTCACTGAACCCAAGAAAGTCTGAATATGCACCTGTTCTTCGTGGGGATAGATGGAAGGAGCTCCTTAATGATTTCACTAGCTTCGTGGAACGGAGATTCAGTCCCAACCAATGCCTCCTCAAGAGAAGAAGACCGATCTTCACTAAGTCCGAAATCCTTCTCCGAAGAGTTAAAGGCGCACCATCCTCGGAGGGTCCCATCACACACTGCAAAAGATAAAAAAAAAAGACCCAGTTCTACCATATCTATGCACATGTAAAAGAGGATAACACGAGCAGAGAAGAATAAGAAAACATACCGGTATGATCTTCTTAGCCCGAATAACCCTGGTTGGGGGTGCTTTTGCAAGAATTAGACCTCACGCCTTCACTTGGAGAACTTGGCTGGTTAGGGGACGATTCATCTCTGTGCGACATGGCAAAGAGAGAAACTCGACAAGAAGAACCCTTTTCTCAAACGAGGAGACGATGCAATTATTTTTGGGTATAAATACGGAATCTTAAAAAGGAAAGGAAGCAATGAGGGACATAACGCTTCCAGATTTTAGCATGAATAATGCCCTAATTGAAGCCGCACGTGAAGGAAAGCAAGATAAGGAAACTTTGCTATCCGAAGAAACTCCCTCCTTGTTTACATCGGTCACGCCAAAGAAGCACGCACAGACTTCCACACCTTGCGCCGGTCCCACCAGCTAGCACAATCACTTCCCAACTCACGCCAACTTCCCAACGTCGCCCAAGTTGCACCGGCCCCACCAATTGCGCCGACTTCCCAATGGCCGCCCAAGTCACGCCCTGCAAGCACGCACAGCCTTCCACACCTTGCGCCGGTCCCACCAGCTAGCACACTCGGTTCCCAACTCACGCCAATTTCCCGACGTCGCCCAAGCTGCACCGGCCCCACCAATTGTGCCAGCCTCCCGATTTGTGCAAAACTACCGAGGCAAGGATTCCAAATCCTATTTATAAAAGGTCGGACAAGCCTCCTCAATTCTCTTTACGGTTTCTTTGTTGATAGTTTGTCACCATCTTATGCTTACCTCGCAACAAAGCCCCCTGTTCCGAGCTAAGCGGGGACTTAATGTTGATGGTGGTTTTTAAACAAGGAGTAAAATCGTAAAACCCCATGACCTAGTGTTACCCGCAACACATTAACTAAGAGCATTTAACTCAGTGTAAATAATTAATAGGGGTATTTTTTCAAAATACCCATTAGGTTTTCGACCACGAACCCTAATTCCAAAACCAAGCCACACACTGCGCACCATGGCAACAATGCCAAACCAAGCCGCACACTGCGCACCATGGCAACAATGCCAAACCAAGCCGCACACTGCGCACCATGGCAACAATGCCAAACCAAGCCGCACACTGCGCACCATGGCAACGATGCCAAACCAAGCCGCACACTGCGCACCATGGCAACAATGCCAAACCAAGCCGCACACTGCGCACCATGGCAACAATGCCAAACCAAGCCGCACACCATGCACCATGGCAACAATGCCAAACCAAGCCGCACACTGCACTGCGCACCATGGCAACAATGCCAAACCAAGCCGCACACTGCGCACCAAGGCAACAACGCCAAAACCAAGACGCACACTCCGCACCATGGCAAATGACGCCAAAACCAAACTACATATCGCACTCATTGGCAACCATGCCAAACCAAGCCGCTACGCCATTGGCACATGCCAAATATAGCGCCCTAGGCTTGCAAAGCGTGCAACTAGGTCAACATGGCCGTACGTGCCATTGGCACATGCCAACACGTACCACAAGCCATATTTCCAAGCCGCTATGCCATTGGCACATGCCAAATATAGCGCCCTAGGCTTGCAAAACGTGCAACTAGGTCAACATGGCCGTACGTGCCATTGGCACATGCCAACACGTACCACAAGCCATATTTCCAAGCCGCTATGCCATTGGCACATGCCAAATATAGCGCCCTAGGCTTGCAAAACGTGCAACTAGGTCAACATGGCCGTACGCGCCATTGGCACATGCCAACACGCACCACAAGCCATATTTCCAAGCCGCTATGCCATTGGCACATGCCAAATATAGCGCCCTAGGCTTGCAAACCATGCAACCTAGGCCAAGTCGGACACGCATGCCATTGGCACATGCCAACATGCTCGCTGGTAGCTTTTCCTACCAAGGCCACGGCCCCAACGGCCACGCATGTCATTGGCACATGCCAACATGCGTCACTGGTAGCTTTTCCTACCAAGGCCACGGCCCCAACGGCCACGCATGCCATTGGCACATGCCAACATGCGTCACTGGTAGCTTTTCTTACCAAAGCCACGGCCCTAACGGCCACGCATGCCATTGGCACATGCCAACATGCGTCATTGGTAGCTTTTCCTACCAAAGCCACGGCCCTAACGGCAACGCATGCCATTGGCACATGCCAACACGCTCGCTGACAGCTTTTCCTACTAAGGCCACAGCCCTAACGGCCACGCATGCCATTGGCACATGCCAACACGCTCGCTGGTAGCCTTTTCTACCAAGGCGCGGCCCTAATGGCCGAGCATGCCATTGGCACATGCCAACATGCGTCACTGGTAGCCTTTCTTACCAAACCGTGGCCCTAATGGCCGAGCATGCCATTGGCACATGCCAACACGCTCGCTGGTAGCTTTTCTCACCAGGGCGTGGCCCTAATGGCCAAGCATGCCGTCGGCACATGCCAACATGCGTCGCTGGTAGCTTTTCTTACCAGGCCATGACCCTATTGGCCATCGACCTGGGTTGTCACCGACACAAATATAATTTACACTTTCTTACTACTCAAAATATAAATATAGCAAGGGCAAGAAAGGATCGATCCTGAGAGAGGTCTAGGTTGTCAAATTGTTATGGTTTCCTATATAAAACACCGAGGATTTTCTGATTGTGTAAATAAAAATAAACAAAAAGCAAATAAACAAAGCACGCAAATCAAGAATGTGAAATATTGGATAAAGGTTTCATCTTCAATTGTAAACAAGTTTATGAATATATGAATAGAATTCGTATTTAATCTCTCTATCATCAAAAGCCATAAAATACCTTATTGCAAGAATACTCCGTAAATTTCTAAAGTCATCAACACACACATTAGGGCTGCGTGTGTGAATTCTACCTAAAGAATAACCTAACGCCTTGCGCTAATCAAGTTCAATTCCTAGGAGCATTAAGTTTCAGAAATAGGCTAATCAATGCAATTGTAATACATTGCGCAAACAATTCGAACAAAGGTCAATTTCTACATATGACTATGAGGATGTATCACTACAAACCCTAATCATATCATGCTACTAGTATTCAAGGTTATCGCTCGATGAAAACCCTAAAATAGCTATAGATATGGATGTGAGTTCAATCAATTCTAGACTCGACTAAACAAACATTCAATCATATTGCAATCCATCAATCATGCAATTATTATAACCCGTAGAAATCAAACGATAATATTGAGAGAAAACTAATTCATAAAAATCATAACTTGGTTGCAATATCCAACTACATCTTCAACCAATAATAAAAACTTAGTTACTTGTGTTTTTGGAAATCATCATAGAAAGCAAAGAAGAAAACTATCATGTGAAACCCTAGACAACAAGTAGAAGTCTCCCTAATGGAGATATATCTAGGTTTAGAGAAAAAGAATTATTTATATGCCTCTCCCAAAAGGATACCCAAAAGTAGGTCAAGTCTTCTCCAAACCCGTCTCCAAGTTGGTCCACCAAGCCCAGGAGTGAAAAATATGTCTCTGGAATTTTAGGTTCAAAACGGGTCGCCGGAATTGCTGACGTCATCGCCAGAATCCGGCCACCGGCGCCGGAATCCGGTCACCGGAAAACTTTCTCCGATCACTTGAAGTACTGGAAGACGTCACCAGGCAAGTGCACACTCCCAGAAGCTCAACTCCATTTTCTGCAATTCAAACATTCACAAAATACCACCTAAACCAATTTCTTGTTCTTGCGAAAACGCGCCTAAAAGCGTGGTCCGTAGCTCATATGTCCGGTCATTAATTCTTGCATCCGACTCATACCCCCCTCGCGATTCACTGAATCATTGTGATTCCCACTTACGGTTCCAAAATCCGGCTACTGGAACTAGGCTCACCGGCTTACCAATTTCGCTCCGTTTTCGCACTGCGGCTGCACTTTTGTTCAATTCCACCAATCCAGCACACCTACTCACAAGCATTCACACTTCAATCGCAATCATAACCACAGCCCAAACCTGCTCCCAGCTGCATTTCAGCTGCAATACCACCAGCTCCATGTCTTCGATTCTCCCATTTCATCCCTGGATTCGACTCAGACAACCCTAGCCATTGGTCCATACTCGACAGCTTCGAATAAACCTTTGTCCTTCTCAACGTCTGCCAACGTTGCCAAGCTTCTAACTCGAGTCACAGGCCTGTACCTCGGACTCGAATTCTCCAGGCCACTTCTCTGATTCTTCCAACTTCAACAAAGACAAATGGCGCCTACCTCAGCTTCAATTGTTTCTATGCCCAAAGATTCATACACAACATCCGTGTCTTTGATACATAGACTCATTACAAAGACCACCGATCTATTGCCGGCTTCACCAGCCCAAGCCAAAGATCACAAAGACCACCGCAACTCTGTTCTTCACAACCTTGAGCAAAACTCTACCGATTTCATCCTTACACAGCCACAACTGACGCAAGCTCATTCAGAAACTCCATTTAAAACTCAGACATTCCAGCTCTGCACCACCTACTCTTCCTTAATGCCACCAATTATAGCGCCTTGTTGCACCAGAACCCAAGATCCTCACTACCATAGTATGCAGCATCAGCAACCATCGAACTCCAACTCCATCTTCAGTTACGACCCAACTAACTAACCCAGCCAATTCACCTGTAGCTGCACCATCAGTTCCCATCACAATTCAGCTCAAGACCCATTGTCATAGATATTAGCACAGCTGCTCAAGACCCATTCTCTCCCTGAACTGACATCAGCTTACTATCATCTAAGTTCGCTGCATCAGGCCAGCACCACCTCAGCTCAACATAACAGCAGCTCTAACATCTTCTCTGTTCACAGCTCAGCTTATCTTGCAACTCCAACAGAACCAACACTTCCACATTACCTCCTGCAGCTTCAACAAATGGTCACCATACACAGCACCCATGGCTAGAGCAGCAACAATGGAAAGACTGGTCACTCAGGCCTTTTTACAAGCACATTGTGTGCCAAATACTGGTAATTCCGTTTTAAGCTTGCTGGGTGACTCTAAAGCTCACTGCTCCTTCCCTGCATAGCATTCCACATTTAGAACACACCCATTGTTCTCAACATACATTCAATCACATCATTCATCATAAATCGAAGGCAATAGGTTGTCTTCTTCACCAACTTTCTTGGCTCCATACATCAACCAAATTCCAATCTGGTGGAAACCCATCTCTCGTTAATCGCCGATTTCATTCTAGTACAACCCATGTCTAGCCTTTGTGAACTGTCCTAGCCCATCGAACACGACCCTTGGACCTTACATGGTTGCCGGCATGAATGATCTTGGCCCGAGCGTCTCGGCTCGGTGAAGAGAAAATGGAATTCTAGAATAATCTTTCTTTGCACTTGGATTCGACTGGTGTTATAAAGGGTGAGGTGCCCCGAGTAATTAAACCAGGCGCCCTTAGTAATCTCATTCAGTTGTCAGTCTTGTAAGACCGACGGTGCGATTTCTACATCATTCTCGTTGTCTTGTCGATCCCGAGGAACCGACGGGCGTAGCTGTTTCGCCCATAACTTCATCATACGACATCGGATTGGCCTCATTCTTTCGCCATTGGTTTCATATTTTCGTGCTCTTCAGGATGATGAGAAGAAATACTGGATTTAAGCGAGTTTCACTTCCTTTTTCTCCAATGACTCCAAACACCTAATAATACTCAAAAGCGAACATAAGATACATAATTCACACGAAAATAGCAAAGAAAGCATAAATACTAGATAATAAATTAGGTGTTTTACAACACCTATCAGCCACGCATGCCATTGGCACATGCCAACATGCGTCACTGGTAGCCTTTCTTACCAAACCGTGGCCCTAATGGCCGAGCATGCCATTGGCACATGCCAACACGCTCGCTGGTAGATTTTCTCACCAGGGCGTGGCCCTAATGGCCAAGCATGCCGTCGGCACATGCCAACATGCGTCGCTGGTAGCTTTTCTTACCAGGCCGTGACCCTAATGGCCGAGCATGCCATTGGCACATGCCAACACGCTCGCTGGTAGCTTTTCTCACCAGGGCGTGGCCCTAATGGCCAAGCATGCCGTCGGCACATGCCAACATGCGTCGCTGGTAGCTTTTCTTACCAGGCCGTGACCCTATTGGCCACGCATGCCATTGGCACATGCCAACACGCTCGCTGGTAGCTTTTATTGCCTAGCCGTGGCCCTAATACACGCTGGTAGTCACTTACACTCAACGTACAACCTACCACCAAGGCATTCCACACATGCCATTGGCACATGCCACACACGCCTCTAGCAGCTATGGCATTACCACTTGCGCTCGAGGTGCAACTCGCAACAAAGGCATTCCGCACATGCCACATGCGCCCCTAGCAGCACCACTTGCACTCAAGATGCAACCAACACTCGAGACATCAACACAAACTGGGGATGCTTTCCGGGGTCTTGGTTTGGCGGTCACGGCATGCGGCGTATACTACGCTCACATTAAGAAAGCGTGAATAGGAATAAAGCGGTCAAATAAAGAGGAAATAATGGTGAAAACGTTTTCACCCATTAACACCATGCGGTTACCACCTCCTCCCATTATTTCACCCTTTACTCTCTTCCTTCATGAGGCCGGGTACGTTTCAATCTCGACTTGTATAAATAGGTCTTACCTATTTCCACCGGACAACAAGTCTCGGTCGGAGAAAAATACTACACTCTCGAAATTAAGGCAACTTTGCAAGCTCTCCCAAAAGCTTTCATCTCTTGCAAGCTTCCCAAGCTTTTACTTTTTGATACAAGTCGAGATACTACTCTCCTAGAATTATTCTGGTCTTAACACCTTTCTTTGCTTCCCTCCCCAAATCAACCCTTCTCCTCCACTTTGTGACCGAAGCAAGTCTGGAACGGCCATTTCTTGGTTTAGGCCGGACTTGTACAGATTGATCTCTCGAATCTATAAAGTGCTCACGTGCAGCACATTTGTTTAGGGTTTGAACCAGTTTCTCACTCACCTACCAAATTTACCGAAATCGGCAGAAACGATTTTTACCCATAAACAACTATTTAGATATATATGTCTTCTCATAATTGATTATTGTGTAGTGTAGTTAATGTTTAGAGGCAAAGATTGTATATATTGGTATTTGTTCGACAAGGTGCATCTTTTTAGTAGTAGTTCAGTGACCATGAAATGATCTTAAAAAAAACATTTGGTGAGAATAGGTCATCTACAAAAAATATATAAAAAGTGTTAAAGCATTGCTTGGTTGAACCGACCAAGCGTTGGTATGTCAAGGTTGGTTGTCATATTTTAGTATCAAAACTCACAAGTCGCTTAAATATTAGAGTCAACTTCTTTGGATTAGACTAGGAAGTCTAGAAATGTTGAGACATACAAGTATTACTTTGAAGACCTAAATATTCCGAAGATGTATCGACATCAACGATAACATCATCATTCCACTTGAGGTTAGTAATACATGACTTGACTTCTATCCATTTCTATATCGTAAGCTTCCAAGTTATTTCTAATTGAAAACATAACATGCAAAGTTACATATATGAAACTCTAGTATATTAGACTTGATCATCATATTGTGATCAAAGTGTCAAGGAACGATATATCAATAGTGATAAGTATATTGATTTATGAAGTACAATGCTTATCCTTTGAACTTCGTAATTGCGACATCAACATAATTTTTGTAACTCATTACTAGATTGTGTAGTGAACATAGGTTTGATTTCATGCCTAGAAAACTATGTTTAATTACTTAAGTTTAAGGAAGCAGCCGCACAAACTTGTTTCATAGTCGAAAGGAAATCAAAATGATTGATGATCCGGTTTTCATTGAATATCTTAAGGTTGTACCGATCCTAACCTATATAGGGAATCAAGGTAGAGTTGATCCTAGCTTATGTTGGGAGTCAAGGTAGAACCAATCCCTACCTATATTAGGAGTCAAGATAGAACTGATCCTAACTTGCTTTTGGTAGAACTGGTCCCAATAAGCAAAATAGGAACCGATTTCTATAAGTCACGTGCAGTTTAGGGTTTGCGTGATTTGGAAATTGGATTTGCAAAATATGAAAGTTCAAGATGTCGACATAGTGAGTAATTTGAACATGTCTTTGAAATCTAATTTCTTAATTGTTCAAAGATATTCCTTGATACTCAAGGTGAGATCCCTAACTTAAAATAGTAGAGAATCTTTTAAGATTTTCGAAATTAATATCTTTTGTTTTACCAGCAATCAAAACATATATCTGGAAATAAATATTAGTTAAGCGCCAGAGATAATATTGAGTTTTCCATGAAGCTTTCGGTTATACAGTTCGATATTGGTTGGAATTTATAAAACCGAATTTAGGTGTTTTATTGCATATCTTAAGAATATCTTCGGTTATGGAAATTTCTTGGTGTCCAAACTACTTTGGTCTATAAATAGTGAAGTTTGTTCTTCTTACAAACTGATCCCGAGCCAGGCAAACTTCATCTTTGTTGTATCTGGTATAGTCGACTAATAGTATTCTCGTAATACTATGTTGGAAAGGAGATTAACATAATTAGGCGAAATCTCTTACATCCGCTAGTTTAAAGACTTTTTTTTGGATCAAGAAGGGTCTACTAGTACCATTGGTGGGAAACTAGAATCGTATTGTTATTTTAATTTTCCGTTATTGATTTGATTGACTATTGGTGGTTCGTTCTTAAATTGCTCTTAGTTTGGTTATTCTTGAGAGTCTTCTCTTCTTACATAAGGTCACTCAAACTAGATAAAGAGTTTAACAACGACTTTTGATCATCTATTGTTAACAGACTCCATTCAGTGCGTGATCGATCATAAGTCAGGAATCAAGTTTGTTATTGTGCAGGTACAAAAGACTATTGAAGATTGAAGACAAGAAGATTTTTTCTTATTGGTTTTGTATCTTCGTGATTTGCTTTGTGCACGAACTTGATCGGCCGGGATCCGACTAAATCTAGTTTATCTTTTAATAGACTGATTATTGACTATTCGTATTTATATTGACAAGCTATCATTTGATGGTACTCTTCAGTATCCGAATCTGGTAGTTCTGTTTGACCCGACAAAGGAGATTAATTGATTTTAAACAGAAAAGCCTTTGTCACGCTCAACACAAATATCTCTGATTGGTTTCCTGAGATAGAAGAGGGGTTACCAAACAGATTAGTCCTCTACTGTTTGGAAGACGATCAAAAGGGTTGAGTGCTTAAAGTCTCCAGATAGACTGAAGCAACTTAAGATAGTGTATTATATCTTAGGATTCACGTACGTTGGCCAGATTAGTTGTGGGCGCAGGGATACTAAGGAAGCTCGATAACTATGGGTTACTTGGTGTCAACTATACGAAGTTGGTATTATGTTTGTATAGCGGCTTAATTCTGAGAGTATTCAAAACTGGACTAGGTCCCGGGGTTTTTCTGCATTTGTCGTTTCCTCGTTAACAAAATCTTGTTGTGTCTTTACTTCTAATTTTCACGGTTATAATTAAAAGTAAAAAGTAATACACTGTGCGTTAATCCTAAGCACTTGATATTGATCCTATAGTAAATCTAACTTGTAACGTAACTATTATCAAGTAATTATGTTGTTGTTGTATTGTCTCGACTTTTTTCCCCATAGAAAATCACACAAGGTATCAGACTTATAGGTTGATATCGAAAAGATTATGGTGTACTTGGTACCCTCGTCATTTCAATTGGTATCACAGCAGGCAAACACGAAAAAGATCTAACAATATGTATTTGGTGCGATCCAACCTATAATTTATAAGTCCAAAGAAAGGTAAAGAAAGGCCCAAAGACTCAGTTAACGTATCAAAAGGTTTTGATATACTATGTCCACAGTATACTCAAAAAGGATCCAGTTTGTTTTTCATCCCTGTTCAACAGTTCAATGTTGTTAGTTCATTCAATGAACAACCTAAATAGAATATTTACAATAAATTGTTAATAAGAAAGCAAACACCTGCAATGCACATTTCAGACTCGGAAGCAAAAGACATGATTGATTTTTTCATTAACTTTTCTGAAAAATACAATCTAAGAGATAAAGTTTATTATCCCCTGGCCAAGGATATTATTGTGCGCTAAATGATAGGATGACGTCTATTTGTATCTCTGACTGTCAAAATCGAGAAAAGTCTCTAAAACTCCAACTTCTTGAATTTGAATCTAAGTTAATTGATGCTCACTTAAGAATCAGATAACTCAGAGAATAGTTAGTCAGGACATCTAGATCTAATACAAATTTTTGTGATTCTAGTGTCAAGGATATCTTGACTAATGATCAACATCTAGATTCAAACAGCCTTATCACTTGTAAGAATCAGAAGAAAATTGTTTCAGAACCTAATCCATTGAATGATGTTTCAGTTACTTGAATCAGTTCTCAACAACTATAGAAAAAAAAATTATAATTCTAGAAGATACAAATCGGCGTAAAGACAATCAAACTGGTGACTTCATCTCATATAGTTTTGTCATTGATCGTGCATTATATCCGACCAATTTTGTGAATTTTTTTTCTCATATGATGGCTTCAAAATTCAAAAGAATGTAAGGTCAGCTAAAGATTTATACTCTACTTAATGATCATGGGTTTACAAATCACACTTACGACTTTGTTCCTTTTCCAATAGAAGTAAATCTAGAAAGAGAGATGTCGGGTAACATCAATCGACTCTTGTAAAGTCTATTGATAACTGCGAAAGATCATATTCCTTTTATAGTGTTGAGCGATTAAAAGTTCATCTCAACAACTATCATTGTTGTGTGAAACTTCCTCATTTGATGATCAATTTTGAATAAATGCAGAAGATTTCAAAGAGCACAAAAAGGAATGTATTAAGATTTTCTGTTGAAATCATTTAAGGATCAGATTTTATCATGAATATTCTGAGTTATTTCCTGATTTCTTAATTTTGGTTTCATGTATTACTCAAAGTAATTCCTTGATAATATCAGTCCAAATTTTAAGAAAATAGGAAAGTTCGTGATAAATATATAGAGATATATTTTATTTTCAGACTTTCTGGGAATACAGGTTTCGGAAAATCTTCACTGATTTTTATTTCCGAACTTAACTCCACTTTACCCGATTTAGGTATCAAGTAAATACTGATATATTCTGGTATTTCAAAATGAAAACGCGGGGGTATAACAACCACACCCAATATTTCATTCGGCAATATGTATGGACTAAACTCCAATATAATTCCGAGAGCACCAACTTAAAAGTGAGACTCAATCAAGAAAGATATCAAAGAGCTTTATCTCTTTCTCAATACAATCATCAAATCAAACAGATTGAAATCCGTGAGCTTGATTGATGTGAGAATAACTTGGACGGTGCCAAAGACCAATTCCCAAGTGTCAATCAAGTTTTATCCAACAAAAAAGGTCGGATTTATCAACTACGATCAACCTGTGATATTCAATTATATAAAAAAATATAATGCGGAAAAGAAATAACACAGACACCAGGAATTTTGTTAACGAGGAAACCGCAAATGCAGAAAAACCCCGGGACCTAGTACAGATTTGAAGGCCACACTGTATTAAGCCGCTACAGACTCTAGCCTACTACAAGTTAACTTCGTACTGGAATGAAGTTGAGCCCTAACCAAGTCTCACACCGATTAAGGTACAGTCACGTTCCTTACGCCTCTTGAATCCCAGTAGGACTCTGCGCACTTGATTTCCTTAGCTAATCTCTCCCACAACTAAGAGTTGCTACGACCCAAAGTCGAAGACTTATTAACAAATCTGTCTCCCACAGATAAGTCTATTCTAAGTTGTTATTTCCGTCTTTAGATAAAACAAGGTGAACAGGAAACTCAACTAATAATCCGGTCATATACTCCCGAAGAGCAGCCTAGAAATATTAGTCACCTCACAATAACCTAACCGATTAACAGAAGAAGTTATTGCGGAATCACAACAGTCTGAGACGAAAAACTGTTATGATTACTTTTTATATCTTACCTATCGGAGATAAATCTCGACCAAATCTTAGAGAAGATAAAACTCAATACGGTGGAACAAGTAAGATCAGAATACCCAACTATAGAGAAAATAGTTGGAACTGGCTTCACGAATCCCAAATTAAGTCTTCAAGTCGTTAACCTAATAATGGTTTTGGAAAACCTAGGTTAAAGGAGAATCGACTCTAGTTTGCAACTAAGACACACGGAAGTGCCGGGATTAGGTTTCCTAGATGCTAGAGTTCTCCCTTATATAGTATTTCAAATCAGGGTTGCTTACAATCAAAGCTAAGATAACTTAGTAACAAAGCAATTGATATTCACTGTTAGATGAACTCCTGATTTAAGATTCAAACTAAGTCTGCTTAGAAACTAAGCAATCAATATCCACCGTTAGATGGTATTAGCTTGATACACATAAATGAATATACCTATATTTAGATATGGGTAAACCGTACCTAAATGTGTATAGCTGTTGGCTCAATAATATTTAACCGAAGTTAGCCATATTAACACTTATAACTTGGCCACATTCATCTAACACTTCTAGATCAAATATGATGATCAATCAATCATGATAGATAATCAAATAAATCTAAATGTGTTTCAAGAGAGTTGTTCAAATGTTCATCATCTCATAGAAATATATATATGAACCATTTGAAACAAAATCGGTTTGGTTTGTAATTGTACAAAGTACTTATACAAGAATTAATTCATGAACATAATGCCATGGTTTGCAAAACAAGTTCGCATACCTTAAATCATTAAAGTTCCGGGGACTTTAGTTCGCTAACGAGTTCGCAAACGAACACGAGTTCATGAGTATGAAAATCACACTTACCGATTTCAGAACCTGACCAATGTGTTCGCAAACTGAGTACGCGAGCAACAGTTTCGAACTTTGCCTTTTTCCAGCCGTTCGCAAACAGGGTACGCGAACAACAGTTTCAGACTTGGCCTTGTGTAGCCGTTCGCAAACAAGGTACACGAACAACAGCTCTGGACCTTTTCACAGGTAAACCAGTTCGCAAACAAGGTTCACAAACAATAGTTCCGGCCCGAACTAGACTTGCACAAGATACAAAGTATACAACCTGTATTATATCCAGACATGGTATAAGTTCTAAAACTCTCATTTAATTATTGAAACATCCTTGGAAGGCAACAATGGTAATCTTACACATACCACTAGCTTCAAGTAATTTTCAAGTTATTAATCGATCAATATGAAACTACCCAAGTTGACATCAAATGATTGTCTCACACAAATCATGTTAGATGTTCAAGGTAATGTTCACATGATCATCTTTGACTTAATATTTACTTTCCAACAAATAAATTCTCTCCAACTAAACTCGTCAAGGATATGATGAACTTAGTTAAAGCTAAAAGCTTCAAACACGTATTTCGATAAATAAATAAATGATCGCTATCGTAGGCGTCAAAAATAAATTACACTTTCTTACTACTCAAAATATAAATATAGCAAGGGCAAGAAAGGATCGTTCCCACAGAGAGGACTAAGGTTGTCAAATTGTTTCGGTTTCCTATAAATAACACCGGGGGGTTTTCTGATTTTTATATACTAAAATAAAATAAAAGCAAACAATAAAGGTAAACAAATCAAATCAAGGATGAGAGAGTATTGGTCATGGATTTCGTCTTCAATCACAAACATGTTTTCAACTCAATAACTAGAATTGATATTTTAATCTCAACTTTTATCAAAGGCCCTAGAATACCTTGATCGCAAGAATATCCCGCTAATCTCCTCTTGTCATCAACAAATACATTAAAAGATGCGAATATGAATTCTATCTAAAAGAACAACCTAACGTGTAAAAGCACTAATCAAGTTTAATTCCCTAGATGCATTAGGTTCTATGAAATCAGGCCAATCAAAGCAATTGAACGTGTAAAAGCACTAATCCGATTTAACAAAGGTTATGACTCACATGTGACTACTAGGATGTATCACTACAAGCAATAATCACAATTATGCTACTTGTAATCAGGAATATATCACTTTTGCGTATAATAAATCCTAATCTAGCAATAGAGATGAAAACAAACTCAATCGATTAGCGACTCGATCAAACAAGCATTCAAATCATGTAACAATATTGATGGTGAATCATAAACGATAATATGGAGACAAAACTAATTTATCATATTAAAACCCATATTTGGAAATCCAACTTATTCCATAACCAATAATAAAAACTAGGTACTCATATTCATGGAGTTCATAACAAGAAGGAAGAGAAAACCTATCATGTTTCTAAACCCTAGAACCCAAAAGTAGAGGCAAAAAGATAGAGATTTTATAGAATAGAACCCTAAGAGCTTATATAGCTTTTCACTTCTCGGAATGGAATTCCAATTTCCAAAGTCCATCCGCCAGCAACTTTCCTTGTAATTCAGTCCAAGCCCACAGTTCAATCAAACCCACAGGCCCATAAATATAGCTAAGCTTTCCCCATCGGTCTTGTGAAATCGACAAGCTACTCCTCGATCCCCAGCTTAGTACCACAAGGCCCAGTTAAAATTTGTCTTGTCAGTCTCATGAAACCGACAGCTTATCTTCAAATTCAATCAATTGCTCCAATTTGTATTTCCAGCCTTGTTCCCTGTAACTTTTCATTCACAGATTCATTCCATTGCTTCGGTTCAGTTCATACCATTCATACACTGCCTTGAGCTCACTCCCTCCAATTCAGTTATCTGATTTCAGCTGCACAACAGCCAATTCAACACAATAACTTCATGAATTCTGAAACTCCAAGCTTTCGTTCAGCTACAGCTTTACCAACTCATAACCAGTGCTCTACCTTGATCTGCAAATTGGTGTTCACATTCTTCTCTGCACCCATCTCAACTCCTAAGTCCCTGCAATCTCTGCCAGTTCATACCAACTGCAAGACTCAACCACTGCACCAATTCCTTGCAAACTTCAATGCCAGCGAATCCGTTTATACTTGCAACTGCATACACCACCACATTCCGCTCAACCATGTCCGGGTTTCTCTAGGAAGTAACTCACTCAATCTCGCTCAAGCAATGCAATTCGGATCACGCTCAACTTCGCTTTAATATCAAAGACTGAACCATCTTAACGAGACTGCAACCATCTTCTACGGCATTGATTCCATGTGACAAACCACAACATCATCCACTTCTCACTTCCCTTACTTCGGATCCATCACCACCAATCGTCACAATTGTCGCAATCTAACCACTCGCACTGCAATTCGGCTCCACAACACTTCTTCCATCTTGTTATCATTGCAGCTGCATCATTGCTTGATTCCAACTCGGCACTTCCCGTAATCTTCACTAGATCAGCACCTCCAACTGCAGCAACATCTCAGTTCTTCTCCTAGCCACCTTGCTGCCAAACTCCACTCTTTCGACTACAAATCATTCACTGCAGCTCACTTACAACTCCATTTAGCTTCAGTATCACTCATGTCTTCTGTAGCTTTAATTGCAGCTGCATATTGAGCTACACAGTACCCATCTCATCTGCTTCTTTTTCCTGTGACTCGTACAGTCTCAATGAGCTCATTTCTTCCGTCATTCTTCTTTGAATCACCAGTTCCATCTCATGTCCCTGAATTCATCAACTGGCAGTACCCACGGCAGCGACATCAGCTACTTCCCTTCCTGGCAGAGTGTAAGCTCGCAAACCACTTGCACATTGAAGCACCATCCTCTGCAGTTCCTTGTATTCCTTCCAACTTCAACAGCACAAAGCTTTTCTGCATTCTTCAAATCTCAGTACCAGTTCCACAGTTTAGTTCAAGCTCCCTGTAACAGCTGCTTGCAATAAACAACAACAACTCATTTCAGTCACCATTTACTTTCACAGTTGCCTATCACAGCACCAGCTTCATTGCCTACTGATTTCTACTGCATCTTCTTTACATCCATCTCATACCCTAGACGATAACAGCAGTTCTTCTCTTTTCGATTTCAAAACCCTTAAATCATACAGCCCATCTTCAACCTCCATTGAAATCCAAATTCAATCAAAACCCAAGTTCAAGATCATTGTAACCAGCTGCATCTCATGTTTACACAACAGCCACTTCTTTGCCTTCTTCCACTGGTTTCTCTCGGATTCAATCTCTGCAAATCTCAAACCCCATAAACTTCAATTGCTTTTAGAAATCATAACCCTGGTAAATCTCCAACTTTGTCTTGCTATGGTTAATTTTCGAGTGAAACCCAAAATTCTTCATCAAACTCTACTCTGTTCTTCCATCTCCCAGCCACTGAAATCAGATCAATCACTTCCAATCGAATCATAAAACTCAGATCCATTCAAACCCCCATCTAAACCACTTCAAATTGACAAACACAAACCCTAATTGCTCAACTGACTCTTCATTGAGAACCAATTGGACCAATTTGTGAGTAACCCAGCAGATTTCACACTCAAAACCCATGTCTAATCTCTTCCGTTGTCCCTCCATAATCATCTTTTCTCTCTGTTTCGATTTGACTCTGTTATCCAATCTGCCGGCGTGAACCCCTTTGCCCTGGTCTTGGTCTGTGTTGTAAGAGAATAACAAAATTGTGTTGTTCTGTATCTGGCTCGACCTAGATGAGGTCTACTACCCTGGAGCGGATATCAACACCCCACTCTTCAGGATAAGGGCCACAACCTGAAATGGCAACCCCTTAGTGATTTCCATTCAACTGTCAGTCCTGCGAGACTGACAGTTCAGTTCAATTCCGCAACTCTGATACGCTTCAAAAGCTCGCAGCTTCTTCATATGAAATCGGAATGACCTCACTCTTTCACCGTTGGCTTCGTCTTTTCGTCCTCTTCAATATGAGGATAAGAAATATAGTATTTGAGCGAGTTCCACTTCTTTTTGCTCCAATGACTCCAAAACACCTATAAGACTCAAAACGACCGTAAAATACATAATTCACAAGAAAAATAACAAAGAAAGCATAATCAATTGATATTAAATCAAGGCGTTTAGGACACCTATCAAATTCCCCCACACTTATACTTTGCTAGTCCTCGAGCAAATCAAACCAAACAATTCTAAAACATACATACAACTCTGTGTCATCGAGGCTACGGTCACACTTAGCACGTATAACAAGCCTTTAAACCCCTAGGTTTCCCTAGTAGACGAGTTATAGTCTCGTGAGGGTTTACTAGAGATATACCCACAAAACCTATTTTTCCAACTTACTAGTTCTCTGAAATGATAGCATCCAACGCGCTAAGAAGACATGGAAATTCTGCACACTAGTCATAAGAAGTTAGACACATAAATGAACACAATCTCATCCTTAAAAGTTGAGGGAGAAATAACCATCCCTTATCGAAAGAAATTCGGGTTCGGGTGATCGAAAGTCTCGATCTGCTCACAAGAAAGGGTTTTATGAAATTGCTCTCAATAATAAACAACTTTTTATGGGTCACACATGTGTCCGAGTAGGAATGAAGAAGAGATAATCTGCGACACGTTGAATGGTAGGAGGGCAAAACCCTCCCGAATTGTTTGAAAACCCACATCTTTTATCATTTTGAAAACCCATTTCTCTGACGATCTCTACGAAAGGAAATCAACCATTTAACGAAGGTGGGAATATGCTTGCTTACCTCGTTATCCGTTCGACGTGCAGCTAGCACCACTCTCACAGCTTCCATAGAAACGTCTTCGGTCTTCAATCGGTGTCTTCATCTTCGTCTTGGTCTTCAACCAATCGATGATAACTCTTGAACTTCGTAGAATCTTGACAATATGATTATTTTCCTTTGATTCCTTGTTGCTTGAAACTTCATTGTAGATATTCCTTCTTCCATTGGCTTTATTGAAAAGAATACAAAATTAAAAACGAACTATACAAACCCAAAATATGATACAATGAATTTTTCTTGTCTCTATTTTTTTTTCTTTTTTTTTTTCCTCTTTTTTTTTCTATTTTTTTTTTCGATTTTTTTTACTTTTTTTTCTTTTTTTTATGAGATAAGAAAAATAAAACAAATACAAAATGAAAACAAAATAATAAAACTAATAATGAACCTAACAAAATTTTCTCTTGTCTTTTTTTTTTTCTTCAATTTTTTTTTTCTTTTTTAATTTTAGAAAAAAAAAAAGAATGATTAATTGACATTAGAGATTACACAGAGCTTTTGGTTGGCAGCCTAGCAACAAGTTCTTTGAATAGCAACACCTAAACGATGGAAAATAAAACTACCTAATCCACTACTAGCATCATTACAAACTAAGCGAGTTCCTCAAACGCTTAAAGAAGATCGAGTATCCTCACCAAGTTCCCTAAGGTAGAAAAGGCCAGGATACCCAAACCATAACCTTGTGCAACACACTTGTCCAAGTATTTCGTGCGTTTACGTGAAACAAAGACTAAGGATAGCTTTACCAGGAGCAAAGGAACGGACACCACCACCGGGAATGGAGAAACGCCTGTAACATCCATACACACGTCTTGCCGTTTTCCCGATTGAGAACAAGAATATCGGCAGGCTTTAGATCTTGACCATCATCGATTGAAGACCGAGATACTTCCTTTCGCGCGGAACATTGGCCTTGTGACAAATGTCGAGAGTCGTGTCCCGAACCACATCATGACGAAATTTGTAGCCAATATCTTTTGCACAATGAAGCGCATGATCTCAAGAAAACATCCATGGGCTTGTTACAACTTGGGCACGAGACTATTCTCAACAAACAAAGGAATCCCTAGCGATAGCAAAGCACGACTCTAAATTGTGCTGGGTCCAAGACATTGGTTAAGCCCACTAATTGGGACCGCCAAAAGTAGTCTGAGCATGCTTGACCCTTACATTGCCATAAGACGGAATCTCTTTCGGACATATGAAATTGGTCTGGATACACTTCTTAAACTGCGTCAAAATAAACAACGCCATCGAATGCATGGAAGGGGGCGATATCATCGACACTTTATAAGTAGATGGTAATCCACATACACAGGTAAAGTTAAGAAGAGCCGACCGGTAAGGTAATCCTTTGTCCGTTGGAAATAAATCGCCAAGGATCCTTTTCCTTCAAAGTAGTCGGCTTTGAGACGCGGATAACGAGAAGCTCGAGTATCGGCCATAGTATAGATACCAAGTCCTCCATCCTTAATAGGTAAGGTAGATAATCTCTTAAAGCGGACCAAAACCAAAGACCATCCCCAGTAATCAAAAGCCTCAAATACGATAAAGTCGGTCACAAAAAGAGATCGATAGCAGTTGTAGAGCGTGGATTGGTAGTACGCATTGCAAAATAAAGTCTAGACACACCGGTGCAATTCTGAAGTAAAAGCATCTCACTTTGCGGATCCACTGAGTTTCTTAATCGCCCCATTAGTTGAGCAGTTTGTGAACCTATTCAACACCAAGTCGCTAATGAAGCCCAAATCCAAACTCACGGGGCCTCCTAAAGTTTAACACCCTTGGAAGGTCTCACCGATATCCAGGAGGAAGACATCCTCCATAGTGCTCAGGATCAAATGAAGGCCAAAAGACTTCCGTTTTACTGATGTTGAGATGTAAACCCCTGTCTGGTCCTTCAGATTGAATTATCCGTAGAGCCTTAGCCACCTCTAAAGTATCTCCAATTATCGTGCCATCATCAAGATACCATGCATGCAAATCAAGTTTGCATTGAGAAGCAATGGACTTCACTAAGGGGTGAAGTGTCAATGCAAATAACAAAGGCCCAAGAGGATCACCTTGTTGCACGCCAAGAGAAGAAGACAAAATATACTGGCCATAATAAAGCTTAGCAGGATGTAAGTAACAAAACTCTACCCAGCGAGAAATACCTGGACAATGAAGGCGAACTTCTTTGATGAGTTGTGATCTACACACCATGTTGAAAGCATTGGAAAAGTCAATTAGCAACATTGACATATTATCCGACTGACCCTTCAATTCAAGAAGGCGATTTACTGACGTGTAAAATACCTTCCCCTCCTACAGAACACCAACACCGAATTGGTAGTCACCTAAATAAGAAGACATGTCCTTACCAACAAAGATAGGCAGCCACCTTCGAAACTAATCTCCGCCACACCGTACCAACTGCTATGGGTCTAAGACCTCCCCCCGGCTTGAGCAAAGGAGTCAAAGGAGCACTCGCAATGAATTCACCCAAGATACTAGGACATCTACCAGCCAACCAAAAATTGACAACCCCAGAAATGGATACAAGCAAATCATCCGCCACCGCTGCAGCTGCCCACGGAGAACGTCTACTAAGTGTTGCGCCAGAACCCGTCTCGACCACACGACGTACCTCTTGGAAAACTCTTAATAGCACCCAACACTTTAGAATCCACTCTAATAGGATCTACATCAATATCTGCCGAGGGAACCTCAGGGGAGGGCGCTAAGGGGTGCTTGTCGAGCAAGTCCAGGTAGGTCTGCTCTTCAAATGGAGCAACCCCAGAGGAAGACAGAACTTTGATGGCAGCTGCAAAGAGAAAATAAAATACAAATACAAATACAAATATTTTTATTTTTAATTTAATTTTATATTATTTAATTTTATTTTTGGAGACAAGAGAAAATAAAATACAAATAAAATAAAAATGTAAGTACAAAGGCCATGGTGTAAGTATTTTACCGCATGATTCTTCACAACTTGTATGTCTCGATATCATAAACTTCTCGAACTCTCATCTTTGATAATCTTCGCTCTTGTACATAAAGTCTTCAACTTGTAAAAATTCTGCTCCTTGTCTTGTTGCTTTACTTGAATCTGAAATCTGCCCATTCTGTCTGGGTTGCTAAACCTTGAACGTCTTCAACTTTCCTTCGAATTTGTGATGCTCCTCTTGTTGATGATGATTGTGTTTCTATGGACCTGTTGGTGTAGTGAGAGATAAAGTGGATGGTGCTAACTGCGAACAAGAATACAAGTGGTATGTAAGTTAGCAATTCGATGTCACCATCATGATTGATAAAAATAGAACTCAAGAGATCAAAATAGTGCTTCTATGGTGGGAGGTTGGGCAGCTCACCATTCTGCCTTGGAATTTACGTACGGTGACACACACTCTAAAAGCACATATTTAGAGACGGTACAAAGAATTGAAGGTCGGTGCCTCACATTATGTAATATGGGTAGTCTCCACTATAGGGGACCACTACTCTAATACCGAATTCGATCTGCACCTTATTTGCCACCGGCATGGTTAAATCCAACTTTAACTCTCATACAAGTAAGAAACCCGATCATGTTCTCTCATCATCTCTAAGTTCGATCACTCTTATGAGAATCTCGATGTAATCTTAGCGACATGTATACTATGTGACTCTAAACTAACTACAAGTTGGAGTTTTTATTCACTAATTTACACAAAAGTTGAAAATTTAAGAAAAATTTACAATGCATATACTTAACCACTCCCCCACACTTAAACTTTACATTGTCCTCAATGTAATTGAATCGTCCAAAGAAAGTCAAGGTGGGAAATTTTATAACAATATGCGACAAGAAAAAAGTAAAAACAAGAAAAGAAAAATTAAAAGATAAGAGATACAAAACCTATGGGTTGCCTCCCATATAACGCTTGGTTTAAAGTTGTCGGCCACTATGTCCTTGCAAGATTCATTCCCCATACACCAACAATCAAAGTTGGGGATCCTTCCATAGAACCTGTTTTGCAAACACTAGCTTCACACAAATATTAGTAATATAAAAAGAAATGAAGCTATTAACTGATAAAAGCTTCCCCCACACTTATTCTTGTCCATACTTGGAAGTGTATAAAGAATATAGAAAGTCGGGTACTTCCATGGTTTCTTGTTCCAAAACTCCGCATAGTATGAGAATCAAGTATCTCTAATGGAGGAAATCGAAAACAAAGTCATTCAACAATATTCTCAAGCACATACATTCAAACCAATAAGAGGTAAAGGAAAAGAAACAATAGGCAAAGGGTTAGACAAACCTATCACAATCTCTTGTATCACGGAATCCTCTTCATCCTTGAAAAACTCAAGTGAATTATTCACCTCTTGTATATCATGGTCCTATATCAAACCTTGCAACCATTCTTCATCCGTTTCTGCCTTAACCAAAGTCTCGACATAAACATCATCATTACAATCATTTGCAAGCTCAATTGGGTCTTCCACAATATTGGTCAAACCAGTCTCATTCTCAACATACTCCTCTTCATTAGACTCAAACCTTGTTGCAAAAAACTTTTTTACACACTAGTTTCATCATACTCATGTACCTTTTGAATAGGTATTTGATCATTATAAAGATCAAGAGTTGAGTCAACTACGCTAATGTCATCAAATATTTCCAAAGGTTGGTCCTTTTTAACACAATCATCTTCGTCTTCATTTTTAGACTCACCATAATAAGAATCTTCATCGGTTTCATAACCTTTATCCCGACGTAGTTTAAGTTCCATATGAATGGTCCTACTAATTTCATCGACAAGCTCTTCCGAGGCTCCATCATCTTCCAACTTGTATAATTTCTGCGCAAGTTTCTTGACGTTCACACGCTTACCACCGCTGACTACAATAGGTTCTCTTTCCCATGACTCTTCCCTTTGAATGGGTGAATGATCATAACTACGATCTGGAGTCGGGTAAGAAGAAATGTTCCAAAAATTGGTTTGTGCGACGTTCTCTCTATCACGGTCAAGTTGGTCTAGCCTTTGTTGCATGTCTTGTAATCCATTAAAAATCTGCATACAACTCGAATAAAGCCAATTAGAAGTAGAATTATCCCACCTAGGTTCTTGACTTACATACCCACTACAAGGTTGTTGTTGGTATGTATGAAAATCACCATAAGGTTCTCTAAGATATGCATCATAGCCAATAAATTGGTTTTGATGGTATCCCATAGATGGTGGGTAATTGTCATAGTATTGAGGTTGTTGAAAACCGTATCCATCGCTCCAATATGCTCCGTCCATAGAAATTGGTACCTGAAACAAGAGTTCTCAAAACTATGTTAAAACCCAGAAAAATAAAACAAAAACAAAACTAAAGCCAAAAAAATAAGAAACCAAAAACAAGTGACAACATTGCCTCCTTAAGAACGGCGCCAAAATTTGATCGCTGTCGTAGGCGTCAAAAATAAATTACACTTTCTTACTACTCAAAATATAAATATAGCAAGGGAAAGAAAGGATCGTTCCCACAGAGAGGACTAAGGTTGTTAAATTGTTTCGGTTTCCTATAAATAACACCGGGGGGTTTTCTGATTTTTATATACTAAAATAAAATAAAAGCAAACAATAAAGGTAAACAAATCAAATCAAGGATGAGAGAGTATTGGTCATGGATTTCGTCTTCAATCACAAACATGTTTTCAACTCAATAACTAGAATTGATATTTTAATCTCAACTTTTATCAAAGGCCCTAGAATACCTTGATCGCAAGAATATCCCGCTAATCTCCTCTTGTCATCAACAAATACATTAAAAGATGCGAATATGAATTCTATCTAAAAGAACAACCTAACGTGTAAAAGCACTAATCAAGTTTAATTCCCTAGATGCATTAGGTTCTATGAAATCAGGCCAATCAAAGCAATTGAACGTGTAAAAGCACTAATCCGATTTAACAAAGGTTATGACTCACATGTGACTACTAGGATGTATCACTACAAGCAATAATCACAATTATGCTACTTGTAATCAGGAATATATCACTTTTGCGTATAATAAATCCTAATCTAGCAATAGAGATGAAAACAAACTCAATCGATTAGCGACTCGATCAAAAAAGCATTCAAATCATGTAACAATATTGATGGTGAATCATAAACGATAATATGGAGACAAAACTAATTTATCATATTAAAACCCATATTTGGAAATCCAACTTATTCCATAACCAATAATAAAAACTAGGTACTCATATTCATGGAGTTCATAACAAGAAGGAAGATAAAACCTATCATGTTTCTAAACCCTAGAACCCAAAAGTAGAGGCAAAAAGATAGAGATTTTATAGAATAGAACCCTAAGAGCTTATATAGCTTTTCACTTCTCGGAATGGAATTCCAATTTCCAAAGTCCATCCGCCAGCAACTTTCCTTGTAATTCAGTCCAAGCCCACAGTTCAATCAAACCCACAGGCCCATAAATATAGCTAAGCCTGTCAGTCTTGTGAAACTGACAAGCTACTCCAGTCCAGCTTAGTACCACAAGGCCCAGTTAAAATTTGTCTTGTCAGTCTCATGAAACCGACAGCTTATCTTCAAATTCAATCAATTGCTCCAATTTGTATTTCCAGCCTTGTTCCCTGTAACTTTTCATTCACAGATTCATTCCATTGCTTCGGTTCAGTTCATACCATTCATACACTGCCTTGAGCTCACTCCCTCCAATTCAGTTATCTGATTTCAGCTGCACAACAGCCAATTCAACACAATAACTTCATGAATTCTGAAACTCCAAGCTTTCGTTCAGCTATGACTTTACCAACTCATAACCAAAAGGTTTACCTTGATCTCGCAAATTGGTGTTCACATTCTTCTGCTGCACCCATCTCAACTCCTAAGTCCTATGATCTACGCGTTCATAACAACTGCAAGACTCAACCACTGCACCAATTCCTTGCAAACTTCAATGCCAGCGAATCCGTTTATACTTGCAACTGCATACACCACCACATTCTGCTCAACCATGTCCGAGTTTCTCTAGGAAGTAACTCAGCTCAATCTCAGTTTATCAAGCAATGCAATTCAGATCACATCTCCAACTTCTGCTTCAATATCAGCACCTGAACCATCTTAACAGCAGCTGCAACCATCTTCTACGGCATTGATTCCATGTGACAAACCACAACATCATCCACTTCTCACTTCCCTTACTTCAGATCCATCACCACCGATCGTCAATTGTCGCAATCTAACCACTCGCACTCCGGCAATTCAACTCCACAACACTTCTTCCATCTTGTTATCATTGCAGTGCCGCATCACCGCTTTGATTCCAACTCAAGCACTTCCCCGTAATCTTCACTAGATCAAGCACCTCCAACTGCAGCAACATCTCAGTTCTTCTCCTAGCCACCTTGCTGCCAAACTCCACTCTTTAGACTACAGATCATTCACTGCATCTCACTTACAACTCCATTTAGCTTCAGTATCACTCATGTCTTCTCGTAGCTTTAATTGCGACTGCATATTGAGCTACACAAGACCCATCTCATCTCGCTTCTTTTTCCCTGCGTGACTCGTCTTTGATCTCAATGAGCTCATTTCTTCCGTCATTCTTCTTTGAATCACCGTTCCATCTCATGTCCCCGAATTCATCAACCGGCGGTACCCACGCAGCGACATCAGCCTACTTCCCTTCCTCGGCGAGTGTAAGCTCGCAAACCACTTGCACATTGAAGCACCATCCTCTGCGTAGCCTCCTTGTATTCCTTCCAACTTCAACAGCACAAAGCTTTTCTGCATTCTTCAAATCTCAGTACCAGTTCCACAGTTTAGTTCAAGCTCCCTGTAACAGCTGCTTGCAATAAACAACAACAACTCATTTCAGTCACCATTTACTTTCACAGTTGCTATCACAAAGACCAGCGTTCATTGCCCTCTTGATTTCTACTCATCTTCTTTACATCCATCTCATACCCTAGACGATAACGTGTTCTTCTCTTTTCGATTTCAAAACCCTTAAATCATACAACCCATCTTCAACCTCCATTGAAATCCAAATTCAATCAAAACCCAAGTTCAAGATCATTGTAACCAGCTGCATCTCATGTTTACACAACAGCCACTTCTTTGCCTTCTTCCACTGGTTTCTCTCGGATTCAATCTCTGCCAATCTCAAACCCCATAAACTTCAATTGCTTTTAGAAATCATAACCCTGGTAAATCTCCAACTTTGTCTTGCTATGGTTAATTTTCGAGTGAAACCCAAAATTCTTCATCAAACTCTACTCTGTCTTCCATCTCCCACTACTGAGAAATCGGATCAATCACTTCCAATCGAATCATAAAACTCGGATCAATTCAAACCCCCATCTAAACCACTTCAAATTGACAAACACAAACCCTAATTGCTCAACTGACTCTTCATTGAGAACCAATTGGACCAATTTGTGAGTAACCCAGCAGATTTCACACTCAAAACCCATGTCTAATCTCTTCCGTTGTCCCTCCATAATCATCTTTTCTCTGTTTCGATTTGACTCTGTTATCCAATCTGGCCATGAACCCCTTTGCCCTGGTCTTGGTCTGTGTTGTAAGAGAATAACAAAATTGTGTTATTCTGTATCTGGCTCGACCTAGATGAGGTCTACTACCCTGGAGCGGATATCAACACCCCACTCATCAGGATAAGGGCCACAACCTGAAATGGCAACCCCTTAGTGATTTCCATTCAACTATCGATCTGCGAGACCGACGATTCCCGATTCAATTCCGCATGACTACGATACGCTTCAAAAGCTCGCAGACTTCTTCATATGAAATCGAGAATGACCTCACTCTTTCACCGTTGGCTTTCTTTTCGTCCTCTTCAATATGAGGATAAGAAATATAGTATTTGAGCGAGTTCCACTTCTTTTTGCTCCAATGACTCCAAAACACCTATAAGACTCAAAACAATAGTAAAATACATAATTCACAAGAAAAATAACAAAGAAAGCATAATCAATTGATATTAAATCAAGGCGTTTAGGACACCTATCAAATTCCCCCACACTTATACTTTGCTAGTCCTCGAGCAAATCAAACCAAACAATTCTAAAACATACATACAACTCTGTGTCATCGAGGCTACGGTCACACTTAGCACGTATAACAAGCCTTTAAACCCCTAGGTTTCCCTAGTGGACGAGTTATAGTCTCGTGAGGGTTTACTAGAGATATACCCACAAAACCTCTTTTTCCAACTTACTAGTTCTCTCCAAATGATAGCATCCAACGCTAAGAAGACATGGAAATTTCACACTAGTCATAAGAAGTTAGACACATAAATGAACACAATCTCATCCTTAAAAGTTGAGGAGAAATAACCATCCCTTATCGAAAGAAATTCGGGTTCGGAGTGATCGAAAGTCTCGACTCGCCTCACAAGAAAGGGTTTTATGAAATTGCTCTCAAAAATAAACAACTTTTTATGGGTCACACATGTGTCCAGGTAGGAATGAAGAGATAATCCTGCGACACGTTGAATGGTAGGAGGGCAAAACCCTCCGAATTGTTTGAAAACCCACATCTTTTATCATTTTGAAAACCCATTTCTCTGACGATCTCTACGAAAGGAAATCAACCATTTAACGAAGGTGGGAATATGCTTGCTTACCTCGTTATCCGTTCGACGTGCAGCTAGCACCACTCTCACAGCTTCCATAGAAACGTCTTCGGTCTTCAATCGGTGTCTTCATCTTCGTCTTCGGTCTTCAACTGTCGATGATAACTCTTGAACTTCGTAGAATCTTGACAATATGATTATTTTCCTTTGATTCCTTGTTGCTTGAAACTTCATTGTAGATATTCCTTCTTCCATTGGCTTTATTGAAAAAAATACAAAATTAAAAACGAACTATACAAACCCAAAATATGATACAATGAATTTTTCTTGTCTCTACTTTTTTCTATATTTTTTTTCTCTTTTTTTTTTCTATTTTTCTTTTCGATTTTTTTTTCTTTTTTTTTTCTTTTTTTTTATGAGATAAGAAAAATAAAACAAATACAAAATGAAAACAAAATAATAAAACTAATAATGAACCTAACAAAATTTTCTCTTGTCTTTTTTTTTTTTCTTCAATTTTTTTTTCTTCAATTTTTTTTTCTTTTTTAATTTAATTTAATTTTATTTAATTTTATTTTTGGAGACAAGAGAAAATAAAATACAAATAAAATAAAAATGTAAGTACAAAGGCCATGGTGTAAGTATTTTACCGCATGATTCTTCACAACTTGTATGTCTCGATATCATAAACTTCTCGAACTCTCATCTTTGATAATCTTCATTCTTGTACATAAAGTCTTCAACTTGTAAAAATTCTGCTCCTTGTCTTGTTGCTTTACTTGAATCTGAAATCTGCCCATTCTGTCATGGGTTGCTTGTAAACCTTGAACGTCTTCAACTTTCCTTCGAATTTGTGATGCTCCTCTTGTTGATGATGATTGTGTTTCTATGGACTGTTGGTGTAGTGAGAGATAAAGTGGATGGTGCTAGCTATGAACAAGAATACAAGTGGTATGTAAGTTAGCAATTCGATGTCACCATCATGATTGATAAAAATAGAACTCAAGAGATCAAAATAGTGCTTCTATGGTGGGAGGTTGGGCAGCTCACCATTCTGCCCGGAATTTACGTACGGTGACACACACTCTAAAAGCACATATTTAGACAGTACAAAGAATTGAAGGTCGGTGCCTCACATTATGTAATATGGGTAGTCTCCACTATAGGGGACCACTACTCTAATACCGAATTCGATCTGCACCTTATTTGCCACCGGCATGGTTAAATCCAACTTTAACTGTCATACAAGTAAGAAACCCGATCATGTTCTCTGTCATCTCTAAGTTCAGTCACTCTTATGAGAATCTCGATGTAATCTTAGCGACATGTATACTATGTGACTCTAAACTAACTACAAGTTGGAGTTTTTTATTCACTAATTTACACAAAAGTTGAAAATTTATGAAAAATTTACAATGCAAATACTTAACCACTCCCCACACTTAAACTTTACATTGTCCTCAATGTAATTGAATCGTCCAAAGAAAGTCAAGGTGGGAAATTTTATAACAATATGCGACAAGAAAAAGTAAAAACAAGAAAAGAAAAATTAAAAGATAAGAGATACAAAACCTATGGGTTGCCTCCCATATAACGCTTGGTTTAAAGTTGTCAGCCCGACTATGTCCTTGCAAGATTCATTCCCCATACACCAACAATCTGAAAAGTTGGGGATCCTTCCATAGAACCTGTTTTGCAAACACTAGCTTCACACAAATATTAGTAATATAAAACAGAAATGAAGCTATTAACCGATAAAAGCTTCCCCCCACACTTATTCTTGTCCACACTTGGAAGTGTATAAAGAATATAGAAGTCAGGTACTTCCATGGTTTCTTGTTCCAAAACCTGCATAGTATGAGAATCAAGTATCTCTAATGGAGGAAATAGAGAAACAAAGTCATTCAACAATATTCTCGAAGCACATACATTCAAACCAATAAGAGGTAAAGGAAAAGAAACAATAGGCAAAGGGTTAGACAAACCTATCACAATCTCTTGTATCACGGAATCCTCTTCATCCTTGAAAAACTCAAGTGAATTATTCACCTCTTGTATATCATGGTCCTATATCAAACCTTGCAACCAATCTTCATCCGTTTCTGCCTTAACCAAAGTCTCGACATAAACATCATCATTACAATCATTTGCAAGCTCAATTGGGTCTTCCACAATATTGGTCAAACCAGTCTCATTCTCAACATACTCCTCTTCATTAGACTCAAACCTTGTTGCAAAAAACTTTTTTAACACACTAGTTTCATCATACTCATGTACCTTTTGAATAGGTATTTGATCATTATAAAGATCAAGAGTTGAGTCAACTACGCTAATGTCATCAAATATTTCCAAAGGTTGGTCCTTTTTAACACAATCATCTTCGTCTTCATTTTTAGACTCACCATAATAAGAATCTTCATCGGTTTCATAACCTTTATCCCGACGTAGTTTAAGTTCCATATGAATGGTCCTACTAATTTCATCGACAAGCTCTTCCGAGGCTCCATCATCTTCCAACTTGTATAATTTCTGCGCAAGTTTCTTGACGTTCACACGCTTACCACCGCTGACTACAATAGGTTCTCTTTCCCATGACTCTTCCCTTTGAATGGGTGAATGATCATAACTACGATCTGGAGTCGGGTAAGAAGAAATGTTCCAAAAATTGGTTTGTGCGACGTTCTCTCTATCACGGTCAAGTTGGTCTAGCCTTTGTTGCATGTCTTGTAATCCATTAAAAATCTGCATACAACTCGAATAAAGCCAATTAGAAGTAGAATTATCCCACCTAGGTTCTTGACTTACATACCCACTACAAGGTTGTTGTTGGTATGTATGAAAATCACCATAAGGTTCTCTAAGATATGCATCATAGCCAATAAATTGGTTTTGATGGTATCCCATAGATGGTGGGTAATTGTCATAGTATTGAGGTTGTTGAAAACCGTATCCATCGCTCCAATATGCTCCGTCCATAGAAATTGGTACCTGAAACAAGAGTTCTCAAAACTATGTTAAAACCCAGAAAATAAAACAAAAACAAAACTAAAGCCAAAAAAATAAGAAACCAAAAACAAGTGACAACCGCTGCCTCCCCGGCAACGGCGCCAAAATTTGATCGCTGTCGTAGGCGTCAAAAATAAATTACACTTTCTTACTACTTAAAATATAAATATAGCAAGGGAAAGAAAGGATCGTTCCCACAGAGAGGACTAAGGTTGTTAAATTGTTTGGTTTCCTATAAATAACACTAGGGGTTTTCGATTTTATATACTAAAATAAAATAAAAGCAAACAATAAAGGTAAACAAATCAAACCAAGGATGAGAGAGTATTGGTCATGGATTTCGTCTTCAATCACAAACATGTTTTCAACTCAATAACTAGAATTGATATTTTAATCTCAACTTTTATCAAAGGCCCTAGAATACCTTGATCGCAAGAATATCCCGCTAATCTCCTCTTGTCATCAACAAACACATTAAAAGATGCGAATATGAATTCTATCTAAAAGAACAACCTAACGTGTAAAAGCACTAATCAAGTTTAATTCCCTAGATGCATTAGGTTCTATGAAATCAGGCCAATCAAAGCAATCGAACGTGTAAAAGCACTAATCCAGGATTTAACAAAGGTTATGACTCACATGTGACTACTAGGATGTATCACTACAATCAATAATCACAATTATGCTACTTGTAATCGAGGAATCTATCACTTTTTGCGTATAATAAATCCTAATCTAGCAATAGAGATGAAAACAAACTCAATCGATTCGCGACTCGATCAAACAAGCATTCAAATCATGTAACAATATTGATGGTGAATCATAAACGATAATATGGAGACAAAACTAATTTATCATATTAAAACCCATATTTGGAAATCCAACTTATTCCATAACCAATAATAAAAACTAGGTACTCATATTCATGGAGTTCATAACAAGAAGGAAGAGAAAACCTATCATGTTTATAAACCCTAGAACCCAAAAGTAGAGGCAAAAATATAGAGCTTTTTATAGAATATAACCTAAGAGCTTATATAGCTTTTCACTTCTCGGAACGAAATTCCAATTTCCAAAGTCCATATCCGCTTGACAACTTTCCTTGTAATTGGTCCAAGCCCACGGTTCAATCAAACCCACAAAGCCCATAAATATAGCTAAGCTTTGTCAGTCTTGTGAAACCCACAAGCTACTCCAGTCCAGCTTAGTACCACAAGGCCCAGTTAAAATTTATCTTGTCAGTCTCATGAAACCGACAACTTATCTTCAAATTCAATCAATTGCTCCAATTTGTATTTCCAGCCTTGTTCCCTGTAACTTTTCATTCACAGATTCATTCCATTGCTTCGGTTCAGTTCATACCATTCATACACTTTGCCTTGAGCTCACTCCCTCTAATTCGATTATCGATTTCAAATTGCACAACAGACCAATTCAACACAATAACTTCATGAATTACGAAACTCCAAGCTTTCGTTCATTTCTGACTTCACCAACTCATAACCGATTGCTCCACCTTGATCTCGCAAATTGGTGTTCACATTCTTCTCTGCACCCATCTCAACTCCTAAGTCCCTGCAATCTCTGCCAGTTCATACCAACTGCAAGACTCAACCACTGCACCAATTCCTTGCAAACTTCAATGCCAGCGAATCCGTTTACACTTGCAACTGGATACTCAAAACCCATGTCTAATCTCTTCCGTTGTCCCTCCATAATCATCTTTTCTCTGTTTCGATTTGACTCTGTTATCCAATCTGCCGGCGTGAACCCCTTTGCCCTGGTCTTGGTCTGTGTTGTAAGAGAATAACAAAATTGTGTTGTTCTGTATCTGGCTTGACCTAGATGAGGTCTACTACCCTGGAGCGGATATCAACACCCCACTCATCAGGATAAGGGCCACAACCTATAATGGCAACCCCTTAGTGATTTCCATTCAACTGTCAGTCCTGCGAGACTGACAGTTCAGTTCAATTCCGCAACTCTGATACGCTTCAAAAGCTCGCAGCTTCTTCATATGAAATTGGAATGACCTCACTCTTTCACCGTTGGCTTCGTCTTTTCGTCCTCTTCAAGATGAGGATAAGAAATATAGGATTTGAGCGAGTTCCACTTCTTTTTGCTCCAATGACTCCAAACACCTATAAGACTCAAAACGACCGTAAAGTACATAATTCACAAGAAAAATAACAAAGAAAGCATAATCAATTGATATTAAATCAAGGCTTTTAGGACACCTATCAATAAACAAGATAAACTCGGCTCGAAATTTAAGTTGTGTATAATACAAAAGTCTATACAGGTATACGACTTAGTCTCATTAGAAGATAAAATATAATAGACTTCTGAGTGATAGATAAGTTTTAGTCTCCATGTTAGAGCATAACTCGGTTGAACTCACCAAACGTTGGTATGTCAAGTTTGGTTGTCATATTTTAGTGTGTCAAAACTCACCTAAAGTCGCTTGATTATATACTAGAGTTAACTTCGTTTAGGTTAGACTAGAAATTCTAGGAATGTTGAGACATACAAGTATTACTCTGAAGACCTAAAGAATGTGAAGAAGTAACGAACTACAACGACGACATCATCCTTCCACTTGAGGTTAGTAATATTGACTTGAACTGTTTCATTCCTAACGTATCTTTCAAGTCGTGCTATATTGAAAACATAACTGTGAAGCTGTATATACTGTACATATTGTATAATACTATAGTGATGTGACATGTTCATAATTGTATGATCATAGTATTAGGGAATTAGACTACGAAGTATAACGCTTATCTTTTGAACTTCGTAGATATGACATTGACATAATCTTGTATATACTGTTATGATTATGTGAATGGGTTATGGTCAAGATTTCATCCTATGAAACAATGTTTTACATTTGTTTAAAGGAAGTACATTCATGAACTTGTTTTGTGAATCGAAAGGGAAATCATTAGGCTTATTGGTTCGGATATTCATTGCAAATCTTTGGATGACCAATATGTGTGATATGGTAGAACCGATCTTAACCTTGGTTATGTATCTTGGTATAACTAATCACAATGCCTGACTTATGATTTGGTATGACTGGTTTTTATTAATTGGTGTAACCGATCCTAAGTAATGACCATGTGATTGTATGATCGATCTTTGTAATTGGTGTGACCGATCATAGTAATTGGTTTGACCGGTCACAAGTGTTGTATAATTGATCCATATAATTGGTAACCAGTCCTGGTAACTGGTGTAACCGGTCCTGGTAATTGGTGTGACCGATCACAAGCAATACCATGGGAATATAAAACCGATCCTTGTAACTGGTGTAACCGATCCTAGCGACTGGTGTGACCGATCACAAGTATTTCCATAATAAGGTATAACCGATCCTAGTGATTGGTATAACCGATTGAACCCATGTATGTGATTTGATATTTGATCAATCACATAGTTATCTTGGAATACAGGTCAACTAATTCTAAACTTGTTTGGAAGTGTGGTATAACCGATTTCAATAATGTAAATCCATATGAATATGAGTAAGGATTTACAGTTAAGAGATGTCAACATACTTTGAACACGTACAATAACTCTTATCATTTATTGTTAAAAGATATTCCTTAGTACTCAAGGAGATCTGTGCCGAGAAAAATTAAGAATCTTTTAATTAAGGTTTTGGTTTTATATGCTTTAATTACCAGCAATTAAATGCATATCTCTAGAGAATAAAAATTAGTAATGTGCGTTTACTAATTGGAGATTTTCTATTGAGAGATTTCTGAAATATTGGACAAGCATTTGTTAGAATTAGGAAAACCGAATTTTGCCATTCATTGCATATCTTGAGAATATTTTCGATTTTGGAAATTCCTTGATGTCCAAACATCCTTGTTCTATAAATACCTAAATTTGCATTTCTAGCATCCTATCCTAAGAGACAGGAAAACTTCAGTTCTTGTTGTTTCTGGTGGAGCCATCTAATCGGAGAGGAAAGTATCCTAATTAGGTGAAATCTCTTACGGCCTCCCGTTTAAAGACTTCAGTGGTATCAATAAGCTCTATGAGTACCGTTGGTGGAAGACTAGATAATTGCAGTGTTATTAGTTTTCGATTGATTTGATTGACTAATGGTTGTTGAAACTTTGATTGCACCTAGTTTGTTTATACTTGAGAATCTTCTCTTCTGATATAAGATTCACTCAAACTAGATCGAAGTATCGACGGGATCTTTAGAACTGTTGTTAGATCTAAATACATCTTGTGATAATCCATTGTTAACAGACTCCGTTCTGTGTGTGATTGATCACAAGAGATTCAAGTGGTGTTGTGCAGGTTATTATTGAAGATTAAAGAAGATTTGAAGACAAAGAAGATTTCCGATTGGTTTTTGTATCTTTGTGTGTGCACAAACCTTGATCGGCTGGGATCCAACTAGAATCAGATTTATTCTATTGATTAGTTGCGTGAGATCAACATCACTTTATAGTTTCTCTTTGGAATTTATATTGATTGATTGCGAATCTAAACTTGACTACTTTGGTAATTATTGGGTAGATTGATCTAACCGGGCAAAGGAGTTTTTTTTTGATTAAACGGAAGAGCCTTTGCGTATGACTTAAGATATCTTTATCTTAAAGAATCTAAGAAGTTGTTACCAAACAGTTCGTTGTTCCTTTGTTGTTTGGAATATGATCCAAAGGAATTGTACCGGTCGTGACTCATCGAAGTCGGAGCGCATGGATACTTAGGAAACCGAGTGAACTATGGGTAGTTGCTTGGTCTCAACTATACGAAGTTGGTGTAGATTTTGTATAGCGGCTTAATTATGAGATAATTCAATTGGACTAGGTCCGGGTTTTACGCAATTGCGTTTTCTCGTTAACAAAATCTTGCTATGTGATTTACTTTTGTTTTCCGCAATTATATTTGTTTATATAATTCAAAGTAAATTGCACTTTACGTTAACTCCGATATAGTTGATAGTGATCCTATAGAGTTTGGTTAAGTCCGAACCTACTATAAAGTATCACACTTTGGTTGTCGTATTGTCTCGATTTCATTATCCATAGACAATCACATAAAGTGTGAATATCGAAGTTGTTGTATTGTCTCGACTTTGTCCATAGACGATCACACTTGGTAAGAGGACTTATATGTTGAAACAAAAAAATTGTGGTGTATTTGGGTACCCTCGTCTTTTCACTCCACATACCTTTTGTTGATGAAGTTCCTCCAAGCTCTTCGTAGATATTCTTCTTCAATTGGTGAACGCCGTGAAGTCTAAAGCTCAACTACACACTTCTATCCTAATCCGAGACATAGATATAAGTAGACTAGAAATCAAGTATATAGTTTTGATCAACTAAACTTGACAAACAAGCTTGAGATAGCAACACTTGGGAGTTCGACCGAGCAGTGCTCTAACATGAAAAACTTTGGATCTCAGGATTTTTCACTTGATATAAAGTCACTCGAACAAAGTTTCTTTCTCCACAACAATGTTTTTAAAATCGTACGAGTCACGAGTTGACTCGTACGATTAAACTCCAAATTTTTGAATTTCGATTCAACTCGCACGGTGAATCGTATCCTACTTAGAATCGGGTAGATTCTTATTAAGATGCGATTTTTGACCAGTCAGACCAATTTTGACTGACCAATTTTCCTTCCTAAAGGTGATATATTTAAATGTAAATGAAAAAGTAAGTGCAAGGAGGTTCGAACCCACTACCTACTGTCCATTCGGCTTTGGATTTATCCAATGTGCCACTCCAAATTGTTTGAAAATAGCTAACTTCCAATAAATATATACAGATTTTATAATTTGAGTTTCCTAAATATAAATTCTCTATAAGAGTTCACTATATATCACACATATTATATCAACATAAGGTAAAATAAAAATGACAATGAATCTATGATTCACGATTCAATATACGATTCGATTCTTAAAATTAGAAAAACGATTTGCGTTGCGATTTACGATTTCACAACCTTGCTCCACAATAAGATAGTTGTGCAACATGGGTGAAGATAATACTGATATCGATTCTCAACTACATAAGCATGAGACGCACTTCCCAACTGAGATTAAGTGTTATTTCTCAAGAGACCATAAGATATACCAGTTATCTCCTGAACTTATGTTTATGCTTATGCGAGACTCAGAAATCGCTCGTGAGCAACTGGAAGCATCTGTTAAGAATGGGAATGGATTGAATCGAAACTTTTGAAGATGATTGTGTATCTTAATTAAAATGACGAGGGTAGCAAGTACGCCACAATCTTTTCGATATCAACCTATAAGTCTGATACCTTGTGTGATCGTCTATGGACAAAGTCAAGACAATACACAACAAGATAATCACTTGATAATAGTTATGGTACAAGACCGATTTATTATAGGATTAATATTAAGTGCTTTGGATTAACGTACAATGTATTTATTTTATCATGACTAAACAACTATAATGCGGAAGTAAAGTAAATGAGTCAACAAGATTTTGTTAACAAGGAAACCGCAAAAGCAGAAAAACCCCGGGACCTGGTCCAGTTTTGAATACTCTCAAAATTAAGCCGCTATATAAAGATATTACCAACTTCGTATAGTTTAGACCGAGTAAACTACCCCAAGTCACCTAGTTTCCTCAGTATCCCTGCGCCTACAACCAATCTGACCAACACACGTGAATCTTAAGATAGAGTCCACTATCTTAAGTTGTTTCAGTCTCTCTAAATATTTTAAGCACTCAACCCTTTAGATTGTCTTCCAAACAATAAAGGACTAATCTGTTTGGTAACCACGCTCTTGTCTCATGAAATCAATCAGAGATATTTGATGTTGAGTGTGACAAAGGTTTTTCTGTTTAAAATAAATTAAACTCCTTTGTCGGTTTTTAGATCTTCAAAGATTTGGATTAAAAAATTTAACCAGATCAAGTCAAACAGAACTACCAGAATTCGGATACGGAAGAGTACCACCAAATGATAGCTTGTCCATCTAAATACGACTAGTCAATAATCATACTATCAAATTATAAACCCAGATCTAGTCGGATCCCTGCCGATCAAGTTTGTGCACAAAGCAAATCACGAAGATACAAAACCAATAAGAAAAAATCTTTTTGTCTTCAATCTTCAATAGTCTTTTGTACCTGCAAAATAACAAACTTGATTCATGACTTATGATCGATCACGCACATAAGAGAGTCTGTTAACAATGGATGATCACAATTCAAAGTTATACTCTAGATCTAGTTTGAGTGACCTTATGTCAGAATAGAAAGCTCTCGAGAACAATTAAACTAGGTGCAAATAAAGAGATAACTACGGTTAGTCAATCAAATCAATAATTGAAAACTAAAATAACAATACAATTCTAGTTTCCCACCAACAGTACTAGTAGACGCTTCTTGATCCCAAAAAAAGTCTTTAAACTAACGGACGTAAGAGATTTTGCTTAATTAGGTTACTCTCCTCTACAAGATAGTACTACTACGAGAATATTATTAGTCGGCTACACCAGAAACAACAAAGATGAAGTTTGCCTGGCTCGGGATAAGTTTATAAGAAGAAAAAACTTCACTATTTATAGACCAAGGTAGTTTGGACACCAAGGAATTTGCATAACCGAAGATATTCAAAAGATATGCAATAAAGGCTCACAATGTCGATATCTTGAACTTTCCTATTTTATAAACCCAATTTCCAAATTACACAAACCCTAAAAGTGTACGTGACTTATAGAATTGCATATTGGGACTGGTTCTACCATGATACCTAAAGCATGTTAGGATCGGTTCTACCTTGACTCCTAATATAGGTAGAGATCGGTTCTACCTTGACTCTCAACATAAGCTAGGATCGGTTCTACCTTGATTGCCTATATAGGTTAGGATCGGTTCATACATAAGATCTTCAATGAAAACCGAGACCACAATCCTTTTAATTTACTTTCGACTACGAAATAAGTTCGTACGTATACTTCCCTAAACTAATGTAATTAAACATAGTTTTATAGGTATGAAATCAAACTTATGTTCACTACACAATCTAGTAACGAGTTACAAAGATTATCTTTTAGATGTTTCAATTACGAAGTCCAAAAGATAAGCATTATACTTCGTAAATCAACATACCAATATAAAACACTTATTACTATTGATATATTGTTTCTTGACACTTTGATCACATGAAGTGTATTGTACTAGAGTTTTACATATATAACTTCGCATGTTGTGTTTTCAGTCAGAAACGATTTGAAAGCTAACAATATATAAATGGAAACAAGTCAAGTCATGTATTACGTACTAACCTCAAGTGAAAGTATGAATATCGTCGTTGTCGAGACGTCTTCAGAATCTTCAGGTCTTCAGAGTAATACTTGTATGTCTCAACATTTCTAGACTTCCTAGTCTAACCTAATCGAAGATATGCGATAAAACACTGCTCTGTATTAAGCCGCTACAATCACTAACCTACTATCAGACTTCGGACTGGAATGTAGTTGAGACCGAATCGACCCTCCGAGCAATTCAACTTCAGTAGTGCTCCTTACGTCTCTTAGACCCTATGCACTTGATTTCCTTAGCTGATGTCACTTACATCCTTAGGAGTTGCTTCAACTACAGTGAAAATTTTAAATTATTCTGCCTCTAACATATAGCCTATTGATTTCCTTCAAAAAATATAGAAATCAACGTAATGGAAATCTGTTTGCTTATGAGGGATCTTCGAGGATTAAAAAGATATCAAACAAAACTCAACAATTAGGATAGCGAACTGATCTCTTCAAAAGGTTATAAAGATTCCTAATCGATTTTACCCACAAGATTAATCTAACAGATGTGAAACTTGTGGAATTAAAAAATCTGAGACCAAAAGAACCTTGTAATCTCTATCAATATTACTCCATGTTCGATAATTCTTGAATGGTCGTATTGCAGAAGAGACGAACCTTAGAATAGACAAGAATCACAATGATCAGGATTAGATTCCGTACATCAAGAACTATATATGATGGGAAAGATAGTTTGACCGGGCTTCACGAATTTCTTAGTGAAGACTTCAAAAGTTGTGAGGAAACCTAGACCTTTAGAGGACGACTCTAGCGGTGACCGGTTGTCAGCCGACACAAATATAATTACACTTTCTTACTACTCAAAATATAAATATAGCAAGGGCAAGAAAGGATCGATCCCACAGAGAGGTCTAGGTTGTCAAATTGTTTCGGTTCCCTATAAATAACACCGGTAGTTTTGTGATTTTATAAGCGAAAGTAAAATAAAAGCAAAACAATAAAAAGTAAACAAATAATCACGGATGAGAAGATATTGGTCATGGATTTCGTTTTCATTCACAAACATGTTTTCAACACAATAACTAGAATTGATATTTTAATCTCAACTTTTATCAAAGACCCTAGAATACCTTGATCGCAAGAATATCCATAAACCTCCTCATGTCATCAACAAACACATTAAAAGATGCGAATATGAATTCTACCTAAAGGAACAACCTAACGTGTAAAAGCACTAATCAAGTTTAATTCCCTAGATGCGTTAAGTTCTATGAAATCAGGCCAATCAAAGCAATTGAACGTGGAAAGCGCACTAATTCAATTTAACAAAGGTTACGATTCACATATGATCATAAGAATATATCACTACAAACCATAATCATATTATGCTACTTGTATTCAAGGAATATCACTTTTTCGTATAATAAACCCTAAACTAGCAATAGATGTGATTAGAAGTTCTACCAATTTGCAACTTGACAAAACAATCAATCAATCATAAAACAATATTTCCAGAGAATTGCAAACGATAATTATGAGACAAAACTAATATATTGAATCAAAGAATCATATTATGTGAAATCCAACTATTCCATAACCAATAATAAACTTAGGTACTCATATTCAAGGAGTTCATCACAAGAAGAAAGAGAAAAGACTTCATGGTGTAAAACCCTAGAATAAAGTAGAAGAGATGATAATATAATCGATCCCCAAAAAAAGATAGAAGTCCTCTCTTTTATATATTCCTCAATTTCCATAAAGGATACTCCTTCCAAAATTAGGTTTTGTCTTCAAAGTCCATTAGTTGGAAATTCACCCGGCCCACCATGGAGAGAAACCCGTGTAGAAATTATGTCCCAAAAACGCTCGCCGGAAAACTGGGATTGCGGCCGGAACTTGGCCGGAAAAGTCGCCGGAAAACTATCTCAGGTGACCGGCAAAGTCAAACCGGTCACCGGTCAACGGGTCGGAACGGTCAAGGTCAGAACGGCGGGTCAACTCGGTCAGCGCCGAGTTAGGGTGAGTCAACTGAGTCAGACCAGGTCACTGTTCAGCCGAGTCAGATGGCTACTCAGACCAGTCAGGTCTGGCTCAGCTGAGTCACTCTGGCCTAGCCATTTGCAAGGGCTAAATGCTGCACTATCATTGTACTTCATCAATTCATGCTCAGCCAAGATGGCTATAACCCAAAACAAAATCTGGCATTCCTTCCCATCTTTTCCAATTCTCGAGTCATGCACATTCAAGTCATCTCGGCTTTAAACCCCGCCGGTTCTAGCATTCGCAATTCCGGTTCCCTAAAATCGCAACATACGCCACCGCATCTCAGCCTATACAATCACCAAAACCAGCACAAGTACCAATAGCAACTCTGCGACAGACTCAACCTATTGCAGTTCAGCTGCTCCTTCATTCCCCGGCCAACACCAGCTCACGACATTGCTTTCAGCTCTTTTGCTCATCCTCTCCCCAGCCATAGTTAGCCACTTTGCATCCGTGATACTTCACTCTTCGCTTCATCTCGGTCGAACCGGTGTGCACAATCTGCAACAGACACGGCCCGAGGCCACTTGAGTTAGTCCATTGCTGCACAACACCAGGCACACTATCTCCTCCCTGGCTTCTCCAGAACAACAACACCACCACCAGGTGCCATCAAGCCAATTGCATCACATCTGCTTCACTCTCCCAAGCCACCAGGCTCATTTGCTCCTCTGCCATCAGGCCATTCCACTCAGATTCATCACTTGCTAGCACAATTATCAACACCAGCTGTAGCTCCACCAGTGCATCCTCCTGAGCTTCACTCCACTCTGCAGCAATGCCATTCCTTGAACCAACTGCGCTGTGAAATAACAACCACAGCTCATGACTTGAGCTCATTCATTCTAGCATACATCTAAGGCACTAGCTCTTCAAACCTCTTCAGCAGCAACTCACTCTCTGTCTCATCTTCTGCACATTGAACACCACAGACCACCTCCACAAACACTCACTGCAGCTGCTTCAAACCACTAACTTCACTGCCATGAACCAGAGCAACTCCATTAGTACCAGCTCAAAGCAACAACACAGCCTCTTGACAATTACTGCATAAACCATAACATTTCATCCTTTGCCTGTACGTCTCAAATCTGCAAAACTATACCAAGACCCATTAACTTGCATCCCATTTTCTCACGCTTGTGATTCAAACTTCTCCATCTCAAATTCAAGCTCAATCCTCAACATAGCTCTAACTTGTCAACATTCACATCTTCGCCAGTCTTATACATATCTCGGATTCCACCTTCCTTAGCTCAACAGCCTCATCGATTGCCACTTCCACGACTTGAATCTCTCAAACCCATTTAATCTATGACGAGATCCATCGACCTCACCATCATTTACGCTCATCACAGGTCTTCTCTCAAACCCTAACTTCAATTGAACCAGAATCCTCACATTTCCCTATCTGCACTTAAACCCAATATCACCATCTCGATACTCTTCTCAACTCGTCTCCGTTTCAATTTAATCGATTTATCAACCATAGTAGTTCGGATTCGAAACCCTCTTCGATTCGAGCATCAATCGCTCAATCATCTTCTCAATACCTCCCTGTATTTCTCTCAATTTCCTATCACTGGTGCCATTTTCTCACTGTTCCTTCTCCTCTGATAAACTCAGATATGCCGCCCTCACAGACAATAATCGACGAAGAAGAAGAAATAAATTTCTTCTCTGAGTTTTAGGTATTATGTAAGAACCAGGATTTATCCACCCCAGCTGGTAGGATAAGGGGTAACCAGAATTGACTATAAACACCCACTCATTATTAAGGGCCACCAAGGTTCTTTGCTCCATGCTTCTCTAGACTAAGCTGCGGTGTTCGTCTCCTATTGCTGGCTAGGCTCGGCTCTCAATAACAGTGCACGTGAACTAGCCTTTGTACTCCTTTTTGCTCCATTTGAATGATTTCCGCTTCTTTTCCTCCGTGCGACTCCAAAGTACCTAATAACTCAAAAACACACGTAAAATACATAATTCACAAGAAAAATAGCAAAGAAAGCGTAACTACTAGATAGTAAATACGGTGTATTCTACACCTATCAAGCGGCAACTAGGACGCAAAAGTATTAAGATTGCGAATCTAGTTTGCAGAAAGTCCGTCACTTATAATGATGAACAAGAATAGGCAGCTTACAATCAAAAATGAGTTCGGGAACTAGTTTCCATGATTCACTTACTCCTGGGTATGCAAAGAATCAAACTGTTCCTTGCCACCAATATGATAGGAACTTACGCAAAATATTAAATGCCATACTAAAAAGCCTGGCTAAATTGGGGCCTATACCACTTAATTTGGGCCTATAGCTAGATGACAAAAAAGGTCATTAAAAATAACCTTCACACCACCCCTTATCAAAATAATTACCCAAGTACCTATTTTACCCCTGATTAATTAGCATTAATTAATCGTATTAGGGGTTAATTATGTTTTGGATGTGAGATTAACTAATGTTAGAGAATTCTTCAAAACATCAAACATTTTGATTTTTTTTCGTAAACAGTATTCAGAATCGGTTTACGTTCATGCACTTGTAAACCGATTCGGATTGGTGTTTCCAAATTAACGAGAGGACATTTATAATCGGTCAACGTTGCCATATGTATAATCCGATTTTCATAATCGGGATTTACATATTACATATATAAACTGATTGTTTCCTTTCATACGATTTTTTTTCATTCATTCCATTATTATTGTAGGATGCATTTAGCATATGCATCAAGCCTTTAAACCCCTAGGCGACCCTAGTGGACGAGTTATAGTCTCGTGAGGGTTTACATAGAGGTCTACCAACAAAACTTCTAAATCCATCAATCTTTCTCCGAAGACGATACATGATCCATGAAGTCCGGGTCATCCTTGGTATTTTTCTACCAAGAAGTGATAGCTTGCATTGAATGCGAATGCTTCCCCTTTTCCTCCAAGTAGCGCTTTCACGACTTCGTTCTACAAAAACACAAAAACAAACTTACATTTGTTAGTGGTGTTTCATTGGAAGATAAAACAACATGGGTTACCTAAAACAAACCACAAAAATACTTATAAATTGTTCAATGGACAAGTTGAAGGGGCGAGTGTTAAAAATCCGAGGTTGGATAGCTAAATAAGCAAGTATCACATTTTCGATGACTAGGTGCCTATCATGGACTTGTTGAACACTTCTTCCATTAGAATTTCCGAATTCTTGGCTAAATTTATTGTGTACCCTAGCCCAAAAGGTTACGGAATCCACCCTTACGGAGGACTGACGTCTAACTCGAGTTTCCACGTACCATGCTTTGGTGATTGCCAAATCTTCGTTTGAATCAAATGAAGCCAATGCTTGTATGTGGAGGTATGAAATGATTAGTTGTGGAGTATATGGAGTGACGGGGAATAAAATGATCAATTTTGGGGCAAATGGGGTCCAAGGGTGAGGTCTCTATTTATAGAGAAAGTCCCTAACGACTATTTTTTTTTGAAAAACGTGAAATAATTTGGCATATCGGTCTTCTAGAAGGTATGTATAACCCGATGTTGTTTTAATGCCACCAGGAATCGGTCTTTTGTGTGACCAACATAAACCGATAAAGACATGTAAAAAAATTGAATTTTCACCAAAACTAATCGGTTTATATATATTCATATGTGACCCGATTCTAGCTTGAAAAACATACAGGAAAAATAGCTTGCATAATCGGTTTATGTTGACATATCGAGTAGCCTGATTGTTGGCATGTCAGGCTAGAATTATTGAGCAACAACACATAATTATAATTAGAACGATCAAGTGCATTAAGTTCAACACAGAGATCATCCAAAATACAAACCTTAAAAGAGTGTTAAGAACTTAAAACAACCACAAGTCTTATAAACCTAAACTTTTAATATCTAAAGCTTAAACGTAAAAACTTAAAGAGAAAGAGCACCGAAGATCGAGCAGACCACCACCGGAGCATTAGCACCACCATTAGCACCATCACCATCACCATCAGCACCATCAGGAGCAGCAGCTTCTGCTTGAGCCATTTCTTCCCACATACCTTCCATTTCTCCATGGAGCTCCCTCTAAGATGAAATCATGTTTCTCCTCATCCTAGTGAACCTCATGACCTCATAAAGCTCCTCCAGTGCAAGCTTGTCAATCAATGCGAGGGCTTGTTCAAGATGGGTCTCACTCCCATAGGCAAACTTATAGAGGCTTCTTTCTGGCACTCGTTGTGGTTTCCTAAGAATGTCCTCCAATGTGAGCTCTCGAGAGTAAAACGGTAGGTGTGTGAAGTTCATATCTACATAAAACCAAAAAAAAACTAGTTACTAATCGGTACATAATTAAACATATGTAATCCGATTCTGACTACAAAAACATACATGAGTGTGAAACATTAGTAATCAGTTTATGTGGTACATATATAAAATCCGATACCAAAAGGAATCTGAAGAGTCAAACATAATCGGTAAATTATCAGGCACATAAGACCCGATTATGGGATCGCATAATTAAAAGAAAAAAATGTATCCAGAATCAGATTATTCTAAAGCACTTATAAACTGATTCTGGTGATGTATTTTCATATTTCGTTTCTAACCCTAAAATCGGTTGATGTTAATCATCATAGAAACCGATTATTGTTCATGCTCTTCATGGAGGAAACCAAAACCCATAATCGGTTTATTCGATATGTCAACATAAACCGATTCTGGATGTAATCAGAGATTTTGATTTTCGAAAATTGAAGATTTAAACATGTAAATCAATCAAGAAATGCAAATCATAGAATGGGTTGATGGAGATTTACCTTTTTCTTGGTTGGATCGAAAATCTTGGAGGAGAGGATAAAAAAAAAATTGATTAGGGTTTTGAGAATTTGGAAAGATTATGATGAAAATAAAAACTTTTTTTAGGTTTAGGTTTTTATGTTTTTGGATTTACTGAAAATGGTAAGGATTAGTATTTATATGAGATTATTTTAGGAATTAATGTGGGGGTAAATTAGTATTTTTTAGAAGTTTGGGTGCGCAGAGTAATTTGGTGGTGTGGGAATGAAAATTTGATAGGCCCAAATTAAGTGGTATAGGCCTCAATTTAGCCAGGCTAAAAAGACCAAGCAAATAGGCTGCTATTTGGGGAAATTATTCTTTTTTTTTTTAATAGAAAAAGCTTAGGCCTATAAGGCACTTAAGACCCGAACATAGAGTTTGTGTTGGCATTGGTAGCAGAAGTGCCACTTAACCTGCCAGCATTGTTTTTACAAAATAGTTCTAAATTGAAAGCATCCATATTTTGTTGTCTATGGATGATGCTAAGATTTTCAGTAAAACAAAAGATATTGGGTGAATACCCATATTTTGACTACTTTCTTCTTCTTGATCTTGACAGTTTCTTCTTTCGTGGTAGCTAATATGAAATCTTCCTGTAACCGCTTCATGATAGAGTAATTTGAAACGAACTAGAACCTCCATTGACTCAGCGAGATATGGTAATGTTTGTGTCTTTTGCAATTCTTTGGCCCATTGGAAAGCTAGGTCTGCCCGTTCTGTTGCTCCCTCTGCTCCATAGTATCCTGGATGTCCTCTGGTTCCAGTGATGTTTCCTGCAAAATCTGTCATTATCATAGTAGTGTAGTATAATGAGGTTGCAGGGTCTTGTAGTGTGCATATTTTGATATTATTTCCAAACTCCGCTGTAGTATTCAGAGTATAGGAAGTAATATTATGTTGAGATGTTGTATCAGTTTCCTTAGGCAAGAGAGGAAAACTGTTCATAATATGCCCTTGCATATGATGTATTCCATTATGATTGCACAAGTGCTGCTTAATACGGAGAGAAGTTATTCCCGCATTAGGCTGAATTTGTTGGAAAATGAGATCACATCTCGCTTTCCAGATATACCAACAGGTAGTGGCATAGATGTTGCAGTTAGAACTAGTAATTCCAGGTTGAAGACAGGAATTCAACCAGTCAATAAAAATGATATTGCTGTCAAAATGGGTATTAATGGAGCCCAAAATCTCCTGCCAAACCAGAATAGCAGCTGGACAATTTAAGAACATGTGAGACATGGTTTTTGCTTCTCCACTATTGCAAACAGTGCATGTAGGGTTGATGTAATGAAGGATGCTAGCTATTTTGGCATTGGTGGGAAGTATTCCATGTGCACATTTCCAGAGAAAAATTCTGATAACTGGTGCCACTTCCATGTTCCAGATAGCTGCCCAGTTCCCTGTAGTGATGTCATTTCTGTAGAGGTTTTCAATTTTTGCCTTGTATAATTCCTTGACAGAGAAAACACCTTTATCATTGAGATCCCATAGTATTCTATCTTCTTCATTTGGGTGTGTCTGCAGATTGACAATCACTGCAGCTTTGTCATTGCTAAAGTAGGTAAGAATTAGAGCTGCATCCCAAGTTCCATCTGGTAAAAGTAAGGACTCTAACATTTCAATATGTTGTGGGAAATTCTGTGGTTTTGGCTGTTTCAGAGAGGTGTTTGGAATCCAAATGTCTTCCCATATCTTTATCTTTTTCCCATTGCCAATTCTCCAGAAGCAGTGATGTTGTATGTTGTTGATGCCTTCTAGGATTCCTTTCCATACCCATGAATCTCCATCCGTAGCTTTTATATCCATGTTGAGTACATTCCTGCCTAAGAGATATTTGGCATCCATGAGCTTATACCATAGAGAATCTTGGTCCTGCTCAAGCCTCCACCCAATTTTTGTTATCATAGAGCTGTTGAAGAGTTCCATATTCATGAATGCTAGTCCCCCCCCAGGTCTTTGGGTTTGCACACTGTAGTCCAAGATTTAGGATAGTAGCCAGAAGGATTTTCTATATTTTTTCCCCAGAAAAAATCTCTTTGAAGGTTGTTGACGTCTTTGCAGGTTTTCTTAGGCACCTTAAAACAATTCATCTGATATATGCATGCTGAAGATGTGACAGATTTGATGAGAACTTCTCTTCCAGCAGGGTTTAGAGGAGTATTTTTCCATCTAGTAAGTCTCAGCTTCAGCTTTTCCACTCCAGGCTTGAAAGAATTTACTTTGCTTCTGTGGGTGAAGAGGGGTGAGCCTAGATATTTATTATCCAGTTGAAGTATTTGAACTCCCATGGAATTGCTGATTTGGGGGATGAGGTCTGGATTGGTGTTTTTGCTGAAAAAGACTCCAGACTTGTTGAAATTGATTAACTGCCCAGAGGTGCTGCCAAAGATTTGGAGTAGCTTCATTATGTTTTGAGCTTCAATCAGGTTGGCTTTGCAGAATATCATGCAGCCATCTGCAAAGAGGAGGTGGCCGATAGATGGTGTAGCTTTTCATATCTTGATACCAGTGATGATGCCTAGCTCCTCAGCATGAAGAAGGGTTCTTGACAGAGCTTCCATGCAGAATAGAAACAAATATGGAGATAGAGGATCTCCTTGCCTTAGCCCTCTAGAAGGTTTAAAGAATTTGTTAGGAGAGCCATTAATGAGAACAACAAAGGTGGAGGTTGAGATACACTGTAAAATTTTGTTGCACCATTTATCATCAAATCCAATTTTCTTCATAATGGTTATTAGAAATGTTCAGTCCACTCTATCAAAAGCTTTTGCCATATCTATTTTGATGCCCATGGAACCAGTATTCCCTTTTTTCCTCTTTTTGATCTCATAGTGTGAATAATTTCATGAGCAATAGATATGTTGTTAGAGATTTGCCTTCCAGGGATAAAAGCTGACTGATAAGGAGATATGATTTTGTTCAGGTAAGGTTTCATTCTTTGGGCTAGAAGTTTGGATATGATTTTATAAGTGGTGTTGCATAGGCTGATTGGTCTGAAGTGGCTAGGAGAGGTTGGAGTGTCAATTTTGGGAATGAGAGATATAAATGTGGCATTCATCTCCTTAAGTAAGTGACCTGAAGAGTAGAAGTGTTGAACCATTTTGACAATATCATTGCCAATGATATCCCAATTAATTTTGAAGAAGTTTGGTGGGAAACCATCTGGTCTTGGAGCCTTGTCATTTTCCATACTGAATAAGATAACTTTAATTTCAAATAGGCTCGGGTTTTTGTTGAGCATTAGGTTGTCATCAGTGGTTATGTCTAGGGGAATGAGGTTGAGGATTTCTGAAGAAGTGTTTATGGTTTCAGCAGTTGCCATTTGAGAAAAGTGGTTGGTGAAGCAAATCTTGATATTTTGATAGTCAGTGATCCAGTTGCCTTCCCCATCTTGAATAGTGTCAATTTTATTTCTTCTTGTTCTACTCTTAGTGGCTCTGTGAAAGTAACTTGTATTCTGATCTCCCAGATTGATAAGTTGATCCCTGCTCTTGGTTTTCCAGAATTTCTCTTCCATGTCTTGCCATTTTTTAAGCTATTCTCTAGCATCAGCTAGATCCTGTCCTCTATCTTCCCTGAAGTAGTAAGTATGAAACCAGGTTAAGTGTTGCTTGCATTCATCTATGTTGGTTTTGATATTGCCATAGACCTCCTTGTTCCAGACTCTGATTTGTAGCTTTATGTCTTTAAGCTTTCTGGCTATAGAGAAAGCACTTGAGCCAGGGGTGTTTTCCTGCAATCTTCATGATCTAACCATGGACCAAAAAATTTGAAAGGAATTTTACCATTTTTCCAGTGAGGATTTGAGTTAAGTAAGATTGGATGGTGATCAGACCCTATGGCCAACAAATTAGTAATAATGGTGTTTGGATATATTGCAAGCCAATCATCATTATCTAGACCTCTGTCCAATCTTTGTTCAGTAAGAGCATGGCCCTTTCTTTTGTTTTACCAAGTGAAAGGACAGCCAGTAAAGCCAAGATCAATAAGATCTAAATTAATAATCTTTTCATTGAAAATTGAGGCTTCATTAGCATCTATGGGATGTGTGCTAAATTTTTCAGTATCATAGAGTACCAAATTGAAGTGCCCTATTACCAGCCAAGGTAACTTATTGTAGACAGCAGAATTTTCAAGCTTTTGCCAAGAGTGGAGCTTGGAAGTGGTGTTATAGGGGTTACCATAGTAACCTGTAAATAACCAAGGGGGGATATTGGAAATTCTGATTATAGCATTGATATGGTTAATTAAGCAGTCTAATATCTCTAGAGATACATTTCTTTTCCATATTAATGCTAATCCACCAGCAGTGCCACTTGCCCCACACAGATTGACATACCAGAAATTGTTGATTCCTAAAACATGCATGGTTTTCTTGAGTTTATCACTCTTTAGTCTAGTTTCAGATAAGAATATAATGTCAGGGTTTAGTTTATTGAGCATATCATTAAGGTATCTTTTAGCATCCCTAGTGCCCAGTCCTTGGCAATTCCATGCTAAAGAAGTAAAGAATTGCCAAAAATAGGACACTGCTGGATAGAGGTAGGCCTTCTTGTGATATTATCATAATGTTTATAGAGAAGGCAGTCACCATGGAAACCATAATATGAGTTTTTAAAAGGGAGTAAGAGGAAGAGTTGAGGGTATATACCATTGTACCAGCAGAAGAGCAATCCAAATTGCCATTAGCCAAAGGAGTAGGGGGTTGTCCATCTGCTCCTGAGTGGTATCATTCAGATCTTTGTATCTCTTGGTACTTTCCATTTCCATGTTGTTGAGGGTAGCATTTTCTTCATTGAGTATGGGCTTCTTTTTCTTGGTATCAGAGGTATGGCTAGAGGATGTATTGAGTGAAATGTCATCAAGCTTCTCAAAAGTATAATCCTTTTTCTTTGCCTTCCAGGCAACTTTCTTTTTCTGTTTTGCTTCAGCTTCCATGTTTGCTTTGATTTGAGCCAAAGTAGGTAGAGAATTAAAAGGGAAGTGTTTTGGAGTGTTGGCGACTGGGAAAATTTGTTAAGCAGCAGCAAGGTCAGGAGCAGCAGTTTCCTCATCATTCTTACTTGGAGTGTTGTTGTTGTTGGATGTTGTTCTTGCAGCAGCTTTCCACTTTGGAAATTTGCTAAATCCAATCTTTTGTTTCTGATTTGGCAGGCTAAGACATCTGGGTGTGGAGAGGCATTAGCTTCAGAGGGAGTTGGCTTTGCTGCAAAGGTGATATGGTTATTTGAAGTAGAAGCAATATTTGATATTGACTTTTCAAGCTCCAACCTTTTATCAATCTTCATTTTTACTTCAAACTCAGTAGCTGCATTTGCATCTGAGTAATGTCTGTGAATGATATCCTTTCCATCTTGAACTATTTTTTGTCTAGGAGTTATAGGTGGAGGGGCTGGTTGAGGGGTTGGAAGGTGGTGATAGTCAGGGTTGTTTTGATTTGGAGGTGATGGACAGGGGGGACTTGGGTGGTCAAGAATTCTACAAACTTTACAGAATTTGATGCCATTGAGAGCATAAGCACACTCCAACCAGTGATACAAAGTAGGAGTTTCAAAGGCTTCTATTCCAAACTTGAGAGATTTAGTTACATTGATTGTAACTTTAACTTCCAATTTTTTTTCAAACCCGTCTCTACCATAAGGGTTTTTGGATCCCTGGTAAACTCCAATTGGTCTTATGATGTTTGGTATATCTGGAATTATGTGAGTTGGGATTCTCTTCACTAGGAGCCACATCATAACTTTAGAGAAAAGTTCTTCATCAATGAGCTCAGGACATTTAGCAGGGACTCCCACTAGAACCATCAGCTTGTCAAAAACCCCTTTAGTACCTCCATTCCTCAAAGTTGAGTAATCTTCTTCATGAGTAGTTCTGAGAATGTAAAAGTTTCTTCTTCTATTCCAAACTTCAACCTCAATTCTGCTGATCATTTCCAAGTTAGCGTTGATGAAGTTACTAACTCTAGATGTTTGGAAGCAGATATTAGTACAAAGTTTGCCAATGAAACATCCTTTCCAATCTTGGGCTTGCTTGGTTTTGATATTCTCAGAGTTGATGAAAACTTTTGGAAACAAATCCTCAGGAATGGTTAAGGCTGTGTTCATTTTTTTGACTAGATTCTCTATGGATTGCGGATTAGAATTGGAGGAGGAGGCCATTAAACTGAGTTTTTGATACCAGAGAGGGAAAGAGGTGTGAAGGTTATGTTCACTTGGGGTAGTATAGGTAAGATATAAGACAGTGAGGGTGATGTTGATATGACTAACTTTAATTTGAAAAAATTTCACGGGATGACATTGAGCCTTGTCGTAACTGAAGTGGATAACAATTGCAGTGAAAATACTGTAGTAGTTGTACTTGTGGTTGGTGCGGTCAGCTAAGGACTTGTTGACTTGGTCGACTATGGCTAATGGCATTTTGGATCGCAACCTGTCATATATAACACCACTGGCCACTAGAGCATTAGAAAAATCTAAATTTAAGTGAGGTTGAAGTGTTTTTACCCATTTGCTGTGGTTGATGGCTGCCACAATGAGCGATGAGTGCAAACTTACCTCGTTATTGAGTCTACTTATCGTGCCAAAAGCTGACGAATAGGGAGTGTATTTGTGATTTGGTACCCCTTTTGAAATAGTGTGTGACTGCCACCAAATGTTTATGGGATCGACTATTGTGTAAGGAATTGCAGCCCAAAGAGAAGTCGACTCAGCTTGCATCTGAGACGGTATGTGGAGAGTAAGCAGCTGAATCAGAGTTGTGCGAGTGGTACGTGTGGGGAACATAGAGTTTGTGCATGTTGACCACCTGGGGAGAGATAGTATTATGCTGTCCATCAAATTTTTTCCACCTGTCAAGACCATCAACGAAACAATTATGTTGATTAGGCGTGTGTAGAGTAAATTGCTGCAGCATATGAATTCATTGCCTAAATGAGGGAGATTTGAAACGACTGGAATAACAGAGGGAGAGGAAGGTTGAGTGTGCAATTGACGGTGTTTGGAATCGTCGCAATTTATTGGCGAACCCGTCGAGGTTTCAATAATGAGACCCTTTAAAAGAAAGTTTTCTCTTGCTGGGAGAGGAAGCAGTTTTTTTTCCTCATCAATTTTTCCTTCTAAGATCATTCTGAGAGATTCATCATGGCTGGAGAACAAAAACCCATCGATCGTAAAGGCAAGCGCAAGTTGGATGAAGTAAAGATAAAGCCCCATATCCACTGGTATCCTTATGAGCATTTGGTTCATCGTCTGCCATATGGAATAGCTTTCCCACAAGAATGTGAGTCTCCCAATTTTAGAGAAAGTTTCGATTGGCATTTGAAGGACATGCAGCATAACATTGATGTGAAGATTGAGACGGAGAGATTGTTGCATTGTTGTCCACCAGGGGATGTGTATGATTTGCTGCTCGATTCGCCAGTAGAGAGATTGATTCAGTTCTTTAAGCAGCCTAAGCCTTCTCCTGTGAATCAAGATACATGTAATCCTTTAATAGACCTGATTTGGGTGTTGAGCAGGGTGGATGCAGGATGCCTGGTGCCACCCATCATAGTGAGGAAGCTGCATCTGAAAAGACAACAGCAAAATGAGGAAGCCACATCGACACGGTTCTGATGATGATGATTGGGTCTTGTACGCATATCATCCGAAATACGGGCCCTTTGAGGTTCATGAAGGCGTTGCGATTGTTGCAGATCAATTTCTCATTTTTGGCTTGAGTAGGATTAGGTTTCAGTCGATCACTCTGCCAACTGCTGCTCAATTCATGGTTCGACAGTTGGCGGCGCAGCCTTGGGGTGAAGAAGAGCCTATGCACTTCCCAGTATTGGATGCTCTCTGTCCTGCTACTGGAAATATCGGACAAGCCATCTTTGCCAGATACAATCAACCCTCTACCGATCCAGCCAATCAAACCGCTACCGATCCAACCTCCAATCCAGCTGCCGATCCTGTGCCGCATGTGAGTCCGATCAATGTAGGAGCTGACCAGTCTAAGTTTGATGATGATGATCACAAGGAGCAGGGAGCAACTCCGCCAATATGCAGATTCTCAGGCCAACCAGGCGATTGACTCGCAGTGTAAGCCAAGGGACTCGGAGTCGAACTCAGCAGAGGATTTAGAAGGTAAGCACATTGGAGCTCTTGTTTCATGTGATCAATATGCTGAATTGGTGGACGTTGAATTTGATTAAGGTAGTGGTGGTTACCAGACTGATGGGGGATCTTGGGTTTATATTTTGGGTTTATTTGAAAGATACTTTGAATGCTTTGGTTTTTTTGGATATTGGTATTGTTATGAATGTTTGATTTATGCTTGTTTTTATGAAATTGTTGGAATGGGTGAATGTTGAAATTGGGATTGTGGTTATGAATGGACTGATTGAGCCAAATTTTGGTGTTTTGGACCTTCAATATGACTCTGATGTTATTTGCTAGAATAACTTCTGATAGAGAGAAAACTTGTGAACCCTGATTATTGGCTTCTTTTGGGGATTGCAGTCTAATTCTCTGCTCAGATAGAGGTCGAGCCTTACTTAGTTTAAATATTCTTGTAATTCCTGAGATTTCAGTGATTTTTGTGAATCCTGTGTTGACTGTGATTTCAGCAATGGAGGTAGAATTATTGGTAATTTCTGTGATCCTCGTAAACCCTGTGATGTTTGTGATTCCGGTAATTTCTGTGATGTTTGAGATGTTAGTGATTTTTGTAATGCTTGTGAGTTCCTGATCAGTATCCTTTCTAATGATGGGTTTACTTTCAGTCCTGTGAGAATGTAAGCAATCGCTCTGAGTGATGGTGAGATTTCTGATGAGAATTTGAGATTGATTAGCCATTGAGACGAAGAAGACTAGACTAGAAGTTAGATCATAGAAGAATTCATCAGAAAACAGAAGCTAGTATGAGAGAAGATCAAGAAAGGAGAGAGGACTATCTAACACCGGCAAAGGAAACCGGTAGAAATCCGGTCAAAAACGACCGTTAAAAGAGACGTTGAGAGGAAAGAGACAAAGAAACGGCTAGAATAGGTCGGGAACTTTTAAGTTTCAGGCAAGTTTGATTTTCCGTTTTTTTGAACTTGTACGACTCATTCTCTCACTTCAAAAATTAGAAAACCATTCAAAACAAAAAAACAAAACAAAAAGTCCTTGGGGAAATTATTCATACGATCTGTAATGGAGCAAAAAAATAGAGCTATAAACGAATTCAGCTATCTTCTGTTTTTCTTTTAGTAATCACTTTACAGAACTGTTTCCTTCCAGTGTTCGCTTACAAAAATTTAATTGTCAACCAAGTCGGATCTAAGGTGTCAAATATATAGATTTATACACAGCAAATTCACACAAAGCAGATCTAGATGCAAACCCCTTAGGTTCTACTTTCAGCGTCAGGAACAATCAACATGCAGCAGTAAGGTTAGCAATGAGTACTTCACTTTGAGCGCAATCTTTCCACCATCCACACACAGTTTCGCTCCTGTGACTACCCAATACCCCGGCGGGTCCTCTGGACCCCTCACCATCTCCTTCACATCCACAAACTTAGATACCTTTGTTACCTTGGCTGGAGCAGGTGGTCCACCAGGATACACTGCAGAATTCAGCTCCACTTTTGGCTTCTCAGGTTGATTTTGGTTTACCATGAACTTCGTGCTTAAATAGAGTGAAATTGATCCTGATTTTCGTGATAGATGTGAAGGACCACCATCCCATTCCGACCTACGAATCCTAGCAGATGCCACCATAGAGAATCCCAGTCTTAAGAACAAAACCCTCCTCATCCCCATGTCTCTTACCTCAAACCAAGCTTTGGTCACGATTGATGCAGATTCATAAATTTGGGTTGAGTTGTATTCAATTGGAGCAGTGCATACATGTGAGAACAAGCTCCACTTAACGGGCTCATAGTAATCTCGTTCAGATGGAATGTCCTTTTTAGACTCGTAACTACATTCATGAGAGAGGTGGAGAATGTTGGGAAGAGTAGAGAGGTGTTGTAGGTGGATAGCTAGGTGGTCACTCTTTCTACCTTCCATGAAAAGACGGATTCCAGTTACAGGATGATTACCTGAATCAACCTGCAAAATGAACGTCAAAACATTTATAGATGAACAAGTAAAAAGAATTCCTAGAAGTTACTTCATAGACTGATTATTTATGCATTATGCGTACTAGAAAAAATGATATACTGACTTTGTCTGTATTGACATAAAGCTTGGGGCCCATGAATGTGAACTGGAGTGACGGAGAACTCTGTTTTTGTGCTGACGTCTTAGAGGGAGATCAGCATAAACTGGAGCCCATTGCCTTGATAATTGGAACTCCAAAATTGACGAAGGTCTTCCAGTGGAGGCTTATCTGTGATAATAATTATCAAATAAGTAACATGAACATTCTTCGGCAAAGTGCCAACCAGATCTGATGGAAAGGATAAAAGCAGAAAGCAATACTCACAACGGAGGTAAAGATTCACTGCATGGCTTAAAAACCCACCGCCACGAACACCATTCAACAAAGATGTTATTGGCACTAGAGACATCGATATTACATCAGGGGACTGTGAAATGGTTGGAAGCCACTGGTCATGACTTTGACCATTATCAGTACCACCTCTACGGACGTGAATGCTCACTACATCCTGCAAAGGAGAGGATGTAACAGGATATTAAGATTGCATGCTATGGAAACTATTGATATAAAGTTACCTGTTACTAGAAAACTAACCTCTTTTGTGTGAAAAACAATTGGTCTCATTGATTTGGAAAATGGTGCACCATGTTGCCATGCAATGAACTGTTCATCCTGAAATACGTACAATAAAAGGAGATTAAAGTTAGTTCACCTCTTGATGATCTCACTCAGCACTCTGACCAGGTTACAATGACTCCCAAATTCACCAACAAGTACTTGGTACTTATCATATAAACCTTCTATATGCAAATTTCTGTGCATCCAGTTTTGTACACCAAAGGGAGTATCCATATTAGTTTAGTTATGTAATCAAATAGCCACTCTTCAATTCTTAAAATACCTTTCGCTTTTTTGGCAGTTCTTGAGGATTTTTCATGAAAATTCCATTACTATCTTCTGAAAATCTCTTATCAGTTAAATGCTTCAACATTTTCTGCACTTCCGCATGCTGAAGATTTGAATCTTGCAACTGCTTAATATGAATTACATCTTTACCACCCATCTTTACTTCAACGACAACATGAGTACCGTACTTTTCGATAAACCTATAAATATCACACAAATGACTGAATGAGACATACGGATGACTATTAAACAGCTTACATTACCAATAGCTCGTAGTCGTTGCTAAACGGATATACCAAATATCTTTATGACCTTACCCAGCAATTGAGGCAGGATCCCATGTAGAAGGTAATTCGTTAATCACATGGTCGCGCAATACAATGTGAGATCTTTCTAACACAACACTGTACAGAGCTATAGACCAACCATCAAAAGCAAGACACTTTGTCGCCGCTGCATCTTTTTGCCAGCATCCTTGGAAACCAAACATTGCATTAAACAGACCAGGTGGAATTTTTCCAGATAACGAGAGTTCCTGATTGAATTGCTCTGACATCTAAAATAAAACAATAAGTCTCAAATTTTCATAACAGTTAATGCAAGTGTCCAGTAGTTGAATGGGTGGTGTGGTTGTATCAAGAGAATTGGGGTTCAACCCAATTTCTAGTCGAATTAAATGAAAGTGCTGTTAAGAATAGTATTTGTAGTGACTATTGTCACACGTATGTAGGATAGTATCTCCTGTCAGTTAGGAGTTGGTTATTCAGTTTAAGGGTTTGATCTTATCATGATGTATTGCCTATTTAAATGGCTTGTCCATACGATCAATATAACAGAGTTTGTGTCTTTCTCCTTTCTCTCTTCTCTGTTCTTAGAACCCAACAAGTGCAAGACAATCATATTAATACAAGACAAAACACAAATCAAACTCACTGGATGTACACAATTTCACAGAATTCAAATTGGAGTTAAAAAATAAAGAAGAAAATTCAATTACCTGATGAAAAGAAACAACTTCGGAGCGAAACCGAGTCCGCTCTCCTTTATCACACTTGATTGAACTAGGGACATTGGGAACAACAGTTCCACCAGGAAATACAAGGTCTCGAGTTAGATTTTGATCAAGGTCGATCAGACTTAAACCCAAAGGACCTGATTTACAATACGAAAGTCGAATATCATTTGTTAAATCATAACCAAAACCGATAACAGATACTGCTTTTTCAGCTGCTGATTGTGGGTTCAGCTGATTATTATTGTTCAAGTTCATTTTTCACTCCCCTGATTAGAGAGAAAAAAAATTGAATTTTTAGGGTTTTGCATGAGTTGGGTTTGGGTAGAAGTAGGAGGAGGAGGAGACGACTTTGAAAATGAGTCATTTTCTTCTTCTTCTTCTTCATCATGAGTGAAAGCAACTGGTTTGGTATGGACTTCGGAATTATGAGAGAGTCGCATCAAACAGCGGGTAAAGACAAACAAGTGGGAAACGGTACATTAAAGTAGTCTGCCTAGTGGAAGAAGAAGAACTTGTCTGAATATTCAAAGTTTCGGACCTCTGATTTTCAATATAAAAAGTTAATGTAATATAATACTAAAAAAATATGGATTAGTTATTGATTTGGACGAAATTATCAACGCGGGAGGAAGAAGAAATTTGTATTGGTGCACTGATTTGGGGTGACTCGGACTTTGAAAGAAGACCATATATCAGTTAGTCAATGCGTCATTTTGAGATGTGTTGAATACCCCTCTTTTTCAAGGTCTTCACAAATACCCCTAAGAACTTCACAAATACCCCTAAAGGTTTTTTTTTAAGTGGATAATGAAAATGAACTAGTACTTTTTTGGATAATGAAAATGAACTAGTATGTCCTTGCCGCGTGAAAACGTCAACTCAACCTCCTACGGAGGTTGAATTGACTTAATATAATCTTAGATGTGCCAAAAACTATACCCTAAAAACTTAAAATATACCCTTTAGGGGTATTTATAAAGTTCTTAGGGGTGTTTGTGAAGACCCATGAAAAGGAGGGGTATTTATTTAATTCCCACATTTTTAAATCAAGAGTAAAAAAATAACTAGATTTTATGCCCGTGCTACGCACCGGGCGGACGCGAAAATCATCTACCAAAGACCAAAGACCAAAACCCTTTTCCAGTAGCAAGTACCGGGTCGGGTAGGAGACAAAGTTAACTCCCGAAAATAGAGCATAGTTTTTACGCCGGCCTGCCCAAGCCTTGCACAACCCGTAGGCAAATTTTAGCGCCCACTATACTTTTAATCATATTTTTGGTTTTGGTGTGATGTGACTTCGCCTCTCCCCGTCGTGCATTTTTACTTGGTATCGTTGGGCTTCGCCCCGCCCCGTGGTTTTGGATTTTTGATTTGGTGTGGCTCGGCTTTGACTCACCCCGTCCCAATACATGGTTAGCATTGGTGATTTAGTTTGGATCGGCTTCGCCTCGCCCCGTCCCAATGTATGCTTGTCTCAGCTTGGCCTCGCTCCGTCCCAATGCATGCTCACGGTTTTTGATTTGGTGTGGCTCGGCTTCGCCTCGCCCTCTCTCAATGCATGCTTGGCTCGGCTTCGCCTCTAACCGTCACAATGCTTGCTTAAGATTTTTGATTTGGTGTGGCTCGGCTTTGCCTCGTCCAATCGCTTAGGATTTTTGATTTAGTGTGACTCGGCTTCATCTCAGTGAATTCAAACAGTGAGAATATCTAAAAGAGGGAAGCATACATGACTGACCACAACACCATGTTTGATCAAATTATGAACTCTAATAAAATTCAGGTGATCAATTTAATTGATTCTCGTCCATATTCATCATGTTTATGACATGCTTGTTTCTCCTTCTGTTAACTTAATCAAATGAGTTTAGTTAGTTTGTTTGCATTGTTCTTTGATCAAATTTCCATTGATTGCTTATCTAAATTTATTTTATTAATGAAGTAACACTCTCGTTAAACTTATAAGATCCGATTCTGATGAAACATAAATTTTATTGTATCCATACGAATGTAGAACTTCACTTGAACGCATATAACCATATATAAAGGTAAGTTTTCACATAGGGGAACAAATTTATTCCCTTCAAAATTAGGGATAGCTGAGGCAAGGCACAATACCACGAAGTCATAATAATGTCCTTGGTTAGACGGTAACTGTATCCCTTGTTGATATGAAAACTTCCCAATGAGGTGGAAACCGATGCCGTTGTGGAGTGTTTGAGATGCGACAGTGAAACTTTTTCCGCTCAGAGTGTATCATCTGTTGTGGATGTTGATTCAAAAATTGGTGTTGAGGCACTTGTTGTGGTGTTCTTGTAACCTTGAGAGATACAAAACACCGGATGCTTCTATTGTATCCATAGTTCTTAGAAAGTTGGCGAAGATACAAAATACAAATTTGGTAGAAATTACCTCCAAGCAATGAAGCTTCTTCAATTTGACACTTCACCCTCACTCCTTGCAATGAAGCTTCTTCAATTTGATACTATTCGTACATGACACCAGGAAAGACATGAAATGTTGGTATATTTGAGTGAAAAACCAGCTAATGAATAGAAAACAAATAAAGACGAATAAAATAGACAACAAAGTAACAAAATGTAAAATGTGCCTCAAATTAAATGAAAAAATGACTTATTCAGCCACTGACAATGGCAGTTTTACCTTGCCTAGTATGGTTACATGGTATTGCATAATCTTGAAGTGTTGTAACAGTTGTATAGCGCATGAATACCTGATTCAACTGTCCATACTGTAAATGAGACAAATTACTAACCGCCAAACTCGACAACAAGATATTCTTTTGAACATGTCAATCTCATTAGAGTAAACAAACTACTCTCGCATAATTGTCCATATGAAAATGATATTTGAAACGACGATATTTGACTATGAGATCCTAACAAACATATACTTTAGTTCATCATGTGCCTAAAACCCTATCAACTCCCTAAAGTAAATGGATCCAGAAAAAGAATAAATCCCTTGCTATTTATGTCGACAAAATATGCACCTGCCATTTTGGGCACTATTGCATTAAACTTTAATTGACATATGGGTGGCACTCCATTGAATATTCATAACGAAACGGGTACTGATTTGAAATTTCCGAATCTAGCAAGGGATTACTTTCTACATCTCAAGATCGAAAGCGGATCATCATGCTATATAAAATATCACGAACATAACAAACTCTAGTAATTTCTTTATGGTTTCGTTTAGAAAACTGAAATTTTGATGGTAATCAATGACCAATGCAAAAGAACATCTCTAGCAGGGCACCTTCAAATGTAGACATTTACCCAACTCCAAAACATATCCAGAAACAATTGTATGCAGATTCTAGAATTTAAAGAACTAAAAATAAGAAAGAACAATAAAGATAGTTTATGTTAAGCATAAAAAAAAAGAATAGATAGAACATGTTGAAGAACAAAAAAAAAAAAAAAAACGATATGAAACAATCAAGAAGCAATAGATGTTGGAAGAAAATACCCAACATCCCGAACCACCACCTATGCCTTCCTACAAAGCCTAAATTTCCACGGTTTCATTGCGAATACCAGATATATTCTACCGAAGGTTTCCTCCAAAAAATTATAAGAGACATGCCAGCAAAAGTAAATCTTTGCTGATAAATATATATCCCGAGACACATATTTACTGCTAATCTCTATATTAATAGGCGAACAATTTATTTATTTTTTTATCAAATGGCGAACAATTTACCTTTTCCATAGCTCAATTAGTGGTTTCCCTTTCTTGAAATTGTCTACGCAATCCATTACAATCTTCCTTGACTGTTTTGCTACCTCTTCCATAGGCAGACATGCATCAACTGTACAAAACGTAAGAAATGATAAAGTAATCTAACTAACCGATTACAATTGTTTACTCCAAAATACAGTTTGTTGTAATTAACCATCAAAATTGAAACCAGTCTCCATCCAATCTAAGAAGATACCTCATTAACCAAAACAAAAACTACAACTAAAAAACAATTAATGGAAATTTGATTAATGAACGAAAGTTTGTTGTATTGAGGAATTAAAGGACTCCAAATGGATGAAAATAAATTAAAATTTTAAAACAACCTATGCGCTATAAAATACCTGCTTTCGGCTCAGTGCGGATCGACCTTTTGACTTCGGTTCACTGCTCCAAAATTTTTGAAAATTAATAGTATGCTTTATGAATCTCTTATCACCAGAGTTACCACCAGTAGTGCCTGGTTTCGAGAGTCTCTCCCATCTGCTTCCTCCCAAGAGAAATAGGCATGTCTCTGACTTGAAGTAACTTGCCCATGGAAATTAGAAGACCTGAATTAGCATTTTTAGTTAGGTTAAGTTGGAGACATCTGAGATGGAGCAGTTTTAAAGTAACAGATTCATGTTCAGTTAGGTTAAGTTACATACCTTTAAAGTAACACATCTCATGTCTGCCTGGTATCTTTTCCACACTTTACGTATGACAGAACAGATTCGAGCAGCTTGAGGCTCTTCCTCATATGTTTCTTCAACGCTGCACTTGATGAGCCTAACAAATTTTTAAGATGGAGAATCAAGTGAGAGGGTTTGGAGTAGCCTTCCTTGGCAAGCTTCAATGACATTAGGTCTCCCCATGGGACGTCCCATATGATCTTGGAGGGTGTTTATCCATCTTATCTGGAGCCATGCACTATGCACAAACAATTGAAATAAAATAAAGAGTTAGGAACATCAAGCATTGAAGTTAAGAGAAAACAATTTCAAATCACCAAAAATTTAGACGAATATGTTTTTAAGTGTTTCTCTGTTGGATGTCCTGGTTTATGTCCCACTCACGTTGCTCTGTTTCGTTTTACTTTTGTAAAATAATTATGCTCTTTTTGTCGAGAGCTTTGCCGGGGAAGAAAAAATTATCCACAATTCCGATTTCGCATGCCAAAATGTTATTAGTAAAGACAACTTTTTAAGTCCCTCTCTGCACTTATTTTGATTGTCCAGATTGTTAAACATGATTAATGGACCAACACGAAAGAACTTTAAAGTAGAAATGTATTTTTTTTTTGGTACAATGGCTTCAGCTCGCATCAAAACTTAGAAGGTCATGAAAAAGAATATACCTGACCAGTTGCTTCCCTCTCAGAGTACTCCCTCAAGACGTCATCTGCGTGGATTGTAAGGTGTATACTCTATACCCAGTATTGGTTGAAACCCTACGGCAACACACATGCAACGTACATCAACATGTGGGAGGGAAATTGCTTTTTTAAGACTATTAGCCGCTTTAGATTCACCTATCAAATATAACAAAGGTACAAATTTCAAATATCTACAACCCTAGTGATCAGTACATCAATCTATATCATTAAAAGAAGATATTAAAATCTAAAAACAATGAAAGAATAAATAAAAATCAAAGATATTAAAATCTAACAAAGGTAGAATATTCAACAGAACACAGACCCTAACCATTTGAAACCCATATAACTTATAATAAACCTTAAAGATAGAGATCATCAAATAACAAAACCCTAATAAAGGCTAGCACTTACGGTAGGCATCAGAAAAGAAGATGGAGACACCAACCTGCAAAAAAAGATAGAAGCGAAGAGCTATGTGGGACTATCACCTGCATTGAGTAAAAAAAATCGGTTGTTAAGCGATTATAATCGGTACCCTAATTGATTTGTTGCAAAGATTGCAAAACAAACAAAACAGAAGAGTTAGTCAATTGGATAAGATAACCCAACTGCAGGGGAAGATTAGGGTTCCGGAAAGATAAAAGGGAGAAAAAAAGGAAAAGAAAGAGGAAAGACCATAAGAGACATAGGGTTTGAGAGAGTTCATATTTAACCTGAACGGAGAGAGCAACAACGATCTTCTGTTAAACTTCTCGAAGAGGAAGGTGGTGGAGAAGAGAGTCTGTGCCGTAAAAAAAAACTTGAGTTAGGATTAATTATTTTTCAGAAATTAGGTTTACTTTTTCACGGATGTATTGTCTACCTAACTGACGTCCAGTTAAGTATTTGGTGTAAACCAAGTGTAACAAATTATTTGGCTGTAAATCCTCACATAAGTATTGTACACCCACGTTTTTGGTAATGGTGTTACTAACGGCCGGTTAAATATTGGGTGTGAACGGAGTGTAATTTAGGTTTTAATGTCTCGACTAATAGAGTCCTGCCACTTGTCCTCTCCAGAATTGCTCTGTGTGAAAGCTTTTATCTAATTTAATTTGAGAGGGGTGTCACACTCACCGTGCGACGTGAGAGCTCATATGACTTAGTGTTTTAAAGGAGGGGAGATGATGTAGCAACGCCCCAGCAAAAAAAGATAAATGGGGTGAAATTTCTTCCAGATGAACTTGGTTACATATTGTAATTTTGAGAGCCGTAATGTGAGACCAACTGTAATTCGTCTTGACCCTAATGGTGATTCCGAGTGCATCGTCATAGCTGGTATCCATGAGGTGGGGAGCAATGATGGTCGATTGACTCGTGAAACCCTTAAATCAAGTCAAGACCACCCGTCAATCAAGTCAAGACCACCCGTCAATCAAGTTAATAATGTTGATTGGTTAGCAATATTATTAGAGTTAACCCATTGTAAGCACCGGGATTTGGCGCAGCCGAGGAAGAAGAATGGAGGTTTTGGATAACATAAAACCGAAGCCACCATTGATGTTGACGTGGTAAACACGGGTTGCCCCGAAGGAATAATTAGTTGTTGTCTAAATAAATCTTATTGTAAAAGTACACGTGTACGACTAATGACAAGAGTCTTGTCAGAAAAGGTATTAGGACATACGTGTAAGGCATCCTAATGTCAAGCTCTGCCTATACAAGGAGGCTAATCCTCCAAAAGGAGACAGAGCTTTTCAGAATTGAACCGAGTATTGGGATTAGTCTTCTTGTAACCCTTCATCAATTTTGGGGTGTTTACATTTGGCGACTTCACTAGGGAGTAATCCTCAATAGCACTACGCAAATTCCAAGAGTTATGAATTCGGACATCTCGCAAAATCGTGTCTCCGTCACAAGCACTCATATTTTGATTGACCTACTAATGAACAAATCGAGTCAGGTGGCTGCGGTAAGACATCTACATGAAAATCATGAAGCAACTCGCATGGATACCGAAGAGAATGTTGAGTTAGGGTCTCCGACCAGGATCGAAGATGGAGGGGATCCGGAAGATAGAGTGGTACGGGAAGAATACGCAAAAATCTTTTCTGAATTTTTTCCGAGAAATCAAGTTTACCGAACGACAACAGGAAATAGCTCATAGGCACATGCTGAATATCTTTTCGGAGAAAACTTGCATAAAAATATTGAGAGGCATTTCCTAAGCAATCAGGTCAAATCACGTTCTCGAAAGAAGATAGGATGGTCAACACGGACCACTTACGCTCTCTCTAGATCATAGTCGTTGTGGGAAGAACACTTTAAACAGAGTCTTTATGGATACAGGAGCTTCCTTGAGTATAATTTCTCAAAACACCATTCACCGATTGGGTATTCCGCAAGTGGCTATTAGAAGGTTTACAACGAAGATACGAGATTTTAGTGGAGAGAAGCAGAGGACAATCGGAACAATGAACTTGGAGGTCACGGTTGGACCTATTAGAGCTATCGAACTTTTTCATGTAACTGAGACGGATTTAACATGCCAACTGATTTTGTGGCAATCGTGGTTACAAAGACATGGTGTAGTGCCATTAAAGGACCATCAATGCATTAAATTTTTACACGAAGGAAGACAATGGAGAGTAGCATCCACTAAAAATCCCTTCACAAAAGAAGAGCAAGGGATTTTCCACGAAGCCCTATTTTACGAGCACATAGACATGACGACCTCCTCCGGATGTGATGAGAACAAGAATAATAAAGGCGAATTAGCCAAAGTTAGTGGTAGTTTTCAAGGAATTACCCAACCGGATGGGCGAAAAATATACCGCTTCATCAGAATGGAGCTCGAAGTAACTGGACAAGAGCGCGTGATACATGCAATGGAAGCCTTGGCCATTGAATAACCCGAACACACCTGAGAGCAACCCATAACGGAACCCACAATTCCTCTAAACATAGGGACCCCGGATAACCCAAAGATACTCAGAATCAGAAGTAGCTTGACGAAGGAAGAAAATGAAGAATTAGAAAATTTACTTATAGAATTTCAAGATGTGTTCGCATGGACATATGAGGATATGCCTGGATTAAACCCAACGCTTGTAACACACGAACTTAAAGTCTCGCCAACATTCAAACCAGTGAAGCAACCTCGGAGGAAATTTTCTCATGAAGTCGAAAACAAATTAAAGAAGTAGTGTCTAAATTACTGGAAGCAGGGTACATAAAACCTATCCATCATCCAACTTGGTTGGCTAACATTGTACCAGTAGAAAAGAAGAACGGGAAAATCATATGTTGTGTCGACTTCCGAGATCTCAATAGGGTATGTCCCAAAGATGATTTTCCTCTTCCTAATACTAATCTATTGGTAGATGGCCACAAGATGTTTTCTATAATGGATGGCATAGCGGTTATAACGAAATCCGAATGAAGGAATCCGATGCTCCCAAGACAGCATTCGCCACACCCGTCGGAAACTTCTTTTATGTGGTAATGTCTTTCAGCTTGAAAAATGTTGGGGGCACTTATCAACGAGCTATCACCCTTATTTTTTATGATCTTAATCATAGAGAGATGGAGGTGTATGTGGATGACATTATCGTCAAAGCCGAAACAAGAGATGAACATATACTGAATCTTCGACGAGCGAGTACTTTCACGATGTCGAGGATATGGCCTCAAGATGAACCCGGCAAAATGCGTAATCGGCATAACTTTTGGTAAAATACTCAGTTTCAAGGTTACTGAATCTGGGATATAAATGGACGAAACGAAGGCAGAAAAGATATTGACGATGACAACTCCCAAGGACAAAGATGAATTACAAGCCCTTATCGGGGAAATCTCTTATGTTCGACGTTTCATCCCGGTGCTAGGAACGAGCATAGCGAGCTATTAGAGCACTGCTCGGTCGAACTCGCAAGCGTTGCTATCTCAAGCTTGTTTGTCAAGTTTAGTTGCCAAAACTATAAGTCTTGATTTCTAGTCTACTTATAGCTAAGTCTCGGATTAGGATAGAAAGTGTAGTTGAGCTTAGACTTCACGGCGTTCGTCGATTGAAGACGAAGAACTACTGAGCTTGTGGAACTTCACCAACAAAAGGTATGTGGAGACTTGAACTCATCTATCACTCAAAAGTCTATCTACTCTACCTCCTATTTGAGACAAAAGTCGTATAGCTATATAGACTTCGATTATACACATTTGATATTTCGAGCTGAGTTTAACTCGCTCACATATTTCTTGAAATATGTGTTGGTAAGATTTCGCTTTAACCAAGTTCATCTTATATTCTTGACGAAAGTTAAAATATGATCAAATGAAAATCGCCTGGTAACATCTTACATGATTTGTGTGAGACAATCATTTGATGTAGACTCGGAATGTTTCGTATTGACCATTTGATCACTTGAAAATAGCTTCGAAGCTAATAGTTTGTGTGAGACAGCTATTCCCGTCTTCAAAGAATGTTTCAATGATTGAAATGAGAGTTTAGAACAAATTAACCATGATTGGATATAGCACAGTATGCGTACTTGTATGCTAACTGTTGCAAGTTATTCCAAGTCCGGGAACCATGGTATGCGTACATGTACGCGTACTGATTGGTGAATGAAAGTCCGCGAACTAAGTATGCGCACCCGTTCGCGTACTGGTGTAAGTCCAAGTTTCGGAGTTCAACTGGGTTTGGTGGTATGCGTACCCGTTCGCGTACTGGCAAACCTAAACTTAGTCTGGCCACTTAAGTATGCGTACACGTTTGCATACTTGAGTAGGTTTATGTTCTAAAATCGGTTTCTTCATGAACTAATATATTTATAAATTAAGGAATGCAATCTTTTTCAAATCGTGGCTATAATGTCCATGAATTGATTCGAGTGAATCAAAATCGATTTTGCTTCAATTGTGTCTTGTATACTTCTATGAGAATATAAACAATTGAACAACTCTAGAACTAGTTTCATTTGAGTCATTTGAACTAGTTATGGTTAAGATGAATAAGGTTGATATGAAAGTGTTCATATGGCTAACTTCGGTTAACTATTGTTGAGCCAACAAGGTGTACATGTTTAGGTACGGTTACCCATATCTAAATGAAGTCACTTTTCATTTGTGTGTAACAAGCTAAGTTCGATCTAACGGTTAAAAGATATTAGCTTGAGTCTAATCAGGTTTTCATCTAACGGTAAATATTGAATGCTTTGTTACCAAGGTAACATTGATTACAAACCATGATTTGAAGACTATATAAGGGAGAACTCTAGCAACTGGGAAACTTAATCCCCACACCTCCTGTGTGATACTAGTTGCGACTAGAGTCGTTTCTCCTTTAACCTTAGGTTTTTCCAAAACCCTGTAGGTTAACGACTGAAAGACTTCATTGATTGTGAAGCCAGACCCAACTATTTTCTGTAGTTGCATGATCTGATCTTGTTGTTTTCTATCGTGATTGAGTACTATTTTCTTTAAGATTAACTCGAGATTTAATCTCCGATAGGCAAGATAAAAAGTAGTCACAAACATATTCGTCTCATCGTTTGTGATTCCACAATATCTTGTTTCGCTACCATACAATTAAGATTATTGTGAGGTGATTGATATTACTAAGCTGTTCTTCGGGAATATAAGTCCGGTGTATCAATTGGTTCCTGTTCACCTTGATTTATCAAAAGATGAAACAAAACCCTTAGGTATTTCTGTGGGAGACAGATTTATCTATTCAATATACTTTTCTGTGTGAGACAGATTGGTTTATCAAGTCTTCGACTTTGGGTCGTAGCAACTCTTAGTTGTGGGTGAGATCAGCTAAGGGAATGAAGTGCGTAGAGTCCTGCTGGGATTCAGAGGCGTAAGGAATGCGACTGTACCTTTATCAGTGTGAGATTGGTTAGGGCTCAACTACATTCCAGTCCGAAGTTAACTTGGAGTAGGATAGTGAATGTAGCGGCTTAATACAGTGTGGTGTTCAAATCTGGACTAGGTCCCGGGGTTTTTCTGCATTGGCGGTTTCCTCGTTAACAAAACCTCTGGTGTCTGTGTTATTTCTTTTCCGCATTATATTTTTTATATAATTGAAATATCACAGATTGTGCGTAGTTCAATCAATTAGATAATCCAACCTTTGGTTGTTGAATACTAATTGAAATATCACAGGTTTGCAAAAGATTGCATTCCTTAATTTATAGATGTATTAGTTCATGAGTAAACCATTTTTAGAAAATAATCCACTTAAGTACGCAAACTTAAGTACCCGGATTGAGTTTGTTTTTGGTTCACAAACTCCAACAAAAATTCACGGGATGTGAACTTCCGTCAATACGCGTACTGGTACGCGGACTTGGCTCCGGACATCCTAAACCAGTAAAGTACGCATACTTTGGTTCAAGGATTTTGGACTTAACACACATATGAGTTCTCATACAATGTTTATATCCAATCGTGGTTATATATTCTTGTAAATGGTGGATTTTCGACAAGGGCTAAAATCGTAAAACCATAATTATACATGCTCCTGATCCAGCAATCAGACGAGTATTGAGGCTCATGTCTCTCATCGAAGCATGAAAGCTCATGCCACAAGAATCTCTGACTGAGAATAATGTCTCTCAGAGTATATGTAGATGTGTAGTCTCTCAGCTGAGACAACGGCATATCTCGTGAATACTGAGCAATTTTAGTAATTACTTCTATATAGAATCGAAATAATATTGGACGGCTCAAAGACAGCTTGCCTGCTAGTATAGAGCAATAACGTCTTAAGGATGTAACAATGTTTTCCCTGACTATATAAAAGAAATATGACGCTTCAACAAGCTCATAACATTCAATTCCTGAATAATTAATGCTCCTAGACGATCGTACTAGTATAAAGCCATCAATTAATTATTCTTAAATCATTAGATTCATTAACTGAATCCCTGAAAAATATTCTACATTTTTCATAATATTTCGTTACTTCAATTCATGGTTCTTCCCAGCAGGATTCCATGGGTTAGTAATAAATATTCAACACACGGGCATCTGAGCCACTATCGAGTAAGCCCCGACTAAAATGCTGCAAGTGTACTCAGCAATAATGCACTAACGAGCACCTGAATGCACGAACGAGCATTCCAAAATACGAAGGAACGATGAACCTATGCAAAATAGGAAGAAAATAATAAATAATAAAATATTAATCAAGGAGCTGGGGGACTGGGACCACCGGACGGCCGGTCGTGCCGTGACCAGTCCCACGCCTAATTTTATATTTTATCATATTTTTATTATTTTCCTTGATCTCATGAAAATTCCCTCATTTGAACAAAATTCCTTCGTTTCAAGGAAACTCCTCAGTTTTATGGTGTTTCCTTCATATCAAGGAAATAATAAATAATTAGGAAAGGTGTGCGGGACCAAGCCTACTAGCCGGCCGGTCATGCCCTAGTTGTGGCCGGTCCCACACCTTGCATTACTTATTATTTTATTATTATTTCCTTCATCCCATGAAATTCCTTGATTTCATGATATTTCCTTCAAATTATGAAAATTCCTTCAAGTCATGAAAATAATACATAAAATTAGGGAAAGCTCACGGGACCGGGCCCTAGCCGGCCGACCATGCCCAAGACGGTCCCTCACGCCATTATTTTATTATTATTAATATTATTTGTTTCCTTCATCTCATGGGAACTCCTTCACTTCAAGGAAAACTCATTTATTTCAACAAACTCCTTGATTTCATGGTATTTCCCTAAAATCATGAAAAATAATATAGAATTAGGAAAAAGTGTCATGGGATGGGCCAGCCATGCCTTGGCCATAGTCGGTCCCACACTTCATGATTCCTTCATATTATTATTATTATTTCCTTCATCTTATGAAGTTTCCTCAGTTTGAGCAAAAACCTTGATTTCTTCATATTTTCTCAAATGATTGCTCAAATGCACGCCAGAAATATCAAAATTCTCAGGACTGAGACGCGAACACTTTGGTGACATGAGCATATTACCTTGACCGACCAAGGTTGGCTCTTCGGCTTGCAAGAGGCCGGTCCCTCATACTTTCATCATTTGACCTAATTTGTTCACATTAGGTTCAAACTCTTTCAAACAATTTTGGAACTTCATAAAACGATCGTCATATGGTCCCGTGACCAACCAGGACCAGTTTCATGATCCCTTGGTCGGTCCCTCATCTCTTCATAATTAATTAGGTTTTATCGCCTTAGGCTCAGACGAGCATCACTCTAATAAAGGATTAAACCAGCATTTAATCATCTTTTCACAAACTGGTCTTCAAGAGACTTTGGTATTTGCTCACTCGAGCATCTGGATGCTACATGGTCGACCCATCATCCCATGTAGCCAGTCCCTCCACTCCGTGGTTGATTTTTAATAAATCATCAATTGATCGAATTAGGGTTTCGAGTCCAAGGTTCATAATTCCAGATTCAAACGCTAATAATTTTACGTTGATCCCATGATCAGAATTTTTATTAATTATACTCGGTTCAGTTGCAAGTATTTTAAATTAATATTTTATTTGGTCCTGCTACCAATAATTCATCAAACGAGCAACATTTGCTCAGACTAAGGAATGTTGGTTCAACTATCAATATTCAACAATCCATCGAATGAGCAATATTTGCTCACCTTAACTATCGACATTTACTTGAGAATCATACCTCTGTCTCAACAGACATATTCAATTCATGAGTCTCAGAACATTTGCGAATCACGTTCGACTCAGCAATACAAGGACTCATCATCCCATGAAGTCGAGAATCGACAAACTAAATACACGTCTGCCTTGCTGACTCCACAATCACGAGACATCAATCGTGTTACATGGGGGGATATTAACTAGGGTTTTGGTCTGGCGGTCTACGGCACGTGTGTTCATACACACGACGAGAATGTGAGCAAGTCGTGCAATCAGTTGAAGGAGTTAGCAAAGTAGTGGATGGAAAATCAACCAAGTCTCCACACGATGAGCAACTGGTTTTAACACGATTTTCACTTCCCCACTCTTTGACTCCAGCAACTGTCACACTTCATGGGATCAAGGTGTTTTACAATTCTAGCAATATAAATAAGTTTCTGAATCATGATTGAACACAGGACAATCTTTCGTCAAACAGACATCAAGAGATTAACAACTCAACGTCTGAGCAATTACTCTCAACTGAGCAAATTCAATCAATCAGCACTTATTTTATTTCTTTACGCAGAATACACAACACACCTACAATCTTCGATCACCATTGATCGCACACATTTCTCAGTTTCCCTCCTACAGATCGACCCATCCTCTCTTGTGACCGAATTAACTCTGGAACGGCCATTGTCTTGGTTTAGGCCGGAGTCTTACAGATTGATCTCTCGAATTCAAAGCACTCCCTTTTTGCAGTGCATCTGTGTGAGGTTTGACAGTTCACTCGGTTCACGGAGTTTCCTCCGCACGGTCGTCTCCTCAATTCCTTACAAACCAGCAACTCGTTTTGCCCCATCTACAGATTGGCGACCACAGTGGGAGATCATTCTCTCGGTTGCAATCTCAATTCTTACAAAGATGGTTGGTCTTAGGTCTGGTTCAGTTACCAATCCTGGTTCAACACCCAACCCTAATATCGCAAGATCTAGTGGTACCGCCAACACCACTCCTTCGGCGCAACCTGCCACTACCACTCCCCCGGCGCAACCTGCCACTACTCCTCCTCCAAGCACTAGTGCTCCGATGATAAACCCTGTAAGTGACGACACTTGCAATATCAACAATCCACTTTTCGGTCGGTCTCCTGAAGAAATCAGAGAAAATCCGCCTACCATAGGTGATCTCATGAAGGTGCAAGAGACTTTTGCCGAAAATCAGACTGACATGGCTGCCACTCAGAAGGAACTATGTAACTATCTCAAGACTCTTACAGACAAGATGTCAGAGAAAACTCAGGAGAAATGAAAAGCTAAAGAAACATCTTCAGACGCTGATCCCGAGGTCACTCCCATCCATGTAGTAGATGATGAGGAAGTTCCTAAGGCTGCAGATAATCCACCAGCAAAAGAACCGTCCAGTTTCATCACTCGTGAAGACCTGGAACGTCTTTTAGAGGATCGTGGAAAAGACAAGACGCCTTCTACCCACCGTCACCAACCTCTATACCCCGCTGCTACACAAAGGATTCCTCTGCCAAAAGGTTACACCTCTCCAACATTTACCCTTTATGATGGAATGAGCAATGCTCGAGAACATGTTTCTCGATTTCTGGAAGCATTGGGTGAACATGAGCACAACGATACTGTCCGTCTGAAGGAATTTTCAAAGTCTCTAAAAGGCAGGGCATATACCTGGTACAACAACATCGCACCAGGAAGTATCAAAAGTTGGGGAGAAATGGTTAATGCTTTCTACAGAAAGTATTTCTTCGTTTCAGAGCAAATCACCCTCTCTGATATCGGAAGGATGTTTCAAATGAGCAACAAACATCCTAAGGACTATGTGAAAAGATTCAGAGTCCAAGCTTTGGACTGCCATGATCCAAATGTCACAGAGCAACAACTTGTGGACTTGTGCATCAATGGAATGATTCCAGTTTACAGAGCTTTATTGGAAAATCTCAGGTTCCAGACTTTCTTAGAACTCCATGAAGCGGCTAAGATATCAGCAACTACTATACCTGCTTTATTGGAGAGAGCTAAGACTACAAAAGCTGAGGAACCACGAGAAAATCGAGGTAGCAGACGTTTAATCAACAAACAATACAACCTCAAACCTTCCACAAATGTTGTTGCAGAAGGGAGCAAACGAAAAGCCGATCCGCAGCGCAAACATACTTCCTCAACTCCTTCAAAGACGCAAAGGAAGGATAATACGCAAGTTCCTGCTCAACACACAGAAGCTGATCCAGAGGCACCTGATTTCCCCTTCTCCATTGAAGAAGTTATTGAACTGCTAGATGCCTGGGTTCAAGATGGTGCAATCAAACTGCCATATGTCAAAAAAGAACCAACTGAAGAGGCCATGGAAAATCCTCGTTACTGTCACTTTCATAGGTTCGTCAACCATCCCACAAGTGATTGCAAAACTTTGAAGCGCATATTCAAAGAAAAGATCGAATCGAGAGAAATCAACTTGGGGACTGAAGGAGTACACAGAGATCCTCTCCCAGTCAGAACCTTTACTCTTTCTGAACCGCCTGTCAAGGAAGCAGTTCAATCCTTAATCGAGCATGTCTGCGAATTTCTATACTTATCAAAGGCTCAAAGGGGAGACATGTTTGATGCATTGAATCACATCGTGTCAGGGAAGCGTTTGTTGATTCAAGAGACATTTCCCGAGCCGCCTTTAAAAACAGACGAAGAAATGTATGACTGGGGACTTCTCACCACAGTCCAACTCAAGGGAAACGAGTTCAAACGAGCATTGATTGATGTCGGCACTGCTGTCAATGTTATCCCCCTGAAAACTCTCAGAGCTGCTGGTATCACACGACAAGAAGCCATTCATGCTCTAGTAACAATCACGGATCATGAAGGAACACCCAGAGATGCTTATGGCCACATTACTCTCAAGGTGAACATAAACTCAGCCTGGACAGAAACAAAATTTTACATAATCCGGGAAGATCCAGGATATGATATGATCCTTGGACGTATGTGGATTCATGCTGGAAAGGTAACCCCAATACCTTCAATTGCACATTTCTCTGTTGAAGAAACCTCTGATTCAGAAGAAGAAAAAGAAGATATTTCATCATTCGAGTATCTGAAAGAGGTCAAAGCCCTGACAGAGCTAACACAAAATCCTGAGGAAAATGCAAACGCTTTCATCAAAAGATTTCGTACTCAGGCAAGTCTTATTCCTCCTCATGTGTCCATATCATCAGTTTTCAAATATGCTTATTTGGTCTGAGGGCTTCACTTCACCAACAACTTAGCTATTGCAAAATGCTATGAGTGGATAACCTCACCTCAGCAATATTTCACTAAGTGGCTGGACGCAGAACCTCTACGAATCGAACACCTCACTAATACAGTCATTGCTGAAATAATGGCTGAATTCGATAAATAGTATCCCAAATATTCTCCTTTGCACAAATGTCTACATGTGCCGCAAGGTTGGAAGACTTCAACAACATGGAATTCCACTGCACGAACGATTCCAAACCAACAGAAGATATTCAGGGCACATATGATCAAGTCTAACAAATTCCAGGAAGGAGATTTAGTTCTCAAAGCAACTAAGCGTAACTTTCATTCTGCAAAGAACTCCAACTGGGAAGTACCTTTTATGATCTCTAAGTCTATTGTTGGTGGATACTACAAATTAATCAACATGGAAAGCAAGGAGACTGTGGCCGTAATACACAAGAATTGGCTCAAGGCCTTTAACCTTTAAGGTTTTGGATATTCGAGGTATTGGATGTTCAAGGCACGAACACCCCAAATATTTGGCGTTTAGAATTTTCTTTCATTGTATTTCAATTCCTCCAAAATGTTTGCAATACTTGCATTCAGTAATTTAAATTCAACAATTTATCAAAATTCAGTTTACTTAAAGAAAATATCTATCAAACCCAAAGAAAATCCTCAATCATCTACTTATTCAAAACCAATCAAAACCTAAAATAAAACCTCACATCTCTCAGAAGTTCAGAAGTTCAAGAGATTATGAAAACAAATCAAAGAAAATCAGCAAAGAAAGACTTTTGCTCCTCTGCATCCTTCAAGACTTGTAAGGCCGCCTTCTCCATGTTCAACTCTTCAGTCAATCTGGCAATCTTGTCCTCCTTCTCCATCACAGCGTCATTGGGAAAAGTTATGTTATTCTCACATGAGTCCTTAATAGCATTTATCTTCTTACGAAGCCACTTCACGTTGAAGCCAAGTCTCTCAGAATTCTCCAAGTTGAATTCCCAATCAAAGAGTACATCTGGAGTCACAGTATTTCTGGACCTAGCGCATATATCACTTACAACACACAAGATAACACCTACTTGCATTGTTAAAGAATAAGCACGCTTGGGGTCTCTAGCAACGATGATATGACCAAATTTCTTCCATATTTTCTCGTACAAGTCGGCATATCCAATAGGAACGCTGAATCCACCAACCAGTTCGTGATATGGGAGTGATGCATCAAATGGAGGGTCAAAATCAATCCCTGCACCCGGGTATTAATGCACTACTATACGATTCTCAATTACTGTAGCAACTTCTACATTCATGGCAGTAGTTTCTTCAGTCTCTTCTACTCGTGGTTCGGTTTCTTCTGCCACTAAAGCGACAACAATTGAAGTTTCAGTCTCTTTAAAAACATTATCAGTAACTCCCTCACGACTCTGAAGTGCAGAGATGGTCATTTCTTCATCAATAACCTCAGTGTTGCTCAGGCCATTATTGTTAGCTCCTTCATTCTCAACTTCGGTATTTGACACCTAATACGAAGATTACATGAGATTAGAGTCATCCAAATATGAAACCAAAGGAAATCATAAACTCCAGCATACAAGTGGTCTAACATCATCAAATTTATTCATTTTACATGCTAGACATCAGCAAATAACGTGGAAATCATAAAAACACGTTTTACAACAAGCTCGACTGAGATGATTTTACACTGCCCTGTACAAAACGACGAACTTGGATCAATTGGTGAAGAATATAAGGTCTAGTCATATACCATTCTCTTCGTATGGATGTTATTTACAACATATCAAAATTTCATAGCAATTGGATGAACGAGCAAAAAGATGTGGTCAAAACATTGGACTACATGACAACTGAAAATTTTGAAGAAGTCTCCTAGAAGTTTACTATTTCGCTGATTTCACCTCCTAAACATGCTCAAAACTTTAAAATCTTCTTCCCTGAAGCTTGGAAATTTCCTGGGCATAAGGATACATAGGTAGATTGCGAAAATCCGACATCGTATGAAGATTCTACAACATTTTTGCTAAAGGGCTGAGTTTTGAAATTTCTGGTGACGTATTTCGGCAAAACTTTTCGTATATTCACATGAATTCTCATTCACCCATTCATAAATCAAGAATTTTATGCTCCTATGGATTACATGTAAGGGAAATACTTACTTGGGTGGTCTCTGAAGCGTTCGAAGAACCTAAATTGCCCACATCGACACCAAGAGCACCGTCACTTTCATTCGGTTTTGAGCTCTGGGAATTTTCTTTATCGCAATTTTCTGAAGATGAACGAACATCACCAGTACTCTCCACCTCCATGGCGACATCCTCCTGGACATATTCTCAACAATTAGCATTTTTTCTACAAAGCATCATAATTGGATATACGAAAAAATACTTACGGCCTCTTCTTCATCACTCAAGTCAGAAACCGTCTGCCCAGCAGCAGAGAACTGAAGATCATCAATACTTGATGGAGTGAAATTCTGTAACGGAATAACAAAGATTGGTTTTCTAATCCTACTAATGCAGATGAGAAGAAGTCACTGCAAAATAAGTACTGACAACTCACCAAAGAAACAACTGGGGACTTAATGGTATTAGGTAACAGCTTATAATTTTTGCTCCTGCCTTCTCCGCCGTGAATAATCGCTTCAATATCTGAGAAGTCTACATGGATTTGAGGTCTTACATTACGACCTTCATGTGGTAAAATTTGATGCAATAATTAGAATACAATTATCATAATTTTATGAAGATTATACAAAGGTACATACCTGAGAACATCCTGGAGACGATTTTCGTTTATCACCACCAGGGAGATGCTTCAATCTTGGTCGAGTAGAAATCATCTCAACGGAAGGAGGATCTTTCACTAGAGGCTGACCAACCATCACGAAATCATGTAATCGCTCAAGTTGCTGATTCCAAAAGTCTACATAACCTGGAGTTACATACGTAATTCTCTCAGAGCAAGGGAACCAATAATCGCTTCCTTCCACATGCGTACGGTCTAAATGGGTTCTAAGTTGCTCGATCGATGGTTTCCTTCTTCGAAAAGTAGGAACATAATGGTCCATACCCATTTTACGAGCTGCTCTATCGATGTTATATTCTTCCACTGAAAGTTCTCCATATATCGCTGATAACAAGTGACCAGGGGTGCAACTTAACATGAAAGATCTCTCTCCATCACTCAGATCTGCACCAGAAGCCAAAGCCATACTCTCTCCAGTATTGAAAGTTGTCGGCTGAGAAATATAAGAAGGAATTGACACCCATGGGCAAAAATCGAACTCAGATTCATCATCTAACTCATCAATGAGATGTGTCTTAGACCGAGGTTGCTTTGTAGACCAGCGCATAATCCTGGCATTATCTTTCTCAGAGAAAATATGACGAGCATCATCATTCAGTCCTTGCAAGATAGTACGTGGAATGGGTGCGTAATTCTTGAAATGTTCCCACAACAAAGCTTGAAGAAACATCGTATTGGCATAGCATTCGATCTTCATAAAGCCATTCGATACACTGGAGTCTATAATCAAGGAGTCTAAGTTAGAGTACAAAGAACCCAAGAATAGGCTACCTATTGGAAGTTGCTCACCTTGAGCCATCTTGATAGCAAAGGGAATCACAAACGGCTTCAACAAATTTCCACTATCTTCAAATATGTCTCTGGACAGCCATAAACATAAGAAAGCAGCAATGGATAACGTACCATCAACGGGACTATCGGGAGCCTCATCTCTTGTCCACCAAATAAGTTAACCGAGAGCATAACAACCTTTGCTGCCGGACGCCTTATTAACCTCCTCCATTGCAGCTATCAAGATGTTAGAAATTGCCGTCTCCTCAGCTGAAAGACCCTCAAGGAGATTACCTATGATTGGGAGATGCAACAAAGCAACTACATCCTCTAAGGTGATAGTAAATTCTCCCCATCTGCATATGAAGGTATGGGTCGGAATGCACCAATGAGCAAGTAGAGCCACTATACCTCGCACATCATGAAAAATGAACAAGACTCCAGATGCTTGAATAGCCCTTGTCACTTGTGCCTGATTCAATATAGTTCTGACACGAGGGAAACCCAGCATATGTCTCGCCCATCCAGAGAATTTTTCTAAAGGTCGTCGAGAAAGCTTAAACTCTATGATTGATGCAAGAAAAAGTCCTTGTTCAAGACAAAATCGGATCACTGTCTTAGGAGTCACCAATTTCTTTTGAGTAACACTTATGGGATTTATCATAAGACGATACGCTGGGGATTTGAGACGTTTTTCGGTTTCTTGCTGAACCTCAAAAAACGCATCATCTATATTCGGGACATTCTTGATTCCAGGTGTCTCTTCTTCTTCTTCACCGACAGAAGTCTCATCCATGCATGCATCGTCTCTGGAAACATCATTTTCTTGGAGTCGACATCCTTGCGAGCTGTAATATACACACAAAACTCTGCTTCAGTATATCATCCATACGAGATGCAAACTTCGACAAGATGATGGAATTATGCACATGGCAAAACATTTACGAAAATGGTAATTCTTAACTCTTACCTTTTTACGATTCCACTAACAGTAGTGATTGTGATGCAAGAGTTAACACTTCAAAAACTCGTTCGTTTCTTCGAAATCTACAAAACAAGCGAAACTCAGGTTTTCATAAAATCATAAACACTTATACTGTGTGAACAATCACCATAGAATTATGAAAACTAAACAATATTTCATCATAAATAATTGTTTACTTTAGGTATTACTCAAAATCAACTTTGATTTTCAAAATATATATTTAATATGTATATATAAAACGTGAATTATTCATGTAAATGAATAAATTTTATTATTTTGATGTGAGCAACAACTCACGTAAAAAAAAAATCGTGAACATGTCACGGTTTCACATAAAATTCGTGGATATTCCACGGTTTTATCAAAAAAAAAAAAATCTCTTTTCCTTCGTACGATCGTCCATCTTTAAAACGAGGTTTATTTCGATTTTGTGAAAGCTCACATCTTTTAAGATAAAGTTTTGGTTTCCATGAAAGATCATAAACAAAATTTTATCACTGGACAAAGGTCTATATATAAAAAAAATCTCTCCTAAGTCAGGGATTATTCCTAGTTTCTTAAACTAATGATCGAACGAACACACGTTTTCTAAAACACAAGGGTTTTCTACAAAACTCACACTCATACATACACATGTATATAACTTCATCATGAAAAAACATGAAAAACTCATGAAAAAAAAAAAAAAAAAATTGTAGCGTACCTGGTCGGTGCAGGACGGTGGCGGCGACGGTCGGCGACGTTAAAGCTTCGGCAGAAACTTTGCTCCTCCCTGATGGCGTGAAGGTGATGAAGAGATGAAGGTGGTGGTCGTATGTAGGTGAAATAAAAAAAAAGGATTAATTCCTTTTATATCAAATTTTATTTCCAAAACCTAATTTCACAAGGATTTCCTTTTTGGGCCCGGACCCGCGAATCCTAAACCGACCAAGGTTCCATCACCAAATTAGCGGTGCAACACCAATTTACGCTCATTAGATGATGCTCTATCATGCCACTGGGATCTTCGTTCAAGCCATGGTTCGCTCGTGTAATCGAAAATCTGGTAACATTTTATCTTACGACTAAGTTCAATTACTTATTTCGTCTGTAACTAGAAAATCACCATTCAGTGTTGACTGAGGAACATGACTGTCCCTCACTAAGTATGGGACTTAATGTATATGGTGGATTTTCAACAAGGTCTAAAATCGTAAAACCATAATTATACATGTTCCTGATCCAGCAATCAGACGAGTTGAGGCTCATGTCTCTCATCGAAGCATGAAAGATCATGCCACAAGAATCTCTGACTGAGAATACTGTCTCTCAGAGTATATGTAGATGTGTAGTCTCTCAGCTGAGACAACGACATATCTCTTGAATATTGAGCAATTTCAGTAATTACTTCTACAAGCTTCTAACCCGGTGCATACACACCGGATATTCGTTCCTTTGGATGCAATTGTGTTAATTCATCCATCTAAAAAAGAACAATATTACGGTAAATTATTATGCTAGATGTATATCCGATTCCACAAAATATTGTATCCTTGAAACCCCTAGTACTAAAATTTATAGTTAAACAAAGTTTTCATATGTTCTTTCTAGGTAAAGAATAGTGAGGCTCCAATTATGATCGCCTAACTTGACCATGTGGAGAGATATACTTTTGTGATTAATACGAAAATTTCATTTTCATTCCTAACACGTTCACCTATGGTGAATGTACTTGAACAATTACCGGTAACATTGTCGAGTCTATCAGTTGCTAACAGTCAAGATTCTAACCCAGTGCATACGCACTGGCACAACTGAACTGTATAATGAGACAAATCTTATTTTACTATACAATTTAGTTTAAACTTTAAAATCATCCAAATCGTTTATCATTCACTAAACTGTGTATTGTTCCAGTTTGGAATCTTCGGATGTTTCAATTTTATTTGTGAGTTGGTGCATCTAATTGAAATGCTTACTATTTTGTCTCATCAACTTAACATATCTCTTCCAATTTTCCTATGAATAATAAGGTCAAATAGTTTTACCTTTACATAAACAAAGTGTTATAAAACTCTTCAAATAGAATTGCTTATTCAATTTTTTCCTTATCCAAAATGAAACTTGCAGGGGTACTAAATTACATCTTTCTCAACATTTCCCCATGGTATCCAAGTGTACTTATCGAGAATTAACTACAACGCCAGCTGTTATTTTAACTATACATGCAACCATTCAAATTCCTCACCCTTATATTATGCATTTCCCTTGTTTCCGCATATATTCTCTTTATATTTCCCTGTCCAAGTTCTTTTCCTTCTTTAGAATAGAGGGGCTTAATCAGGTACTTCCATAGACTGTACCATATATGGAACCGAAAGAAGGACACATCATCATTTATCAATCATGACAAATGCATGATCTCTTATGCTTAGTGTTTCTGCAATTCAACATGTGTTGGCGTCGACAGTTTGTTGCCTCTCCTGTTGCTCCTTGTTGTTACAGTTTTTGCTAGTGAGTTGTAGCCTTTTGGCTCTTTCTTTGTTTGGGCTTCTTCCAGTTAGCGTGTCTTGGTGCAGTCTTTTTAGACTCATTTCGTGTATCTCCTAGGTGTCTTTTATTTTTATTTTTCTTTTTCTCCTTTTCAGTAAAATTGTGCCCCTTTTCGGTAAAAAAAAAAAAAAAAAAAAAAAAGACAAATGCATGATCTAATAAAAAATTGGGTAATAAGGCAAACATAAATCAAAATGAACCAAGCTAGTGGATACACGATAAAGTCATTTTACTATCTGAAATCATTGGCTAACTTGTTTCAGATTATAACATGGTTGGCTGGTTGATATTTGATTGAGAAACCATTGGTCTGTACTTTAAGTGGAAAAACTAATTTCCTTAATATTATTCTTTCATGTCAGTTGAGAAGAATATTATGAATCAGTTGAGAAGTACGGTTTAGTCAGTATGACCAAAGTTTCTTGAAGTATGTTTACACCTGACTTATTGTCTACTTTGGTTCCTAGACTCAACTCCCTTGCAAGTCGCGTTCATTGGTGTATAATATGAAGTTTCTTAAGTTACACCATTGAATTTATCTTCTCCTTCGCATATCTTTGAGAAAATAATTAACAATCCAGGTTCGGTTGACGATTCCTAGATATATATCATCCAGTTCGATACCCTTGTATTTAGCCCGGCCGCCATCTTGTTGTAAAATAAGGAATCCAGCATCAGTCGTGGTTTGGTTGGAAATTTTGTTTTATTTTGGAAAATCCGTTGATTACTTTGCTTAGGATGTGCGTCAGTCATTAGTTCCCACATGCATGGCCCTGTGCATCATGCTCTGCATTCCAACATCATGGCCCTCTGCCCTGTGCATTAGGTTCTTTTATGTACGCATCATCATCACCAAAAATCAACATGCACATCCTGTCAATTCAATGAATTCATTGTAAAGTTAGATCAAATGGTGTTTTGCGCGATTCTATCCCATCGCAATCTGGACTCTTTATTATGCGCATTAACGTCCAACAAAGATTGATGGAACACTCAACGGCAACAATTATAAAGCCTCATTCTGTTTGTTGATGTGATATGCGTGCAAATATTCCTCCATGATAACCTCCTAATGTTTCAAAAAAAAAGAACAACGAAAGAATCAGGGAAAAGGGTATAATCAATGGTTTTTCAGAATGCCTGTTAAAATATGATTTGAAAGATGATCTTTGTCTGTAAAATATTTACATATCGGCAGACTGTGGGCATGGACAAAATCACCTTAAGTATTAGTAACTAACATACAAAATAGAAATCTATAATCCACATAAAACTAACTGAAACCAAATAGGCTACTTACAGTACCAAGATGAATGTTTCGCATTTTGGTGTTTAAATGTTTCTTGATAAGAAAGACAGACGAATCTATTTTTTTAATTTTTCTTAGTTCTAGAAAAGGATTTGTGGTGATAGCTTCAGAAGATAATTTACTTTCTGAGGAGTTAAGAAAGACAAACGGATCTATTTTTATATACAAATTTATCAAAAGGAGTGTCTTTTCCCAATCATTCTGTACACAATAACTAACAATAGTGTCTTTCCATAATTAGAACAAATGTAACCATTTAATGTCTTTTTGTAAAAACAATCAAAATATGTTTGAAAAATCGTATCTTTTCGGAATAACAACCAATCTATTAGTATCATCCACATGGCTTAAATAATTCTCATTTATACTAACTGAGAAGAATTGATTGTATCTATTAAACATTTGAAAGTTAGGTGAAGGTAATCGTACCTTTTTAAGCGACTGTTGGAGACTTGGAGTTGGCCTATTGAGTCCTTTAAACGTTAAGTGACTGTTGGGGATGCCTACTGGATTGTGACTTATAGGAAAGCCAATCAGATAGCAGTGACATGGATAGTTACTGATGATGTGTCTCCACCAAAGTCAAGAGTGATTGTGGTATCGACATGTGGAAATTTAAGGGTCTCTTATTATAAAGAAAGATATAGAATCGAAAGATTGGACGGCTCCTAGACAGCTAGCCTGCTAGTATAGAGCAATAACGTCTTAAGGATGTAACAATGTTTTCCCTGACTATATAAAAGAAATATGACGCTTCAACAAGCTCATAGCATTCAATTCCTGAATAATTAATGCTCCTAGACGATCGTACTAGTATAGAGCCATCAATTAATTATTCCTAAATCATTAGATTCATTAACTACATCCCTGAAAAATATTCTACGTTTTTCATAATATTTCATTACTTCAATTCATGGTTCTTCCCAGCAGGATTCCATGGGTTAGTAATAAATATTCAACACACGGGCATCTGAGCCACTATCGAGTAAGCCCCGACTAAAATGGTGCAAGTGTACTCAACAATAATGCACTAACGAGCACCTGAATACACGAACGAGCATTCCAAAATACGAAGGAACGATGAACCTATGCAAAATAGGAAGAAAATAATAAATAATAAAATATTAATCAAGGCGCTGGGGGACTGGGCCCCTACGGCCGTCCGGTCCTGTCGTGACCAGTCCCACGCCCAATTTTATATTTTATCATATTTTTATTATTTTCCTTGATCTCATGAAAATTCCCTCATTTGAACAAAATTCCTTCGTTTCAAGGAAACTCCTCGGTTTATGGTGTTTCCTTCACATCAAGGAAATAATAAATAATTAGGAAAGGTGTGCGGGACCAAGCCTACTAGCCGGACGGTCATGCCCTAGTTGTGGCCGGTCCCACACCTTGCATTCCTTATTATTTTATTATTATTTCCTTCATCCCATGAAATTCCTTGATTTCATGATATTTCCTTCAAATTATGAAAATTCCTTCAAATCATGAAAATAATACATAAAATTAGGGAAAGCTCACGGGACCGGGCCCTAGCCGGCCGACCATGCCCAAGCCGGTCCCACACGCCCTTATTTTATTATTATTAATATTATTTGTTTCCTTCATCTCATTGAAACTCCTTCACTTCAAGGAAAACTCCTTTATTTCAACAAACTCCTTGATTTCATGGTATTTCCCTTAACTCATTAAAAATAATATAGAATTAGGAAAAAGTGTCATGGGACGGGCTTATTGGCCGGTCGGCCATGCCTCGGCCATAGCCGGTCCCATACTTCATGATTCCTTCATTTTATTATTATTATTATTTCCTTCATCTTATGAAGTTTCCTCAGTTTGAGCAAAAACCTTGATTTCTTCATATTTTCTCAAATGATTGCTCAAATGCACGCCAGAAAATATCAAAAATTCTCAGGACTGAGACGCGAACACTTTGGTGACATGAGCATATTACCTTGACCGACCAAGGTTGGCTCTTCGGCTTGCAAGAGGCCGGTCCCTCATACTTTCATCATTTGACCTAATTTGTTCACATTTGGTTCAATTTCTTCCAAACAATTTTGGAACTTCATAAAACGATCGGCATACGGTCCCGTGACCAACCAGGGCCGGTTTCATGATCCCTTGGTCGGTCCCTCATCTCTTCATAATTAATTGAGTTTATCACCTAAGGCTCAGACGAGCATCACTCTAATAAAGGATTAAACCAGCATCTAATCATCTTTTCACCAACTGGTCTTCAAGAGACTTTGGTATTTGCTCACTTGAGCATTTGGACGCTACATGGTTGACCGGTTGTCAGCCGACACAAATATAAATTACACTTTCTTACTACTCAAAATATAAATATAGCAAGGGCAAGAAAGGATCGTTCCCACAGAGAGGGCTTAGGTTGTCAATATGTTTCGGTCTCCTATAAATAACACCGGGGGTTTTGTGGTTTTTATATAATAAACTAAATAAAAGCAAACAATAAAGGTAAACAAATCAAATCAAGGATGAGAAAGTATTGGTCATGGATTTCGTCTTCAATCACAAACATGTTTTCAACACAATAACTAGAATTGATATTTTAATCTCAACTTTTATCAAAGTCCCTAGAATACCTTGATCGCAAGAATATCCCGCTAATCTCCTCTTGTCATCAACAAACACATTAAAAGATGTGAATATGAATTCTATCTAAAAGAACAACCTAACGTGTAAAAGCACTAATCAAGTTTAATTCCCTAGATGCATTAAGTTCTATGAAATCAGGCCAATCAAAGCAATCGAACGTGTAAAAGCACTAATCCGATTTAACAAAGGTTATGGTTCACATAAGATCATAAGAATATATCACTACAAACTATAATCATATTTATGCTACTTCAAATCAGGAATTATCACTTTTGCGTATAATAACCCTAATCTAGCAAAAGACATGCATGTGAGTTCTACCAATTTGCAACTTGACAAAACAAACATTCAATCATATGACAATATTAATGGTGAATCATAAACGATAATATGAGAGAAAACTAATTTATTGAACAAAAACTCATGTTTGGAAATCCAACTAATCCATAACCAAAAGAAAACTCTAGCTCATATTCATGGAGTTCATAACAAGAAAAAAGAGAAAAGACTTCATGGTTTCTAAACCCTAGAACACAAAAGTAGAGGCAAAGATAGAAAAAAAGATCCCTAATTTCTTTATATTTTTCTCTCTCCCAAAAGTTGTCTCTTTTCTGTCTCAGCTACTGCTCCTTATATAGGCTTCAAAACCAACCCAACGTGTGCGACAATTCCTTATTTGATAAGGAAGTAAGGTCGGTCAAACAGACTTATCTGATTTGTATAAACAAGTGCTTCTGATTCTGTGCAACACGCATCATTGTAGTTGTGTAAGCACAACTTCTGATTGGTGCAAACTTCAGTGGGTACTCTACGGACTAATGTGTCTTCTTTTGGTACTAGATATACATCGAACTCGATGTACAAAGCTGTACTGGATTCCCATTTTTATCTCTTATGCGTGAGAAAAATTCTCCATGCATGAGATATCTCTATCCCTGTTCCATTGCTCTTCTCAAATTCTTCTACCGGCGGCAAGCTGGATTCTCGACCAAGTTTTCAAGTCCAACGATGACCCAACCTCCACAAACCTTCGTATCTTCTCCACTGGTTTTTCGGTCAAGAAACTCAGCACAACTTCATCTCCGAACTCGGTCGAACATCACCCTAACCACAGCTTCCCATCCAACTGCCATCAATGGCATAGCGAACTCCAGCTTTCTTTCCATCAATATACCATCATCATTGGCAGCAGCGACCTGTTTTGCTACTTGAGTTTCCATCCATGACAGACTCGAGATCCATCAATATCGGTAGCATCATTACTGCCAACTTCATCATCTTCCGTTCTCGACCTTATTTTGCTCAAAACCCAATCCCGATTCTCGACAGTGACCCACGGCCATAGCTTGGCTTCATCACTGCCAATGAAGATCGACAGCATCCATTGAGACTTCATACTTCTCTCGGCTTCATCTAGCTAACCCATCCAACCATCTTCTCAGCTAATACCACAACCACATCATGAACACCATTCCAAGTCTTGCTGAAGCTCTTCTCAGCCTTCTTATCACTGCCAATGGCAGCAACTACTCTTTCATCTCATCGCGGCACCAATGTGATCATCACGAGCTTCTCTGTGTTTCCCGAGCTCTTCTCAACCTATTACCATCAAACCACAGACCATCATCATCCTACGACTCCATTAACTCTGTTCACAACATCTCGAACCCGATCACCAACCAATACTGCCATCACTCACGTTACCATGGCAACAACACGTTCTATTGATCTATGTTGTGCTCGTGAATAATATCCAGCTCCATCTCGTCCTAGTCACCTCTGTCAACAGCTCCATGCACTCGCTCACCGAGAACAACAACAGTTCCTCATCATTGTCTCGACTGATTTCTCCCCAAACTCGAGCACCACTGATTTGTGGAAATTAGACTCTTACCCAAGCTTTGTATCACCTTCAGTAACCCTATGATTCCTTCAGAAGCTCGAATACTACTTCTCCAAAATCCATCACAATCGTGATCATCAGCAGTATCTAAAACTCGTCCCTGAACTGGTCTTGATATTGAAGTGAATAAGAAGATGGCAGCCTTGAGTAATTAAGCCGGGTGCCCTTAACATATTTTGAATTCTGATTTCCCCCCAGTAAATGACGTGACTCCCTTGAGCAATTCCTTTGAAGCTTGATCGCCCCTTAACAGAAAGACTACCCCTTAACGTACACTTGGGGTGTCAATAACACTTGCCCTTTTATGCTTCAAGTTCTTGTTTTGCTCATAACTTCTTCATACGAACTCGGAATGACTTCGTTCTTTCGCCATTGACTTCGTCTTCTCGTTCTCTACACAATGATGAATAGAAATCCTCCATTTGAACGAGTTCCACTGGGTCTTTGGCCTTTCTCCACTTATAGCTAGCTTCTTTCCTTGCACAATTAAGTGCAAATTCACTTCTTTTGGATGATTTACCTAACAAAACATAAATAAGAGAAAACAAGCGTAATATACAATAATTTGCAAGAAAACCAACAAATACTAGCATGAAATTGACACTAAATATATGTGTAATATGCACTTATAATGGTCGACCCATCATCCCATGTAGCCAGTCCCTCCTTCACTCCGTGGTTGATTTTTAATAAATCATCAATTGATCGAATTAGGGTTTCGAATCCAAGGTTCATAATTCCAGATTCAAACGCTAATAATTTTACGTTGATCCCATGATCATCATTTTTATTAATTATACTCAGTTCAGTTGCCAGTATTTTAAATTAATATTTTATTTGGTCCTGCTTCCAATAATTCATCAAACGAGCAACATTTGCTCAGATGAGCAATATTTGCTCAGACTAAGGAATGTTGGTTCAACTATCAATATTCAACAATCCATCGAATGAGCAATATTTGCTCACCTTAACTATCGACATTTACTTGAGAATCATACCTCTGTCTCAACAGACATATTCAATTCATGAGTCTCAGAACATTTGCAAATCACGTTTGACTCAGCAATACAAGGACTCATCGTCCCATGAAGTCAGCAACTGACAAACTAAATACACGTCTGCCTTGCAGACTCCACAATCACGAGACATCAATCGTGTTACATAGGGGGATATTAACTAGGGTTTTGGTCTGGCGGTCTACGGCACGTGTTTTCATACACACGACGAGAATGTGAGCAAGTCGTGCAATCAGTTGAAGGAGTTAGCAAAGTAGTGGATGGAAAATCAACCAAGTCTCCGCACGATGAGCAACTGGTTTTAACACGATTTCCACTTCCCCACTCTTTGACTCTAGCAACTGTCACACTTCATGGGATCAAGGTGTTTTACAATTCTAGCAATATAAATAAGTTTCTGAATCATGATTGAAAACAGGACAATCTTTCGTCAAACAAACATCAAGAGATTAACAACTCAACGTCTGAGCAATTACTCTCAACAGAGCAAATTCAATCAATCAGAACTTATTTTATTTCTTTACGCAGAATACACAACACACCTACAATCTTCGATCACCATTGATCTCACATATTTCTCAGCTTCCCTCATACAGATCGACCCATCCTCTCTTGTGACCGAATTGACTCTGGAACGACCATTGTCTTGGTTTAGGCCGGAGTCTTACAGATTGATCTCTCAAATTCAAAGCACTTCCTTTTTGCAGTGCATCTGTGTGAGGTTTGATAGTTCGCTCGGTTCAAGGAGTTTCCTCCGCACGGTCGTCTCCTCAATTCCTTACAAAACCAGCAACTCGTTTTGCCCCATCTACAATTCTAAACTCTCATTTCAATCATTGAAACTTTGTTAGAGGGTGTTATATAGTTGTTATTCACAAACTATTTTTCATCAAAGCGATTTTGAAGTTATTGAAATAATCAATATGACTTTCTTCACGATTAAAGATGAACTTGGACAAAGCGAAAGCTTACCAACACATATTTCGAGAAATAGATAAGCGAGATAAACGCGGCTCGAAATAGCAAATGTGTATAATCGAAGTCTATATAGCAATACGACTTTTGTCTCAAATAGGAGATAGAGAACACCGCGAGTAGATAGATATTTATACACCTTTTTATTGGCATTTTACTCATCTTTTGCGCTTAGAGTCTCCCTTGTTTTCAAGAATAAATATTTGTATTAATTAATTTTGTGTTTTTAGGTAATAAATAAAGCAAGAAACTACAAAAGAGCGAAGAATTTTTTATGGGCGACTTTCCTATTTAGTATCACCTTTTACAACTCGGTCGCTTCGACATATGGAATACAAAAAGCCTTAATCATATAAGAGCTTTGTAGCTTCTCATCCAAATTCATACACATTCGAGGCCTACCAAGTTTTTGGCGATCTCGCGTGCCCCTGGTTGCTTCAACTCTATTGTACTATTTGCTTTACATTATTGTTTTAAATTTTTTTCTTCTTCGTACATATTTGTTTTGAGTTATTTGCTTTTAATCCTTTATCGCATAAGTGTAGTTGTTAGTTTTCTTATTATCTAATGATTCTAAAGATGTTCAGTTTGCTCCATTGTTTTAGATTTGACATTGCTCCTGTAGCATTGCCCCACGAACTGAAGATCCGTAGCATTGAGGATGAACTTTGCTTGTTATAAAGTGGCAATGAGAAAACAATAGCTTGTGCAGTCTGTGCTTACCCGTCTTTGATAAGCCGTAAATTTGTGTGAGACCTTGTGTTGTGTCTTTGTTAAGCCTTATTGTACATTTCCTTGAGCTCCCTTGCTAGCCCCGGGCAATCCCTTGCATACCCCGGCACAACCACAGCATGAGCCATTAGAGCCAACTCGGAGGCATACCCGTGAGCCACCATTGTGTTGAACCAAGTTTTTTGCAGTGAAAACCAAGTTGTTGTGTGGCTTTGAGCATTGTTGTGTGGCAAGTGCCTTATGCCTCGGTGCTCAGTCTTGATCCACAAGCATTGTGAGTACGTGTTTGCTAGCTTGAGTGATAGATAAGTTCAAGTCTCCACATACTTTTTATCGATGAAGTTCCACAAGTTCCCTCGAGTAGTTCTTCGTCTTCATTTGATGAACACCGCGGAGTCTAGAGCTCAACTACACTTACTATCCTAATCCGAGACTTAGCTATAAGTAGACTAGAAATCAAGACTTATAGTTTTGGCAACTAAACTTGACAAACAAGCTTGAGATAGAAACGCTTGCGAGTTCGATCGAGCAATGATCTAACAATATCCCCTTTTGTCAATTTTAGTGACAAAACTATCAATACATATGGAATACAAAATAAATAAACTTTGTAGCTTCTCATCCAAATGCTTGATCTCCTTGGTTCTTCAACATTACTCGAAATCTTCGTCACTTCCAAGTACTCTAATGATTCTAAAGATGTTCATTCAAGTAGATCACCTTGTTACTCATTTGAAGTCGTTTGAAGATCCGTAGCCATAACAATGAGAAAACAATAGCTCTCAATCATTGTTATACAATGTCATAGTATTATTACACAGCATCAAAGTTCAATTGTATCACAACTTCAACAACAATACTGTGGTGATATGTATCACTCCCCCTTAATCAATACTTCATCTCACATGAAAACCACTCCCCCTTACATAGTGATCCGAAAACCATATGTATTTGTAGTGTGAACTACACATTAATTCTCCCCCTTTTTGTCAATAAAATTGGCAAAGGTACGAAAATTAGTGGGATCCTAATGAAATTTCCATATAGATACTTAATGACCAAAAGAAAAGCACATATCAACTTTTTTAGATGCAATCATATAGCCGAAACTAAATGCATTCATCAAGGAGTTTATAAAGATACAAGATAACCCCTATAATATTCCATATCCGCACTCCCCACAAAGATTTGGCAATTAAGCACAACTTCAATTAAGAACTCTCTCCCATAAAATGTCTTTCCCGAAAGAACAACAAGAGCGACCTTACTTTCACAAGAAAAGAAGGATTTCTTTGGACATTAACAAATCACATAAGAATATGAATTTGTATCCAAAAATCTCAATTAAATTAACCACAAGAGAACCCATGATTAATTTAATCGGTAATGCTCACATAAGAGAACTTACGGAGCCGTACAGTATTTACATAAAGATATGGATCAGGGAAGATCAATACTGCGGAATATACAAAGATTCATTCTATTTCTCATCACTATTTGCACAATGACATATAGTAGACTTTAATCTTTGTAAACAAAAGTTCATCCTTTCTTTCATCAATATTTGCATAATGACATAAAAGGCTTAACTTTTGTTTGTCAAAAGTTCATTCTATCTTTTATCAATACTTGCATATCGACATATGAAAGACTTAACTTTTGACCACGTATGGAACAATCATAGTTCACGGACGCAAACACACATATCCCATAACAAGTTGCAATATATAAAATCATAAAGATTAATACTGCAAAATAATCTTCCAAATAAACTTTAGAATTTAAATAAATAAATCTAAAATCATTGCAAGATGAAAATCGTTGGAAATAGCTATGTGTACTCACAATAATGGCTATTCCAAACCCTAGTTATCATTCTTAAAAACACAAGAATAAATTCTCATGAGAAGTTTCCTAGACATTATAGATCTTTCTCAGAGCATCTACCGAGAATTCCTTCTCATTATTGAAAAAACCATTGATTATGGGATCGTTAAATTCCTCTAAATCTTCAGAAATATCATTCAACTCACTTAGTTCTCTTTTTAGCTCACCCAAGGTGTTCTTTGTTAGAGACCACATTTGTTCATAGTGAGTTATCTTTTCTAAAGAGGAAACAATTTGAGATTTTAAATCATTTCTTTTGCTGATGAAATCTTTCACCATACCTCTAAAGTTATTATCAAAATGACAAATCGACAAGAGGCAGTTAGAGGAAGAACCTTCTCCATCATTTGTAGATCTTCCTTTCTTCTTTCTTGAGGAAGTGATTTCTTCACACAAATACACATTAACTGCTTCAACTGCATGCCTTTTTGTGGTACCTATAGTTACAGGAGCCATGGAACTGTATCTTACAAAGGGAAAAAGGTGAAGAACTTTGATTACAAATGATTATAAATAGACTTATGGACACCCAAACCCTAGAAGGACTTTGAAAAAGTCGTTCACGGTTTATTATCCATTATTTAAACTATTAGGAGAATATTTTCTTAACAAAAATAAGAATTACATACAAATACAAAACTTGAGCAACCTTGATGCAAGCCTCATTTTCTCAATTTAAAGATGAGGATGCGGACGTCACGGTACTAGACAGTGACGGAGTGAGGTGAATGCTCACATCTTTTACCACATAGTGGCTTCTCAAGGTTAGTTGTATAAACAGATTTCTTACCTCGTCTGAATCTGGTATTACTTGATTTTTCAGGAAAAACTTGTTGATTATTTAAGGCCATATTCATACTTTGCATGTTCTTTTGAAGTTTGGCGATTCTTTTGTTGTTCCTCTTGAATCTCCAACACGTGCTTTGAACATGATTTGCATTTCCACAAAAATGAACAAATCAATAAAGATTTTTTGTTCTGTTGAATTGCCTCCTGTTTATCACAACATTCAACATACATTGTTCCAATGTCAGTCGGAACAAAAGAGTTGTTTGAGCTTACAATTTTGCTTTTAAATCCTAGACCATTTGTGTTCCAAAAGGACTTCTGACCGAATAACATTGCTGAGATTTTGTCAGAAATTCCAGATAACCTTTGAAGGTCATCCTTAAGAGTATTAATCTCTTTTTCCTTTAGAGACATGGTTCTTGTGAATTCATCATTGGGACAATCTATCTCAAGATTTTTCACCTGGAGTGATGATTCAAGTTTCTTCAACGAAACCTTTAGTTGAAGATTTTCTTGGTGAAACTCTTTACTTTTATTCAAGAATTCAAAAATCTCTGTGTTAGACTCAAATTCCGAAACAGAAATTGAGCGGGTGGAGGTTTCTACTGCAAGAGCTGAAAATTTATTGCATCCATCAGAAGCATCCGAGATGTTGAAACACAGGGAAGAATTTTCTTGTATTGAATCATCTGAAGCCTTAACTGAAGAGTGACATCTATCACATCTCTTGCTTCTTTTTACAAAATCTTTGATCTTTTCTGTTATCAGTGATTTATCAAAATCAACATGATTAAAACAACATTCATCAGCCCAAGACAAGTTAGAAGGTTCACTTGCGTTGGTCACAGCATTGAACGTTGATGTTCTGACTGTATTCTGATCAAGATCAAGGATTTTTAACTTTCCAATTAGAGTATTTCTGGAAAGCACATCAAGGTTATTTCCTTCAACGATGGCATGCTTCTTAGAATCGTATCTAGATGGCAGAGATCTGAGAATTTTCATCACAATGTCCTTTTCAGGAATAGTCTTACCCAATGCAAAAGATGCATTAACAATTTCAGAAACTTTGTGATTAAACTCATCAAATGAATATTCATCTGCCAAGCGAAGGTTTTCCCAATCGGAATTTAGGTTTTGAAGCCTAGCTTCCTTTTCATAGGTATTCCCTTCAAATACGGTTTTTAAGATATCCCAAGCATATTTTGACTTTGTGCAAGTAGTCACATGATGCTAAAGATCTGAGGTAAGGGCATGTATGATAGCATTCAAGCCATCAGAATTTTGCTTTGCAAGCAAGGATTTCTTCTGCACTATATCTACCAATATCCTTAGGTATAGATACATCGCCTTCTGATAGGATCCGGAGATGCCTATATGTGATAAACCGCAATCACACGGTGTCTAACTAGTAGACAGAGGCAAGCACGGGTCGAACCCACAAGGAGCGGTGGAAATACTCTAATCAATATCTCTAATGAACTAATCAAGAAAAGATTTTTGGGATTTTTATAATGAGAAATATAAAACGAGATAATAAAATTACTGAAATAAAAATAAAATCAATGGGAAAGACAGTAACCAGGGTTTTATCGTATCCACCACTATTTCTATTCAATTACTGAAATGAAACATAATCCATGAATTATTTATCGTTTATTCTATCGACATCACCTATTATATGTATTAGAGTTGCAAATATCACTGGGACGCCTTAAGCATGGTACATCAAAAGATTAAACTGAAGCATGCACCATCAAATTGCATTAGGTAGAAAGTTATACGAAACTAAAATATTGATTCACAACTATTATATGGCTCTTCTAAGCGTAACCCATCAAGGATATTAACCCAACCATGGAATTATCAAATAATGAGACAAAAATATATTATGAACCTAACAATTACGCACAAAGGTTATTGTAACCGGTGAAGCAACAACTCATATCATCGTTAAAATCAATATATAAAATCATGGAATTAATTTATTCAAATCAAAATAGCCTCAAAACCATATATTTATCCAATCAAAGTGGTCTAATGCTCAAAAGTGGTTTCAACACAAACCCTAGTTATAAAGTTCTAGAAAGACATGATTATGGGTTTCTCAAAACCCATCAAAAATAATAACAAAATAAAATAAGAAATTAGATTAAATCCTTGTCACCAAATCGTCTCTTCTCCCTTCAAATCTTTTATTCTTGCGCTCTTGCCTTCACGACTATTCAAGGTGCTGCTCCGTCGTCCCCTTTCTCTTCTATGATTTCGGCACAGTAGCCGCAACTCTCAAAACCGGCCTCCTTCTTTTCCAAGTCTTTGTTGTATTTATACGTGCTTGCTGCGAGAGTCCAATAAACCTAGCAGAACTAATGGGCCCAGTCCGGCTAACAGACCTGACTTGCAAATCCAGACTCCATCAGCAACCACTTGCTGCCTTGCCATTCTCTAAACCTTTAAATGTCGGGTACCAACTCAGTTTCTGACCGCCTGTTCTCTTATGAGGAAATTAGGCTAAGGCCCCACCCATGGATAACCCATAATATGAGGCCCCTAGTTAAAAGAGTTTTAAAACCAGGCCCCGAATTAAAAAAAAAAAATTAATGAAAGCGAAAAGACTAAATTAGCCTCGAGTATATAATAAACATCACCTACCTTTCTCTCGTTCAGAAGCCATTATTTCATTTACCAGGAGAGAGAAAACAAATCTCACTCACTGAAAACAGAAAACAAATCTAGAAAAAAAAACTAAAAATCAAGAAATCTTCCTAAATCAGATCGAGATCAAAAACTATTCATCATCTGCTGAATCTGCTAACCCCTACATATCGAAACAGTTTCAGATTCAAAACCAAAAAAAAGTTTCAGTTTCAGTTTCAGTTTGAGATTCAAAACCTAAATCGCCGTTGTTAATGATTCCTGTTGATGAAATACTCCGACAATGAATCACTAGGTATGTTTTGATTTGAATCTATTAGTTTTGATTCTTGTTGTTACTAATTCATGTGTCAAAAATTTCTGAACTAGGGTTTGTAATGAGATTATAACGAACATAACTCATTCTGACTGATAATTTTACAGATCGAAGAAGAAGAACAATCGTTTGTGCATAAAATCCATGAAATAACTGACTGAATAAAAACAAAGGTAAGTCATGGATGAGATATAACTGATTGTAATTTGATTTAGTGGATTTCATTTATGAGATGTTACTGTTTGAAAACCCTAGAAAATCTAAGTTGAATTGCAATCAACTAACTTGATTTTATTACTACATCAACTGCAGATTCAGAATCAAATTTCTTTTGAAATAAAAATGGTGAAAGGAAAAATGAATCCCATTTGGAAAAGATGATACAATTACGGTACTAAGATGTGAAAACTATTGTTGTCATGGTCTCATGTTTATTTCTCATGTAATAAACATGTGTAACTATAAGTTACAAGGACATGTGTAACTATAAGTTACACACTATAAATGTCACCACTGACTGTGTTGTGGTTTGTATGTTGATTGTGTAACTTATAGTTACACATACCAAATGAGCCTGTCACCACTGACTTGCCTTGGGATATGTAACTAGTAGTTGCACATAAAAAATTGGTTGTGTTTAGGATGTGTAACTAGTAGTGATTGACAATGTTTTGTACTTAGATGTGAAATTATTTGAGTATATGTGTTGTTATGGTATCATGCTAATGAAAAAGCCTTTGTTAATGTTTAACTATACAAACAAGGCCCTGTGTAACTTTGAGTTACACATTCAAAATCTAACCACTGACTGTATTGTGGTATGTATATTGAGTGTGTAACTTGAAGTTACACATATAAATGAGCCTATATAATTGTAAGTTACACATTCAAGATGTCGCCTCTGAGTTGCCAAGGAGCTGTGTAACTATAATTTACACATTTGGAATCTCATGTTTTGATCATATGTAACTATAATTTACACATTAAAAATCTCAACACTAACTTGCCAATTGACTGTGTAACTATAAGTTACACATGGAAAATCTCGTCATGAACTAAATTTGATTCTGAATTTTGCTTGTGATGATGTCATGAACTAAATTTGATCTCATGATATGCTTGTAAATTTTCATAGAAATAGAGAGTGTGTAAATAAGAGTTACACATTAAAAATCTTATACAAAATAGAGCATAGTTTGTATATTGATTGTGTAACTTATAGTTACACATTAAAAATCTTATAGAAATGAGCCTAGATTTGTAACTATAGGTTACACATGGAAAATCTCACCACTGACTTGCTAAGGGAATGTGTAACTATAAGTTACACTTTAAACAATCTCACCAATGACTCTACAATGGGTTATATATTGATTGACTGTGTATGTGTAACTATAATTTACACATTGAAAATATCAACACTAACTTTCCAATTGACTGTGTAACTACAAGCTACACATTCAAAATCTCACCACTGACTTGCCTTGTGGTCTGATTAACTTATAGTGACACAGCAAATACAAATTCTTATGCATGTGTAAATTGAGGTTACACAACACATAATAGAATGATTCGGTTTGTGTACTTGGAAAATACACATAGTTTGTGACATGATTTTGATTTTGCAGTTATAAAGGAGTGTATTTGATAAGTACACAAAATACTGACTCATGCTATTTTTTGTGTGTGATGTGTACAGGAAAATTAAGGCAATCCTTGAATGCCGTTAAGGATTTGGTAAAGGTGATAAAACCTATAGGACTAACTGATAGGGCACAGAGATATCTTTTGAGAGTTGCTTACGGTAAGCTAGTAATGATGTATTACGATGAGTATGATGCAGCTGTACCAAGTACAACAAAACAAATCACTACCAACAAAAGCGGCGTCTTGAAGCTTTTGAACTGCTTTGATATGGATTGTGACACACCTTGTTCTTTCAAGTTTGGTGATGATAAGTTTATAGAGTCTACACCGGCAAAGTCTGGCTGGTTTATTTTACATGCAAAGGATTGGAAGTAGAAAGGGTCAAAAGCTATTAAAGAACTTTTCTCATAAGGATTTGATTGACAATGTTTTGTACAGCAAGTTCTTCACCGATATTAAGTCTACAGCACATCAGACAACAGTGACTAAGACAAAAAATTTAGAGAAGATAAAACAACTTATGACCAAAAGGAGCAAAAGTGGGAAAAGAAAGAAAATTGATGAGAAGGATCTAGTTTGTTTGATACGTTTTTATCTTTGTTGTGTATTATTTTTTGGCGACATAAATGCTAATGGAGTGAACGTCAAATATCTTAGTATCGTTGAAACATATGAGATGGTGCTCAAGGTGTCTTGGCCTGACTTAATACACGAGCACTTGTTTGAAGAAATTCATGATAATATTAATTGCTTGGCAAATGTGAAGGCTTGTGTGCAGTACTTTATCGGTAAAGCTTGTGTGTAATTTCTATTCCAGCACTTTTAGTGTTACGTTCAGGATATTTTAATATTAATTGCTTGACTAATTAATATTTATATATGTTGCAGATATTGTTTGTTGAACACGCACCAGAAGGCTCAATCACGAAAGTTGCAAACCACGAAGAAGATATCCCGCGGGTTGGAAGGTGGGATCTATACCAGATTTCGGATTACATTTCTATAACAGACATGACACAGTTTTCGGTAAGTGTTAGTTGGTTTATGTTTTGTAAATTTATGGTAATATCAACATTATTTAGATATAACTTTGATGTAATTAGAATTGTCTTGTGTAGCTATAACTTACACATTTAAATGTGCTTGTGTAACCTATAGTTACACATGCAAACATAACACCGGTGAATTAAATTTATATGTGTAACTATAGGTTACACATATAAAATCTGCTTATGTAACTTTAAGTTACACATACAACTGAATTTGTATATTTAGAAAGTTTAACTGTTTTTGCTATCTCTTTTTAACCTCTCCATCTATTAATTGCAGCCAACTCTTAGCTTTGTGGCTGAGTTTTCACAGCTTGAGAAGCAGCTAGGTATATCAACCGTGGTACCCAAAGAAGGACGACCTGCAAAGTCGGGTCGAAAGCGCAAACCATTGAGAATGGCCAACTGAAAGAGCAACTACAAGCAAACCAAGCAATGTTTAAAGCAAAGTGTATGGAATTGCCAGAGAAGGGATATCGAAGGGGACCTTTCGAGAACAATGAGAATTCAAGATTCACAATTTTAGTTGCCAAATTATGCAAGCAATGGGTATTGATCCTTACAAAGTGACCCAGAAGAGTTTATGCAACATGAAGATGCTGGACATGGAGGTACTGATCGTGGAGCTACTGAGCATGAAGAAGTAGAGTTACTGCATGGAGCAACTGATCAACAAGGAGATGGAGCTACTGCATATGGAGAACATGAAGAAGAAGAGTCCGAGAAAGAGACTGAGCAAGAGAAAGAGAAAGATGACACGGAAAAATCCTTCCATGAAGAATGTAAGTAGTTGTTCATTTTTAATATGCTTCTTTAACTTGATAGAGGTACCCAATTAGTTGACACTAAGGTCTTTGAATCTTTTTAGGTTCATATTTTAGTTGTTCAGTTTTAATATGCTTGTTTAACTTGATTACACTTGATTATTGTTGAGTAAACTAATCATATGGATGTGTAATCCCTAGTTACACATGCTATATGCATGTGAAACTTCTGGTTACACTAGTTAGATGCATGTGTAACTGCATGTTACACTAGGTATCCATGCCATATTCATGTGTAACATGAAGTTACACATGCTAGTTATCCAAGCCAGTCAATCACACATGATATATTCTTCTTGAAATTTTATTAATAAAATTTAACATCATAATCATCATCCTAATTCTCATTTCAATGCTTGTGCAGTTCCATGTATGAGCCTGGCAGCTGGAAATACGCCAAAAAATTCTGCAAGCTCAAACTTCTGCAGAGGGGCGCAAGGCTCATCAAAAGAAGAAGCCCGCTAGTAAGAAAAAGCGCACTACTGCAGGTGTTGTTGATGAGGCGCGAAGAAAGTCGATGAAGAGACGCATGTCTGCCGATGAGGCACAAAAGAAAGATGCGAGAAGGTGCTTTGTTGTGGTTGAGCCGCGTGAGAAAGCCATAGGTGATGATGCAAATGTCATTGAAGAGACACCGCAACTCGTTGGTGACGGTTTGGTTCGATCACGCAACTCGGCCAACATCGAAACTATTGAAGACAGTTTTGCTTCAACACGGTTTGAGGATTCCATGGTGATAATCGCTACAACACCGCAAACACGGCTGACAATGCTCGGACCTACATATTGGTGCAACTAGGAGCTAACCCTGCTGATATGACGGATGTTGAAGTGAGTGAAATGCTTGATGAGATTGTTAGTGACATTAACAAAAGTGAACTTGGACCTGCAGTGATGGAGAATGCAGAACCTAGCTCAAGTGGTAACCACTCTTCCGTTTTATTTTTCCTTTATGTTTTGTTTGTAATGGAAGTGTAACTTCAAGTTACACATTGTAAAAGGCATGTGTAGCTTGAGGTTACATACATTACATTATTATTTTGGCTTATTTTGTTTGTAATGGAAGTGTAACTTCAAGTTACACATTGTAAAAAGCATGTGTATCTTGAGGTTACACACAGTACATTATTATTTTGGCTTGTGTAACTTTAAGTTACATACATGTGCTAATTTACTGAGATTCTGCCTATATTTGTTTGCGCAGCTACAACACAGGGGAACTTTTTTAGCCTTGGAATAGATAAAACTCCACTACCTGCAGGAGAGTTGCTGAAGGAAGTTGCGAATACAATAAGAGAAAACCAACCAGCATTCATACAACAACGTGTCTTTGAGGAATAGAAAAATTCCAACACAAGATCCGAAGCGAGTATGAAAAGAGGACGAAGAAGATTAAGAAGAGTGTTAATGAAGAAAGAATGACCACAATTCCGTAAGTAGAAAAAGAAAGAATGGACGCAGCGATTCCGGGAGCGAAGAAGAAAGAATGGATGAGGTTGTTGAAGAAGATGACGGAACAATGAGAAAGGATGTGAAAGGTTCTGAAGTTATCGAAAGGCCGGAAGGCGAGAAAAAGGAGAAAGTGCTTGAATATTTCCATACTCATCCGAAAACGTAAGTAGCTTGAATCCAAGTAGGCTTGATTCTGTTATTGATTGTTTTATATTACTACTTGATTCTCATTATGTTGATTAATAATAGTTTACTTCTTTGTAATGCAGAGACATTACTTGGATTGAACGCGACGAAAATGGTACCCAACCTGTTTAATATATCTCGGAGAACTAATGCTACTGACTTACCAAGAAAGAATCCTTCTTGGAGTCGAATTCATCGACTTCTACATCAAGAGATTGAGGACAAAGATGAACTCTAACAAAGAAGTATGACAAAGCGATATTCCTGTCGCCACAAGCATACGTAAGTACTTCGATACATTTGAAATCTTATTGCATTTATAATGTGTAGTGTGTGTTGTAAGATTATGATTTTTTTTTTATGTCGGAAAACAGTTATAATGTGTAATCTGAAGTTACAAATGCAGTTATAATGTGTAATCTGAAGTTACACAACCATTTATAATGTGTAATCTGAAGTTACACATTCTTATTTTTCTAGTGAAAAACCCAAGCCCCTATGTGTAACTTCTGTTTTCATAATCACTTGTTCATTTGTAAAACTTTTGATTAAAAATGTGAGTTTGACATTCCAAATGGTTTTTGCAGATCACGTACTTGAACGATTACGGAGAATTCAAGAAATTTTGGATTCCAAAGCTTGCGAAGGAGTATGTCAAGTACAAGAACGATGCGCAAGACTTTTTTCGCCCCAATGTGCAACAACAACACACACTACACACTGCTGGAGTATGAGTTGAAAAGCTCTAATGCTTGGTCCTACATGAACTCATCAAACGTTAAGGAACTCAAGAGTGAACACCTTGTTCAAGCCAAGAAATATGCATTTGCAATTACTACGAATCGAGACTCTTGTGTCCTTATGCTCTTGGGATGAATGAAAAGACCAAGTATATGGCTTCGCCCCACAAGGTACAATTCCTGACTGTCTTCCATGTGTATGCGCTTACATGAAGATCAGGATGAAGAATAAACCACTTGACAAAAAATTAACCTCAAGTATGATGCTATGGTGGACTGACAAGCTGAACCGCATGAGAGGAAGCATGCTATACAAGATTCTTTCGGATCCATCCAGAGATGTGTAAAAAGAAGTCATTAGGATTAGAAAAAAATCTATACTTGCAAATATGTTGTTAGCCACAAGCAGATGTTAGACTTGGAAAATATGTTGTTAGAAACTTTTAAATTTCATTAGTTAGTAGATTTTAGCAGTTATTGGTTTTGAAAATATTTTTGGATTGAAATTCTTTTAATTAAAAACTTTTGTCTTGTTAGAACTTTTACAGCTGTGTGTACAGGTTTCATAAAGTATGCAACAGGGTAAGTAACTACACATCTTAACATGATGATTTAGGTGTAACCTGAGTTTACATATGCATTTATCATGTGTAACCTAATATTACACATGCATTCACAGAGTGTAACTTCTGGTTACACATCCATATATTTGAGTGTAAATTGAAGTTACACAAGCCATTGATCGGACTTGCCCAATAAATCAAAATAAAATAAATTTACACCAAAGATTTATCATGTGTAAGCTAATGTTACACATGCATTAACAACAATGTAACTTCTCGTTTACACATCCGATCGAAGTTACACAAGCATTTGACCACCGATCGACATACAAAATAAATCAAAAAAATAGAATAAACCGCATTTCAACCGTTAACCGACAAAATATAAAATCAATGAATAGATCCTTGCACATAATCAACGTTGGAGAAAAATAAAAACGTTTGGTCCATGCGAACCGAAATGAAGAAAACTAAAAAAGAAACAATCCAAGACAAAAAAGAATCCACACATAAAAATCACTACTTGCAGAAATGAACTTTGGTAGGCTCAATCTAGTGAGGTGTGAACTTCCGAGGATTCCCGCAACTTTTGCCTTGTTGTGACTGTTTCCTTGCGATTCTTTGCAACGAACTTTTCTCTTCACCTTTTTCTCACGTTTACTTATAATCCTCTTTCCGGGGGTCTACCCGTGGCTTCTTCATGGTAGGCGGGATGACGGTGTTATCTGGATGATATTCAACAGGCTGTTGTAGTTGGGAATCTACTGGATGGCATGCATATAAGTCTTCCTAAAATAGTCGCTTGTAAAATATGGTGAAATGAAATCAATAGCCTCACGTTTAATCTTCCGTATGGCTACAAGAGCATGAGCACAAGGAAAACCATATACGCGCCACCTTGAAAAAAACAAAAACAAACAAAAAATCACTTAGTTGCACATACAAATCATAAAACACTCAAAATTAGATAGTTACAGGTGCATATACAGGATGTGTATCTTTAAGTTACAATTGCAAAATAGATGTGTAACTAGTATTTACACATGCATATATCTAATCTGAAAAAGGAGAAAAAGAACATACAGAGAGAAGAAAAAGCATAAGAAACAAAACCTTTGACAGGTGCAAGTCTCGTGTTCGAGGTCCACCATGTGAGACCTTTCGCTAATAACTTCAAACACGGTAGGACTAGCAACCAATACTTCCCAAGCCAAACCTTCATCTTGAAGAGCCACAAGCTTTTCTTCATACTCAGGGGTTAATGGAGTCATCATATTAGCACCAATTTCACGACGCTCTGCCATCAAACACATTATTTTCCTCCTAATCTGAAAAGGAAAAAAAAAATGATGAATACATAAAGTGACAAAACATGAAATAAAAAGACAGCAAACAACAAAACACACACACACACACACACACACTTAATTAACCTGATCAAGAAGAGCAGATGCAGGCATCTTCTTGTGAACCAGAACCCAGCTATTGACTGATTCTGCTAGAGTACTAGATGTTCGTCCATACCGACAACCTTTGAAATAGGCATTCGCATATGATTCAAGTGGTATGGTCTCGATGTAATCAGCCACCCAATTGCAGTTCAAGTCTCTAATCTTCTGTATGGCTTTCGCATGGTTTTCAGGTGAGAGTGCGTATGTCGCCTCTCGGAAATGGTCCATCACAAGCGAGTACCTAGGATATGTTGCAGTGATGGGTATATTTTTCGTCAAATGATAGTAGCAGAAGCTGTGGAACCCATCTGGATAGACAAGTGGAACACCCTGCAAGAGTCCTTCATGGCGATCCGAAAGGAAGGTGATTGGCCTCCCATCACCAACAACTTCAGTCAAATTCCTCAAAAACCACTCCCAGTTGTCGATAGTCTCAGAATCGACTAGTGCAAAAGCAAGGGGGGAAAATCCTACAAAAAAAAATTGTGCATAATCGAAGAATAATAAGTTTCACACAAACAGAAACAATGTGTAAATACAAGTTACACATGCTAAAACAAATGTGTAACTTAAGGGCTACAGATGATATTTTCTTAGTTACACACTGGGTAAAGTAATGTGTAACTGAGAGTTACACATGTGTAACTCTCAGTTATTTGTCAACTGAAGTTGTTAAAAAAGAAAAAAAAAACATACCTTTACCACCATTGATCCCAGTAGCTGCCATCAAGCAACCTTTGAATGTACCAATAAGGAAAGTAGTATCCAAGTATACCATTGCACGACAAAACCGGTACCCTTTGATGCATGCAAAGAAATGCGATGAAAATCTGTTGAACCGTTTTATTTTCACGTTCAAACTTTATCACGCTACCAGGTTGGTTTCCCTTATAGCATCAATATACCATACCAAGTGCGAGTAGGACTTGACATCGTCGCCATAAATCGTCTCATAAACCTTTTCCCTAGCATTATATGCCCGATAGTACTCCATGTTAATCCCATAATTGGTCCGGAAATCAAGCAGCAATTTGGTTGGGCTTCTTGTGAGGATTTTTGCGAACTTCTTCCTCAATCAAACTAGACGAGAAGTCGGTGGAGTATGTTTGGTTCAAGTTGCGCCCACCAGCACCACAAATGTGCTCAGGGTTATAAGACCTGACCTGGAGATGTTAATACAAAATATAAAAAATTCAAACCAAAAAACAATATGGTGCAAAAAACATCATGTGTAAACCAAAGTTACACATACTGTAACAACACATAACATGTGCTAAGCATTAGATGACAGAACAACGAAAACCTACCTGAAACATTTCGTTCCTCTCATCAATAGAAGCCGCATGGAATTTCCAAATAGCATTTTTCATCTCGCACACTTAGCCGTGAACCTAGAACGCTCATTGTGAGTTACAATCATTTTGAAACCAACATGCGAAGACGATACTTGGTGTAAGCAACCCCGACTTGCTTAACTCCTTCAACAAACACATGACCAATCTCACCAAGAACATTGGGCCAACCATCCGATAACAAAGGTTTCGCAGGCTTGCTTTTATCTTCCAAATACATTCCAACAAGAAGATTGTTTCTCGGACGAACACATACTACTAGACCCGCTAGAAATAGAAGAATCTGCCCTAGAGCTGGAGGAAGAGGCCACACGAGGAACATTTTGCAAGAAAATATCAACACTGGTCTTTTGTTTACTATTTGTGATGGATATAAGAGCTTGCAACGAAAAATCACAGTCAAGCGGAAATCTTTCCCACTTTCTCGAAAGAAGAAAGTAATACCAAGAGGAGTAAAATGCTTCCATTCCCTAAGAAACTTGTTCCTTAAACTCTTCAAGTCCGATATTAGTATTAACACGCAGGGTAATAAAATCAAAAGTAGCGAACAACAACAATGCAACTAACAAAGAGCGCAACTAACGGAATCCATGAAAACCTAAAAAATATCAATACACACAATAACAATATCAAAATTTTAAAACGAACGCAATTCACTCGGGGGCGTTGCCCCCTCGTGAGAAGTATATTCTATGCGGCAAGCTAAATATGAGTAAAAGATACAAATGATATACCTATTTACACATAAACATGTTACAGGACATATATATGTAACTTCAACTTACACATGCTTAAAATACAACAGGATACATATGTGTAAACTAAAATTACACATGCTACAACTAAAAAACATGTGCATCTTCCTCACACATGCTTAAAATACAAAACAGGATATATGTGTGTAAACTAAAATTACACATGCTGCAACTAAATAACATCTGCATCTTCCTTACACATGCTTAAAAATACAACAGGATATATATGTGTAACCTAAAGTTACACATCCTGTAACAAAAAAACAAAGATGTCCAACAAATCAAACCAACTTGTTCTACTTGAAACAAAATTGTTTCTTCATACTCCTCTCAAAAGATCAACAAAAATTAACGGATCGTACATGGAAGAAGAACAAATAATTCAAAAAAAAAAATTGAAAACAGATCTGAAATAAAAACAAAATAAAATTATTACCTAGATTTGTTGTTTTCTTACTTCTGAAACAATGTTCTTAGTATTCCTCTTCTCGGTATCAACCAAACCTGTGTAAGCATCAACAAAAACATACTCGCATATCAAAACCAAATAAAAAATGTGAAAAAACTAGATCGCAATTGTAACAATCAAAAATCGGTTGAATTGAAAACTAGATCAAAAATCGGTTGAATCATTCGTAGCTACGTTGATTTCTATATCTCTATTTATAATGTGATAAATCCAATGAATAACATCAATAAAAATTGAGAAAAAGCAACAATGAATCCTTGTTCTTCGTCTCGTCTTCAACACAGCAACAGATTAACGACCTCTTGTTCTTCAATGCAACAATTCGTGTAGAAGAAATCAACCTAATTCAAGCTCATCGTTATAATCGAGAGCTAATCGAGAGAAGAGAATAGAGAGCTAAAACCTAACCCGAGTTGGATTTACTTTTTACATTTCTCGTTATAAAACGACTATAAATACCGGAGGTTATTTTGGGTATTCTTACTTTTATTAATGAAAGTGCTTGACGTCAAAGAATCCGGGATAATTCAAAACCAGGCCCCAAAAATAAAAGTTCTGGGCCTAGAAATATCAAAAATAGAAAGTGTGGAGTTGATAGTGGAGGATCCACTTTGAGGGGCTTGTATATGTTGAACCCATATAGTAGGGGATTCAAGTATTTTTCACTTCTCTTATTTCCTGCGCATATTTCAGCCATCACCTTCACGGACGCCAACTTGCTGCCATGTGAACTTCTCCAGCAACCTCCAACAGCACACAACATCCATCTTTACTTCACTGATCTTCTTAAACCGAACCATCAATTCCATTTGATGTTGCTGTTACCGGTACCACCAGCAAAACCCATTCGCCATACCAGAAACATCACCACTGCCTTCTATTCTTTTCTTCCTCACAAACAGTTACAGCACCTTCGAGTTCTTCTCTTCTTGCTGTCATTTCGGTGATGTTTCCAGGCATGAGATATTGGCCGAATCCATATAAAACTCGAGCCACTACACTAACTTCTTCCCCTGTCTGTCCAAGCAAGCACCTTGGGAAACTGATCGCAACAGCTCGACCAGCCATTCAGCCTTGTCCGCAAACTCATCACCAGGAATTCATTACAGTCGCCAAATTGAGAACATAAATATCAATGCCATTCATTACTCCGATCTCCTAATCACCATCACCGGTTGTTGTTGTTGTTGTTGCTGGAAGACGTCTTTCAAATTGCCGAGAGTCGAAAACAACTCGATCCATTTACCAACCACCACTGCATGCAATAGCAGCTAATTCAATCCATTTCGAGCTCAACACCTAAACAAATATGACCCAAGCATACTCATTGTTTCTGAAGTGAACAACATTTCGAACGACTGGGACTTCATTATGCAGCTCCATGACTCAAAGCTTGTAGTGGATAAGCTATCTTTTCTTCTCTTGATGCCAGCAGGTTCAATCCACCACCACTGCCGCAACTCAGCTCATTGTGTTGTCGCTGCCAAACTAAACCCTCAAAAACACCCATATATGCCGAGAACAGATCCTACTGTAACTTCATGTCTCAATCGAATTCAGTTAGTCCACTACACCTCATGAACTTCCAATCTCGTTACCACTTGTTGTATAAGCTCCGACAAATCCTTCCAGGAATCTGACTGCCCTTTCGAACCAAACCAGCCAAACACACTGCTGCAGTAATGACCTTTTTTATCCCTTTGTATTCTTTCAACGCCAAGTTCTCTGTAGAGTGTCTTCCTATATCGCCATGAAGAAATGTAGTACCAGCTGCTTTGAGGAGAGAAGAGAAAATGTATTCTGTCTGGTAAAGTAATGAGACGTGGTTGGGAAACAAGACACATCTCCCACTGATCATTTAACTTCACTACTGGATTACACGTGCTAAAACAAGGAAGACATCTCTCTTTCGCTGAATTGAAATCTCTGGCCATAGTGGTGCACACGAGATGTTGACTTTGCAATCTAGAACTCATCAATTAAGCTCCCATTCCTTTGATGCCGCCACGAGCAGCAACATTCATTGCATTTTGCCGTAAATGCCAGTTTAGCCTTCAGTTTAGCCATTTATCTTCGTATGACTGGATTTGCTTGTACTTTCTACAAAAGCACTAAAATAATGTCATTAGCCAAGATATCGAGTCCTAACTAATATAAATATGGGTACAAAATGCAGCATTTACGTGCTTATCAACACCCCAACACATATATTTTGCTAGTCCTCGAGCAAACTAGACAATTAACCCACTCCACAGTTGGTCATAAAATGATAAGAAACAGAATAGACCCGCTCAATAGCTGATCATCATTTTATATATATATATATATATATATATATATATATATATATATATATTTAAGACCCGCTCTGCAGCTGGTCATAGTATGATAAGAAAAAACAAAAAAATAGACCCTCTCAACAGCTGGTCATTTAAGAAAAATACCGAACAATACACCCGCTCAACAGCTGGTCATACGAAGAAAAAAAATTATTAGTTTTTGTTTTTGTTTTTTAGACCCGCTCAACAACTGGTCATAATATACTTACAAACCTACAATAGACCCGCTCAACAGCTGATCATGATTTGCAAGAAAATTCCTGAAAAAGTAAAGTAAAAACTTAATCAGTCCCCCACACTTAAACATTACATTGTCCTCAATGTAATTGAGTTATCCAACGTAAAATTTAAGATGGTAAATTCATAAAATGCAAAAATAAACAAATAAAAATAAAACAAGGAAATAGAAATACCTACTAGAATATACATAAAGGATCCCCATAAACTAATAACCTGAAAATTTGGGGATCAACCCAAAATACAATATTTACAAATGACAGCTTCGCATTTATGTTATGATTCCCTGCAGAACGTGAAACTATCAAAAAGAAAAAGTTACCCCCATACTTGGTTTTTACTTCACAAGGAAGTGCATAAAGAACAAAATATGGGGATTCTATTGAGACTGGAGAAATATCAATTGGCTCAAGCACGGTATCAGGAATAGGTAAGTCCTCTGGGTATTTGGATGCAAAGTGATCCAACAAAATTTTAGAAGCACACAATTCTAACCCTAAATTGGGTAACTTTTGGAAATCTAGGGGTCTAGAAACAACCTCTAAGTCGAGCGAATATTGTGAGATAGATTCATCTATAGAATTAGGCAAATCATCCACACAATCATCCACAGGGTCATCTATATGTTCTGTCTGGGACATAGAGTCACTACAAGACTGATCATCATCAGCATATAATCTTTGGCATTCCAGAATTCTCAATCTTTGTTCCAAACTAGGTGGTGTGTGTTTGTAATACTTCTCATATATCATTTGAGGTGATTCTTCACTTACCATTTGTGGAGCAAAAACTCAACACCGTTGCCTATGAATATATTAACCAAGCGCCATCTCAGATGAGGTTGCCTGATAATTTGCATTTCTACGCTTATATTCTGCCAGTGTCATCTTGGGTGACGTCTCATGAGAAAGAGTCATCATCCTCAAAAAGGTACCTGAAATAAAATTCTACAAAAAAGAAAACAAGTCAAATGGAATTAAAAATAATATAAAGACTATACAAAAAATGAATAAATAAATAGAAACCAAACTATTTACAAATAAAAAATACTAATTACAATATTCCACAACCGCTCCTTGGCAGCGGCGCCAAAAATTGATAGGATCCGGAGATGCCTATATGTGATAAACCGCAATCGCACGGTGTCTAATAGTATACAGAGGCAAGTACGGGTCGAACCCACATGGAGCGGTGGAAATACTCTAATCAATATCTCTAATGAACTAATCAAGAAAAGATTTTTGGGATTTTTATAATGAGAAATATAAAACGAGATAATAAAATTACCGAAATAAAAATAAAATAAATGGGAAAGACAATAACCAGGGTTTTATCGTATCCACCACTATTTCTATTCAATTACTGAAATGAAACATAATCCATGAATTATTTATCATTAATTCTATCGACATCACCTATTATATGTATTAGAGTAGCAAATATCACTGGGACGCCTTAAGCATGGTACATCAAAAGATTAAACTGAAGCATGCACCATCAAATTGCATTAGCTAAAAAGTTATACGAAACTAAAATATTGATTCACAACTATTATACGGCTCTTCTAAGCGTAACCCATCAAGGATATTAACCCAACCATGGAATTATCAAATAATGAGACAAAAATATATTATGAACCTAACAATTACGCACAAAGGTTATTGTAACCGGTGAAGCAACAACTCATATCATCGTTAAAATCAATATATAAAATCATGGAATTAATTTATTCAAATCAAAATAGCCTCAAAACCATATATTTATCCAATCAAAGTGGTCTAATGCTCAAATGTGGTTTCAACACAAACCCTAGTTATAAATTCTAGCAAGACATGATTATGGGTTTCTCAAAACCCATCAAAAATAATAATAAAAGAAAATAAGAAATTAGATTAAATCCTTGTCACCGAATCGTCTCTTCTCCCTTCAAATCTTTTGTTCTTGCGCTCTTGCCTTCACGGCTATTCAAGGTGCTGCTCCGTCGTCCCCTTTCTCTTCTCTGATTACGGCACAGTAGCCGCAACTCTCAAAACCTGCCTCCTTCTTTTCCAAGTCTTTGTTGTATTTATACGTGCTTGCTGCGAGAGTCCAATAAACCTAACAGAACTAATGGGCCCAGTCCAGCTAACAGACCTGACTTGCAAATCCAGACTCCATCAGCAACCACTTGCGGCCTTGCCATTCTCTAAACCTTTAAATCTCGGGTACCAACTCAGTTTCTGACCGCATGTTCTCTTTCGCAAATACATCCATAGACAACCACCATTGCCTGCGCTTATTTCAGCCATCACCTTCACTGCCAACTTGCTGCCCTGTGAACTTCTCCAGCAACCTCCAACAGCACACAACATCCATCTTTACTTCACTGATCTTCTTAAACCGAATCATCAATTCCATTTGTTGTTGCTGTTACCAGTACCACCAGCAAAACCCATTCGCCATACCAGAAACATCACCACTGCCTTCTATTATTTTCTTCCTCACAAACAGTTACAGCACCTTTGAGTTCTTCTCTTCTTGCTGTCATTTCGGTGATGTTTCCAGGCATGAGATATTGGCCGAAACCATATAAAACTCGAGCCACTACACTAACTTCTCCCCCTGTCCGTCCAAGCCAGCACCTTGGGAAACTGATCGCAACAGCTCGACCAACCATTCATCCTTGTCCGCAAACTCATCACCAGGAATTCATTACAGTCGCCAACTTGAGAACATAAATATCACTGCCATTCATTACTCCAATCTCCTAATCACCACCACCGGTTGCTGTTGTTGTTGCTGGAAGATGTCTTTCAAATTGCCGAGAGTCGAAAACAACTCGATCCATTTACCAACCATCACTGCATGCAACATCAGCTAATTCAATCCATTTCGATCTCAACACCTAAACAAATATGACCCAAGCATACTCATTGTTTCTGAAGTGAACAACATTTCAAACGACTGGGACTTCATTATGCAGCTCCATGACTCAAAGCTTGTAGTGGATAAGCTATCTTTTCTTCTCTTGATGCCAGCAGGTTCAATCCACCACCACTGCCGCAACTCAGCTCCTTGTGTTGTCGCTGCCAAACTAAACCCTCAAAAACACCCATATATGCCGAGAACAAATCCTACTGCAACTTCATGTCTCAATCGAATTCAGTTAGGGAAAATGGGGAATATGCCCCAAAATCGACTGTCATCTTTGGGATATGCCCCAGGATTCCAGTTTTTGGGAATATGCCCCAAAGTAACGGTTTTCGTCAAGGAACCGTTAAATAGACTATTTATCATAAATGTGTCTGAACTTTCTCTCTAATTTTTTCGTGATTTTTTCGTCTAAATATGTTCCTGAACCTTGTAAAGGTATTAATATATCGTATATCTATCTTTTAATTCGCATATGTGATCCCAAGTGTGTGCGAATATTGACTACTTAACGGTTTTGGATGGAATTTTGGACGGCTGGAGTATATTCCCCAAAATTGGAATCCTGAGGCATATCCCCAAGATGACAGTCGATTTTGGGGCATATCCCCAATATTCCCATTCAGTTAGTCCACTACACCTCATGAACTTCCAATCTCGTTACCACTTGTTGTATAAACTCCGACAAATCCTTCCAGGAATCTGACTGCCCTTTCGAACCAAACCAGCCAAACACACTGCTGCAGTAATGACCTTTTTTATCCCTTTGTATTCTTTCAACGCCAAGTTCTCTGTAGAGTGTCTTCCTATATCGCCATGAAGAAATGTAGTACCAGCTGCTTTGAGGAGAGAAGAGAAAATGTATTCTCTGTCTGGTAAAGTAATGAGACGTGGTTGGGAAACAAGACACATCTCCCACTGATCATTTAACTTCACTACTGGATTACACGTGCTAAAACAAGGAAGACATCTCTCTTTCACTGAATTGAAATCTCTGGCCATAGTGGTGCACACGAGATGTTAACTTTGCAATCTAGAACTAATCAATTAAGCTCCCATTCCTTTGATGCCGCCACGGGCAGCAGCATTCATTGCATTTTTCCGCAAATGCCAGTTTAGCCTTCAATTTAGCCATTTATCTTCGTATGACTGGATTTGCTTGTACTTTCTAAAAAAGCACTAAAATAATGTCATTAGCCAAAATATCGAGTCCTAGCTAATATAAATATGGGTACAAAATGCAGCACTTACGTGCTTATCACGTTTTGTATTAATCGGAGGATCATAGCCATTAACAACACGTAACCATGTTTGAAAATCACGAGCTTGAAGGAAAAGCACGCATATCGATTTTCCACCACAAGTAGTTTGTGCCATCGAAGACTGGTGGTACGTTTATGGAGATAGAATTTCTGTCCATATAGTCAGATCGCTACAAACACAGACTCATGAGGTATTAAACGTGTCTGCCTGCTCATATACCAATTGAAAAACGGGGGTCTAACAACCTCACCCAATATTTCGCTTAGCATTCTGTATGGACTAACTCCAATATACTTACAAGAGAATCAACTAGACAGTCAGACTCAATCTTAATAAACAGTACATCAAAGAGTTATATCTCAATCTCTCAATTCAATCCGCAATCAAACAAATACAATTTGCGAGCCTGATTGAATATGAGAGGAATAACCTTAACGGTACCAAAGACCAATGTTCAAGGATCAATCAATTTCAATCAACAACCAAAGGTTGGATTTACCAATTGATCGATTCAATGCACAACCTGTGATATTTCAATTATATAACAAAATATAATGTGGAAAAGAAATAACAAAGACACCAGAAGTTTTGTTAACGAGGAAACCGCAAATGCAGAAAAACCTCGGGACCTAGTCCAGATTGGACACCACACTGTATTAAGCCGCTACAGACACTAGCCTACTACAAACTAACTTCGGTCTGGACTGTAGTTGAACCCTAATCAATCTCATACTGATTCAAGGTACAGTTGCGTTACTTATATCTCTGATCCCAGCAGGATACTACGCACTTGATTCCCTTAGCTGATCTCACCCACAACTAAGAGTTGCTACGACCCAAAGTAGAAGACTTGATAAAAAAATCTGTCTCACACAGAAAAGTCTATTGGAATAGATAAATCTGTCTCCCACAGAAATACCTACGAGTTTTGTTCCGTCTTTTGATAAATCAAGGTGAACATGAACCAATTGATATACCGGACTTATATTCTCGAAGAACAGCCTAGAAATATCAATCACCTCACAATAATCTTAATCGTATGGTAGCGAAACAAGATATTGTGGAATCACAAACGATGAGACGAAGATGTTTGTGACTACTTTTAATCTTGCATATCAGAGATCAATCTCGAGCAAATATTAGAGAAGATAGTACTCAATACGATAGAACAGGGCAAAATCAGAACATGCAACTACAGAGAAAGTAGTTGGGTCTGGCTTCACAATCCCAATGAAGTCTTCAAGTCGTTAACCTACATGGTTTAGTGAAAAACCTAAGGTTAAAGGAGAATCGACTCTAGCTTATACAACTAGTATCACACAGAAGGTGTGGGGATTAGGTTTCCCAGTTGCTAGAGTTCTCCTTTATATAGATTTCATATCAGGGTTTGCAATCTAAGTTACCTTGGTAACAAAGCATTCAATATTCACCGTTAGATGAAAACCTGATTAGATTCAAGCTAATATCTTTCAACCGTTCGATCGAACTTAGCTTGTTATACACAAATCAAATGCACCTTCATTTAGGTTTGAGTAACCGTACCTAAACGTGTCCACTTAGTTGGTTCAACAATAGTTAACCTATGGTTAGCCATACATGCACTTTCATATCAACCTTATTCATCTTCACCATAACTAGTTCAAATGACTCAAATGAACTAGTTAGAGAGTTGTTCAATTGCTTAGATCTTATAGAAGTATACAAGAAACAATTGAAGAAAAAACGATTTTGATTCATGAACATTATAGCCACGGTTTGCAAAAGATTGCATTATTTAATTTATATATGTATTAGTTCAGAGTAAACCGTTTTTAGAAAATAACCCACTTAAGTACGCATACTTGTACGCATACTTAAGTACCCGGATTGAGTTTGTTTTTGGTTCACAAACTCCACCAGAAATTCACGGGATTTGAACTTCCGTCAGTACGCGTACTGGTACGCGGACTTGGCTCCGGACATCCTAAACCAGTAAAGTACGCATACTTTGGTTCAAGGATTTTGGACTTACACACATATGAGTTCTCATACAATGTTTCTATCCAATCATGGTTATATATTCTAAACTCTCATTTCAATCATTGAAACTTTCTTAGAGGATGTTATATAGTTTTTATTCACAAATTATTTTTCATCAATTCGATTTTCAAGTTATTGAAATAATCAATATGACTTTCGTCACGAGTAAAGATGAACTTGGCCAAAGAGAAAGCTAACCAACACATGTTTCGAGAAATAGATAAGCGAGATAAACTCGGCTCGAAATAGCAAATGTGTATAATCGAAGTCTATATAGCAATACGAATTTTGTCTCAAATAGGAGATAGAGTAGATAGACTTTTGAGTGATAGATAAGTTCAAGTCTCCACATACCTTTTGTCGATGAAGTTCCACAAGTTCCCTCGAGTAGTTCTTCATCTTCATTTGATGAACACCGTGGAGTCTAGAGCTCAACTACACTAACTATCTTAATCCGAGACTTAGCTATAAGTAGACTAGAAATCAAGACTTATAGTTTTGGCAACTAAACTTGACAAACAAGCTTGAGATAGCAACGCTTGCGAGTTCAACCGAGCAATGCTCTAACACTCAGGAAATTTCCTAGCTTTAGCAGAGAACCTTTTTGAGGTTTGAGCTCGTTTAAGGGTTGAAATCGATGAAACAATAAACTTCCAGGAAGTCTTCAGATTTTTTTTTAGATGTCATGTAGTTTGATGCTTCAGTCACATATTTTTGCTCATTCGTCCAATTGCTTTGAATTTTGGATATGTTGTAGACAACATTCATACGAAGAGGACAACATACGACCCATCCCTAGATTCTTCACCAATTGCTCCCAGCTTGTCTCTTTGTGCAGGACAATGAAAAATCGTCCCAGACGAGCTTGTTGCAAAATACCCTTTTTGCGTCTTTAGACCATTTGCTTGTGTCTTGAGTGCTTGATGAAGGATGTTGATGATGTTAATTACTTACATGTTGAATTTTTTGATTGCCTGTTGAATTCCATATTTGAAGCACTCCAATTCATATAATCGTCACATCATGTGTGAAACGACGAAATAGAGGATGATGAAACTGATAATGGTGACATGAGAAATCATGTGAAGAAAAATGGTGATGCGTCTGTCTCTGCATATCAGGTTCGTGAAGATGTTGCTTTTGAATACTTTTGAAGTGACTGAAGCCCGAGTTGACGTTGTTCCAGCATTTCTGCTCCATGAATATAAGAAACCTTGCTTTCTGAAGTGTACGAATGTCCATACGCCTGAATGAGCCGTCTTCTGATTTTTTTTTAGATTGTTTATCCAATTACTGTGAATCTTGAACATGTTGAAGTGAACATCCAAAGAGAACAGTATATGACTCGTCCTTAGATCCTTCACCAATTTTTCCAAGTTACTACTTTGTGCAAAACAATGTAAGATTTCGACAAACGAGCTTGCTGCAAAAATATCCATTTGCTTGCGTCTGGAGTGTTTCATGGCAGATGTTGTTAGTCTATCCATGCTCTGACAATTATGGTATATGCTCGCGTCTCATGTTCACGAATTGACCATTTATGGAAATGTCATCTTCGAAACTTCTGAGGCCGTCATGGAGAGACGTGCAATATTATGGTCGTCAGTCCCCGACATGCATTGGTGGGCTCTCCTTTTCGTTTCTCTCTTTATTCTTTCTTATTTGTAGAAAGGTGGAAATATTGAGGCATAAGGATTTTTTGAAAATACCTAGGTAGACGTCAATCGACTGTGAGTGTCATGAATCCCGTCTAAAAATTTGTGCTTGCACGTCGTCCACCCTGGAAGCCATTTAAACTTCATACGATGTCGGAATTTGATGTTTGACCCCAACTTTCGAAGCTAAGAGACTGAGGAATCATACACAAAAAGAATCCTTCAATTTGGGGATGTATAGGGAACTCAATAACGCGTAAACATTCGTAACTTATAATCCCGTGTAAATTTTTCAGATTCCATGAACCCGAGTGTGGAGGCCATATTTTTCAGGTCGTATGTCCGATTGAGGCGCCCTTTTGGTATGTTGTAGTTGAGACGTAGAAAAACATCGTTTGTCAAGGAAGCATTGTCCCATTACTCACCTATTGGTACGTTTTTGTAAACCCATGGCATGAAGTGTGTTGTATCTCATTTGTAGAGGTGATGAGAACATCTTGTAGAAGACTTTGGCTTGTGCCCGTCCATCGTGCAAGCTTTGGGAAGACTTTCATGTTAACATGTTTTCATGTCTACACATATTGATATGAATCATTAGTGCTTGGATAAGTCTGGTCCATCGAGTAACACTTCAGAGAATGGATAGTTGATGAAGCCGGTCATGATGATGTTGTTCCTGAGATCGTCGTTGATGCTGTATCATGATTGAATTTTCTCCAGAATTCTTGTTGATGCCGATACTATGGTCAGAGTTGCTCCAGAGACCGCAAAGGCTAGAACCATGATTATCGACATAGTCTTTACTCCTCCATCCAGTGAGCCTTTACATTCACAAACTAATTGATGAATTGAGCGTCCCTAAGATGAGGGTGTACTGGGGGTTTAACCCAAATTCCCCCGAACCTTTACTGTGAAGTGCCTTGTCAGGGAATCGATGTTGTTGTGGCAGATAGCAGCGGTAGTTTCTATTCTGGGTGTGATCGGTGAGGAGAAGAAGTTCCTTAGTCCTGCATGGGTTTGTGATGTAGAGAGGTTATGTTGATGAAGTTTCATGGAATTACACCAGGTTGCAATAACTTTTTATGTGGATAACATTTGTTGAAATAGATTTGAATCGATCTTTCCAACAAGATCAAATCCCCAGGTACATCCCAGAGGTGCTCATCTGTTCAGCAAAAAGATATATGTTGATGGAGTTTGTTCCATCCATGGATGATTGATGATGCATATGCTTCAGAAGTCTTATCATGGGATAGTGAAGACTTATCGATTGTAGTTTAGTTACACTTAGATCGTGTTGGTGTTGAATCAGCGTGTCATCGTCGAGATTTTTATGCTGAAGCTAGAGGCGTAAGGTGTACTCTTTGATTGGAAGTACAATTTGAAGGCTGCTTGAGTGTTGAAGCGTCGCATATCTTAAGCGTCGAATGTCTTAGGCTTGATCGTCTCGACTCCGAGTATCTTCTGTTGATTCATCATTCCTTTTGCGGTGGGATTCCATACTCATGCATACATCAAAGCTTTCTGATTTTGTGGCACACATAGACACTCATATAAGGCTATGGAGAAACACACAAAGTGTTCTTTTCTAATCTTGGATATCATCTCAGTAATGAATGTCTCAGTGAGATGCTCGATTCGGAGAGGTGGTGAAGCTATCCATTCATAACGTCTTGCAATAACAGAGTTGCTACAGAATTGAGTCCCCATGCTAGGATAGCATGTTAGGAAATAAATGACATAGACATGGGAGGAATGAGATTTGCATGAGTGTGTACCTCTTGATGAATGTCTATGCATCCTTTGCAGGTTCTTGCTTCAACCTCGTCAAAATTCGAAATTCCTCCAAGTGCTCTGATGATGGAATGTCCGCGGTCAGAACTTTCTTCGTCAGAGAGATGTGCAACCAAAGACGCTTTTTCAGTAGCCATCTTTCCAGCGTGGATCCACGCTCGTCTGAGGATCATGTCATAAATCTTCCTGATTATGTGAAACTTGGTTTCCGTCCAAGTTGAACCTATTTTCACTTTGAGAGTGATGTAGCCGTAAGCATCTCTGAGCTTTCCTTCATGATCTCTGATTGAGATGGGAGCATGAATAACTTCTTGTCTAGTGATGCCCGCGTCTCTGAGGGTTTTCAGTGGAACAATGTTGATAGCGGTGTCAGCAACGATCAACGTTCTCCCAAATTCGTTTCCTTTGAGATTGACTGTGGTGAGCAGTCCCCGGTCGTACATGTCTCTTTGTCTATGGCTGGAGGCTTAAGAAGTATTTTCGGAATGGAATTTTTGAGACGATGTGATTCAGTGCTATGAATATGTCTCTCTTTATGCCTTCGACAGATAGAGAAGTTCACATATATGTTCGACCAAGGATTGAACTTCCTCTTTGACAGGTTATTCAGAGAGAGAGTGGAGGTCTTGATTGGGAGAGGTTCATGTGTACTCCTTCAGTTCCCCCGTTGAAGCTCTCCCGGGATTATCCGTTTCTTCTTCAGTTGGTTATCTCCTGATAAATGGAAATTTGATTGCACCATCTTGAATCCAGACTTCCAGTAACTTGATCACTTCTTCAATGTCAAGAGGGAGGTTTGAGTCTGTCTGATCATTTACCCGTTTGTTGATGCTGGGTCGAGGTTTGTGCATTTCAGGATTGGTTATCCTTTCTTTGCGCTTTCGGAGGAGCCTGAGAGATTGGAGAAGCGTGCTTGTGCTGTGGTGCCTCGGCTTTCCTTTTGCTTCCTTCTGTAACAACATTTTTGGAAGGTTGGGGATTGTATTGTTCTTTGATTGGGCGTCGGTTGTCGCGAGTTCCACGAGGTTCCTCAATCTTTGTAGACTTTTCTCTTTCTAGTAATGCAGGCACGGTGGTTGCTGATCGCTTCGTTGTTTCATGAAGTTCTGAGAAAGTTTGGAATATGAGATTTTCAAATAAAGCTTTGTAGACTATGATCATTCTATTGATGCATAAATCTACGAGTTGTTGTTCAGTGACATTTGGATCATGACAATTCAAATCTTGGACTCTGAATTTCTTCACATAGCTGTTCGGATGCTCATTATTCTTCTGAAACATCTTTCCCAGATCAGAAAGAGTAACTTGTTCTCAGACGAAGAAGTACTTCTTGTATGAAGCATTAATCATTTCTCCCCAACTGGTGATACTTTCTGGTGCGATGTTATTGTACCAGGTGTATGCTCGTCCTGTCAGAGATTTCGAAATTTCCTTCAAACAGACAACATGGTTGTGCTCATGTTCGCCCAATGATTCCAAGAATCGAGAGACATGTTCTCGATCATTGCCCATTCCATCGTAGAGAGTGAACGTTGGAGAAGTATAACCCTTCGGGAGAGGAATTCTCTGTGTAGCAGTAGGGTATGAAGGTTGGTGATGGTGAACAAATGATATCTTATCTTTTCTTCGATCCTCCAAAAAGCGCTACAGGTCTTCACGAGTGATGAAACTTGCTGGTTCCTTTGCTGGTGGTTATCTGCAGCATTGTGGGCTATGTCATCTTCCGTGGATTGGGGAGGTTTCGGGATCCACAGTTGAGGACGTTTACTTAGCTTTTCCTTTTTCCGACTACGTTGGGGTTGAGCTTGTTCAGGCGACAACTTGACCGTGAGAGTCTTGAGATAAGTACATAACTCTTTCTGTGTTGCATCCATGTCAGTCTAATTTTTGGAAAGAACCTCCTGAACCGTCATGAGATCAACTATGGTAGGCGGATTTTCTGTAACTTCTTCGGGATACCGGCCTAAAAGAGGATTGTTGCATGTACCGGTGTTGGTTTGAGGAGGAGTAGTATTAGTAGCACCGTTATTGGAAGCGGGGGGAGTGCCTGGAGCACCACCATTGTTGCTAGTGCTAGCATTGTTTGGGTTAGGATTTGTAACTGAACCTGACCAAAGATCAACCATTTTTGTTAAAATTGAGATTGCAACTGAGAGATTAATCTCCCACTGTGGTCGCCAATTGTTAGTGGGTGAAAATGGTTTCTGCTGATTTCGGTAATTTCGGGTGTGTGGGTGAGAAACAAATTTAAACCCTAAACAATGTACTGCAAGGGAGTACTTCAGATTCGAGAGATCAATCTGTACAAGAACGGCCTAAACCAAGAAATGGCCGTTCCAGACTTGCTTCGGTCACAAAGTGGAGGAGAATGGGTTGGTTTTGGGGAGGGAAGCAAGGAAAGTGATGAGACCAGAATAGTTGATTCTGGAAGAGTAGTTGTGTTACGACTTGTATCAGAAAATGGGAAGCTAGCAGATGGAAAGCTAGTAAACGTTTTATGAGTGGTGTATGCTCCTGACTGAACTTGTTATTCGGTGGAAATAGGTAAGACCTATTTATACAAGTCGAAGTGAAACGTACTCTGGTCTCATTAAGGAATGGAAAAATGGGTAAATAAATGGGAGGAGGTGGTAACGTTAACGCATGGAATTGATGTTCCATAAAATCGTTAACGCATGGAATTGATGTTCCATAAAACCGTTAACGCATGGAATTGATGTTCCATAAAAAGAACGTTTCACCATTAACTCCATGTATTTACTAACCGCCTCATCCTTATGACACTTCCTTATGACAGGCGTAGTGCACGCCGCGCTGTAACCGCCAAACCAATACCCAAAGAGGATCCCCCAGTTTGTGATATGTGTTGATGTCTCGAATTTTTTTGTGGAAAACATGTAGCATGTTGTTGATGCTTGGCAAGTCGCACTGGGGAGACTTGCTAGCTTGGTGACCTTCGACGGCCGAGATTTTGCATCTCAAGAGGAAAGATAGCCATTGATCGTTGCACGCTTTCGTTTTGGTAGCCGCGTAGGGAAGGCCAGCATGGTGGCACGGTTAGGTTGGCATGCCGTTGGCATGGCATGGTTTGGTGTGGCCAAACTTAGGTTTTTTCGGGCCAAAGGTTACCATGCGTCGTCTGGTAATCTCAGATGGCTAGGATTTGCTCATGGGATTGAAGGGGGACCGTTGATCGTCGCACGCCTTCGTTTTTGGTAGCAGCGTAGGGAAGGCCAGCATGATGGCGCGGCTAGGTTGTCATGCCGTAGGCATGGCATGGTTTGGCGTGGCCGAACTTAGGTTTTTGGGCCAAAGGTTACCATGCGTCGTCTGGTAACCTTGGATGGCAAAAATTTGCTCCTGGGATTGAAGGGGGACCGTTGATCGTCGTACGCCTTCGTTTTTGGTAGCCACGTAGGGAAGGCCAGCATGGTGGCGTGGCTAGGTTGGCATGCCGTTGGTATGGCATGGTTTGGCGTGGCCAAACTTAGGTTTTCGCGCCAAAGGTTACCATGCGTCGTCTGGTAACCTTGGATGGCTAGGATTTGCTCATGGGATTGAAGGGGGACCGTTGATCGTCGCACGCCTTCGTTTTTGGTAGCCGCGTAGGGAAGGCCAGCATGGTGGCGCGACTATGTTGGCATGCCGTTGGCATGGCATGGTTTGGCTTGGCCAAACTTAGGTTTTTTTAAAAAAAGGTTACCATGCGTCGTTTGGTAACCTTGGATGGCTAGGATTTGCTTCTGGGATTGAAGGGGGACCGTTGATCGTCGTATGCCTTCGTTTTGGTAGCCGCGTAGGGAAGGCCAGCATGGTGGCGCGGCTAGGTGCGTTTGGCATGGTGGGGCCAAGGGCTTAGCTTGTCGTTGGCACATGGTGCGGCTAGCACAGCTAGGGCCAAGGCAAGGTGCGGTTTGGCTTGGCATGGTGGGGCCAAGGGTTTGGCGTGAATGGCTTGGCATGGCGGGGCTAAGGGCTTGGCATGCCATGGGCGCATGGTGCGGCTAGCATGGCTAGGGCCAAGGCAAGGTGCGGTTTGGCTTGACATGATGGGGCCAAGGGTTTGGCATGCCGTTGGCACATGGCGCGACTAGCATGGCTAGGGCCAAGGCAAGGTGCGGTTTTGCTTGGCATGGTGGGGCCAAGGGTTTGGCATGCCGTTGGCACATGGTGCGGCTAGCATGGCTAGGGCAAAGGGTTTGGCGTGAATGGCTTGGCATGCCATGGGCGCATGGTGCGGCTAGCATGGCTAAGGCCAAGGCAAGGTGCGGTTTGGTTTGGCATGTGGGGCCAAGGGTTTGGTAGGTGCGGCTGGCATGGTTGGCATGCCTTGGCGCGGTAGGTGTGGCTGGCATGGTTTGCTATTGGCACAGGGGTGCGGCTATCATGGTTGGCATGCCTTGGCGCGATGGGTGTGGCTAGCACGGTTTGCCATTGGCACAAGGGTGCAGCTAGCATGGTTGGCATGCCTTGGCGCGGTGGGTGTGGTTGGCACGGTTTGCCATTGGCACAAGGGTGCGGCTAGCATGGTTGGCATGCCTTGGCGCGGTGGGTGTGGCTGGCACGGTTTGCCATTGGCACAAGGGTGCGGCCAGCATGGTTGGCATGCCTTGGCGCGGTGGGTGTGGCTGGGACGGTCTGCCATTGGCGTAGGTGGCGTGGGAATTAGGGTTTTGGCCTATCGAAACCCTAATTAGTAATTAATTAGAAAAAAGGTACCCCGGTAATTTTCTCGCAGACATATTAAAGGGTTCAATAAATGCGTTCAAGTCCCGTGACGTCACTGTCTGGCTAGGGTTTTACGATTTTAACCCTAAGCTAAAAACCACCATCAACACCTGGTAATTTTCTCGCAGACATATTAAAGGGTTCAATAAATGCGTTCAAGTCCTGTGACGTCACTGTCTGACTAGGGTTTCATGACTTTACCCCTAAGATAAAAACCACCATCAACATTAAGTCCCCTGCTTAGCTCGGAATAGGGGCGTTATTGCGAGGTAAGCATAAGATGGTGACAAACAAGGACAGAATCGAAACGTAAATCATGCAAGATGGTCAGGAAGATCCGTCTAACCTTTTTCGGGAAGTAAAGAGTGGTACTGCAGGTTAGGCTGGAACGGAGCCGCTAGTGTAGATTTGGTGTGAAGGGAAGCTGCTAGCACCGGTTGGCTTGGACTTGGAGCCGTTAGCACTGGATCGGCTTGGAATGGGAGCCGCAGGTATCATGCGGCTTGGAATGGAGCCGCGAGCGTTGGATTGGCTTGGAACGAGCCGTCAGCATTGGTCAACTTGGAATGGGAGCCGCTAGCGTAAATTTGGCGCGGGCGTTGATCTGTTGGCCTGGCATGGCGTGAGCGTTGGCTTCGGGAAGATAACAACTTGCTTCAGTTCCGTGGGAAGGTGACGACTTTTTCGAGAGGTAAGGAGTTCATGATCCCCGTGTTTGGAAAGCCTTGCATAAATTCTATTTGTGGTGTAGACTGTGAAGCGGTGAGATGAAGATCGTCGGCTTAGTCTGGCTATGCATCATCTTGGCTGGGTTAGGGAACATCATGACGCTGGCTCGACGAGTTGTTGGTGTTGGCGCATTAGCATGAAAGGCGCGGATTGTTGCAAAAACTGAACGTGGAGCGCTGGCAAGACTGGCACTGGCAAGGAAAGCGCGGATGTCTTGGGAGTGGCAAGGCTTGCTCTTGTGGGACCGATTTCCTTTCTTCATACGCGGCTTTAACAGTGAATTCTTTCCTTATTCAAAAATCTGGAAGCGTTACACCCATAAGAGAGTGTTACTTCTCCTTACCCATTTTTAGGGTTTGTGCAATACATATATTGCTGGTGAAATTGTATCATCTTCCTCTTTCCAGTTGTTCGTTGGTGAAGGTAGGGTAAAGCTCGTTCCTCCTCCTAGTTTGGTACTGTGATGGAATCTCCTAGCAACGATCGCACCTCCTTTTTCCGAGAGATAAGTAGAATCCGCGATCCTTGCGCATTGCAGCTTTGCGTAAATCCTAGTATGGTTGTGCGTCTTCAGGGCTAGGCTTTTGGAAAGCGAGGCGGAGCTCGCTATCATAGACTTGGCATGAAAGGGACTCATCAAAGACGATTTGGCTTGGAATAGGCGTGGGCTGCTTGACAAAGCGTTGCCCAAGCATGGTGTTGGCGGCTAGCAAAGGTGCGGATTGTTTACACGGTGGTGGCTTGTCTTCGCGGACCGATTGCCTTTCCTCCTTACTTAGCCAAAATAGGAAATCCTTTCCTTATCCAAATTCCGAGAGTGTTATGCTTTCGGATGGAAACTTTGTCGCCCGAGAGATTGCTGGGGAAAGTGCTTGAAGAAGCTCTGACAGAGGCGTTGGAAACTCGCGCATCTGCTTTCTATGACCAGTTTCCCCTGTTTGTTGTTTTTTCTTTGTTGTATAGACGCCTTGGTCCTTTTGCAGACTTATTGTTATCTTCTTGGTATTTATGGCGAAGTTAGGGTTTCGCCAATTAGCATCCCGCTTGCAGTTTCACATCTTTGAATAAAACTTCTTATTTGAGAGACTTCAATCTTCCATTAGAATATGTTGTTCGATCTTCCATTCCCTTCAGAGCTCCTGAGTAATTGAATAAGGCACTTCCTGGACGTTTTCAGCTTTTCTGGTCGTGACCTGATGGTTGATCGTGTCTTCTGAGCTTTGACAGTGAAAGGATTTCGTGTAGATCCCCAGTCCCCAAGTATGGTTTACATATTTCCATCTTGTATGGTTAGTGGGTTCACCATCGTGTGTTCGTACTGGTAATTTTGTTACTTCTTCCACGTGAAACTAAAATATGGAGGAGTACGGGTTACCTTCATAGTGATTGCTGCTGCGGTGAGGCTCTGACTGGTATCAAAAAATGAGCGGCAATAGTTCTTGGTAGCAGATGTAAACAGAAGAGACTATATTGTCGAGGAAACAAAGTAGGTTGGCTAGAATTGTATGGGCATCTATGGAAGTAAAAGGATGGGCTGGATGCGTAAGCGAGCAAACTGTCCATGGTCATGAGTTTTGGCGGGATGAATCAAAAGGTGGCCATGACTACGAAGATTGGCTGGCTGCGATCATGATCCTTAATATGGGGAGTGTGGTGGCACGACCCTTTGCAGGAAGGAGTGGTGTTGAAGAGAACGTTGAAGCGGAGCCACTGCTGGAGAACATTGAAGCGGAGCCACTTCTGGAGAGAACGTTGAAATGACGCCTTGCAACTCTCAGAGCTTTGACGGTTATCATCTTGAAGTCGGAGGCTGCGTAACGTTCTGTCAAAATCGACATACCTCAAGTGAACAGAGGTTAGGAGTCCCCAGTTCCATCTACCAATCGTGTTTTCTAGGAGAGGTTGGAGTTTGGGAACGGCTTCCCTAGCTGGAAACGCTTGCTTTCCTGATGCAGTGCGGTTGAGGGATGCAAATATGTCTTGACGCTACGCTTTGGAGAAATACAGAATCTCACATAACTGTTTCATCATAGACTGTACGACTTTGTGGGCGAAGTTACCATCGTGTAGGTCCTGACGGGAAGAGGGTCTCTGTGAACTCAGGAGGGTTGCTGATTTCCTTGGCTTTCAATTTTGGAGAAGTCTTCCTGATCTTTACGTGTGATGAAATTGGATTGATGATCCCCTTCTACTGGGTGTTAAAGAGCAACGCGAGCCTCTTCATCTATAAACGCACTTCAACGCCACTCCTTCCTGCAAAGGGTCGTGCCACCACACTCCCCACGTCAAGGATCATTATCGCAGCCAGCCAATCTTCATAGTCATGGCCACCTTTTGATCCATCCCGCCAAAACTTGTGACCATGGACAGTTTGCTCGCTTATGCATCCAGCCAACCCTTTTACTTCGATGGATGCCCATATGATTCTAGCCAACCTATTTTTTTCCCACGACAATGTAGTCTCTTTTGATTACATCTGCTACCAAGAACTGTTGCCGCTCATTTTTTGATACCGGCCAGAGCTTCACCGCAGCAGAAATCACTACGAAGATGGAGATATTTAAACCATAATTGGGGACTGGGGATCTACACGAAATCTTTTCACTGTCAAAGCTCAGAAGACACGATCAACCATCAGGTCACGACCAGAAAAGCTGAAAACGTACAGGAAGTGCCTTATTCAATTACTTAGGAGATCTGAAGGGAATGGAAGATCGAACAACATATTCTAATGGAAGATTGAAGTCTTTCAAATAAGAAGTTTTATTCAAAGATGTGAAACCGCAAGCGGGATGCTAATTGACGAAACCCTAACTTCGCCATGAATACCAAGAAGATAACAATAAGTCTGCAAAAGCACCAAGGCGTCTATACAACAAAGAAAAAACAACAAGCAGGGGAAACTGGTCATAGAAAGTGGATGCGCGAGTTGCCAACACCTCTGTCAGAGCTTCTTCAAGCACTTTCCCAAAGAATCTCTCTAAGAAAAGTTTCCATCCGAAAGCATAACATTCTCGGAATTTGGATAAAGAAAGAATTTCCTATTTTGGCTATAAGTAAGGAGGAAAGGCAATCGGTCCCGCGAAGATAAGCCATCACCGTGTAAACAGTCCGCACATTTGCTTTGACAACGCCATGCTTGGGCAACGCTTTGTCAAGCAGCCCACGCCCATTCCAAGCCAAATCAGTGCTAATGGGTCCCTTTCATGCCAAGTCTATGCTAGCAGCTCCGCCTCGCGTTCCAAAAGCCTAGCTCTGAAGACGCACAACCATACCAGGATTTACGCAAAGCTGCAAGGCGCAAGGATCGCGGATTCTACTTATCTCTCGGAAAAAGGAGGTACGATCGTTGCTAGGAGATTCCATCACAATACCAAACCAGGAGGAGGAACGAGCTTTACCCTACCTTCACCAACGAACAACTGGAAAGAGGAAGATGATACAATTTCACCAGCAATATATGTATTGCACAAACCCTAAAAAGGGGAAATGAGAAGTAACGCTCTCTTATAGGTGTAACGCTTCCAGATTTTTGAATAAGGAAAGAATTCATTGTTAAAGCCGCGCATGAAGAAAGGCAATCGGTCCCATAAGAGCAAGCCTTTCCACTCCCAAGACATCCGCGCTTTCCTTGCCAGTGCCAGTCTTGCCATCGCTCCACGTTCAGTTTTTGCAACAATCCGCGCCTTTCATGCTAATGTGCCAACACCAACAACTCGCCGAGCCAGCGTCATGATGTTCCCTAACCCAGCCAAGATGATGCATAGCCAGATTAAGCCAACGATCTTCATCTCACCGCTTTACGGTCTACACCACAAATAAAATCTATGCAAGGCTTCCAAACACGGGGATCATGAACTCTCCTTACCTCTCGAAAAAGTCGTCGCATTCCCACGAAACTGAAGCAAGTTCTTGTCTTCCCGAAGCCAACACTCACGCCATCCCAGGCCAACGGATCAGCACCCGTGCCAAATTTATGCTAGCGGCTCCCATTTCAAAGACGATCCAGTGCTAACGGCTCCTTTCCAAGCCGCACGATACCTGCGTCTCCCATTCCAAGCCGATCCAGTGCTAACGGCTCCAAGTCCAAGCCGACCAATGCTAGCAGCTTCCCTTCACACCAAATCTGCACTAGTGGCTCTGTTCCAGCCTAACCTGCAGTACCACGAGCAGAATTTATGCAAAGCCGCGAAATACGAGGATCACATATTCTCCTTACTTCCCGAAAAAGGTTAGACGGATCTTCCTGACCATCTTGCATGATTTACGTTTCGAATTTATCCTTGTCTGTCACCATCTTATGCTTACCTCGCAACAACGCCCTTGTTCCGAGCTAAGCAGGGGACTTAATGTTGATGGTGGTTTTTAACTTAGGGTTAAAATCATAAAACCCTAGTCAGGCAATGACGTCACAGAACTTGAGTAATAATGTCTCCACCAAGCATATTTATTGAACCCTTTAATTTGACTGCGAGAAAATTACCAGGGTACCTTTTTTTAATGCTAATTAGGGTTTCGGTAGGCCAACACCCTAATTCCCATGCCACACGTGCCAATGGCAAACCGTGCCAGCCAAACCTACCGCGCCAAGGCATGCCAACCATGCTAGCCGCACCCCCCTGTGCCAATGGCAAACCGTGCCAGCCACACCTACCGCGCCAAGGCATGCCAACCATGCTAGCCGCACCCCCTATGCCACTGGCAAACCGTGCCATCCACACCTACCGCGCCAAGGCATGCCAACCATGCTAGCCGCACCCCCTGTGCCAATGGCAAACCATGCCATCCACACCTACCGCGCCAAGGCATGTCGACAATGCTAGCCGCACCCCATGTGCCAATGGCAAGCCGTGCCAGCTACATCTCCACGCTAGAGCATACCAAGCATGCTTGCCGTCCCAACACGCCGTGCACAACGCTGGCTGCCAAAACAAATGCCTGCAACAATCAACGACCATCTTTCAATCACAGGAGCAAATCCTAGCCGTCCAAGGTTACCAGACAACACATGGTAACCTTTGACCCAAAACCTAGCTTGGTCATGCCAAACCCTTGGCCCCACATGCCAAGACAAACCGCACCTTGCCTTGGCCCTAGCCATGCTAGCCGCACCATGCGCCCATGGCATGCCAAGCCCTTGGCCCCACCATGCCAAGCCAAACCATTCACGCCAAACCCTTGGCCCCACATGCCAAGCCAAACCGCACCTTGCCTTGGCCCTAGCCATGCTAGCCGCGCCATGTGCCAACGGCATGCCAAACCCTTGGCCTCACCAGGTGGAGGAATCACCCTAACTTCTCATGGTCCAAGGGACCAGTACAAGGGGGACCAACAAATAACAACCAAGGATACTCATATCCTAGAAACCCCCAAGTACAACCACCCACTCAAGACTTCGTAGAGAAAAAGACTAGCTTAGAAGATCAGTGGCTCTGGCTGACCCAAAATCTTTCACAACTTCGAAAACTACCGACCAACGTTTCACAAGTCTAGAACTTAAGATGGGTCAAATCGTGATGCATTGAATGAGAGAGAAAAGGCAAACTTCCTAGTCAACCCCAACAAAATCCAAAGAATGTGTTTCAAGCAGGCTCCTCTACCCAGCAATGAACTCCGCACATAGTCGGCAAATGCTATCACCACTCTCCGTAGTGGTAGAGTTGTTGAGAACCATTTAGGTGTACCACCATCAAGCGAGTCTACATCGACTCACCAAGACACACAACACCGCAGAAACATCTACCGAGAAAAGAATCAACCTATTGATAAAACCAAGAGTCCTACCAATATAGATGTTCCTCTCGCTGTCATGTACCCGTTGCTCCATTCCCACAACGGTTGGTGCAACGAAGGGGGTAACCAATACAATGAGATTTTGGAAATGTTCAAGAGAGTTAACATAAAAATTCCATTTCTCGAAGCAATTAGACAAATACCCACCTATGCCAAGTTTTTGAAGGACTTGTGCACACAAAAGCGTAAGCTTCATGTGCATAAGCGTGCCTTCCTCACCGAGCAAGTGAGCTCCATAATCCAAAACAAGATTCCAACTAAGTTTAGAGACCCGTGTAGTCCAACGATTACATGCAACATAGGCGACCATACGGTCGAAAAGGCGTTACTAGACTTAGGAGCCGGTGAATCTTTTGCCATACTCGTGCATGTGTAATCGGGCCTTGGGAGTCAAGCTCACACCCGTTACGCTACTGATTAGCGGACAGTCTGTGAGAATCCCCCGTGGTATTGTTGAAGATGTGTTAATCAAGGTTGATAAATTTTTCTTTCCCGTAGACTTCATAGTCTTAGACACTCAACCCGTGCAAAACCCAAGTAATCACATCCCCAGATTTTAGGATGTCCTTTCCCGGCGACGTCCAATGCCATCATCAACTGTCGTAATGGTGTGTTGAAATTGTCTTTTGGTAACATGACCGTAGAGCCAATGTTTTTAACACTAGTCAACAACCCATTGATTGTGATGATACCTTGATTTGCATGAGATTAACATGATCGAGAGTCTGATTCAAGACTCTTTGCCCGACATTTTGTCAGTGGACCCTTTGCAAGCATGTTTAGATAACTTTGACTTAGATCTCTTTGAGTCTAAGTACATTGGTGAAATTAACTCTTTGCTTGAATCTATCCCACACATGGATATTGCTAAATGGAAGAATGCAGTGGAACCACTTCCAGTCTCTGATACCAAATCTGCCCCACCCCTTGATACACCACCTAAGCTTGATTTGAAACCATTACCTGATACCTTGAAGTATGCTTTCTTAGGTCCTTCTGACACTTTACCTGTGATTATTGCATCATGTTTAGACAGAGAACAGGAAAGTAGACTCTTAGAAGTACTTCAAGAACATAAAGGAGCTTTAGGTTGGACCATCTTCGATCTTAAGGGTATAAGTCCCACAATTTGCATGCATCACATAAACCTTGAGGAAAACACTAAACCATCTAGGGAAATGCAAAGGAGACTTAACCCCAACATGAGAGATGTTATCAAAGGTGAGATTCTGAAACTGCTTGATGCGGGTATCATTTACCCCGTCCCTGATATCCAGTGGGTCAGTCCCATTCAGGTAGTACCCAAGAAGTCTGACATTACTGTAGTTCAAAATGAGATGAATGAACTTGTTCCCACCCGTGTGACCATAGGGTGGCGAGTTTGTATTGATTATAGGAAGCTGAACACAGTAACCAAGAAAGACCATTTTCCCCTTCCCTTCATTGACCAAATGCTGGAAAGGTTAGCAAAAAATAGTCACTACTGTTTCTTAGATGGCTATTCTGCTACAACCAAATTCACATAGCACCCGAAGACCAACAAAAGACCACATTTACCTGTCCTTATGGAACATTTGCTTATCGTCGTATGCCTTTTGGGTTGTGCAATGCACCCGCTACTTTTCAACGTTGCATGATGAGCATATTTTCCGACATGGTAGATAAGTTTCTTGAGATTTTTATGGATGATTTTTCTGTGTTTGGGTCTTCTTTTGATGAGTGTTTGCATCACCTCACTTGTGTGCTGATTAGGTGTAAGGAGAAGAATTTGGTTTTGAATTGGGAAAAATGTCATTTCATGGTTAACTCAGGCATTGTTCTAGGGCATATTATCTCGAAAAAAGGCATAGAAGTAGACAAAGCCAAGGTAGATCTCATTCAACACTTGCCTCAACCTCGTTCTGTGAGGGACATCGGATCATTTTTAGGCCATGCGGGTTTTTACCGCCGATTCATCAAAGACTTTAGTAAAATTTCAAGACCTTTGTGCAATCTTCTTGCAAAAGATGTTGCATTTGTCTTTGATGATGCTTGTAAGGAAGCATGGGAGCAATCAAGGCTCTCCTTACATCTGCCCATATAGTCGGACCACCCGACTGGTCATTACCATTTGAGATTATGTGTGATGCGTCCGACTATCTTTGTAGGAGCCGTTTTTAGCCAACGAGTAGACAAACTCCCTTATGTGATCTACTATGCTAGTAAAACACTTAATGATGCTCAATCAATTATTCCACAACCGAGAAAGAGTTGCTAGCTGTTGTGTTTGCATTAGACAAGTTTAGATCTTATTTGATAGGGTCTAAGGTCATCATTTATTCTCGATCATGCTTTGCATTGAGATATCTTTTGTCTAAGAAAGATGCTAAGGCTCGTCTAATTCGATGGATACTCTTGCTACAAGAGTTTGACCTCGAAATTCGAGATAAGAAAGGGTCGAAAAATGTTGTTGCTTTGATCACTTGTCTAGGTTGAATGTTGAATCTGTCGATGAATCTGTGCTAATTAGGAATCATTCCCCGATGAGCAATTGATGCTTGTATCTCAAATGCCTTGGTTTGTGTTATTGTGAACTACCTTGCTACAGGTAGAATGCCCTTGCATTGGTCTAAACAATACCGTTCTAAATTCTTGGCTGAAGTTAAACACTTCCTTTGGGATGACCCATATTTGTTTAAGTACTGCCAAGACCAAATCATTAGGAGATGTGTCCCCACCCCGAACAAAGGGACGTCATCTCTTTCTCACATGACCATGCATGTGGAGGCCACTTTAGTTCCAAGAAAACTGCTGCAAAGATCTTGCAAAGCGGTTTCTATTGGCCAACACTGTTTAAGGATTGCCATGCTTTTTGTGTTGCTTGTGACCGATGCCAGAAATTAGGAAGTATCTCTAGGAGAAACAAGATGCTCTTACAACCCATTTTGATTGTTGAACTGTTTGATGTTTGGGGTATTGATTTCATGGGACCATTTCCTAACTCTGAAGGTAAGTTATACATTCTTGTTGCTGTTGATTATGTTTCTAAGTGGGTAGAGGCCATTGCATCCAAAACCAACGACCATAAAGTTGTTCTTTCTTTTCTTAAGGAGAACATTTTCTCCCGTTTTGGAACCCCTAGGGCAATAATCAGTGATGGAGGTAGTCATTTCTGCAATAGACCCTTTGAATCACTAGTGCGCAAGTATGGAATCACTCACAAGGTTGCAACACCTTACCATCCTCAAACCAGTGGCCAAGTAGAAGTTTCTAATAGGGAAATGAAGCATATCCTTGAGAAGACCGTCAATCCTTCTAGGAAAGATTGGTCTTTGCGCTTAAACGATGCTTTATGGGCCTATATGACTGCATACAAGACTCCCATTGGGATGTCTCCTTACAGACTTGTGTACGATAAAGCATGTCATCTACCTGTTGAGTTAGAACACCGTGCATATTGGGCTGTGAAGAAATTGAATTTTGATCTTGATAAGGCTGGAACCCGTAGAAAACTTCAACTCAATGAGTTAGAATAATTGAGAAACGATGCATATGATAGTGCCAAAACGTATAAACATAGGATGAAAGTGTTTCACGACAAGCGCATTTTGCGCAAGTCTTTCACCCCAGGACAGAAAGTTTTATTGTACAACACTCGTTTGCATTTGTTTCCAGGAAAGTTACGTTCTAGATGGTCAGGACCATTCTTGGTACGTACCGTGTTTCCCCATGGAGCTGTAGAAGTTGAAAACCCAGCAAACAAGAACATTTTCAAAGTCAATGGTCGAGATTGAAACCATTTCTCGAGCATCTTCCACCGAAGTTGAGACCGTTGACTTGGAAGACCCCATCTATGGGGACTAGACTAGTTCACTTGTGTACATACATATGGACTAACAATCCATTCTCCTTCCCTTTCTTTTTCTTTTTGCATAGTTTTTGATGTGTGCTAACCAAACTTTTTGTCTTGCGCTCTTGATTGTTTGCTTTCAAAGCATTCATCTTTCTATGGTTTAGCAACACCCTCTTGCATCCGGTAATCTCTTCCCTTTTCTCCTCTCAACATAGTTCTCATGGTATGTGACTGTTTAAATTCTTTATATCTGTTGACACATTGAGGACAATGTTTGATCTAGGTTTGGGGGTGTGATTTGCATTTAGAGTTTTTAGTCTTTTTGTTTTGATTCATCTTAAAAAAAAAAAAAAAAAAAACTCTTTGTAAATATTTGCATAAAAACCTCCAACTTTTAGAGATTTTAGAGTCACTAGCATGCTTCTAGCTATGTTTACATAGAGAGTCTGACCAAAATAACAGAACTTGGAAGTATCGGAGAACACAATCGGGTTTCTTAGTTGATTAGAGCGTTAAAGTTGGATTTATCCATACCGGAGGGCGAATTAGGTGCTGTTAAGATATTCGGTAGTAGAATTGTGATCACCCATAGTGGAGACTACACATTTTACATCAAGCGAGGTACCGACCTTCACTCTTTGTGACTTTCTAGAAAAGCTGTTAGAGTGTGTGTCACCGTACGTCAACTCCGGGTAGGAATGGTGAGCTACCCAACTTCGCACCACTTTCAGCACTATTTTTGATCTCTTGAGTGCTAATTCCGTCAATCATGAGGGTGACGTCTAAAGAGGAAAACTCCTTCTAAATATCGATTTGCAGTTAGCATCACTCTCTCTCTCAATCAGCGGACCCATAGAAACACATCATCGTCAGCAAGCGGAGCATCATCAGAATATTTGAAGAAAAGTTGAGATAGTCCAAGGTTTACAAGCAACAAAGAAAAGAAAAGAAAATAGGATGAGAATTAATGAAGTTTGTGAAATCAAGACACGTTGTGAAAAATTGAGTTTTATTGTTTTGTTGTTATTTACATTTCAAGTTTTTAAAAAAAAAAAAAAAAAAAAAAAAAAAAAATTCAAGTTTTTGTGAAGTTCAGAAGTTCGTCATCAACAGTTGAAGACTGAAGACCGAAGACCGAAGATTGAAGACATTTCTATGGTTCCTATGAGAGTATGATGTTAATTGCCGATCGTGTGAGAAGGTAAGTGAGTACTACCACCCTTGCTAATGGTTGATTTCCTTTCTTAGAGATCATCAGAAAAAGATTCTTTTTGTCCACACTCCTGTGGAGTCTCCAGAAATTATTTCGGAAGGTTATCCTTCTTACCTACAACGTGTGCGGGATTTCTCTCTTTATTCCCGCTCGCACACATGAGAGACTAAAAAAGTGATCTTTTTGAGTGCAATTATCATAAAACCCTATTAGTGAGGCAGAAGTCGAGGCTTATGATCACAATCGAACCCGAATTCTTTCATATGGTATGGTTATTTCTCGCTCAGCACTTAAGGATGAGAATGCGTTCTTTGGTAGTTCTAACTTCTTGTTACTAGCATGCAGAAACTCTATGTCCTCATAGCTCCTTGGATGCTTGAGACTCTTTTACACTCTGAAGTTGGAGAAGGTTTTGTGGGTACACCTCTGGTAAACCCTCACGAGACTACAACTCGTCCACTAGGGACACCTAGGGGTTTAAAGGCTTAGTGCATATGCTAAATGCATTCGAGAGACCCGCGACAGGTGGTATAGTTAGGATTTCTTCATTTCTTTTCACTTGAGGACAAGTAAAATTCAGGTTTGGGGGTATTTGATGAGTGCCAAATATTGCATATTTATACATCTATTTATTGGCATTTAACTCATCTTTTGTGTCAGAAATCAGATATTATCCCAGATTCTGTATTTTCTTTGTTTTCAAGAATAAATATGTGTACTAATTAATTTTGTGTTTTTAGGTAATAAATAAAGCTCGGAGAAATTGAAGAGCCAAAAGAGCAAAGAATTGGAGACAAGCGTCTATGGAGCAGAAAGCCAAAGCCCGCGCGCGCATCAGGAGCAAACCATTTACAAGACATGGGCCCAAGCTATCCAAGACCCGCGACCCGGATCCGAGCCCGTCCACTCCAAGCCGTTGAGATCTCGCCCAGCTGCATCCTACGGTCGCTCCATCACTCACATCAGTTCTCGCTGCTCCTGCTCAACACCAAATCACCACGATTCTCCCTGAGCCGTTCAGATCTCCCTCAGCTAGATCCAACGCTCGCTTCAGCTTTCGCATCGTCTTCTCGCTGCTCCCGCTCAACACCAAAAACCGCACATCACCCTGAGTCGTTGAGATCTCCATCCTCTTCATCCTACGCTCGCTCCACCCTTCGCATCGTCTTCCCGCTGCTCCTGCCTCACAACGAAGTTGCCTATACCTATACCCCATCGACTACACCTAATTTCTTCTGCTCAGAACAACTCTGCTCAGAACACCATACCTCCACCTCAACTCTGCTCAGAACACCATACCTCCACCTCCTTCACCCATACCAATTGCAGAGATCATCATCACCACCATCTCTTTCTCCTGTCGCCTTCACCACTACCTCCTGCTCCGCTACGCTCTCTCTCTCTCTCAAATTATCTCTTTCATAGATTCTCATCACCCTAGAAGCTAGGTTAGAGATAATTAGGGTTAGGGTTCTTCCACAACAACCCCTAAGCATGGTCGATTCAAATACAAGAAAGAGGTTTGGGTGTTAGTTAATTATTGTTTGCAGTGTGGTGAGAGATATAAATTGGTTCTTGATGTGAGAGAAATTACACAGCATGTTTTAGGGTTTGAGTTCTGCAATTTTAATTCGAATTTGTTTTTACTTCTGCATCATGTTCTAAACACTTAAACTAGGGTGTAATGAAACCCTTTGATTTAATATTGAGCAAGTAGATTATCAAATTGTTCTTAATGTGTATATTTCTTAGGAAAATAGTGAACTATTGAACCAAAGTTGCACCGTGATCACCGGTACCGTAAGAAGACCAATGATACTAGGGGTAGGTAAGGAGATTTAGTCATCAATTATCCAATTAAGGCCTTCGAGAAAGGCAGTAGAACAAGGTGAAAATTTACAGTGTCTTAATATAAGATCAGAGGGTGGAATTGATCACCCTAGTGTCACAAAATCATCAGTTTCAACACATTGTGCTTAGCATTACTTTAGTTTAGAGTCACAACACTCAGCTCAGTCGTATCGACAACCACAAAGCAACCTGACTTGTGTTACAATTTTAGAAAATCAGTTAAGAGCCTTTAGATCAATCCTTGCACACACCACTTCTCTGTGGGATCGACCTGTGCTTGCCACGCCTCCAATAGGCCTGTGCACTTGCAGTAATACGTAGGAAAAGACACCTTTAAGCTCCTACCACCAGTCAAAATAGTCGAAGGTCCTTCCGCAGATATGGTGAAGAAACAGGAAGCGGAATTCAAAAAATTGTGCAGGCAGCTGAAGTTGAAAAGGGTTGCTCTCCAGAGCACGAGGGAGGACTTCGCCAAGAGGAGCAAGCCACTGCTGGGAAACTTTCCTTGAATACATTTCTGTCTTCTGAACTTCTTATTTTTAGGTTTTTTTTTTTTGAAAGGCAAATGAAACGCCTAGTTCATGGTTTTGATTTTCTGTATTTTTTTTTTGGGGGTTGATAGACAAGTGTTAGCTATGAGGGTTTTGGATTATTATTCGGGATGAACCATTTTAGGATGAGGTTATTTTTGGTTATGATTGAAAATGTTGCAGGCATCCCAGGAAAACCATGGAACTGTGCGTTTGGTAGATGACATGGGGTGAAACATAACATGGCTATTGGTTTTATCATTCCCATGAAAACTTGAAAGAGCGCACCACGTATCTTGTCTAGGTAAGACTTACTTGGATTTTAGGTCTCCTGATGAAAAGGAAACCTTCCGGGTATACAACCGAGTTTTATGGGAAGCACCGCCGTGATTGTAGAAAGTCCCTAGTCGTTACTGAGTTGCCTGATAACCGAGTCGCTGATTCTCGGGCGGATCGTTTGCTTCAATTTTCTGGGAAGTCCCCAGTCATCCCTTGTCGTGTCATGACTGATAAACGAGTCATCCGGTAACTGAGTCGTCGATCCTTGAGCGGATCTGCTTCTACTATCTTGATGTCTGGGTCGAAGCATGAGATTGATGGTCGAAAATTGACACTGTAACCGAAAGATCAATCTCCCACTGTGGTCGCCAATTGTTTGTGGGTGAAAATGGTTTCTGCTAATTTCGGTAATTTCGGGTGTGTGGGTGAGAAACAAATTTAAACCCTAAACAATGTACTGCAAGGGAGTACTTTAGATTCGAGAGATCAATCTGTAAAAGTCCGGCTAAACCAAGAAATGGTCATTCCCGGACTTGCTTCGGTCACAAAGTGGAGGAGAATGGGTTGGTTTTTGGGAGGGAAGCAAGGAAAGTGATGAGACCAGAATAGTTGATTCTGGAAGAGTAGTTGTGTTACGAATTGTATCAGAAAGTGGGAAGCTAGCGGATGGAAAGCTAGTAAACGTTTTCCGAGTGGTGTATGCTCCTGACTGAACTTATTGTTCGGTGGAAATAGGTAAGACCTATTTATACAAGTCGAAGTGAAACATACTCTGGTCTCATTAAGGAATGGAAAAATGGGTGAATAAATGGGAGGAGGTGGTAACGTTAACGCATGGAATTGATGTTCCATAAAACCGTTAACGCATGGAATTGATGTTCCATAAAACCGTTAACGCATGAAATTGATGTTCCATAAAAAGAACGTTTCACCATTAACTCCCTGTATTTACTAACCGCCTCATCCTTATGACACTTCCTTATGACGGGCATAGTGTACACCGCGCGCTGTAAACCGCCAAACCAATACCCAAAGAGGATCCCCCAGTTTTTGATATATGTTGATGTCTCGAATGTTTTTATAGAAAACATGTAGCATGTTGTTGTTGCCTGGCAAATCGCACTGGGGAGACTTGCTAGCTTGGTGACCTTCGACGGTCGAGATTTTGCATCTCAAGAGGAAAGATAGCCATTGATCGCTGCACGCTTTCGTTTTGGTAGCCGCGTAGGGAAGGCCAGCATGGTGGCGCGGTTAGGTTGGCATGATGTTGGCATGGCATGGTTTGGCGTGGCCAAACTTAGGTTTTTTCGGGCCAAAGGTTACCATGCGTCGTCTGGTAACCTAGGATGGCTAGGATTTGCTCCTGGGATTGAAGGGGGACCGTTGATCGTCGCACGCCTTCGTTTTTGGTAGCCGCGTAGGAAAGGCCAGCATGGTGGCGCGGCTAGGTTGGCATGCCGTTGGCATGGCATTGTTTGGCATGGCCAAACTTAGGTTTTCGGGCCAAAGCTTACCATGCGTCGTCTGATAACATTGGATGGCTAGGATTTGCTCCTGGGATTGAAGGGGGACCGTTGATCGTCGCACGCCTTCGTTTTTGGTAGCCGCATAGGGACGGCCAGCATGGTGGCGCGGCTAGGTTGGCATGCCGTTGGCATGGCATGGTTTTGCGTGACCAAACATAGGTTTTCGGGCCAAAGGTTACCATGCATCGTCTGGTAACCTTGGATGGCTAGGATTTTCTCCTAGGATTGAAGGGGGACCGTTGATCGTCGCACGCCTTCGTTTTGGTAGCCGCGTAGGGAAGGCTAGCATGGTGGCGCGACTAGGTGCGTTTGGCATGGTGGGGCCAAGGGCTTAGCTTGCCGTTGGCACATGGTGCGGCTAGCACGGCTAGGGCCAAGGCAAGGTGCAATTTGGCTTGGCATGGTGGGGCCAAGGGTTTGGCATGCCGTTGGCACATGGTGCGGCTAGCATGGCTAGGGCCAAGGAAAGGTGCGGTTTGGCTTGGCATGGTGGGTCAAGGGTTTGGCGTGAATGGCTTGGCATGGCGGGGCCAAGGGCTTGGCATGCCATGGGCGCATGGTGCGGCTAGCATGGCTAGGGCCAAGGCAAGGTGCGGTTTGGCTTGGCATGGTGGGGCCAAGGGTTTGGCATGTCGTTGGGACATGGCGTGGCTAGCATGGCTAGGGCCAAGGAAAGGTGCGATTTGGCTTGGCATGGTGGGGCCAAGGGTTTGGCATGCCGTTGGCACATGGTGCGGCTAGCATGGCTAGGGCCAAGGGTTTGGCGTGAATGGCTTGGCATGGCGGGGCCAAGGGCGCATGGTGCGGCTAGCATGGCTAGGGCCAAGGCAAGGTGCGGTTTGGCTTGGCATGTGGGGCCAAGGGTTTGGTAGGTGCGTCTGGCATGGTTGGCATGCCTTGGCGCGGTAGGTGTGGCTGGCATGGTTTGACATTGGCAAAGGGGTACGGCTAGCATGGTTGGCATGCCTTGGCGCGGTGGGTGTGGCTGGCACGGTTTTCCATTGGCACAAGGGTGCGGCTAGCATGGTTGGCATGCCTTGGCGCGGTGGGTGTGGCTGGCACGGTTTGCCATTGGCACAAGGGTGCGGCTAGCATGGTTGGCATGCCTTGGCGCGGTGGATGTGGCTGGAACGGTTTTCCATTGGCACAAGGGTGCGGCTAGCATGGTTGGCATGCCTTGGCGCGGTGGGTGTCGCTGGCACGGTCTTCCATTGGCGTAGGTGGCGTGGGAATTAGGGTTTGGGCCTATCGAAACCCTAATTAGTAATTAATTAGAAAAAAGGTACCCTGGTAATTTTCTCGCAGACATATTAAAGGGTTCAATAATGCGTTCAAGTCCTGTGACGTCACTGTCTGGCTAGGGTTTTATGATTTTAACCCTAAGCTAAAAACCACCATCAACACCTGGTAATTTTCTCGCAGACATATTAAAGGGTTCAATAAATGCGTTTAAGTTCTGTGCAAAGTAGTTAATATCGCGTATCGGTATCGTATCGGGCGGGTCCTATACACCTATACAAAAGATATTATCGGTTTTTATCGGATATACATTATTAAAATTATAATTTCAAATATCTATAAAAATCATTGTCAAAAAAAATAAAATAATCATAAACATAAACATTTCTCAAACTTCCAAAATAAGAGGTAGTTAACATACATTCTCATTAACTCCCTTTCCTCGAAAATGCCTATGCACAATCAAAACTTAATGCTGACACTCTAACAAGATAAGGATTGCAGAAAAATTCTCAAACAAAGAAGGCAATCAGTTTGCCGCACCATTATCGATTTATGGATCAATCTGTTTTCCAAAACAAAGAAAATGCCCTAACTCGTTCGTGTTTAGTTTACTAGATCTTTACTACAGATGATACTGAAATGCCTAATTTTCCTTTCGTAGATTTCATCTTTATTAAAAATGATACTGGATCCGATAATATCAGTGTATAGGTGAAACCGATATATCAGTCGGTACCGGCCGGTACGAACGTTTTTATCGTTGCGTCTTCGTATCGGCGATATTTTCGATATCGTATAGGTGTTTTCCGATATCCGATAAAAACCTGTAATATCGGCCTGTACAACCGATATTGACTACCTTGGTCATGTGACGTCACTGTCTGACTAGGGTTTTACGACTTTACCCCTAAGCTAAAAACCACCATCAACACCAATCTATTGATAGGGAAAACAATTTGCTGGTTTTATGGGAAAATGAGGAGACGATCGTGCGGAGGAAACTCCTCGACCGAGGAAATTGCTTTAACCTTTTGCAAACAGATGCACTGCAAAGGGAGTGCTTGAATTCGAGAGCTTAATCTGTAAGACTCCGGCCTAAACCAAGACAATGGATGTTCTAGAGTCAATTCGCTCATAAGAGGGGATGGGTCGATCTGTAGGAGGGAAGCTGAGAAGTGTGTGACATCAATGTTGATCAAGGATTGTGGATGTGTTGTGTATTCTGCGTGAAGAAATAAGATAAGTTCTGATTGATTGCATTTGCTCTATTGAGAGTGATTGCTCAAACGATGAGAATTCTTGTGTGATGAGAATTCTTTGTTCAGACGAGCGTTCTTGTTTTTTCTTGGTGTTTCAATCATGGATCTAGAGACTTATTTATATTACAAGAATAGTAGACACATTGATCCCAGTAAGTGTGACGGTTGCTGGAATGAAAGAGTGAGAAAGTGGGAAATCGTGTTAAAACCAATTACTCATCGTGCGGAGACTTGGTTGATTGTCCACCCACTACTTTGCTAACTCCTCTAACCGCTTGCACGACTTAATCACATTCTCATCGTGGATGGACACACGTGCCGTAGGCCGCCAGACCAAAATCGTAGTTAATATCCCCCCATGTGACATGATTGATGTCTCATGATTGTTGAGTCTGCAAGGAAGATGCGTATTTAATTAGTCAGTTATTGACTTGATCAGACGATGAGTCTTAATATTTTGAGTCGATCATGATGGACGAATGCTCTATAATTCATGGATTGAGCATGTCTATTGAGACAGATGTATAATTCTTGAATGAATGTTGATGGTTGAATCAACATGATGAATATTGATAATCTGAGCAACTATTACTTATCTGAGCGAATATTGCTCATTTGATGAATTACTGAATATTGATAGTTGAATCAATATTGTTAACTTGAGAAAATATTACTCGTACGATCAAGTATTGCTCACGTGAATAATTAAATATTGATAGTTGAACCAATATTCCTAGCATGAGCAAATATTTCTCGATTGAGCAAATATTGCTCGTTTCATGAATTATTGGGAGCGCGAACAAATAAAATATAAATTTAAAATATTAGTAGCTGGACCAAATATAATTAATTATAATGTTGATTGTTGGATCAACATAAAAAATATTGGCGTTTGATTCTGTTCAGAATTATGCTTTGAAGAGCATTTGATTCAAAACCCAAATTTTGATTGATTGCTGATCAATTGATGATTTACTGAAAATCAATCATTGAGCGAGAGAGGGACCGGTTACATGGGATGATGGCCCGACCATGTAATGCCCAGGTGCTCGAATGAGCATGTACCAAAGTCCTTTTGAAGACCAGTTGGTGAAAGGATGATTAAATGCTGGTTTAATCATTTATTGAAATAGTGCTCGTCTGAGCATTAGGAAATAAAACCTAATTATGGAGAAGTGAGGTACCGATCAAGAGGGCATGGAACCTTCCCTTAGTGTTCGTGGGACCGACTGACGGTCGTTTGATTAAATTCCAAACTAGTTGGAAAAAGTTTGAACCTAATATGAACAAATTAGGTCAAATTATGAAGATGTGTGGGACCGGCTCCTTGCAAGCCAAAGGTCCGACCCTGGTAGGTCAAGGTGACATGCCTGTGTCACCATAGTGTTCTTGCCTCAGTCCTGAGAATTTTGGTATTTTCTGGTGCACGTTTGAGTAATATTTTGGATTTTCAGAAGAGTTTGATCTTGACTGAAACTCCCAATTTTGCTTGAATGAGCAAGTAGGACATTGCTCGTGCGATCAATATTTTGAGAATATTAAAAAAATAATATTTTAATATTTGCCGTGAGTAGCCTAGTCGGTCATGTGACCATTTAACTTTTTGGCTTTTTGCTAGTTTGAGCAATATTGGTGAAATATTGAAAAACTAGGGTTTTTGCTCAAACGAAGGAGTTTCATGAGATGAAGGAAATAATAATGATAATAAAATAAGGAATCATAAGGTGTGGGACCGGCCACGGCTAGGGCATGGCCGGCCGGCTAGTAGGCCTGGTCCCGTGACACCTTTCCCTATTTTTAATTATTTTTCATCGTGTGAAGGAAATATGGAGAAACTGAGAGTTTGCACAAATGAAGGAGTTTTCATGAGATTAGGAAAAATAATAAAATAAGATAAAATAATGGTAAGAGGCGTGGGGCCGGCCACGGCGTCATGACCGGCCGGACTGTGGGCCCGGTCCCCTAGGCGCCTCTTTTATTATTTTATTTATTATTTTGTCTTCACTATTTTGCATAGGTTTCCTCGTTTGTCCATATTTTTGAGTTTTCGTTCGTGCACTCGGGTGCTCGTTCGTGTATTATTGTTAAGTACACTTGCACCATTTTCTTGGGGCTTACTCGGTGATGGTCCAGATGCCCGTACGTTGAATATTTATTACTAACCCATGCAATTCTGCTGGGAAAAGCCATGAATTGAAGTAACGAAATATTATAAAGAACGTAAAATGTTTTCTAGGAATTCAATTGATGAATCTAGCGACTAGAAATAATTAATTGACGGCTCTATACTAGCACTTTGTCTAGGAGCATTAATTGTTCGAGAATTGAGCAATATGAGCTAATTAAAGCGTCATATTTTGTATAGTCAGGGAAAACATTATTACATCCTGAAGACGTTATCGCTCTATACTAGCAGGAAAGTTGTCTAGAAGCCGTCCAATCGTTAAGATTCTATACATATGCCTTTTATATAGTCAGGGAAAACATTGTTACATCCTGAAGACATTATCGCTTTATACTAGCAGGCAAGCTGTCTAGGAGCCGTCCAATCGTTCGATTCTATATAAAAGTGATTACTGAAATTGTTCAGTATTAATGAAATATGTCGTGGTCTCAATTGAGAGACTGCATATTCATATATGCTCTGAGAGGCAATACACTCAGTCAGAGATTCTTATGGATGATCTGAGAGGCAATACACTCAATCAGAGACCATCGTGGCATAAGTATTCATGCTTAAACGAGAGACATGAGTCTCAATATTTGTCTGATTACTGGATCAAGAATATGCAAGGTTATGATTTTATGATTTTAGCCTTTGTCATAAATCCACCATCAACGTTAAGTCCCCTGCTTAGTGAGGCAGTCATGTTCCTCGGTCAGCACTGATGGTGATTTTTTAGCCATAGACGAAATAAGTAATTGAGCTTAGTCGTAAAAGAATGTTACCGGATTTTCGATTTGCTCCAATGATGTCACGTACGAGCAATTTCCGAGATAAAGATCCTGGTAGTACGATAGAGCATCGTCTAACGAGCGTAAATTGGTGGGGAACCGCTGATTTGGGTGGTGGAATGTCTAGTCTTGGTCGGTTTAGCACTTACGGGCCTACTGCTTGAAAGAGAAAACCATCGTCCCACCAATTTGTTGGTCTTCGAAGCACCAATATGTATCACCAACTGCGGTGAAATTGTTTTCGTCGATATTCTGAATCCCCAAATGACTTGTGGAGGATCCAAATAAGTCTTCACGTTGAATCATCTTGATAGCTACATGAAATCTTCACTTTATGATTGAATTGATGAAGATCCATGTGGATAAATGAGGAATTTCGTCATAATTCGTCATCAGAAAATTCAGAAGTTAGGTCTTGGTTAAAAATGATGTAGTATCTTCATGCGATGTCCGTTTTTGACGATCTACCCCAACTTTTTGATTCTCATGAAATTTCCTAGCTTTAGCAGAGAAGATTTTTGAGGTTTGAGCTCGTTTAAGGGTTGAAATCGATGAAACAGTAAACTTCCAGGAAGTCTTCAGATTTTTTTTTTTAGCTGTTATGTAGTTTGATGCTTCAGTCACATATTTTTGCTTATTCGTCCAATTGCTGTTGTTGATGGTGGATTTTCATTTAAGGTTAAAATTGTAAAGCCAGAAAATTATGCGCTAACATCTTGTAAAAGATAAAGCCATTAATAAGTGTTGAATACTTCTTCACTTTACTAATTCACCTAGAATGGAGCATGTGACAACAATCCCATTCTGTGAATTAAATACACGAAATTCATCCAGGTTGGAGCATGTAGCAACAATACCATATACCCTGTGAATTTACAACATTATTAATTAATGCGTAACCAACCTTGTATTTCCTGTACTCATTATCAGTGCGGCATGACGACTGAGTGTTGCTCTCAGCAGAGCAACACGAATCTCCAAGCATTATAATGAAAGCATGTACGAAATACCCGTACAGGTTGCAACTCTCGGTGTGTTATACTAGCCCGATTGAGCAACTCTCGGTGTGTTATACTAGCCCGATTGAGCATCCGGACTGTCAGTATCAGTATGGAAATGATCACGATCATCCAACTTCATCAACATGATTGGATGGCCCAGATCAATTCCATAACCCCCAAGCAGGTATGGAATATTCGTTGCTGAACCAACGCGGGCCCCGCATGGTCGGCCTCCCCAAAAGATTGGTATAGCTTGCCAAAACGTCCAAACCAGAGCAGTATGGACGGAAAACCCTAAATTGGGGTTTGCGGCACATTACATGTGTCGCAAAACAGTCTCAACCATCCATCTTCGCAGGTATAAATGGAGAGTGTAGATGTAGATTCAAAGGGTCCAGAGCATGTCAACACAATCACCGTGGGCCCGCCTACATACCTGACCGATCGGTCAGGACCAACCATGGTTGGTCGTCCCGATTCGTACGCCCGAATAGAGCATGACGCACAACCGTGAAACCCAAAATTAGGGTTTTTGAGCATCACGAGCGTCCATCTTCTCCGGCACGAATGGAGGGTCCAAGATTAGATTAAGCAGTCCGGTCATACCGACATGACCACCGTGGGACCCATCTATCCCCTCACCCGATCGTCCAAGGCATACCATGCCTGGTTATCCCAAATCGTCCGCCCAAACTAGCGTGGTCACACTTCCCGATTGCAAACTAATCTCGACCACTCAACTTCGCCGGACGATTTGAGTGGCTTAGATCACGTTTTCATGGGACAGTCAGGTATAGGCGTGAACACCAGCCTACCACCTACACGCCAGACCAATCGTCCAAGACCGACCAAGATTGGTCATCTTGGAACGCGCGCCCGAAGTTGGCACGATGCGCGGCTTTTGCGGCACTAGTTTTCTGTCGCAAACTAATCTCGACCACTCAACTTCGCCGGACGAATTGAGTGGCCCGGATTACACTCTCGTGAGATAATGGGGTATAGGCGCCTACACCGTCATGCCGTCTACACGCATGTACGATCGGCCTGGCCAAAATCGTATCCCAAGCTTGGATTCGACCCGGTGAAGAGGGATGCTTGCGCACCTCTTCTAAAACCCTAATTTCATTAACGGTCGCGAGATGAGTGTCTCAAAGATCATCTCGTCCGTCCAACTTCACCGCTTGGTTATACAGCCCAGTCGGGAGTTAATTGGTCGGTGCGGCGTCATGGTGATCACCATCCGTCACTCTACCACACCATGTGGTCGGTTAAGGGAGGATTTGCTTGCGCAACTTCCAAACCATCACATGAAGTAGGAGGCTGGACATGAGGCTATTTTGAGACGCTCAAACAACGATGCTTCATACATGCCGAGTATACTCGATGCGCATAGACTGCGCATAGAATACACACGATACTTCACAAGTATCGACTTCTGAATAACGCAGTTATTCAATTTAGCATTATATGCTACTTTTTGTGGGTCCCACGATCCACACATTCCGGACATCAATCATGTCACAAACCGGGGATACATACGGGGGTATTGGTCTCGGCGGTTTACGGCGTGCGGCCGCACAACGCGCCATCACAAGAACGTGTCAGGAAGTCATGGACGGTTAAGTGATGATGGGAGAAGTGGGCAAGCCTGGTCGTGTGACACTAACACATTACTCCACTACTCCATCACTCCACTTTCTCCACTTCCCACGAGATACGAGGATTAGGATAAACGACTTATATAAATAGGTTCTCCATCCTATTTTTAAAAAAAGACAAGACAACAGAGGCAAGTGTTGATACAATCGTATTCAAATACCGGAACTGATAGCTTACACCCTGCAAGCCGCCTCAAACTTTCTCGATACAAGTCATACATAGCCAACACCTTCACATTCTCAACACCTTCTTCGCTTTCCTCCCTAAGATCAACCCCATCTCCTTCACTTTGTGACCGAAACAAGTCCGGGAACGACCATTTCTTGGTTTAGGGCGGACTTGCACAGATTGATTTCTCGAATCTACAAGCACTCCCGTGCAGTGCATTTGTTTAAGGTTTAGACTCATTTCTCATCCACACATCCCAAATTACCAAAACCGGCAGAAATAGTTTTCACCCATAAACAATTGGCGACCACGGCGGGAGGTTAATCTCTCGGTTGTAAAGTCAATTTCTTTAAAATCCGATTCAATTTTATCAATTTCGAAAAGGGTAGATCTTAGGACCAATTCAATCATCAATCCATTTCAAGATGGTAGAACTTAGGTCTGGATCAGCAATCAATTCTGATTGAGCTAGTGTGGATAACACTCCCGGTGTCGATGTACCTGTCAGTGGAGCTACCGTGGTCAATACATCTTATGGAGCCGTCACTTCTACCACCAAAGCCGGAAAGCGGGAGATGTTCCGATAAGTGTAACACCTCCCATCACTGTGAGCGCAGCAGCCGCAAAATCCCGGCATCTCATCAAGTGTAACATCTCTGGTAGTCACCAGAGCAACAACTTCTACTCCTTCATCAGGACGAGGAGCCGGAGGGACGAGAGGAGGACCATCCCCCATTACCATTGCAGAGTTGATGGAGAAGCAGGAAGTTCTTGATAAGACTCAAACGGATATGGCCGCAACTCAGAGAGAGGTACTCACTTTTCTTAAGACATTAACTGATCGATTGCCACAAGAGCCGCGACAGCCCCTGGAGCAAAAAGGAACGCATTCAACGCACCGGAGAAGGTACTTCAGCGGCGCGGACCTCCATGTACTTGATCAAAGAAGCGACATCAGATATGAGCGGTCCTGTCATGGAGACTCCTACACTGGGGACTGATCCTCACAACGATCCTCCTCAAGTCAATAGTTTCACTATGAACCAGAGGTCGGTGGATCGGGAAGCGGTTTCTCTAGTGGGAAGTTTATGAGAACTTTCACACCTCTCGAAGAATCAGCGCGCGGAGACGTTTTGCTGCAATCAACCATAGGAAGGTCACGACCGTGCCCTACATGTCACCGCACGCATCAAGGATTCAGAGTTCAAGACGACCCTTATCTACACAGGAGCATCTTCGAATGTGATTACTCTCAAGACTCTCAGGACATCCAAGGTTCTCCCACGCAAGGTCGTACGGAAGCCTACCACAATGACGGACTTCGAGGGAAACCAAACCAGCACATACGGGAGAAGCTCCGTGGAAAGAATCAGACAAGTTCGTTGCGTCCCACTCCCCACGTGGGCGTCAATTCAGGAAGAAGACCGGCTTGCATCATTGAGGGCTAAAACCCACGATGCATATTTGCTGACGAAACATTCTTCTCCATCTTGTGAAGCCACGACCCACGTTCACACGAAGAGGGAACGAACTTTTGTGGCGAGTCGTGACCAGAAAGGCAAAACGGTATACCGACACTGCCATTATCAATTAGCAGGGGAGACTGTTACCCAGTCTCTCCACCCAATGGAATGCTACAACAAAGAACGAACCACAATAACAAGTGTTAGATGCTCCACAACAGCTGCAAGATGGCACCAACTCCACAACTGATGAGATTGAAATCGTTGAGGAATCTCCTAGGCCTATCTCCATCAGCTCAACCTTGTGTACGGATAAACGCACAAAGCTCGTGGAACATCTCAAAGAGTACCAGGACATATTCACTTGGAGATATGAAGAAATGCCGGATTTAGATGAAAATTGGTCACCCATCATCTACATGTCATACCTGGATCCAAGTCGGTTAAACAGTTGTAGTTCAGACACGAGGAAAATGGATAGATCGGGTGATGCATAGACTTCGAGACTTGAACAGTGTCTTTGCTCCAAAAACGATCCTCCTCTACCTGACATCGACATGTTAGTAGATGCAACCAGCGGACACGGCATGTTCTACTCCATGGATGGATGCAGCGGCTACAACCAGATAAGGATGTACGAGCATGATGCAAGTAAGATAGCTTTTCGAACTCCTCTCGGAAATTTTTATTATACCATACTGCCATTTGGTTTAAAGAATGCCGGTGCAACGTATCAACGCTCTATGACGGCAATCTTCCACTGGAGCCGATACCTCAAGGGAGCAGCCTCAAAAAGATAACGATGTCCACACGTCATATCGAGCAAGATCCGGCGAGTCACTCTATCAGACAGTGGTCGAACAAGATCCGGGCGAGTCACTTTATCAGACAGTAGTACATGTCTATCATGCTATGTTGGAGAATCCGCGCTTTTGGTCATCCTCTGGAGCTGTTGAACGCTCATCTACAACAATATATGCCTTGATAGAAAGAACCAGGCCTGCCGGTAATGAAGAGACTCATAATGTTTGTAGGGGCATATATCTCACCAACAGCGATACAACCTTGACCTTCCGTAAGCGGTTCCACAAGCAAAGAAGAGGAAAACCACCGAGATACAACATCATGCGCGTCCGTCAACTCCAACTCCAACTCCAGTACCACATGCACGACTCCCACAATGATGAAACAATGTCCAAAATATTACATATCTGGCTCGACAACAACCACTACGAACAAACCATGTAAACCACGCTTGGGGACTGAGGCTCAGCATGAAGTTCCTTCACCGTCAGTCAAGTAATTCTTCAACATGAGAGAGATGGTCAGTTAAGAAGCATGGAATTCGCAAGGGTAAATCGAACTGAAGAGGGAAACACTTCAACACTCCCTATAGCAGAAGCTGCTTCAATGGTCTATTCAAGAGCCGCCTCAACGCTCTCTCCGGTACCCACGTTCGCTTCAGAATCCTTCTTCAACACTCTCTCCGTGATCCACCTCAACGTTCGCACCGAAACCACTTTAACATCCTCTCGAGCCGTTTCAACACTCAAGATGCATCAATAATCTGCGCTCTGGTCAAGTTATCTTTGATGTACTCATTGCTCAACATACGTCTCATCCATCCTTCATGAGGGCCCAGTGGAGCATGAAAAACCTTGAAGTCGATAGGAGAAGGGTTATCTTGTGGAACGGATATTTTCATATAGTTGAAAGAGCGCAGTGAACAAATCATCATCAATGTTCGGCATATCTTTGAAGCTGTCAACACCTCCTGACTTGGCACCAGCATTATCCCCAGAAGACATCTCAACATGAGTTCCTTTCTTCATTCTACAATAAAAGACATGAGTCAGTACTTGTATAAAAACGCGTGAGATGTGTAGTCACACACGACAGAACACACATTCACGTTGGAGTACACAAGGCTGGTATTGGGTCCAAACACCGGTATTGATCAAGTCACAAGTCCGGTATTGCTCAAGTTTCAAGTCCGGTGTTGATCAAGTCACATGTCCGGTATTGATCAAGTCAAAAGTCCGGTCTTGCTCAAGTCTCAAGTCCGGTGTTGATCAAGTCACAAGTCCGGTATTGGTCAAGTCTCAAGTCCGGTGTTAATCAAGTCACAAGTCCGGTATTGCTCAAGTCTCAAGTCCGGTGTTGATCAAGTCACAAGTCCGATATTGCTCAAGTTTCAAGTCCGGTGTTGATCAAGTCACAAGTCCGGTATTGCTCAAGTTTCAAGTCCGGTGTTGATCAAGTCACAAGTCCGGTATTGATCAAGGCACAAGTCCGGTATTGCTCAAGTTTCAAGTCCGGTGTTGATCAAGTCACAAGTCCGGTATTGCTCAAGTTTCAAGTCCGGTGTTGATCAAGTCACAAGTCCGGTATTGATCAAGGCACAAGTCCGATATTGCTCAAGTTTCAAGTCTGGTATTGATCAAAGTCACAAGGCTGGTATTCGAATAAAATAGGCGTACGCAGCAGGGCCGGTTTTCAGTCGAAACACAGGGTCAACGTTCGATCGAGCACGCGGCGGGTCCCACTTGATCCCGGCCCCAGTTGGTCGAAGCGCATACACGCCCGTCCCCAATCAAATCTCTCTCCAGAAGAAGGCGTTTCAGCTCCAACACTTCAACGCTCTCCCGGGCCTGCTCCAGAAGCTGCTTCAACGCTTTCTACAGAACCCACATTTATGTTTGATCACACAAGGTTCATTTAAAAAAAAAAAAAAAAAAAAAAAAAAAAGCTTGCTCACATCGGGTCCCACGTTCGAGCAAAGCAAACAGCAAGGCCGGTGTTTGGTCAAAGCATCAAGTCCGGTGTTTAGTCAAGCTAGCTGGGTCGGTGTTTGATCGAAGTAGCAAGATGACACTCGAGCAAGTACATCAACCGTACGGTCAAAGTAGGCACAGGACATGGCCGACGTTTGAAACATATACACGGTGGTCCCGCGTTTGATCGAAGCATGCACATCTGCCCATGTTCGAATCAAGCATGCTTACATCGGGTCCCACGTTCGATCAAGCAGACGCAGCGGACCCACGATTAACCAAAACAGGCACATCAAGCCCACGTTCGATCAAGCAGGTGCAGTAGCCCCACGAACGAAAAAGGCGTAACAGTCCATCGAAGCAAGCAAGGCCGATATCACGCTAGGGGAACACTCGCCTGGACACCTCTTGAACGTGACATGCTCCAAGGACAGGATGACCCGTCTCTCCTGGTAACATATAACTTTGTCTCATAAGCTTTGTCTTTAACTGTCATCATCTCATGCCTACCCCACAATGGTGTAACCATTACGTGCTAGGAAGGGGACTTAATGTTGATGGTGGATTTTCATTTAAGGTTAAAATTATAAAAGCCAGAAAATTATGCGCTAACATCTTGTAAAAGATAAAGCCATTAATAAGTGTTGAATACTTCTTCACTTTACTAATTCACCTAGAATGGAGCATGTGACAACAATCCCATTCTGTGAATTAAATACACGAAATTCATCCAGGTTGGAGCATGTAGCAACAATCCCATATACCCTGTGAATTTACACCATTATTAATTAATGCGTAACCAGCCTTGTATTTTGTGTACTCATTATCAGTGCGGCATGACGACTGAGTGTTGCTCTCAGCAGAGCAACACGAATCTCCGAGCATTATAATGAAAGCATGTACGAAATACCCGTACAGGATGCAACTCTCGGTGTGTTATACTAGCCCGATTGAGCAACTCTCGGTGTGTTATACTAGCCCGATTGAGCATCCAGACTGTCCGTATCGATCGATCCGAAATGATCACGATCATCCAACTTCACCAAAGATGATTGGATGGCCCAGATCAATTCCATAACCCCCAAGCAGGTATGGAATATTCGCTGCCGAACCAACGCGGGCCCCGCATGGTCGGCCTCCCCAAAAGATTGGTATAGCTTGCCAAAACGTCCAAACTAGAGCAGTATGGACGGAAAACCCTAAATTGGGGTTTGCGGCACATTACATGTGTCGCAAAACAGTCTCAACTATCCATCTTCGCAGGTATAGATGGAGGGTGTAGATGTAGATTCAAAGGGTACAGAGCATGTCAACACAATCACAGTGGGCCAGCCTACATACCTGACCGATCGGTCAGGACCAACCATGGTTGGTCGTCCCGATTCGTACGCCCGAATAGAGCATGACGCACAACCGTGAAACCCAAAATTAGGGTTTTTGAGCATCACGAGCGTCCATCTTCTCCGGCACGAATGGAGGGTCCAAGATTAGATTAAGCAGGTCCGTTCATACCAACATGACCACCGTGGACCCATCTATCCCCTCACCTGATCGGCCAAGGCATACCATGCCTGGTTATCCCAAATCGTCCGCCCAAACTAGCGTGGTCACACTTCCCGATTGCAAACTAATCTCGACCACTCAACTTCGCCGGACGATTTGAGTAGCTTAGATCACGTTTTCATGGGACAGTCAGGTATAGGCGTGAACACCAGCCTACCACCTACATTCCAGACCGATCGGTCAAGACCGACCAAGATTGGTCATCTTGGAACGCGCGCCCGAAGTTGGCACGATGCGCGGCTTTTGCGGCACTAGTTTTCTGTCGCAAACTGATCTCGACCACTCAACTTCGCCGGACGAATTGAGTGTCCCAGATTACACTCTCGTGAGATAATGGGGTATAGGCGCCTACACAGTCATGCCGTCTACACGCATGTACAATCGGCCTGGCCAAAATCGTATCTCAAGCTTAGATTCGACCAGGCTGAAGAGGGATGCTTGCGCACCTCTTCTAAAACCCTAATTTCATTAACGGTCGCAGATGAGTGTCTCAAAGATCATCTCGTCCGTCCAACTTCACCGGCTTGGTTATATAGCCCTGGTCAGGAGTTAATTGGTCAGTGCGGCGTCATGGTGATCACCATCCGTCACTCTACCACACCATGTGGTCGGTCAAGGGAGGATTTGCTTGCGCAACTTCCAAACCATCACATGAAGTAGGCTGGACATGAGGCTATTTTGAGATGCTCAAACAGCGATGCTTCATACATGCTGAGTATACTCGATGCTGTACCTGCATAGAATACACACGATACTTCACAAGTATCGACTTCCTGAATAACGCAGTTATTCAATTTAGCATTATATGCTACTTTTTGTGGGTCCCACGATCCACACATTCCATACATCAATCATGTCACAAACTGGGGATACATACTGGGGTATTGGTCTGGCGGTTTACAGCGTGTACCGCACAACGCGCCATCACAAGAACGTGTCAGGAAGTCATGGACGGTTAAGTGATGATGGGAGAAGTGGGCAAGCCTGGTCGTGTGACACTAACACATTACTCCACTACTCCATCACTCCACTTTCTCCATTTCCCACGAGATACGAGGATTAGGCTAAAAGACTTGTATAAATAGGTTCTCCATCCTATTTTTCAAACAAGACAAGACAACAGAGGCAAGTGTTGATACAATCGTATTCAAACACCGGAACTGATAGCTTACACCCCGCAAGCCGCCTCAGCTTTCTGATACTAGTCATACATAGCCAACACCTTCACATTCTCAACACCTTCTTCGCTTCCCTCCCTAAGATCCACCCATCTCCTTCACTTTGTGACCGAAACAAGTCTGTAACGGCCATTTCTTGGTTTAGGCCAGACTTGCACAGATTGATTTCTCGATCTACAAGCACTCCCGTGCAGTGCATTTGTTTAAGGTTTAGACTCATTTCTCATCCACACATCCCAAATTACCAAAACCGGCAGAAATAGTTTTCACCCATAAACAGCTGTGAATTTTGGATATGTTGTAGACAACATTCATACGAAGTGGATGACATATGACCCATCCCTAGATTATTAACCAATTGCTCCCAACTTGTCTCTTTGTGCAGGACAGTGTAAAATCGTCTCAGACGAGCTTGTTGCAAAACACCCTTTTTGCGTCTTTAGACCATTTGCTTGTGTCTTGAGCGCTTGATGAAGGATGTTGATGATGTTAATCACTTACATTCTGAATTTTTTGATTGCCCTTTGAATTCCATATTTGAAGCACTCCAATTCATATAATCGTCACATCATGTGTGAAACGACGAAATAGAGGATGATGAAACTGATAATGGTGACATGAGCAATATTGTAAAGCAAAATGGTGATGCGTATGTCTCTGCATATCAGGTTTGTGAATATGTTGGTCTTTGGTACCGTTCAAGTTATTTCACATAATAATCAGGCTCGCGGATTTCTATCTGTTTGATTTGTTGATTACATTGTGAAACAGAGATACAACTCTTAGATATATTTCTTGATTGAGCTCGATTTATTAGTTGGTGCTCTCAGAATTATATTGGAGTTAGTCCATACAGATTGCTAAACGAAATATTGGGTGAGGTTGTTAGACCCCCGCTTTTTCACGAGCCTCCTCCCATTAATTAAAAAGACTTATCGATGAGTATGGGGTGAGGAGCAACAAAACGCGTTGGATAAATCAAAGAATGCCTGACCCTCCCATATGTATTACGCCCACCTGTTGCAGGGGAACCCTTATATCTATACGTGGCGAATACGGATAAGGAAATCGGTGCAGTTTTAGTATAAGACATGGGGAATAACAACTTAACACCCATATACTATGTTAGCCGGAAACTTCGGGACACGGAACTAAGATATTCCCCAGTTGAAATATTATGTCTCCCACTAGTGTTGGCAGCACAAAAACTGAGGCACAATATGTTGGCACATCATACATATGTTGTAGCTTCGGCTAACCCGATTGCGTACTTCGCAACGACAACTATCCCATCCGGACGAATGGCTAAATGGTCCATATAGTTGATCGAGTTTTCTCTTAGACCCGTTAATTACCAAGGGGGATACGAGGACAAGCTATCACGGATTTATTGGCAGCTTCGTCCATACAGTTCAAATGGCCTGATTTGAATCAAAAGAAACTCTTCCAAACCACATAACAAATCTACAAACAATAAAAATGTTAGGATCAAAATATTTAACCACTTTTCTAGAGTTTTTTCAAAATCATAGTGAAGATGACATAAGCTTAACAGGATCCATAGATCCAACCATTTTCCAATGATTTTTTTGAAGTAAAAGTAACATAGGTAATAGAGGTAGCAGTTACAGTAACATATGTAACCTGAATAAACTAAGTTGATTATCCTAAACAGGAATCGGTTTAGGTCGGTCTGGGTTTTCATACAAATCGGTCTTCTGGAACTTATGATACTGGTGTCTTTGTTGTCATAGTAGATGCTCGTGTCTGTGTCTAAAAATGTCTTGTTTCTGAAGGAGTCTGAATCAGAACCGGAGGAAACTTGAGATCTGTTGTTGTTGTTATTGTTGGAGATGCAGCTGATGTAGTCTTTGAAAGTGATACTGCCTAAAACTTAGTTGATGTTGGTATCACTTCTACTAAAGAGTATAATTTCTGGATTGAAGAATCAATAAGGATTTACAAGAAAAAAACATGAACTTCCACAGGACCTTGAAAAATTCCAACTCCAAATCTGAGAAACGTCACTTTTACCAACAAAACAAAAGCAAGTATTGAAAGCACTATAAACTGATAAATGACTCAAACTGCAAACAGACAAGAATCCTAAAAAAGTTCTAGAAATTGAAATCTAAATCTTGAACTTGATAGAGTTAATAGACTAAGAACTATCCTAGAAATCCAAAAGGGTATGATAAATCAAACCCGGGAAGGACAACAGAAGCTAATGGAACAGCTGAAAAACTAAATCTATATACCTAGAAAACGAAATAAAAAGTAATTGCAGAATGAAAGTGAAGATGATAGAGAGGATTAAAGAGGAGATCGTCAAGTTCAGTATTTTTTGGTTTCTCTTTATCTCGTCAAGTTTAAGTAAGCACTCGTATAAAGTATTACCATGGTCATATGTAACTTGTGAATCGTGTTTCATTTTTATTTATTTATTTATTATTATATTTTTTAATTAGAATTTATTATTATTATTATTCATCGGTAGCAGGTAGCCTAGCAACAAACTGGGCTCCTACACCTTTTTGAATCACAATACCAAGTCTATAAAAAAGGGAGTTACAAAACTTGTAATTAGCATCACGACTAAGGAGACAGTTTCGTAACCTCTTTTATTATTATTATTATTATATAAAATTTACACAGATTTGGTTGGTAGTCGGGTAATAAGTTGTGGGCCTACACAAATTAATAATTATACGACATGATAATAATAAGTAATATTGCAGGAATTAACATGGAAGGTAGAGTTAGCTTGCCCCCCTTGTGGCACAATCTCCCCCCCCCCCCCCTCCCCTCCCTTGGCTAGGTTACCCATTAGGCTCGCTGGTAGGCTAGCACGGCAACCTGTTCAATTAATATATTAGTACGTTGTTGGAGCTTAGCTTGTTAGGCTTCCAACTAGTTAATGTAATACTCTTTATCTAATAATAAAAAAAAAATTCATTTATTTATTATTATAACAAAATATTTTTATTATTAATATATAAATTTATTTATTATTATTATTATTATAAAAATAAAGCAGAAAAGTATTTACACAGGGTTGGCTGGGAGTCTAGCAACAATCTGCGCTCCCACGCCTTTTTGAATAGCAATACCTAGCCTATAAAAGAGAGAATCACCAATCTTATGGTTGGCATCATAACTAACTAAACAATTCCTTAATCGTTTCAGTAAAGAAATAGTGTCGACTCCGAGTTCACCTAAAGTAGTAAAATCCAAAACACCGAAACCATACCCATGAGTCACACATTTGTCGAGATATTTAGTGCACTTACGAGTGACCGCCGCAGCAATAGCATGCCCTGGTATAAAATTGCGAGTCCTAGCACTTGTGAAGGGAGACTTACCCGTGACATCGAAGCAAACATCCTTCCCATCTTCCCAATTATACACAAGAATATCAGCGGGTTTCAAAGTATCCTTCCCAAAGATACTTCCTTCCTTGCTGCTACACCAGCTTTATAAAGCATATCCTCAAGAACATCTCTAACCACATCGTGCCTAAATTTGGGACCCAAATCCTTAGCGCAGTGTACCGCATGATCTCCAAAGATATCCATGGCATGATTACAACTGGGACACAAACTTTCTTTGGCAAAGAATGGGATACCCAGCTCATACATGAGCACGAATCAATCAAGCGTGGCGCAACTGCCTGATTAAGCCCACTAATTGGGATGGCCTTTAGAAATTCCATCGCATGTTCAACTCTATTGCACTGCCACAGAATGGCATCTCGCTCAGTTAAGTTGTAGTTGGTAGGAATTCGTTCCTTGACAACACCAAAGTAAACAACTTCCAGGGACTGCATATACTTGGGGGCAGCATCATTGATGTTGAAGTTGGGTAATCCACAAGCTTGAGTGAACGACTGCAAAGCATGCTGAAATATATGGCCATGTTCTGTATCTGCTGGTAACCACATGATATTATTTTGAAAATAATGAGTTTGTGCTAGAGAGGCTAAGTAGCAATACTTACCAGTATCTGCCATGGTATGAACACCTAAACCTCCATATTTAATTGGCAAAGTGGCAATACGATGTTGAACCAAACCAAAGCCCGCACCATCACCCACAATTAACTGTCGCAAGTACTGCATAAGATTGGTATCAAAAACTGAGGTAGTTGCTTGCAAAGCCAAAGGACTAGTGGTACGGAGTGCAAAGTAAAGTCTGGAGACACCGCTGCTATTACGTAATAGAAGAAGCTCACTCTGTTGGTCTTGGAGTTTCCTAACTTTCTGCATTAGCTATAAAGTTTTATCAACCCCGCTCATAACTAAATCGCTGCAATATTGCATATCTAAACTGACATGCCCTCCTAGAAGTTTGACTCCACCTGCTGGTTTACCAATATGTGCTGGAAAAACACTTGCCTCATCTCTCCTGGGGTCAAATGCTGGCCAAAAGATCTATGTCTTGTGATGTTAAGATATAAGCCTCTATAGGGACCTTCCTCTTGTATCATTCTCAAAGCTTTAGACACTTCCAATGTATCACCTGTTAAAGTCATCATCTAAATACCATGCATGAAAATCAAGGGTGCAATGAGAAGCAATTTTTTCCGCCAAAGGATGTAAAGCTAAAGCAAACAACAGGGGACCAAGTGGGTCACCCTGTTGAACACCTTGTGAAGATGAGAGCACTGAGTCATTATAGTATAATCTGGCTGGGGTTGAGTAACAAAACTCTACCCATCTGGAGATGCTAGGGCAATATTTTCTGACTTCTTTAATCATGGTAGATCTATCCACCAAATTGAAAGCATTAGAAAAATCAATCAACAACATGGTCTTAGTGTTGTCTTTACCTTTCATGTCCATTAACCTGTTTGTTGAATGCAAAATCCCTTCACCACCACAAGGGATGCCTACACCAAATTGGTATGTGCCTAAATATGTGATTAAATCTTTGCAGGCAGATGTTGCAGCTAATTTAGCACACAGTCTTCTCCAAATGGTCCCAACTGCAATGGGCCTTAAACCACCACCAGGTTTGAGCAATGGAATTAGGGGAGCACTAGCAACAACTTCACCAAGAACTGGAGGGCACTTAACTGCCAACCGTAAGTTTACGACACCTGCTATCGACTGTAAAAGGTCATCAACAACAGTTGCAGCATTACCACTCAGTGCATCTAATAAATGATGAGCTCTAAGACCGTCTCTTCCACATGAGGTGCCCTTAGGGAAACTACGAAGAGCAGCTAACACGTCTTTAGCATCAATTTTCAACGCAGGAGTAGGGATTTCTTCAGCAGGTATAAAAGGTGGTGGGGCAGGTGGGTGTTTTTGTCGTAGCTCATGCAAAGTGTCTGGAGTTGAGGGCGCAACACCGTTGGAGGAGAGAATACGGATGGCAGCATAGTAACGTCCGTAACTCAACTTTTTCATGCAAGCAATCAAAGTAGAATCCTGCTTCTTAAAGTTAGAATGCGCTTTCCTGGGGGATGGATGAGAGAGTCCCGGCAATTCTTGAGTCATGATAAAACAACCATTGGGTTCTTTCCATCTTGTTAGTGCCTGATTAATTGCCGAAACTTGGAGTTTCTTTCTATTGCTAGAACGAGCTTCTCTAGAACTTTTTGGCACATAAAGATGCAAGATGCACGCAGGAAGTAGGAGGAGTTGTAACCACGCAGTAACATCAGAGGGGTGGGCAAGCACATTATCAAGAGCCTTTTTCAGAGTTCTAGAAAACTGCAACCTACATGGTGGGGGAATACTTACAATTGTAGGGATTTGTCTCTGAAGTATATTATTAAGCATCTCCACTGTAATGTGCAAAGTAGCATCTCCACTGTTAAGATTGCTCGACTCTGGAGAAACATCAACATTATGATCAGTACTTATCTGTGGTTTAGTGACTCCATGAATGAGAAAATCAGCACCTAAGCCATTAAATGGACCTGCTATAATATCCACAGGGTGTAAAGGGGAGCAACAAGTCTTCTTCCAAGCATGGATACGTAAACATTTAATGCATAACCAACACTTAAAATCATTCAAAACTTTTTCCCAAGCAATAAAGCAAGCCAAATCATTACGAATCCTATCTCTACAAACCTCCATGACACTTGTTGTAGGAAAATTCCAGTCAGACAAATGTCGATAAATAGCACTTCTAGCATAACCAGTACCTCTAGTGCCATTGCCACATCCATCATAATGTTTAAAGGGACAGTGAAAATTATCCTTTTGTGAACATGGTAAGTGTAGGATCAGAATATCGCAACACCAATACCCTTGCGAAATCCATGAACGACATACTGCGAAGATATCGCAGATTGGTTATCAAAATGACGCAACGGATGACGATAGCCTGAACACGAGAAAGATGTGAAGACCTAGCGAGATTTAGGAGTGTTGCGAGATTTTAACATTTGAATACTTGCGAGAGTGTCGCAAGTCAGATCCGAAAATAAAGGACAGCTTAGCTGTCATCCACTATGTAATGCCCTATATAAAGAGCCGAACAGGCTTAAGAGAGGGAGAGATCTTTTTCGAGTGTTGAGCAAGTCATTAGGAGAGAGAAAGTCCAAAGCGGTTGTGAATCCTTTAGTTTATTTCTTTTTCATCTTGTAACATTTGTGAGATTAATCAATAAAGATTATGATTGTTCATCTTAAAATGACTTGATTGTGTGAATTCTAGTGAGGGGTGTAGTGTGGGATTTCCTGCAACTACATATGGCGCTAGAAACAGGGATTGAAGATTGATATTGTGATTGGAAAGAATTTGGAATAGTAGATAAAGAATTTCATATAACTTTCAACAACTCATCAAGATTGAAAAATGGCTAGAAGAAGACATGCATCAAAACAACCAACAACTGTTAGAAGGAGTAGGAGACTTGCTGGAGAAGGGAGAGACGAAATAGAGGAATCTTCAAGAATGAACACAAGGAAAAATGGAGAAAATCAAGTTCAACCGCCAATTCAACGTACACCAATACAAAATAGAACTGTGGATTATGACAGAGTGAGTGTACATTGTAGTAGCAGGAAATCCCACACTACACCCCTCACAAGAATTCACACAATCAAATCATTTTAAGATGAACAATTATAGTCTTTATTGATTAAACTCACAAATGTTACAAGATGAAAAGGAAATAAGCTAAAGAATTAACAACCGCTCTAAACTTTCTCTCTCTTAATGACTTGCCCAACACTCGAAAAAGATCTCTCTTCTCTTAAGCCTGTTCGGCTCTTTATATAGGACATTACATAGTGGATGACAGCTAAGATGTCCTTTATTTTCGGGGATGACTTGCGACATTCTCGCGAGTATATAAATGTTAAATCTCGCAACACTCCTTAATCTCGCTATCTTTCTCGTGTTCAGGCTGTCGTCATCCGTTGCGTCATTTTTATTTTCCATCTGCGACATCTTCGCAATGTGTTGTTTATGGATTTCGCAAGGATGTTGGTGTTGCGATATTCTGATCCTACATCTTGCCTCTTCTCATGTCTTCTCTGCGAAGGAGAGAATGTCATGAGAACTAATACTTTCAAAATGCCGCAGCTGTTCATTTTTTCATACTTTTCTGTTTTGACATGATTCTGTACTTTTACGCAAAATTTATTACACGTATCTCTTCTTCCATCCATTTCTTGACACGTCTTTTTCAACTGCCACTTCTCAACCGTTCATATCTACTCTTCGCATTAAATGTGTTTGCCTTTTCGAGAATCCTTCTCTCTATATATATCTTTCTTACTCCTCTCTTCTTCTTTTTTACTCTCCTTCTTGTTTTCTCTGCAATTTTTTCTTCTTCATCTCTTCGTAACTTCCGCTTCTGCTACTGTAAATCTTCTTTTTTTTACTTTATTTGATCTTCAATCTTCTCTTCATTCCCATACTCTGAAGATTCCTCCAGTTGGTCGCAGATATGAAAGTCTTCTGGAAAAAGTTCAGAAAGATTTTGAAGAGAAAGGTTTCATATTATCCACTATTCCCAATCAAGAATCTAAATCCATTCTTTATGCCAAATTGTTTGTTGATCATCATTGTGATGATCGGAAAATCATAATTTTGCTAGGTCAGATTCTCGCTGGCCTTCCCATTCCTCTCTATGACCCTGATCTTCCCCTGTTTTATGAAATTCTTTTTCATGCGAAATTCTCGCGAGCCATCTACCAATTGAGCGGGGATTGTATCCGCTTAATGCTTGAATTCGCCAACCGGGGTGCTGGTAAGGGGTCTCTTTACCCAAAAGAAGTCATGGATCCTGAATTTGTGGACTTAGAGATATGCGCTGAAAAATATACAATAGAGAGCTTCTTCGAAAACTATGAGGTAATAAACATGAAGAATGATAGAACTCGCTGGGGTGCTCGTTTGAAGAGGAAAGAAAATGTTGCCAGCGATAAAATGCTTATGCAAGACATCGATTGGCATTCTGGAAAAAACAATATTCCTCGCCACTCTAAGGACGATAGGTGGTGCGTCTTTCCGCTAGCTTTGAAAGGACCTTACATTTCAGGTTCAAATGTGCTCCCTGCGAATCTCGCCAATTGTCAACCTTGGGTATTTAACTGGCCCGAGAAAGCGAAAGAGGTACACTACTTAAATTTTGCTCAGCTTATGATCTTTACTCCTTCTTATATCTGTTAATCTTGCGAAATTTTCAGATTATCAAGCTAAAAAAAAGCTACAAAAGGAATGCTAAGCCAAGTACTCTAGCGGCGCTCCGTTCGATCACGGATGAAGTAAGAAATATATTTTTTTATTATTATTATTTTTAACAATATTGTTGCCTATGTTTCTTATCTTCATTCGTGTGCGAAGGTTGGTGTTGAAGTTGTTGAAGAAGAAGAAAGTCCTGAGGTTGCGAAGGACAAAAGCAAGAGTAAGGGTCTTCTTCGCAAGGGGAAGTCCGCTGCCCCACCTTCAAAGAAACGAAAGATTCATTCCCCTTCTCCTTCAAATCCTCAATCCAGCGAAAACTCTGATGATGATACTTCTCTCACAAAGGAGAATTATCCAACTGAATCTTCTATGGCACAACTGTCCAGCATCTTCTCTGACTCCATGCAAGGGATTGGAGATGATCGTCTCTCTAGTACGTGCAAATCTCTCGCTAGTATCTGTGATGCTCCTATACTAGAGGGTGATGATTCTCTTCATGGGGTCTCCAGATCAGTGACTCCCAGCTTTCTAAATTCGCTCGGTGTCTTGGTATGTCTTTGTTCCTCTATTTCTTCATAATTTTGATTTTAAGTTATATCTTGATAATTTCTTCACTTTCTTTCACAGACCGGGAGAGCTTCCTTCGCTGTTGCCTCAGATCTTGAGAAGAGGCGCGGTATTCTCGCAAAGTAGAATCTTCAACTTCGCAAGAGAAATGAAGAATTGGAAGCTGAAGAAACTACTCTTCGCGAGAAGACCAAGCAACTAGAAGTTGATTCTTCCACTTAGAAGAATAAGATATCTAGTCTTCAAAGCGCCAACCAACAACTTTATGGTATGAGACTTTTCTCTTTTCCTTTGTTTTGTTCTCTCATTATCTTCCCTTATCTGACTTACCATTTTCGCAGACGTTTATAACCTTTCTGATGAAGCCATTCTTCTTCACTCATTCCCTGATCCTATGGATAACAATGCCTTTCTTGATCACCTCAACGATTCTTTGAATAGTTTTTCAAATAACAAGATTAAATCTCTTCCTCTAAACGAACTTCAATCCAAATTTCGCCTCTTAGAAATTGATCATAGATCTAATTTAGGCTTAGCCAACCAATTTAAATGTCTATATCTTAGTTCTAAAGAGAAAATTAATACTTTAAGGAAGAAAATCAGTGATCTCATAGATGACAAAGATCGCATCGCTAGACAAGGTGCTCAAGCATTAGCGAAATTCCAAAAGACTCTTTTTGAGGTTCAAATTGAACGGGAAGAATCCATCCTCAAAAATGCTATTCTTAGCGAAAGAGAGAATCAAATTCGCTCCCTTCTTCTCATAAACAATGACGATGAATTCGCTTGGGCTGCGAAGGTTCTAGATGACGCCAGAAATAATTTAGGTGTTAACGTTAGTCTTCAAGCTGAGCATACGGCCTTGATTAGGGATATGATTTCTGACAAAGAAGGTTGTTAATTATTCTTCTTTATTTAATTGTTTGTTTTTTATGAAGTTGTCATTAAGTTGTTGATTCATTGTCATATGTTCGCAGAGGCTGAAGAGAGATTTCGCAAAAGAATTGAAGAACTTGAATCTGAGAAGGAGCAGCTCGCAAAGGACCTTTCTTCTCGAGATGACAAATATTCTAGATTGAAGAGGCAACTACAAATTACTATTGCGAATTTCAAGAATGATGCTACTCTTTTCGCAATCAGACTATTAAGATGGTCTGTGACGATAACATCATTCCTCATTCTACATACCCTTGCCTCCTTGATGAAATCCCTAAGAATGTGCCTTCTTTGGATATCTCTGACAGCGATGCTAGCGAAGAAGAGGAATCTGATGAAGATGAAGAAAATGAAGAAGAAGAATTAAACAATAAATAGTTATGTTTTCTTCCTTCTCTTTTTGTAATATCTGTACATTCATTCTTTTAATCTTCTATTTTTGTAATCTTTTGCTGCGAGTTTCTTGGATCTTCAAATACAAGCTCTACCTTTGTTGTTCCTTTACGCACATTGTTAAAAGAACAATTCTTTTTGCAATACTGATTAATCAATACATTATCAATCTTTTTCATACTATGAGTGCGTAAATCTATCATATGAAAACAAATAACATGTTCTTATTCTATTCATTCCCATACTTGCCTCTGTTATTTGTTTCCAAATGAAAGATTAAGCAAGTTATTTTTGAATGATAACATGCCTCAATCTCGCAACTGTTGCTGTTGAATTTTTGCAAGCAAGTATTTCTTGGTTGTTTCCAAGATCCTCTTATATGTGGTCTTATTTTTCCTTCCTAGTTAAAGGTCTTACTGTGCCACCTCTTGTCATTGCGACAAAATCGCAGGACGTCTTTACACTTTCATGTAATGACCCATTGATCTTGCCTTATCATTTCTTTAGTATTATTGCCTCTGCATGATATTTTTGTTGCGACAATATGACAGCACTAAAAATTCTTGCGAACATAAAGCCCCATGACATTGCCGTCTTGCGACGAAATCGCAGGACGTCCTTACATTTTCATGTACTGACCAATTGATCTCGTCTTATCTTTGTCTTTTGTATTATTGCCTCTTCAGGATTGTCGCACAAATATGACAAGCCTAAATTTTCTTGCGAAAATAAAGCCTCATGACATTTGCGTCTTAAGACACTTATCAGCTCCCTAATGGAGGGTGCCTCCCTTATCATCTCCCTGGTTGCCCCTTCAAGGAGGCGTACTTCTGCCATACAAGGCTAGATCCTCCCATCCGGTCTTAACAACAACCAGTTGTTTCGCAGCCTCTTATCCCTTTTGCCTATAGGGCTTATGGTTACGAGACTGCACCCTAAGTGGAGTTTTCTTCGGGCCGAGTGCGGCATATGCCAAGACTTGCCAAGAATGGCCGAGACACTTCAAATGCCCCAGGCACTCTTGGCTCAACCGTGTACCTCGGCGCCTTGGTCAAATGATGACTCCTTAGAAGAGACCCTCGGTCGTCCAATCTAAGTCATAAGCTTAAATCAAAAATCCAATGTACCTCTCCTGAATGGGCTTTATTGACCCCAATTCTCCATGACTCGGGTTCCAAGGGCGGTGTAACCTTTTCCCTGAGCCATGCAATAGTACCCCCTTGTATGACGCACTTTAGGTCTTACATTTGCCTCTAGCGAAATTTTGATTTCGCGGACTAGGGTGTACGCCATAGTTGGTTCGCCTCTGTCTGATTAATTTGTTGATTCTTCTGCATATAAGTTCTTTTGTAATTTCGCAATCTCATCTTTATCATTCATTCTTCTTCTGCATATCAACTCTATTTTGCAATCTCATCTCTGTTATTCATAAGAAAAATTTTCATAATCAAATTTTTTTTTTTTTTTAAGATCAAACCAATCATACATTTTTCTTTCACCTCCCAATTTCTACTTCGGCAGTCAACAAGTACATTCATTCTTTAAGTCTCTTATTTCTGAACGTCGGAACTTGTTATACTACTTTCTCGCCTCGCATTTTTGAATTTTTCGAGTCATTTTCTTGTCTGTTGCGAAGCCTTCGCCACTTCTTATCTTCATCATATATTGGTTTCGCAGCATTTCTTCTTCTCTCTGTTCTATTACATCTACCATCAATCTTTCACGTTTTTTTTTCTTTGATGTTGAGTTTCCAATTCTTCTTCTTCGCAGCTCTTTCTTCGCAAGATTCTATATCAATTTCATAACACTTCTTTCCTTCAACCCAATCTCCTTTTATGATGCCAGCACCAGTGGGATGAGGGAACTTGATACATTGATGGAAAGTCGATGCCACACCTAGAATCTCATGTAACCAAGGTCGTCCAATCAATGCGTTGTATGGTGATTCTACATCGACTACACAGAATAAAATTTCAGAGGACAATCCTTTCAGTGAAATTCGCATATGAGCTTCTCCTTTAGGCTTATTTGCGATGACTGCGTTAAAACCATAGATTTTGTAAGTTGAAGGTATTAGATCTTCATCTTTCCCTCCCATAGTTTTATAAGTATGATAAAAAAGAATATTCACGGAACTTCCAGTATCGATCAAAATTCTGTTGATTGCCCATGAATTCTCGGCTTCATCATCTTCATCATCGCTAGGTTTTGGGTTAATCTCCAATCTTACCACTAATGGGTTGTCGTGCATTTCTCCACCCTCAGGTACTTCTTCTGCAGTAAAAGAGATAATCTGCTTTTGCCATTCCTTCAGTGGCGATGTCTTCGCAATATTCATTATTTCTCTATTATCAGCATCTCTTGCGAAAACCCTACTGAGAATGTTATCATGAAAATCTTCAATTGTCCTGTACGAATGTACGATAGAGTTACAAAACATATTCTTTGCCTTTGCTCCAACTTCTATTACAAATTTTTCTCCTTCTTTTGTTGTATTTACTCTGCGAATTTCTGGCGGTGGTGGTAATGGTTGAGACTGAGATTGATTTTTTAGAAAATGATTTAATTTCCCTTGGTCTATCATTCTGAGGATAATTTTTTTTATATTTCTGCAATCATTTGTTGAGTGTCCATGAAAATGGTGATAAGAACAAAATTCATGACTTTTATCGCTCGGGGGTGGTTCACTTCCCATGTTCCATGGTGCGGGTATGTTTTCCATCAAGATTATAGCTTCCCATATTTTCTCCACACTAGCATTCAGTGGCGGCATCTTAATTTCTTCCCATATTATCATGTGATTTCGCTGTCCTCTGTGGTAATTTTGCCTCTGACCTCCATAAGTTTCTTGTGGCTGATCAATTCTTTGAATTTTGTTATTTCCACCACGGTTATAGAAGTTTCTTTCTCTCTCAAATTCTTCTTGATCTCGACTCCCCATAGCTACTAACTTCTGCTGACCATCACCCGTTATCCTCTCTTGTTGCCCTTGCGAGGTGCTCGCGACGGTATTTATCAACTTAAGTAATAAGCTTGCATTCGTTGTTTTTGAACTTGTGTTCGCAACTGGGTATGATTCCATCTCATTTTGCTTTTCCTCAAGAGCAATGTATTCCTCCTGAAATTCTCGCAACTCAGTCATCGTGATTGTATTCTTGATTCTGAAAATTTGAATGTATAGCAAGTTGGTTGCGAACATAGCATTAATGAATGATAGAATGAGATATCTCTCATCCACTTGACCAGCCATATCACTGCACATTGTCTTCCATCTCATGGTTAGATGTTTCAAACTTTCGCCAATCCTTTGTTTTAACCCAAATACATCTTCAATGCCAGATCGCGAGGAATTGTTACTTATATACGCTCCTAAGAATGTACTCTGCAAATGGTTGAAAGATGTTATGGTATTCTTGGGTAAACCTTCAAACCACTTTAAAGATTCCCCTGTTAAACTTGATGCAAAATATTTGCACAACACATCATCATAATTTTCCCATTGTAACATACATCTTATATAAGCTTTAATGTGTTGAACGGCACAAGTTGTTCCGTCGAAAATGCTAGTTAGTACTGGTAGATTGCACTTGGGTGGTATTCCTCCTAATTGTACTTCTCGAGTAAATGAAGTCTTCGCAGCTTCTTTTATGGCTTCATCCAATTGTCTCCTGCCTCCTTCTTTTCTATTGTTTAACATTCCTCTCATCTCCGCCAGCTCTCTTAAAATTTGCTCATTTACACCAGAATTTGGATCTATGGGTCTTTTTAACGATGTTTCCCTTCTTCTGCGTTCCTCTCTACCTTGATTTTCTCGTTCATCATTTTCTTCTTGTCTTTCTTCTCTTTCTTCTCTTTCTTCTCTTTCATTAATTGCACACCGTTATATCTCTCATTTTCTATTCTTCGCTGCCTTTCAGCTCTCTTTTGTACTCTATCATATTCTTCATTAATATTACCATTGTTGCGATTTTGTAAACGCCTTCTTTCTCGATTATCATGATTGTTATGGCGACTGCCTCTAGGAGCTCTTTTTCCTCCATTTCTGCTCTCAGCCTCTCTCTTTTGCAAGCTAGACATGCTTGTTCAGCATAATGTCTCTCTATTTCTTCTTCAATTATTCGCTGATTCCTTTGAATATCTCTTCCTTGTAATATTCTCCTTCCTTCTTCCCGATTTTCTTCACCATCTTGATTATTTTGCTCTTGAGGTTGTCCATTCCCCTGATTTCTATCATTTTGTCCATTCTGGAGAATTTCAGCACGTTGGATATAACGATCTTCCATTATTTCTCTTCTTTCGCGACGTTCTTCACCTGGATTTTGTACTTCCTCTCGAGTTTCTTCATTAGCATTTTTTACAGGTTTATTTCGTTTTATTTCTTCTCGAACTGATCTTGAACTTGACCTTGTAGTGCTTCTTGACCTTCTATTATGTAATCTCATGTTTTCCATCCTCAATTCATGATTTTCCCTTGTCAAATTTGCACGCTCTTCTGCCTCTAATCGCCTTTCTTCATGTATTGTTTGTCTCTAATGCTGCGATCTCTTCATTTCCATGAATTATTCCTCCAATTACTTCTTGATCTGTCTCCTCTTGTCCATTGCCTCCTAATTGCTGCTCTTCTCCCATCTCATCTACAGAATCTGATCGCCAAGTCTGTACACTCACTCTGTCATAATCCACAGTTCTATTTTGTATTGGTGTACGTTGAATTGGCGGTTAAACTTGATTTTCTCTATTTTTTCTTGTGTTCATTCTTAAAGATTCCTCTATTTCGTCTCTCCCTTCCCCAGCAAGTCTCCTACTCCTTCTAACAGTTGTTGGTTGTTTTGATGCATGTTTTCTTCTAGCCATTTTTCAATCTTGATGAGTTGTTGAAAGTTATATGAAATTCTTTATCTACTATTCCAAATTCTTTACAATCACAATATCAATCTTCAGTCCCTGTTTCTAGCGCCATATGTAGTAGCAGGAAATCCCACACTACACCCCTCACAAGAATTCACACAATCAAATCATTTTAAGATGAACAATTATAGTATTTATTGATTAAACTCACAAATGTTACAAGATGAAAAGGAAATAAGCTAAAGAATTAACAACCGCTCTAAACTTTCTCTCTCTTAATGACTTGCCCAACACTCGAAAAAGATCTCTCTTCTCTTAAGCTTGTTCGGCTCTTTATATAGGACATTACATAGTGGATGACATCTAAGCTGTCCTTTATTTTCGGGGATGACTTGCGACATTCTCGCGAGTATATAAATGTTAAATCTCGCAACATTCTTTAATCTCGCTAGATCTTCACATCTTTCTCGTGTTCAGGCTGTCGTCATCCGTTGCGTCATTTTTATTTTCCATCTGCGACATCTTCGCAATGTTTTGTTTATGGATATCGCAAGGATGTTGGTGTTGCGATATTCTGATCCTACATACATACTTGGCAATCAGATTCTGTAGATGAAATGGGAGAAGAGCAGCAATTAGGAGGCAATGGACAAGAGGAGAGAGACCAAGAAGTAATTGGAGGAATAATTCATGGAAATGAAGAGATTGCAGCGTTAGAGGCATTGAGGCAAACAATACATGAAGAAAGGTGATTAGAAACAGAAGAACGTGCAAATATGACAAGGCAAAATCACGAGTTGAGGATGGAAAACATGAGATTACAAAATAGAAGGTCAAGAAGCACTACAAAGTCAAGTTCAAGATCAGTTAGAGAAGAAATAAGACGAAATTTGCCTGTAGAAAATGCTAATGAAGAAATTCGAGAGGAAGTACAAAATCCAAAGCGAAGAATGTCGCGAAAGAAGAGAAATAATGGAAGATCGTTATATCCAACGTGCTGAAACTCTTCAAAATGGGCAAAACGATAGAAATCAGGGAAGTAGACACCGTCAGTGGCGAAATAATCAAGATGACGAAGAAAATCAGGAAGAAGGAAGGAGAATATTACATGGGAGAGAAGTACAAAGAAATGAACGAGTAATTGAAGATGAAATTGAAAGACACTATATTGAACAAGCACATCTAGCTCGCGAGAGGGAAAGACTGAGAGCAGAAGTGGAGGAACAAGAGCTACAAGAGGCAATTCGCCAGAACAATCATGATAATCGAGAAAGGAGGCATGAGCAAAATCGCAATAATGGTAATATCAATGAAGAATATGATAGAGTACAAAGGAGAATTGAAAAGCGGCAAAGAAGAGAAAATGAGAGATATAATGGCATGCGAATTCATGAAAGAAATGAAAGAGAAGATCGCATAGAAAGGCGAGAAGAAAATATGAACAAGAAAGTCAAAACAGATATGAACGCAAAAGAAGAGAGGAGGAGCTAAAAAGACCAATGGATCCAAATTCTAATGTAAATGAACAAATCTTGAGAGAGCTAGCGGAAATGAGAGGAATGTTAAATAATAAAAAAGAAGGAGGTAGGAGACAATTGGATAAAGCTATAGAAGAAGCTGCGAAAACCCCATTCACACAAAAAGTACAATTAGGAGGAATACCCCCAAAGTGCAATTTACATGCGTTAACCAGCATTTTTGATGGAACAACTTGTGCAGTACAACACATCAAAGCTTATGTGAGATGTATGCTACAATGGGAGAACCATGATGCTATATTGTGCAAATATTTTGCATCAAGTTTAACAGGAGAGGCCTTAAAATGGTTTGGAGGTTTACCAAAGAATACTATAACATATTTCAACCATTTGCAGGCTATATTTTTAGGGGCGTATATAAGTAACAATTCCTCACGACCTGGCATTGAAGATATATTTGGGTTAAAGCAAAGGGTTGGCGAAAGCTTGAAGCATCTAACCGTGAGGTGGAAGACAATGTGTAGTGATATGGCTGGTCGTGTGGATGAAAGATATCTCATTCTGTCATTCATTAACGCTATGTTCGCAACCAATCTGTTATACATTCAAATTTTCAGAATCAAGAATACGATCACAATGACTGAGTTGCGAGAACTTCAGGAGGAGTATATTGCTCTTGAGGAAAAGCAAAATGAGATGGAATCATACCCCATTGCGAACACAAGTTCAAAAGCAGCGAATGCAAGCTTGTTACCTAAGTTGATAAATACAGTGGCGAGCACCTCGCAAGGGCAACAAGAGACGATAATGGATGATAATCAGCAAAAGCTAGTAGCTATGGGGAGCCGTGATCAAGAAGAATTCGAGAGAGAGATAAATTTCTATAGCCGTGGTGGAAATAACAAAATCCAAAGACTTGATCAGACGCTAGAAACTTATGAAGGTTAGAGGCAAAACTATCACAGAGGACAGCGAAGTCACAAGATAATATAGGAAGAAATCAAAATGCCACCTTTGAATGCTAGTGTGGAGAAGATATGGGAAGCTATAATCCTAATGGAAAACATACCCGCACCATGGAACATGGGGAGTGAACCACCTCCAAGCTACAGAAGTAATGAATTTTGCTCTTATCATCATTTCCATGGACATACAACAAATGACTGCAGAAATATAAAGAGAATCATTCTCAGGATGATAGATCAGGGAAAATTAAATCACTTTCTAGTAGGACAAACTCAAACTCAAGCATTACCACCTCCTCCAGAAATTCGCAAGGCAAACATAGCAAAAGATAGAGAAACATTTGTGATTGAAGTTGGCGCAAAGGCAAAGAATCTATTTTGTAACTCTATCGTACACTCATACAAGACAATTGAATATTTTCACGATAACACTCTCAGCAGGGTTTTCGCAAGAGATGCCGACAATAGAGAAATAATGAACATTGCGAAGACATCGCCACTGGAAGAATGGCAAAAGCATACTATCTCTTTTACCGCAGAAGAAGTACCTGAGGGTGGAGAAATGCACGACAACCCATTAGTGGTAAGATTGGAGATTAACCCAAAACCTAGCGAGGATGAAGATGATGAAGGCGAGAATTCATGGGCAATCAACGGAATTTTGATCGATCTTTGGAAGTTCCGTGAATATCCTTTTTATCATACTTACAAAACTATGGGAGGGAAAGATGAAGATCTAATACCTTCAACTTACAAAATCTATGGTTTTAACGGTCTGCATCGCAAATAAGCCTAAAGGAGAAGCTCATATGCGAATTCCACTTTGAAAGGATTGTCCTCTGAAATTTTATTCTGTGTAGTCGATGTAGAATCACCATACAACGCATTGATTGGACGACCTTGGTTACATGAGATTCTAGGTGTGGCATCGACTTTCCATCAATGTATCAAGTTCCCTCATCCTAGTGGTATTGGCATCATAAAAGGAGATCGGATTGAAGGAAAGAAGTGTTATGAAATTGATATAGAATCTTGCGAAGAAAGAGCTGCGAAGAAGAAGAATTGGAAAAACAACATCAAAGAAAAATAAAAAAGTGAAAGATTGATGGTAGATGTAATAGAACAGAGAGAAGAAAAACGTTGCGAAACCAATGTATGATGAAGATAAGAAGTGGCGAAGGCTTCGCAACAGACAAGAAAATGACAGAAAAATTCAAAAATGCAGAGGCAGAGAGGAGCAGAAGTAAGAGACTTAAAGAGTGAATGTATTTGTTGATTTTATGACTGAGAAGAAGGGAAGACGTATGGTTGATCTTAAAAAAAAAAAAAATTGTATTCAAAAGAGTTGCAAAGATGAGATTGCGAAATTGTAAAAGAGCTGATATGCAGAAGAAGAAAATATCTTTTATGAATTACAAAGATGAGATTGCGAAATTACAAAAGAGCTTATATGCAGAAGCATCGACAAAATAATCAGACAGAGGCGAACCTACTATGGCGTACACCCTAGTTCGTGAAATCAAAATTTTGCAAGAGGCAAATGTAAGACCTAAAGTGCGTCATAGAAGGGGGTACCTATTGCATGGCTCGGGGAAAAGGTTACACCGCCCCTGGAACCTGAGTCATGGAGATTTGGGGTCAATAAAGCCCATCCAGGAGAGATACCTTGGATTTTCAATCTAAGCTTATGACTTAGGTTGGACGACCGAGGTCTCTTCTAAGGAGTCGACATTTGATCACGGCGCCGAGGTACACGGTTGAGCCAAGAGTGCACAGGGAATTTGAAGTGTCTCGGCCATTCTTGGCAAGTCTTGGCTTATCTTTTCGGCCAAGAAAACTCCACTTAGGGTGCAGTCTCATAACCATAATCCCTATAGGAAAAAGGGATAAGAGGCTGCGAAAACAACTGGTTGTTGTTAAGACCGGATGGGAGGAGCTAGCCTTGTATGGCATAAGTACGCCTCCTTGAAGGGGCAACCAGGGGGAAGATAAGGGCGGCACCCTCCATTAGGGAGCTGATAAGTGTCTTAAGACGCAAATGTCATGAGGATTTTTACTCACGGGAGTATCAAGGCTTGTCATATTTGTGCGACAATCCTGAAGAGGCAATAATACAAAAGAGAAGATAAGACGAGATCAATGGGTCATTGCATGCAAATGTAAAGACGTCCTGCGATTTCGTCGCAAGACGGCAATGTCATGGGGCTTTATGTTCGCAAGAATATTTAGGCATGTCATATTGTCGCATGAATAATATCCTGCAGAGGCAACAATACTAGAGAAATGATAAGACAAAATCAATGGGTCATTACATGAAAGTGTAAAGACGTCCTGCGATTTTGTCGCAATAACAAGAGGTGGCAAAATAAGACCACACAAGAGAAAAATGAAAAATAAAATCTTGGAAAAAACCAAGAAATGACTAATTGCGAAAATTCAGCAGAAACATCTGCGAGATTAAGGCATGAATACATGTTGCTATTCAAAAGTAACTTGCTTAATCTTTCATTTGAATACAAATAACATAGGCAAGTATGGGAATGAACAAGAACATGTTATTTGTCTTCATATGATAGATTTACGCACTCATAAAATGAAAGGTTGATAATATATTGATTAATTATATTGCAAAAAAGAATTGCTCTTTTAACATGTGCAGAAAGGAACAACAAAGGTAGAGCTTGTATTTGAAGATCCAAGAAATTCGCAGCAAAAGATTACAAAAATAGAAGATTAAAAGAATGAATGTACAGATATTACAAAAAGAGAAAGAAGAAAACAGAACTATTTCTCGTTTGATTCTTCTTCTTCATCATCTTCATCATATTCTTCTACTTCTTCATCTCCATCAGATTCCTCTTCTTCACTAGCATCGTTGTCAGAGATATCTAGAGAAGGTACATTCTTGGGGATTTCTTCAAGAAGGCAAGGATATGCAGAATGAGGGATACTGTTGTCGTCGCAGACCATATTAATAGTCTGATTGCGAAAGAGAGTAGCATCATTCTTAAAATTCGTAATAGTAATCTGTAGTTGCCTCTTCAATCTAGAATATTTATCATCCTGAGAAGAAAGGTTCTTTGCAAGCTGCTCCTTATCAGACTCAAGTTCTTCAATTATTTTACGAAATCTCTCTTCAGCTCCTGCGAACATGTGACAATGAATCAGCAACTTAACGAAAATTTCATGAAAGACAAACAGTTAAATAAAGAAGAACAATTAACAACCTTCTCTCATCGTAAATCATATCCCTAACCAAGGCCGTATGCTCGGCTTGAAGACTAACATTAACACCTAAATTATTTACAGCGTCATCTATAACTTTCGCAGCCCAAGCAAATTCATCGTCATTATTTATGAGAAGAAGGGAGCGAATTTGATTCTCTCTTTCGCTAAGTATAGCATTTTTGCGATTAGATTCATCTCGTTCAATTTGAACTTCAAGAAGAGTCTTTTGGAATTTCGCAAATGCTTGAGCACCTTGTCTAGTGATGCGATCTTTGTCATCTATGAGATCACTGATTTTGGTTCTTAAAGTATTAATTTTTTCTTTAGAATTAAGATAGAGACACTTAAATTGGTTTGCTAAGCCTAAACTAGATCTATGATCAATTTCTAAGAGACGAAATTTGGATTGAAGTTCATTTAGAGGAAGAGATTTAATCTTATCATTTGAAAAACTGTTCAAAGAATTGTTTAGGTGATCAAGAAGAGCATTGTTATCCATAGGGTCAGGGAATGAGTGAAGAAGAATGGCTTCATCAGAAAGGTTATAGACGTCTGCGAAAATGGTAAGTCAGATGAGGGAAGATAATGAAAGAACAAAACAAAGGAAAAGAGAAAAGTCTCATACCATAAAGTTGTTGGTTGGCACTTTGAAGACTAGATATCTTATTCTTCGAGTGGAAGAATCGGCTTCTAATTGCTTAGTCTTCTCGCGAAGAGTAGCGAACTTTCGACTTCCAGTTCTTCATTTCTCTTGCGAAGTTGAAGATTCTTCTTTTCAAGAATACTGCGCCTTTTCTCAAGATCTGAGGCAACAGCGAAGGAAGCTCTCCCGATCTGTAAAGGAAAGTGAAGAAATTATCAAGATATAACTTAAAATCAAAATTATGAAGAAATAAGGGAACAAAGACATACCAAGACACCAAGCGAATTTAGAAAGCCGGGAGTCACTGATCTGGAGACCCCATGAAAAGAATCATCACCCTCTAATAAAGGACCATCGCAGATACTCGCGAGAGCTTTACACGTACTAGAGAGACGATCATCTCCAATCCCTTGCATGGAGTCAGAGAAGATGCTGGACAGTTGTGCCATAGAAGATTCAGTTCGAAAATTCTCCTTTGCGAGAGAAGTATCAACATCATCGTTATCTTCATCATCAGAGCTCTCGCTGGACTGAAGATTTGAAGGAGAGGGAGAGTGAATCTTTCGTTTCTTTGAAGATGGGGCAGTGGACTTTTCCCTGCGAAGAGGACATTTACCCTTGCCTTTAGCCTTCGCAACCTTAGAACTTTCTTCTTCTTCAACAACTTCAACACCAACCTTCGCACACGAATGAAGATAAGAAACAGAGGCAACAATATTGTTAAAAATAATAAAAAAAAGTATTTCTTACTTCATCCGTGATCGAACGGAGCGCCGCTAGGGTACTTGCCTTAGCAGTCCTTTTGTAGTTTCTTCTCAACTTGGTAATCTGAAAATTTCGCAAGATTAATAGGTATAAAAAGGAATGAAGATTATAAACTGAGCGAAACTTAGGAAGTATACCTCTTTTGTCTTCTCAGGCCAGTTAAAAACCCAAGTTTGATAATTGGTGAGATTCGCAGGGAGCACATTTGAACCTGAAATATAAGGTCCTTCAAAACTAGCGAAAAGACGCACCACCTGTCGTCTTTAGAGTGACGAGGAATATTGTTCTATCCCGAATGCCAGTCGATGTCTTGCATAAGTATTTTATCGCTGGCAACATTTTCTTTCCTCTTCAAGCGAGCACCCCAGCGATTTCTATCATTCTTCATGTTTATTACTTCATAGTTTTCGAAGAAGCTCTCTACTGTATATTTTTCGGCGAATATCTCTAAGTCCTTAAATTCAGGATCCCTAACTTCTTTGGGGTAAAGAGATCCCTTACCAGCACCACGGTTGGCGAACTCAAGCATTAAGTGGATACAATCCCCGCTCAATTGGTAGATGGCTCGCGAGAATTTCGCATGAGCAAGAATTTCATAAAATAAGGGAAGATCAGGGTCATAGAGAGGAATGGGAAGGCCAGCGAGAATCTGACCTAGCGAAATTATGATTTCCTTATCATCACAATGATGATCGAAAAACAAGTTTGGCGAAAGAATGGATTTAGATTCTTGATTGGGAATGGTGGTTAATATGAAACCTTTCTCTTCGAAATCTTTCTGAACCTTTCCCAGAGAAGTTTCATATTTACGACCAACTGGAGGCATTTTCAGAGTATGGGAATGAAGAGACAATTGAAGATTAAAAGAAGTAAAAATAAGAAGATTTACAGTAGCAGAAGCGAAAAGTTACGGAAAGATGTTGAAGAAAAATTACAGAGAAAGCAAGAAAGAAAGTAAAAAAGAAGAAGAGAAGAGTAAGAAAAATATATATAGAGAGAAGGTTTCTCGAAAAGTCAAACACATTTAATGCGAAGAGTAGACATGAACGGTTGAGAAATAGCGGTTGAAAAAGACGTGTCAAGAAATGGATGGAAGAAGAGATACGTGTAATAAATTCTGCATAAAAGTACAGAATCATGTCAATACATAAAAATATGATAAAATGAACAGCTGCGGCATTTTGAAAGTACTAGTTCTCATGACATTCTCTCCTTCACAGAGAAGACTTGAGAAGAGGCAAGATGTAGGATCAGAATATCGCAACACCAATACCCTTGCGAAATCCATGAACGACATACTGCGAAGATATCGCAGATTGGTAATAAAAATGACGCAACGGATGACGATAGCCTGAACACGAGAAAGATGTGAAGACCTAGCGAGATTTAGGAGTGTTGCGAGATTTAACATTTGAATACTTGCGAGAGTGTCTCAAGCAGATCCGAAAATAAAGGACAGCTTAGCTGTCATCCACTATGTAATGCCCTATATAAAGAGCCGAACAAGCTTAAGAGAGGGAGAGATCTTTTTCGAGTGTTGAGCAAGTCATTAGGAGAGAGAAATTCCAAAGCGATTGTGAATCCTTTAGTTTATTTCTTTTTCATCTTGTAACATTTGTGAGATTAATCAATAAAGATTATGATTGTTCATCTTAAAATGACTTGATTGTGTGAATTCTTGTGAGGGGTGTAGTGTGGGATTTCCTGCAACTACAGTAAGGGCCTGTCTTCAACACCAGTTGTACAATCAACAAAATCCCTGGGAGAGCTCTGCACAGAACTGTTAGCAGATTGTAAAACACAACCATGAGAGACAGGACTCGAACATTGTACCTGTTTAGACCTTGTCGCTATAGGCATACTGAAGTAGAGGAATTAGAATTTAGTGTATGGAATTATAAGGTTTCAAAATGCAATGAAAACTTAAAGGACCATACAGCAAAACACTAATTAAGCCTACACAAAATCTTCAATATAATTCTCAAAGGAAAACCACAGATTCTCTTAATCCATCATTCAGAGACAAAAATCCAATCTTGCTTCAACAAACATACAAAATAAAAAAAAACCCGGCTTCAAACCAATTGCAGAAACCCTGCTTCCAAAACTTCCAAAGAAAAACCCCCAATTCAATTTCTACAATCACTCGCAGACGCAAACCCCCAAATCTTTAAATTGCACCTTCAATTGCACCTAAGAAAACCTGGGGTTACAAAGAATTCAAAACCTCCTATACTAATTGAGAAAAATAGGGTTATAAAACACTAAAAGAACCAGAACCCTAACTCTGAAAAAAAAAAACTGAAATCCTCTCAACAATTAGAGAAAACAATAAGCCAAAAACAACCAAAACGAACCACCAAAAACGCTGAAGGATGAAAGAAAACTATCAGTGATTGTTGATTCAAAATAGAATCTCAGTCAACAATCACACACGAATTCAAAACCCCCTCTATCAATTGAGAAAAACAGGATTTTCAAAATCCTAATTGAAACAAAAACAGAACCCTAACTCTAATTGACAAAATCCCATCTACAAACAGCGAATACGAGAGAACAAAAACCTAATTAGAGTTCAAACACAGAAGAATCAAATAAAACTAACCTTGATTCAGGCACAGCAATCACCACACAAAGAGAATCGGTGGTGAATAAGAGGGAAGGAAAAAATTGAGTAAACGAGAGGGAGGGAAGAAAATCTCTGAAAATCTAGTATTACAAGAAATTAGTATTATTATCAAAAAGAAGAAGAATTAAAATTTAAAATTAGAATTAAAATCGAGTAAACTATAGAGTTTTTATTATTATTATTATTATTATTATTATTATTATTATTATTATAAGAAGCAGAAAAAAAAACAAGAAAATTTACACAGCAATGGTTGGAAGCCGGGCAACAATTTGCGCTCCAACACCTTTTTGAATAATAATACCTAATCTATGGAAAAGAGAACTACCAATTTTATGATTAACATCATATCTAACAAGGCAGTTTCTCAAACGCTTAAGGAAAGAAATAGTGTCTTCACTTAATTCACTTAATTTTGTTATTATTATTATTATTTTTATTTTTATTTTTTTTATTTTTTTTAAAATTTTTGCCTTTAAATACTATTAGTATTATTACTTAAATATTATTACATGAAACTAGTTGGAAGCCTAACAAGCTAAGCTCCAACGACATACTACTACATTAATTGAACAGGTTGCTGTGCTAACCTACCAGCGAGCCTCATGGGTAACCTAGCCAAGGGAGCCGAAACGGCGGGAGGGGGGCTGAGATTGTGTCACAAGGGGGGCAAGCTAACACTACCTTCCATGTTAATTCCTGCAATATTATTATTATTATTATGATTATTATTATTATGATTATTATTATTATTATTATTATTTTATATTACTTAAATATTATTACATGAAACTAGTTGGAAGCCTAACAAGCTAAGCTCCAACGACATACTACTACATTAATTGAACAGGTTGCTGTGCTAACCTACCAGCGAGCCTCATGGGTAACCTAGCCAAGGGAGCCGAAACGGCGGGAGGGGGGCTGAGATTGTGTCACAAGGGGGCAAACTAACACTACCTTCCATGTTAATTCCTGCAATATTACGCCATTGGGGACTCGAACCTGGGACCTCCTGGAGCGCATTAAACTTTGGGGAACGGGGATGACCAGCTGAGCTAGGGGCCCGTTCTTCAACGTTATTATTATTATTATATTAAGAAAAAGGAGTTTTACACGGAAATGGTTGGAAGCCGGGCAACAAGTTGTGCCCCGACGCCTTTCTGGATAGCCAACCCTACCCTTTGAAAAAGAGAACTACCTAATTTGCTATTAGCATCATAACTAGCTAAGCAATTCGCCAATCTCTTCAAGAAGACAATAAAATCATCACCCAACTCACCCAATGTAGTAAAAGCCAAAACGTTAAATCCATAACCGTGTGTGGTACATACATCTAAATATTTAGTATTTTTACGAGTAACGGCTATAGAAATAGCACGACCTGGAGTGAAGCTTCGAATCCCATTTCTGGTAAACGGCGAGGTCCCCGTGACGTCAAAACATGTATCACGACCATTCTCCCAGTTGTACACCATTATGTCTGCGGGTTTCAAAGGGACATTCTGATCTGACAAGAAGCCCATTGATACTTCCTTCCTGGCAGCAACACTTGCCTTGTAACAGATATCCATCAACACGTCACGTACTAAATCATGACGAAATTTACCCCCGACTTCACTTGCGCAATGGACTGCGTGATCACCGAAAACGTCCATGTGCCGCTTACAGATTATACAAATACTTTCCTCAGGGAAGAGTGGGATTCCTAGTCTGTATTGAGTGACAGCACGGAACTGTCTGGGACCAATAGTTTGATGTAGTCCAGCAATCGGTATAGCCTTCAAATAATCCACAGCATGCTCAGTCTTGTTGCTCTGCCATAAGACTACATCCCTTTCGGACATAGAGAACTTAGCGGGCAACTCCTTCTTGATAACATCAAAATAACAAACTGCCAAAGCTTTCATGGGATGAGGGGAAGTGTTATTGATATTAAAAGTGGAAGGAGTAAGACCACAAGTCTTCATGAACTTGTTGAGTGCAAACTGGAAGTTGGGGCTTGGGTCTGACATATCAATAAAACTCAAAATAATAATAAATTATTATTATTATTTATTTTTTTTATTATTATTATTATGTCGTATAATTATTAATTTTTGTGACAAATCCCATACTACTGATGAGTCTTTTAAAATTGAAATTTATTTCTCTTTTAAATTTACAACAGAGATTCATCTCCATGCCATTAACCTCAGAAATAAAGGAAACAATAAATTTTGCTTCGTTGTCATCTTGACGAGGCATTTATAGCTCAATATTTGATTGTAAAAGATTTATGTACTTTGTGGTTTAATTTGAAAGATTGGTTACCACTAATAAACTGTTATACTTTCATGATCCCCATATGAGTGAATGAACTTAAAGGGAACCATAGATTATGGTTTACGTTACTAGGACTATCTCGTTGTACTAAGAAGAATAGTGATGCAACCTGAGAAATTGCAGAATCCACATTTAGGTATACAACTAGAATAATGTTTATATTATGAGGTATTGATTTATCTTGGGATAGACCTGCTTTTCTGATTCAACAATATTGTCAAAATTATAGCATTTGTGTTACACGTAAGTCTAGTTACCTAAAACCGGTGAGAGAAAAGAAGTGGGATTCTAGGGTTTTGAATGTGACTTTCAGGAGGTTGAGCACGAACATTCCTTGCCTAAACCAGGAGAGATTGTCGTACAAGGGTTATTTCAGTCACATGAGATAGGTTAGTATTGGCCTTAGGGAGGGAAGCAAAGGAGAAGAGCGAAATCAGAGAATTATAAGTTTGTAGAAGAATGCTTTGAGAATTGTGTTAAACTTGATCGATTGATGACCTATTTATAGTTGAACACATGATCTCAAGTCGATGATTAATTTTCTTGTGGATCACTTTTCCCGTATTTTTAGGAATAGCTAATGATAAGCTAAGCTGACCTTATCATTTGATTCCTTTCGACCTCCTTTACTCTTTTGCTGTGAGAAATAAGCTTGATATATCTCACACGTATCATGGACCAAAATCCTAATCGATATCCAATTATTTATGTGACTGAGTTTTCCTTTCTGATGAAGTGTGAATAGGGTAACAATTGCAATATTCTTTGTAGCCGACGTTGACTGGGATAAAGGAATATTCCCTAATTTATGATTTATGACTAGGATAATTCACGTGAAGGGAAAGAAATGCTTTAGGAATATGTTTAGAACACATGGAGAGGCCTCAGATCCGTGGCCGCCGCATATAACTTGTGGAGGACAGATTCTTGCTTGCTAGTCCGTATGATGAGTGTACAGAGCTCCGAGAGTTTTTTTTTACATTTGGGTAAGCTTGTATGTCTCATACTCAAATTACTAGTTGTGCTTTGAAAGGTTGAGGAAGAGGCATGTGCTTTGGGTGAGGCTTGTGCCCAAGTATTATGTTTGTACGAGATTTTAAGATGAGTTAGCGGTGCTTATATCTCATGAGGCTGGATAGGACTTACTCATGGAGTGAGGCATGCATGCCTAATTAATAACGTCTTATTTCCAAATGGGATTGTCTCTGTGAGACTTGTGGAACACTCGTCATTGACCATCATATGGGATGTGTTAGGAGTCAATCATAATTATATTCATATTACGGGGCATACATGAAAAGTTGTATCTCAAAAGGATATTATAGGAGTCTGTCACGCGGCTCGGGGGAAGAATGACGATATTTTAGGAATCACTGATGAGGCCTAGGTAAGGCAAGAGTCATGCCTGATAGGATTCTGGGAATACCTATTATAATAACCGCAATCGCACGGTGTCTAACTAGTAGACAGAGGCAAGTACGGTTCGAACCCACACGAAGTGGTGGAAATACCGATAATCAATATCTCTAATCTGAAACAATATTTTTTATTTTTTAGAATTGAAAAGAAATAATAAAATCAAACTAATAATATAAAATCAATGGGAAGGACAGTAACCAGGTTTTATAGTATCCACCACTATTTCTATTCAATTACTGAAATGAAACATAACTCATGAATATTTATTTATCGTCCATTCTATCGACATCACCTATTATATGTATTAGAGTCGTAAATATCACTGGTATACCCTAAGCATAACGCATCAAAAGAATAAATCCAAGCATGCACCATCAAATTGCATCAGCAAGAAAGTTATACGAAACTAAAATATTGATTCACAACTATTATATGGCTCTTCTAAGCATAACCTATCAAAGATATTAACCCAAGCATGGAATTATCAAATAACGAGACAAAATATATTAGGAGCCTAACAATTAGGTGCAAAGGTTATTGTATACAAAACCAGTGAAGTAACAACTTGTATTTCGGTTAATCAATAAACAATAATAAGAATTATTCTAATCAAATCATAATAGTCTTTTGCTCAATCTTATTCAATTCAAAATAACCTAAAACTCTATGTGGTTTCAACATAAACCCTAGTTACAAAACATTTAGCAAGACATGGCTTTCTCAAAAGCCAGAAACATATTAAGGAGAATCAAATCAATAGCTATCTAATCAAAATGGAATCGAAAAACGCCGAACTGCAAACCCTTTTCTTTTTCCCTGTACGGCTCTGTAGCCGCAGATCCGTGTTCATCTTCTTTCCTCCTATTGTCGGTTCTACAGGCGGCCTCCCCTCTCTGTCTCTGTTGAAAACTATAAATAGTATAGCCAAATCTCCAGTCCAGGCCCAAGTAGTAACTGAACGAAGGCCCAGCCCACTTTTATTCTTTTTACGTCCGGCCACAGCATCACTTACCGTTTTATATTCATCCGTTTGCCAATCTGTTAGCGTCTTTCAGCTATCTTCCACTCGTTTAGGGGCCTGACTTTGCAGCTGCAAACTAACCTTTTACTCGAGACCTCACAGTAAGAGCCAAATCTCCACAGAAATCCAGCCAACACACCAAATTCAATCCACAACATTCCAAAACTATTTCTGATCGATACACTTAGCTCCCAGTACCCAACTATAGCAAATTCAGTTACCAACTCCGGCTTACAAACTGATCATTCTCTTCATGACCAGCTAAGTTTCTTCGCACTATCGACTTCTAAAAACAAGCACACATAATCACCGTTTCGATTCACTGCTTATGTTTCTTGAATGTCCTCCCATTTCCGAGCTTTCTTTACGGCCACCATAACCGAGTGAAACTTCTCTGAACATCTTACTACCCCATAAATCTCCATTCAGCCATACTGCCAAGCTACGGTTGAACCATTAGTTGTCTTCACAGTCCCGAGCAACTCATATCCCTTGTAAATCTCGACTGCAACCAGCTATACCAACTTCTTCCACTGGCCTGCAGCTGTTCACTTCTACCAGCATCAGCAACATCGACCAAACACTGTTCACTTATTTGAGTCCCAACTCCAGGAAACACCTTCATCAATTTCAGTCCATGCCAGTCCCCAAATTCCATTGGTTCAACACCATTTTCAGCAGCTTCAAAATCCTCGTTGCTGCAAAGAACACTAGCTGGTACCATCTTCATTCCCGTTGTTACTCGCCTGACTCGAAGCTTCACTTACTGGAGTTGCCTGTGGTGTTATCATCAACACTTGTTTTTGTTAAGAGCATATGATTCAGAGTCCTCTTCTGTTTGATAGAGGATATGTGATGTGATGGAAAACCCGACACGTTTCCCACTTTTTCTTCAGTGTTGACAAAATTTCATTAGCACTACAACATCACTTTGACCATCTTCTTGTTTACCCATTAGTGGAAAACACGCACTTGCTTGGACAAAGACGCTTCTTATACCATGCATATGGTCTGCTAGCGTGACATGCCACGCTAATGAATAATTTTAGTGGATGTCCATGGTTACCTCTCTGCCCCTGATGCAGTGAAATGGTTTACTGGTACCACCAACTCAAATAGTTAATTTGGATGCCCACAGTTGATCAAGTTGTCTCCTTCCAGTGCAGTGTGTCGCAAATAGCTTTAAACTTCTATTTTCTCTGTTTATCCGCCTGATGATCGAATTCACTTGTACTTTTTATAAAAGCACTAAAATATAATTATAAGTAAAATAATGAGTCCTAACTAATGTAAATATGGGTATAATCATGTCGCACTTATGTGCTTATCAAATTCCCCCATACTTACATTTTTCTAGTCCTCGAGCAAAACTGAAAATATATCCGTTCCACAACGGATAGATAAGAGATATCCGCTCTACAGCAGGATATCGAGATATGTCTGCTAAACAGCGAGACAAAACCACTAAACAGTGGTGTAGAGAAGTTTGTTAAACAGCTAGACATATAATCGGAATGACCCTCTCAACAGCAGGTCATGTCATATAATTTTTTTTGTTTTTTTTAATGAAAACAACAACACGAATCCTAACGAAAGTGTCACTCCCCCATACTTAAACATTACATTGTCCGCAATGTATTTGAATCATCCAACGTAGAAATTAAGATGGGAAATTCATAAGATGAAATACAAAAACTAAACAAAAAAAAAAATAAACAAGAATATAGATATACCTACTGGAATGCACATAAAGGATCCTCATAAACTAATAACCTGAAAATTTGGGGATCAACCCAAAATACAGTATTTACAAATGACGGCTTCGCACTTATGTTATGATACCTTGAAGAAGGTGAAACTATCAAAAACAAAAAGTTACCCCCAAACCTGGTTTTTACTTCACAAGGAAGTGCATAAAGAACATAATATGGGGATACTCATTGGACTGGGGAAATATCAATTGGCTCATGCATGGTATTAGGAATAGGCAAGTCCTCTGGGTATTTGGATGCAAAGTGATTCAACAAAAGCTTAGAAGCACACAATTCTAACCCTAAATTAGGTAACTTTTGGAAGTCTAGGGGTCTAGAAACAACCTCTAAGTCGAGCGAATATTGTGAGATAGATTCATCTATAGAATTAGGCAAATCATCCACACAATCATCCACAAGGTCATATGTTCTGTCTAGAACAGTGAGTCACTACAAGACTGATCATAATCAGTATATAATCTTTGGTATTCCATAATTCTCAATCTTTGTTCCAAACTAAGTGGTGTGTGTTTGCAATACTTCTCATATATCGTTTGAGGTGATTCTTCACTTACCATACTGCCAAGCTGAAGTTGAACCATCAGTTGTCTTCACAGTCCCGAGAAGCTCCATAGCCCTTGTAAATCTCGCATGCAACCAGTTATACCAACTTCTTCCACTGGCCTGCAGTTGTTCACTTCTACCACTATCAGCAGCATCGACCAAACCCATTACACTTATCCGAGTCCCAACTCCAGGCAACACCTCCATCAATTTCAGTCTATACCAGTCTCCAAATTCCATTGGTTCAATACCATTGTCAACAGCTTCGAAATCCTCGTTGCTGCAAAGAACACTAGCTGGTACCATCTCCATTCCCGTTGTTACTCGCCTGACTCGAAGCTTCACTTACTGGTGTTGCCGGTGGTGATACCATCAATACTTGTTTTTGTTAAAAACATATGCTTCAGAGTCCTCTTCTGTTCGATAGAGGATATAAGATGTGATGGAAAACCGGACATGTTTCCCAGTTTTTATTCAGTGTGGACAAAATTTCATTAGCACTACAACATCACTTTGACGATCTTCTTGTTTGCCCATTAGTGGAAAACACGCACTTGCTTGGACAAAGACACTTCTTATACCAATTGAAAAGACGAGGGTACCCAACTATACCTCAATCTAAAACTTTTCCACCTATAAGTCCTTTCTCCGAAAGTGATTGTCTATGGACTGAGTCGAGACAATACAACTAATCGGTTCACACTTCGTGTGATCGTCTATGGATACGAGATCGAGACAATAAAATAACGAAGTATGTTTACTTGATAAGAGGTTCGGACTTAACCAAACACAATATGATTACTATCAAGTAAATAGGAATTAATGTTTGTGTATTTTACTTCTAATTATAATAAAAACAATTATAATTGCGAAAATAGAAAAGTAAAAGACACAACAAGATTTTGTTAACAAGGAAACCGCAAATGCAGAAAAACCCCTGGACCTTGTCCAGAATTGAATACTCTCAGGATTAAGCCGCTATACAAAATCAAACCAACTTCGTATAGTTGAGACCAAGCAACTAAACCTATAGTTTACCTAGTTCCGTTTGTATTCCCACGCCTCCAACTTATAAATAAGTCACGTACTTGGAACAATTCCTTTGGTTCGTATTCCAAATAGTAAAGGAACAACAAATCTGTTTGGTAGCAACTCTTTTCAACCAAGTGATGTGAGTTCAACAAAAGGGTCTTCCGTTTATCTCAATAAACTCCTTTGTCAGGTCCTTAGATCTATCTGCTAACAATTACCTAAGTAATTGTCTAGATTTTGCAATCTATACCTTGAATCACAAAGAATATACCAAAAGGATAAACTGATTATAGTTGGATCCTCTTTTAACCGAAACAAGTATTGTGCACACCAAAGATTATGAACCCAAATCAGAAATCTTCAAAGTCTTCTTTGTCTTCAAATCTTCTTAGATCTTCAATAAACACCTGTACACAATCAACTTGAATCTCTTGTGATCAATCACGCACAGAACGCAATCTGTTAACAATGGATTATCACAAGACGTCTTTAGATCTACAAATAGTCTAAAGATCCCCGTTGAAACTTCGATCTAGTTTGAGTGAATCTTATATCAGAAGAGAAGATTCTCAAGCATAAACAAACTAGGTGCAATCAAAGTTCAACAACCGTTACTCAATAAAATCAATCGAAAACTAATAATAAACCGCAATTATCTAGTTTACCACCAACGGTACTAATAGAGCTTCTCAATCCCAAAGAAGTCTTTAAACTGAGCGGCAGTAAGAGATTTCACCTAATTAGGTTACTTTCCTCTCCGAATAGGCGGCTCCACCAGTAACAACACAACTAGGTAGTTTTGCTGGCTCTGAGGATTAGTTTGCTAGAAATGCAAACTTTGGTATTTATAGACCAAGGAAGTTTGGACACCAAGGAATTTCCAAAACCGAAAATATTCTCAAGATATGCAATATATTCCTGATTCGGTTTCCATAATTCCTGGAAATGCTTTGTCCAAACATTGACCGAAAATCTCTTAGAAAATCTCCAATTAGTAAATACAACCAATTTTCATTTTCCAAAAATAAAATTTAAAATCTTAAATAAAAGATTCTCAACTTATTTTTCGATCCGGGATTTTTCCTTTAGCTATTAAGGAATATCTTTGAACAATAAAAGATAAGCGTTACTGCACATGTTCAAAGTATGTCGACATGTTTACTTTGTAAGTCCTCTTTCATACTTACAATCTTGAAACCGATTTTCCACAATTCCAAACGAGTTTAGAAGTTTGTTCATCTGACTTTCAAGAACTATGTGATTGATTAAGAACACTCAATCACAAATCATGGGTTTCACGGTTCTACCAAAACAAGTTTCTGTTCTACCTCCATGTGAGTATTGTGCATAGCCATACTAGCTTTCCAAAAATTCGGTTGACTAGGTACTAGGATCGGTCCCCACATACTTATGGTAACTACTTGTATTTGTTGCACATGTCCATAGGATCGGTTCCCCTTTCACTAAAAACTTGTTGCACATGTTCATAGGATCGGTTCCCCCATCTACTAAAAACGTGTTGCACCTCTTACAAGGATCGATTCCCTCTTGTGATCGGTTACACCTCTTCATAGGATCGGTTCCCCTTTGCCTAGAGTTTGTCATACCAATAACACTAAATCGATCATACCATCTCAGGTGATTACTTAAGATCGGTTTCACTAATAAAAGTCATACCAATACAAAAGTCATGCCTTGTGAATAGTTTTACCAAGAACATAAACAAGTCATGAGCGGTTATACTAATCACACATATTGGTAGTTCAAAAGATATGCAATGAATAACAATACCAATAAGCCTAGCGATTTCCCTTTCGATTCACGAAACAAGTTCATGAATTTACTTCCTTTAAACTAATGTGAAACATTGTTTCCTAGGATGAAATCTTCACCTCATACCCATACATAATCACAATAGCATTCAAACGATTATGTCGATGTCTTATATACGAATTTCAAAAGATAAGCGTTATACTTCGTATTGTATTCCTTAATACTACGTATTGTATTCATTAATACTACAGTGTAATCATTCATGCTTCGCAGTTATGTTTTCAATATGCACGACTTGAAAGATACGTTAGGGAATGAAACAGTTCAAGTCAAATATCACTAACCTCAAGTGGAAGGATGATGTTTTCATTGTAGCTCCTTACTTCTTTACTTATTCAAGTCTTCGCAATACTTGTAATGTCTCATATCCTAATACTTTCAAGCTAACCTATACGAAGTTGACTCTAGTACATAATCAAGCGACTCTTTAAAATGAGTTTTGGTTCACTAAAATATGATAACCAAACTTGGCATACTAACGCTTGGTGGGTTCAACCGAGCGATGCTCTAACAAGGTCTTCCTCATGCATTGAGTTCCATGTATCTTGAGCTTTATCGTCGCTGGAGACCTTGAAACGAACTTCAAGATGACTGTTTGCTATTTTCTTGACTTTTGGCAAAATGATTATTTTTTCTCGAAATTTTTCCTAAATGGCCATTTTGCCCTTCGCCAAACCAAGATTGTTCTAGGATGAGTATATAGATGATGCAACTCTGTTTTGCGGCGTAATTATTCTTTTATTGTCAAGATCCTCTAGATACATGCTCAGAATTAGGGTTTCGATTGAACTGCCCTTTGCTGATCTTTGAGAGTTGTATCTTCTGAGGGCATGGTCGTAAATATATTGCTTCTGACGTGAATGAATTTGATGAAGAACTTGATCAAACATGAAATTGAAATTATTTTTGTTTTATGACTATGTATAGTCCACAACTATGGAAATTGATGCTTGGTCTCTGCTATTTGACTTAGAACTCGGAATTCTCGTGAATATTTGTGTTGGGAAGCGTCTTGTTTGTGGCATTGAAGTCTTTACATTGTGAAATACTTGCTTTGGACGTGTGGAATTTTGAATTAGGGTTTACTTGATCAATTTTCCTCTTTTGGTTAAAGCTTGAGCTTTTACTTCGTCTAAACCCTTATTTATTTTTATCTTTGTGTCAAAGGCTTCACCGGGCGATCTTAAGGGCCCGGGAGGCGTGCATCTATCTCATTGGCTTGATGTCATACACAGATGAAGACTTGGCCACCTCCTTTTAACCCTAAAATACCCTTTTCTTTAGAAATATGTAATGTTCACAACTATGGGTGTTTTCGTCAAAAACCCTAATGAGCTTGTTATCGGAACGTATGATATAGAAAAGGCTCGAGTATCATTAGGAGATGGTCATGCCTGAGGAGAAATCTTTAAGAGCTTCGCTTGATTTTTGGAAACACATGAATTTCCTTTTTTAAATTAATTTCCTTTGTATTTATGCAACTTTTCTTATTCAATTCAAATTCTTCTTTCCTTACTTGAGAATTTCCTTCCTGAGATAGACTTTGAGAAAAAAAATTGTCTATCAATTAGGGCGTGGGCTACTTGTGGAGGTCGGTCGTACTATTCATGCTTGAAACGAAGTTGATTTTAAAAATAACGACATAGAAGCAACAAAAGTGTTAATGATCTTAAATTTTTTGTTACATATATTCATCTTCCACCAGTTGTTGAGACGTCAACGGTAAGCTTTACTTATTATTGCTTGTATATACTACCTTAGTTATGGAATAAGTAGAAGTAGTCGTATTTAGCCAACAAATATTTTCTTTAGAGTATTTCATATTCGGGGTCATACAAACTCCAATTTGATCTCCTGACCACAACTTTTGAAGCTAAGAGAATAATATATCAAATGCAAAAAGAATAATTTGATTATGAGTTTGTTAGGTCTGTTAAAAACGTCTGCACATTTGTATTCATGATCCCGCATAAAATTTCATGATTTTTTCAGATTGGCGCATACTACAGTGCGAAAGACATTTTTTTAGCCCGTTTGTCGAATTGAGGTGCCTCTTCAGTATGATATATGGAAAACCTACACAAACAACTTCCAAGTAGAAATCGAGGCCTAATCCATAACATACGATTTCCAGGTTTCACATATTCAAACTGCATTATGAAGTTGTATGAATTAAAAAGAAATTCTTTATCTTGTTTAAACTATTGACATGATATAGCTCTTCAAACGCATCTTCAGGAAGTAATATGACTTTATTATCCTTTTTGACTTAACATGGGTTGTTATTCTACCATCTTGGGATAGAGACGCATCCCAACGAAGCGAATTCTTAATTTTACGTTTTTAGCCTTTCGTTGTGAAAAACGTGTTTTATCTTGATCTTGTGAAAAAATGGACACAAAGTATCCCTTCAGGCGTGGGCCTGATTTTTTTAGGATGAGATGCAAGCTATCAGGACAATGCTCTAGGCATGACAACGAGCCTCGTACCTTGCTCGTGATACTTGTGGCTAGTCCACACACTCAACAAACCCTAGCCATGTATTGTTGCTCTCTTGGTATAAGCTCATCTATTTTTTTATTCTTGCATTCAGTTTATTGAATACAAATTATATTTTGCTAAAGAAAGCAAATTTATCGAAACTACTAAAAGTCTGATGACTAAAGAAAATGTGAAGTACCCTGATTTATTGGTTGTTGGTCCTGAGGTGGAGCCTTTCCCTATCCAAACATCCTTTAATGTTGCAGTACCCAGCATGGAATGTTATTTTATTTGGTGCTAAGTACCAAACTTGAGGTTGATGCGAGATACACCAGGTGTTAGAGCACTGCTCGGTCGAACTCGCAAGCGTTGCTATCTCAAGCTTGTTTGTCAAGTTTAGTTGCCAAAACTATAAGTCTTGATTTCTAGTCTACTTACAGCTAAGTCTCGGATTAGGATAGAATATGTAGTTAAGCTTTAGACTTCGCGGCGTTCATCGATTGAAGACGAAGAACTACTAAGGGGAGCTTGTAAAACTTCATCAACAAAAGGTATGTGGAGACTTGAAGTCATCTATCACTCAAAAGTTTATTTCTACTATATCTCCTATTTGAGACAAAAGTCGTATAGCTATATAAACTTCAATTATACACATTTGATATTTCGAGCTGAGTTTAACTCGCTTAAATATTTCTCGAAATATGTGTTGGTAAGCTTTCGCTTTAACCAAGTTCATCTTATAATATTCTTGACGAAAGTCAAAAGATGATCATGTGAAAATCGCCTGGTAACATCTTATATGATTTGTGTGAGAAAGTCATTTGGTGTAGACTCGGAATATTTCATATTGATCATTTGATCACTTGAAAATTGCTTTGAAGCTAATAGTTTGTGTGAGACAGCTATGTCGTCTTCTAAGACTGTTTCAATAATTGAAATGGGAGTTTAGAACAATTAACCATTGATTGGATATAGCACAGTATGCTAACTGTTGTAGATATATTCCAAGTCCGGGAACTTAGTATGCATACCCATATGCGTACTGGTTAAACAGTTGAAGTCCGGGAACTTAGTATGCATACCCGTATGCGTACTGATTTCAACTGATGTTGGTCGTGAACGATAGTATGCGTATCCGTTTGCATACTGGCGAACCCAGACCAAGTCCGGTGTCACAATCCGTCTTTCTGAAATGCGCTTCCGCCAAAACCGACTCTCTAAGAAATAGGTACATCCATTTTATAGTGTATTTTTCTAAGTAAAATTTTTACGTAAAATGTAGTTTTCCAATTGTAGACGGTAAATGAGTGCCAATGGGTTGGAAGTTAGCCCTTAACCCTTAACATTTTAATGGTTGGAATTATAAATAGTGGTTAATAAACGTTTTTGGCTAGAATGACCAATTTTGCTCTTTGCCTCGTCTATGGCATAAGCTACGCATATAAAAACCCTTTTCTAAACCCTAAAGAAAAGTCAGCCCTAATAACTACTTCTCTTTCTTTTGGTCTCATCTGTATTCCAAAGTTTTACTTAAAAATCATAAGAAAGCTAAACCACTACAAGAAACTTAATATATTGCAGCACCTAATGGTTATGGCGTAAATCCTTACTAGTGTCGCGATAACCTAAGTAGCAAGAAGTCTATTGCTGCACCCAATCTTTATTTTATTTTATTTATTTATTTTTTTGAAGGAATGAGGAGCATGAAAGCCCCAAACTTCATTGATAATAAAATATAATTACATAATATTCAATTACATCCATAAATCGAAATACACGAATAATACAATAATCTTGAACCGAAAAGAATCGAAAACAAAATTCTGTACTAAATGTATGTAAACCGACAGGGGAATTGAAATCTTCTAATGGTTTATCACCATTTTGTTGGATACTCTCCGAGAAGATAAGATGCTTCCATAAAAGAAGTAATAGGCCCAAGTTCTTCATCGAAATATGTAATCTTTGATCATCACGTCTGTAGAAGGTTGAATGAAAGATTGAACGAAATCGAAAGTCCTCCAGGAGGTATGAGAAACCGTAATGGCAAAAGCTTGCCATACGTAATCCGAAATAAAAACTATCTACAACACCAATTGCTATGATGCAATTTGTTTTATTTAGATATATATATTACGTAGATAAATCTACCCGGATCTTAAACTAAATTAAAATCCGGGCAGAAAATAAGAAGATGGTTAAAAGAATTCAATACTTTTTTTTTTTTTTTGCAACAGTAAATTATAGCTTTTAATTGCAGCTGAAAAGTACTGTGACTAGAAATTTGCTTTTGCAACACCTATATTGAAGGTGTGGCAATATATGGTGTAGTTTTCCCCTTCAAAAAAAAATATATGGTGTATCAATAGCTATATTTCTTGTAGTAAACCTACAGACTGAAGAACAACCAATATCTCTCCTAGTTTTCTTTTCCATCTGTATTCCCATGTGAATGCTAAGTCGAAACCAATAATAGATGATTAAGTCATTGTTTTATTTTATGTATTTCTCTACCTAATCAATTCAAAGACAAAGTTCGTATCGGTTCTCGTTGGTGTATCTTGGAGTTTAATGGGGATTTTACTTTTTCGTCAATAAGCTCAATCACCAGCTTGGATTAAGCGATTCGAGGTAGAGGTTTCTACATAATACTAAAGAAAAACTAAACTATTTTGACATACAAGGATTTTATTTGCATCATTGTCTCTATATTTTAATATGTATATATAAGGGATCTTGGCTAAGAAAATTATTATGCGTTAACAATGATTTTGATGCTTTATAGCTTGATCTATTTGATTTGACTATTAAAATTCCGTCATGCCGCCGTATTGTGTTTTGGAATCTGATCCTGGTTTATTATCGTGTATGGATTTAATTTGTAAATTTAAAGGTCTTGTTCCTTGTACATTGTAGTAGTAGGAAATCCCACACTACACCCCTCACAAGAATTCACACAATCAAGACATTTGAAGATGAACAATTATATTCTTTCTTGATTAAAACTCACTAATATTACAAGGTGGAAAGGAAAATAAGCAAAGGATTTTACAACCGCTCTAAACTTTCTCTCTCCTAATAACTTGCTCCTCACTCGAAAAAGATCTCTCTCTTTTCATAAGCCTATTTGGCTCTTTATATAGGACATTACATGGTGGATGACAGCTAAGCTGTCCTTTATTTTCGGATCTAAATTGCGACATTCTCGCAAGTGTACAAATATAAAATCTCGCAACACTCCTAAATCTCGCTAGGTCTTCACATCTTTCTCGTGTTCAGGCTGTCGTCATCCATTGCGTCATTTATATTACTCATCTGCGATGTCTTCGCAATGTGTCGTTTATGGATTTCGCAAGGATCTTGGTGTTGCGATATTCTGATCCTACATACATATACTGCATTTTCGGCCGCTAGGGCTAGTAGCCTAGTACATCACCACCTAATTCTTTTAGCTATGCCGCTACAGCTTCTCAAGTTCTCATGGTTCTGATATTTCAAAACTCCACAAGTTTTGTATCTTGTCTCATCATATTTAAGATTAAAAGAAACCAAAGCACGTTGTACTCTTTTAAGCTTTCAAAAAAGATATTTTAATCCTCCATCTCTCATATTCTAGTGCTTATCGTTGGTATAGCTTGTGCCCGTTCTCATGAATCAAAAACATATCTTTTAAGTAAAAAAAATATTGTGAATCCGGAAAGATGGTTGATGACTTGTGCTAACACAAAAGATCGTGCAACACAGTGGTTCCGTCATTCATGAATTGAGTAGCACGTCCTAGGTTATAGTACCAAAATTTACGGGGTGTGACACTAAAGAAAAGAAACTATAATTTATCACGGGGATTTGGGCATTGGTATTTCAATATCGTTGGTTTACTTGATTTATTTATTATATATTGTAACCATTCAAAAGTGTTTTGTAAATATTTTATTTATTTATTGGAATTTCTTTTGTATTTCTGAATTGCTCTTAATTTTAAAAGGAAAAATGTGGACCTACGATAGTGGCGCTCCGGGGTTCTGGTGCCAGAATCTGCGGGGTGTGACATTTGGCTACTTAGGTATGCGTACCCGTTTGCATACTTGAGTGAGTTAAGTTCTAAAATCGGTTTGTTCATGAACAAATACATTTATAAAATAAGGAATGAAATCTTTTGCAAACCGTGGCTATATTGTTCATGAATTGATTCGAGTGAATCAAAATCGATTTTGCTTCAATTGTGTCTTGCATACTTCTACGAGAATATAAACAATTGAACAACTCTATAACTAGTTTCATTTGAGTCATTTGAACTAGTTTTGTTAAGATGAACAAGGTTGATATGAAAGTGTTCATATGGCTAACTTCGGTTAACTATTGTTAAGCTCACAAAGTATACACGTTTAGGTACGGTTACCCATATCTAAATGAAGTCACATTTCATTTGTGTATAACAAGCTAAGTTCGATCTAACGGTTGAAAGATATTAGCTTGAATCTAATCAGGTTTTCATCTAACGGTGAATATTGAATGCTTTTTACCAAGGTAACATTGATTGCAAACCCTGATTTGAAGACTACATAAGAGAGAACTCTAGCAACTGGGAAACCTAATCCCCACACCTCTTGTATGATACTAGTTGCGACTAGAGTCGATTCTCCTTTAACCTAGGTTTTTCTTAAAACCATTATAGGTTAACGACATAAAGGATTGTGAAGCCAGACCCAACTATTTTCTCTGTGGTTGCGTGTTCTGATCTTACTTTGTTCTATCGTATTGAGTACTATCTTATCTAAGATTTGCTCGAGATTTAATCTCAGATAAGTAAGATAAAAGGTAGTCACAAATATCTTCGTCTCATCATTTGTGACTCCACAATATATTGTTCCGCTACCATACGGATAAGATTATTCTGAGGTGATTGATATTACTAGGTTGTTCTTCAGGAATATAAGTTCGGTGTTTCAATTTGTTCCTGTTCACCTTGATTTATCAAAAGACGAAACAAAACTCTTATGTATTTCTGTGGGAGACATATTTATTTATTCAATAGAATTTTCTGTGTGAGACAAATTTGTTTATCAAGTCTTCGACTTTGGGTCGTAGCAACTCTTAGTTGTGGATGAGATCATCTAAGGGAATCAAGTGTGCAGAATCCGGCGTGGTTCTAGACGAGTAAGGAACGCGACTGTACCTTGATCAGTGTGAGATTGGTTACGGCTCAACTACATTCCAGTTCCGAAGTTAACTTGCAGTAGGCTAGTGTCTGTAGCGGCTTAATACAGTGTGGTGTTCAAATCTGGACTAGGTCCCGGGGGAGTTTCTGCATTTGCGGTTTCCTCGTTAACAAAATTTCTGGTGTATGTGTTATTTATTTTCCGAATTATATTTTCTATATAATTGAAATATCACAGGTTGTGCGTAGTTTAATCAAGTAGATAATCCAACCCTTGTTTGTTGATATAAATTGATTGACACTTGAACATTGGTCTTTGGTACCGTTCAAGTTGTTTCTCATAATAATCAGGCTCGTAGATTCCATCTGTTTGATTTGCAGATTACATTAAGAAACAGAGATATAACTCTTGGATATATTTCCATTGATTGAATCTGACTGTCTAGTTGATTCTCATGGAAATTATATTGGAGTTTTTCCATACAGATTGTAAAAAGGCGAGGGTACCCAAATATACCTCAAGCTAAAAATTTTCCTACCTATAAGTCCTTTCTCCGAAAGTGATTGTCTATGGACTGAGTCGAGACAATACAACTAATCGGTTCACACTTCGTGTGATCGTATATGGATACGAGATCCAGACAATATAACAACGAAGTATGTTTACTTGATACAAAGGTTCGGACTTAACCAAACATAATAGGATTGCTTATCAAGTAAATAGGAATTAACGTTTGTGTGATTTACTTTAATTATAATAAAATAATTATAATGCGGAAAATAAAAGTAAATGACACAACAAGATTTTGTTAACGAGGAAACCGTAAATGCAGAAAAACCCCGCGACCTTGTCCAGAATTGAATACTCTCAGGATTAAGCCGCTACACAAAATTACACCTAACTTCGTATAGTTGAGACTAAGTAACTAACCCTATAGTTCACTTAGTTCCGTCTGTATTCCCACGCCTCCGACTTGTGAATAAGCCACGTACTTGGAACAATTCCTTTGGTTCATATTCCAAACAGTAAAGGAACAACAAATCTGTTTGGTATCAACTCTATTCAACCAAGTGATATGAGTCGGACAAAGGTTCTTCTGTTTATCTTAACATAAACTCCTTCGTCGGGTCCTTAGATTTATCTTATGTTCAATCACCCAAAGGTAATCGTTTAAGATTAATCCAATCAATACCTTTAATCACAAGGAAACGTATTGATGCCGATCTACTTAATTAATCAATCCAATCTACCACAAGGATAAACCAATTATTAATTGGATCCTCTTTTACCGAAACAAGTATTGTGCACACCATAAATTATAAAACCCAAGTCAGATCTTCAATATATTCTTTGTCTTCAAATCTTCTTAAATCTTCAATAAAAACCTGCACACAATCACTTGAATCTCTTGTGATCAATCACGCACAGAATGGAGTCTGTTAACAATGGATTATCACAAGATCGTCTTTAGAACTAACAACAGTCTAAAGATCCCTGTCGAAACGCTAAACTAGTTTAAGTGAATCTTATATCAGAAGAGAAGATTCTCAAGAATAAACAAACTAGGTGAAATCAGATTTCAACCACCGTTAGTCAATCAAATCAATCGAAAACAAAGATAAACCGCAATTATCTAGTTTCCCATCAACGGGTCGCGCTAGAGCTTCTCAATCCCAAAGAAGACTTTAAATTGAGCGGCCGTAAGAGATTTCGCCTAATTAGGTTACTCTCCTCTCCGAATAGGCGGATACACCAGTAATAACAACAAAAGAGTAAATCTGTTGTTACGAAGGATTAGTTTGCTAGAAAGGCAAACTTCGTGTATTTATAGACAAAGAAGTTTGGACACCAAGGAATTTCCAAAACCGAAAATATTCTCAAGATATTCATAAAATCACAGATTCGGTTTTCATAATTCTTGGAAATGCTCTGTCCAAAAATAACGATCGAAATCTCTCGGAAAATTTAATTAGTAAATGCACATTACTAATTCTGTAATTTCCCTACAAAATGAAATTAATAACCTTAATTTTAAAGATTCTTAACTTACTTATGTTTCGATCCTGGGATTCTCTTCCCTTAGCCGTTAAGGAATATCTTTGAACAATTATAGAAATAAACATTCACAACACGTGTTCAAAGTTTGTCGACATCTTAACTTTGTAAGTTCTCTTTCACACTTACAACCTTGAAACCAATTTTCCACACTTCTAAACAAGTTTAGAATTGGTTCATCAGACTTTTAAGAACTATGTGATTGATCAAGCCAACATTCAATCACAATCATGGGTTTACGATTCTACCAAAACAAGTTTTGGTTATACCTCCATATGAGTACTGTGCATAGTCACACTAGCTTCCCAAAAGTTCGGTTGACTAGGTACTAGGATCGGTTCCCCACATATATATGGTATCTAACTTATATGTGTTGCATATGTCCATAAGATCGGTTCCCCTTTCTGCTATAAACCTTGCTGCACCCCATACAAGGATCGGTTCCCTTTGATGTACTGCACCCCTTACTAGGATCGGTTCCCCTTCCCTTACTAGGATCGGTTCCCTTTCCCTTACAAGGATCGGTTCCCTTTCCCTTACAAGGTCAGACATACAAAATCCGATCATACCACAGGTGATTACTTAAGATCGGTTTCACTAATAAAAGTTATACCAATACATAAGTCAGGCCTTTGTGAACAGTTCTACCAAGAACACAACAAGTTGTGAGCGGTTATAGTCTATCACACATATTGGTTGTTCATAAGATATGCAATGAATTACAAAACCAATAACACATGGCAATTTCCTTTTCGGTCCACAAACAAGTCTATGAACTTACTTCCTTAGAACACATGTAAACATTGTTCCCTAGGATGAAATCCTCACCTCTTACCCATACATAATCACAATAGCATTCAAATGATTATGGCGATGTCTTATCTACAAAGTTTAATGGTTAAGCAATAAACCTCGTATTGTATTCCTTAATACTATGTCTATCTAGAGTTCAAATATGCTTCAGCAGCTATGTTTTCAATATGCACGACTTGAAAGATACGTTAGGGAATGAAACAGTTCAAGTCAAATATCACTAACCTCAAGTGGAAGGATGATTGTTGTCGTTGTAGCTCCTTGCTTCTTCACATCTTCAAGTCTTCGCAATACTTGTAATTTCTCATATCCTAATACTTTCAAGCTAACCTATACGAAGTTTAACTCTAGTACATAATCAAGCGACTCTTAACATGAGTTTTGATTCACTAAAATATGACAACCAAACTTGACATACCAATGCCTGGTGGGTTCAACCGAGCCATGCTCTAACAAATTTCCTAAATGAAATATTGGGTGTGGTTCTTAGACCCCCACTTTTTCAATTGGTATCAGAGTAGGAAACACGTTTAAGACCTTATAAGTTTGTGCTTGTAGCAATCTGACTCTATGGACAGTTGTGTTATCTCTGAAAAACGTATCACCAGAAACAAAAATTTTGTTTCTATGAAATCTATTAAAGAGAAAGATTTTCTGATCTCTCAAATAGATGAACATCCGGTTCCCACGAAGCAGACAAGCATTGATGAGTGTTACCCTGATTCTCTTACCGATGAGTCCGACTCTGAAGTAGAAAGGCGAGCAGCCAAAAGGAGGGCAGTGATTCTAAAACTTGTTAGAATCCAGACTAATAGGTTGAAACACAATGTCAGTGTACTTATTGGTATGGTAAATAATCGTGACTCTCAAATTGAACATCTTTTGAGTAAACTCTCTATTCAAGGATGTTCTAAAGAGTCCATTGTACCAATCACTTCTGACTCAAATGTGAATTCAGTTCCAGAAGCTAAACCGCAATCTCTTCCTATTGGTAAAGATGTGCCTATATCTTCCTATAATCAAGGAATCACCACATCTCTTGGAAGGAAGAAATCTCCTAACAATGTTGTTAAGTCTATGTGACTCAAAAGGGCATTGATAAGTGCCTAAAATATATCATTTGAATATCAATTTCATATACTTTTCTTTACTATTTTCTCTTGTATTTTCGGGTATTATGCTTTGTTTTGCTTTTTGTAGGTATTTTGGAGTCATGTGACTTAAAAGAACGAAAATAGGCGCTCATGGCGTTGTTCGGCGACATTGGGTGCTAATGGATTGAAGCACAAAAAGAACACAGGTCTATGTTAGGTATAAGACCAAAACTGTTAAAGGCAGACGTGTGTCTACTTAGGGCTGCCAATGCAACCCTCTTGAGAATTGCTAAGGGCAGACGCTGGTTTGTTAAGGGCCATCTGATTCTCTTTATATAACTACAGAGAACTTAGGTTGAATGTCTCAACACATTTCAGACCAAGTCGCTGAGACAAAAGCCGCACCAATTATCCGTTGCCATCAGCTAGCCATGAGTCCTTCGGCCGTACACGAAAGGCTAAGAAGAGTTTTGAGAGTTCAAGGTGAGTTGTTTACTTGTTTTGGACAAGATATCACTGCCGACAAAACAACATGAAGAAGCTCAAAAGCTCGAGTTTCTGTCATTGATCGATGGAGGATAATGGTCATTAAAATTGAGTTCTGCACCAAATTAAGAGATGGGTTTGATTCAATTCATACTACAACAGCTTCGAGAACGAGATTACAAAGGGGTAAATGTTACCGTGACAATTATAGGCAAGAAAAGGAAGCTAACTATGCTGCCATTGTTTTCATGAATGTATGGTGGGTGATTGAGAACAGATTTTGAGTCTGAATGAATGAATGAATGAATGAATGAATGGCTCAGGTCAATGGGTTGTTGTTTAAAGATAATTCTGTGCAGGGAAGGATTTTTTGCAACCTCCAGTATACAGCCGGTACATAGGCTTCACCAGTTTGCAACACGGATAGAACGTGTTCGATAAAATGCCTGGCAGACCATTGCTTCACAACTTCAAATACAGTTGCCAGTAATTGACAGAACCAGCTTCTCCATCAGGTAAACAATGGTTCTGGTGGATGGTTGAAACGAAATTGGAGGGTTTAAAGTAGATAAATAACAATGCAGAAGTGGCATTGAACTCGTGGTGGTTTTGGGATGAGGTTTAGATGATTGGGTTTGCAGGGAATCGAAGTGCAGCTGCCAGCCATGGGTTCTACTGGATCGTGAGTTTGGTTGAGAGAGATCCAAGGTTAAGACAAAATAGGACAGGAAATACGGAAAGGAAACAAAGAGAATACTCTCGAATGTATGTGGTTACTTGGCCGAGAAAACAGCTTGGAGTCTTGTTGTATGCCGTGAGTTTGTGGGTTGTGTACAAGAGTGGTTGGCAATGGCTAGGACTTGATTTAGAACTTGAGATAAACATGGAAACATTGGTCGAATATTCGAAGACTGGGTTTGTAAAACGAGTCCAATTTTGTGCCCACTCCTTTAAAGAGTGTGCACGTAACAAAACGTTCCCATTGGCTGTTTTAAACAAACTGTTCTCTTAAAAATATAATTAGATTTTATTTTTGTTTTAATTTGATTCAAATTTAAGAAAGGTAAGTATATATTTTTGGAGTAATAATTACCTAAAATGTAGGATTCTAACTGTGAGTCCAACTACTAGTACTGCTGCTGCTACTCCTACAGACAAAAACTGTCCTGCTACATTTCCTAGGCCCTATCGAATCTTTGCCTTGCCTACCAAAGATTAAACTTTAATCCATCAATTGTGTAACACTTGCATTTTTTTAAATCGAATCGTGTAACACTTGCATATCCTACCGATTGTGTAGCACTCCCATATTACAGATACCTAGAGGTGTTCGTATTTCATTAAAGTAAAGCTAGGAGATGATGAGATCATATCAGTGCTCAGTTTATAATGCGGCCGATGTGTTGTCCTTCTTTCTGCTACAACAGTTTGTTAGAAAACCATGTTTCCGTGGTTTTGTTTACGTTTATTCAGCTTTGAAACAGTCTGTAACTGCTTTTGATTATATTTTAGATAATAGAAAATTCTTGCTTAAACTTTAAATTTCATCTTCTTCCGTAAATTCTACTATGCATGATCTGTTTTAATGGTCAGAAAATTCCATAATGTTGAAAAATAAATTTGATATTTAAACATTAATATTTATTTCGTGTTTTAAAAATCACATATTCCAGATAATTATTAGATGTGATATATATCCTTACCATTTAAAAATTTAAATCAAATTAAAATTAAAAGAAAACTTTATTTTATTTATTAGATAACGGTATGTTTGAAGCAACCAATGAGATTGTTTTGTTACGTGCACACTCTTTAAAGGAGTGTGCACAAAATTGGACTCTTGTAAAACTTGGACGAAAATCCAGTTAAGAGAGTGAAGCTTCTTGCCGTCGATTTTGATAGTTAGCAGTTGAGATATGGAAGTTTCGGTGTTTGTATGGTATGTAGAAACTTGGGTTTGCGCTTGACTCGAGATTGCAGGAATAAAGAAAGGGAAGTGAAGAAACTGGGGTTATAAATAGAAGACCTAAAAGCTACAGAAAAATCATCCATAGACCCCTTTCACGACTGCTTCCATCTCCCAGCAGAGAGGAGCTCTCTGCTCTTCTCCAAACTCTTCCATCACCACCTTTTCATACCACCTGCATACACCCATCATCTCCATCATCCATCCATTCACTGCATCACCATCTCACTTGCATATTTGCATCTCCAACCCCTCACATCCACCACCAGTTCCATCTTTTATCACCTGCATACATCACATCATACTTGCACCACCACCAGTTTGCTGCAGTCCACCATCTCATCACTACCAGCACCTACATCTGTCCGCACCTGTCTGTACATCAGTATCATCATCACCAGTATCTGCAGTTCGCGACCATCCAAGTATCAGGCCTTCCGCAACAGCACCAAGCCAGCAGTTTCCAGTCCATATGCCACCACTGCATCAGCAGTTCCCTATTCCATTACCACCTGCTGCTTGGGTTTGCTTATTTGGTTTCAAATTTATTTGTTTTATTTCAAGTGTCATGAACTCCAGTAGCTAAATACTTGTGTGATTAGGGATATTTCAGAAGCTATGTGACTTGATTTTAATCCTCAATATCGTTTTATTGCTTGTCTTCTACTATGCATATGACCATGGATTGTTTTCAAGTTGTTTGAGTAGCCAATTAGATAACTTGTTTGTGATACTAAAGCTAGATTTTAGAACCGTAATCCATAATTGTTATGGTAATATAATCAAAAGTAGCAAAGCATCAACGTTGCAACGGGATGTTGTGGATTTTGATGTGTATTTGACAACCCTAAGTTAACATGTCGAACTTACGAGCATGTGGTTAGGATCAATTCGACTCATAGAACATACCGGTTAGTTAAGTTACACTAGAGAGCTTATTTAAAGTGGCTTGATTGACTAGGCACGAGTAGAGAACTTATTCTACGAAGTGACTTTGGAGTTTAATGGACTTGTTGAACTTATAACTAGTATAGGATTGTTAGGAAACGTATTTTGAAGAAGATTCATGTTCACTAGTGGAGAAAGACCCCCTAATCATTCTCATCCTCATTGTTTGCATTAATATTTGTTGCATAGTTTTTGCATCATTCAGACTTTCAGAAATTTAAAAGACAACTTTGACTCAACTCTCCCTCAGGAACGAACCTGCTTATCATTGTGCTATTTATTAGTGTAATAAGAGTAAGGAATTTATTTTTTGTGAGTTTGACACCTCATCAGGCATATTGAACAGAAGAGCAAATATAGGTTGAATGACAACTATATTGTTCGACTTCAATACACTTTGGATTTAATTCTTGAAGGTGTAACTGACATTCGTATGTCTAAACCAATCGTCTTGAGCACTTGCCCTGTGAATCCTTCCAGGAAAGTCAGTTCAATTTGTTCCTCAAATGTTCATACTAGTAACAGTAATCTTAACACAAATCTTCCAAGAAGGTTTCAAGAAGGATCTTCTTCGGTTAAAAAGGGAGATGATGTTGTTCTTAATGTGAATAAGGTATCAGAAGAAGGAAGCAAAAATGGAGGTGTAAAAGACAACCTAAATTTGATAATTGGAGGATACAAAGAGCTCATAAACATGCTGTCAAATTCCCCTGATCAAAACCCTTCAGGTAAGAATCTATACTATGCATCTTATTTTGATGATAGTAAGTTTTATGATAAATCTTCACATCAAAAAGTTTTTCCTCCAAATATAAGGGAAAAGAGGCTTAACTGTGAACAACATTCACTTGATGCGCGCAGAGCTCATACTTGTGCTAATTAATCACAAGGTTGAATTCTCAGTAAAAAAAAAAATCCTGGTTGAGTGAGATATGATCAGGAATACTCCCTCCGTTACTTTTTAATAGGCTGCTGGTTTCTATAAATAAATGTTACAAAAAATAGGCTGGTTTCCTAATTGGGAAAGTCAAATGTTAGTTTAGTTTTTAGGGACCACTTTTCTCTTAACTTCTTTTGATGACAAGTGTCATGGGGACCATTTCACTTTACTTCTTTTGTTGACAAGTGTCATGGGGACCATTTCAATTCACTTCTTTTATTGACAAGTGTCATGAGGACCACTTTCAATGATTAGTTTTCTAAATTTCCTTAATTTTCACAAAAAACCAAACCAGCCTATTAAAAAGTAACGGAGGGAGTACCTTTTGTCAAAATGTTCTCTGATTAGTCAAGCTATCTTTTTATCGTTCTTAGCTGGATTATCTCTTGCATGCATTTTTTTATTTCATAAGTTTTTTGTTGTTGTTTTTTTTTGTTTTTATTTTTATTCCCATGAAGTTTTAATAGGGATAAATGCTACTCTTATGCTCTAAATTTTTCTCTTGTGAGAATATAAAATTTATTGAGCTAAGGTTTGTGAAATCAGTCACTTAGCAATATTTTGCTTTGCAAACAGTTGCTTTTTCAGTTGTTTTTGTGTTTTTCGTTTATGGGCCAAGGTTGTGTATGTGCGGGTACCCGTGTTACTTTTCACGAACCAACTATAAAAACCCTAAAATTTCCCTAAAAACTGTTTATATACTTTTCCTATTGAGTTGAGTTATCTCAATCTAGGTTTTCTCTTATCAAGAATGTCTTCTCCTCCTTGCTCTTGGGATTGCCAGAAGACTTTGTTGATAATGCTATATACTTCGGTTTCGATGAGAAGAAGAAAATAACCATTGTAGATGCTGACGAACTCAATTCTGATATATCATTTTATTATGCATATACTCATCAAGATGGTAAAAATGTTGAGATGGTCTCTGTTGAGGTGGTTCATGTTTTTCTCAATTATTTTAAGAAGGCAAAACTGCAGCTCGTTGATACTATGAAAGGTCTTGATGTGTTACAAACTGAGATGAAAAAGGTTAACTCTGAACTTGTTCTCATGAAGACACATGTGAAAGATCTTCTCAATGAGGATATCTTCTCTGAAGAAGCGGTTGATGCTGTCAATCACAAGCTCAAAGGTCTTGAAACCTGTGAAGCTTCCGAACGTGAACTTTGATTTAGCTTGTGATCGGTTTTTGTTTTTAGAGTGGTTTTGTTTTTTCTAGGAAACTTCTTATGAGAATTTATTCTTGTGTTTTAAGAATGATAACTAGGGTTTGGAATAGAAATTATTATGAGTACACACAGCTATTGCCAATGATTTTCATCTTGCAATGTTTTTAGATTTATTTATTTAAACTCTAAAGTTTATTTGGAAGATGATTTTGCAATATTAATCTTTATTGGTTTTATATTTTTTGGGATATGTGTGTTTACGTCCGTGAACTATGATTGTCCCATATATGTCAAAATTTAAGTCTATTATATGTAATTATGCAAATATTGATGGAAAATAGAATGAACTTTTGATGACAAAGATCTATGGTATCATTATGCAAATATTGATGAAAATAAAATGAATCTTTGTTTATTCCGCAGTATTGATCTTTCCTACATCCACTTCTATGTGAAAGTACTATGCGGCTCCATAAGTTCTCTTATGTTGAGCATTTCTGATTAAATTAATCATGGGTTCTCTTGTGGTTAATTTAATTGAGTTTTCTGGATACAAATTCATGTTTCATCTAATTTGTTAATGTCCAAAGAAATCCTTCCTTTCTTGTAAAAGTAAGGTCGCTCTTGTTGTTCTATTGGGAATGACATTTTAAGGGGGGGAGTTCTTAATTGAACTTGTGCTTAATTGCCAAATCTTTGTGAGGAGTGCGGTTGTGGAATTTTGTAGGAGTTATCTTGTATCTTTATAAACTCCTTGATGAGTACACTAAGTTTCGACTATGTGAAATCATCGAAACAAAGTTGATATGTTCTCTTTTAGTCATGAAGTATCTCTATGAGAATTTCATTATGATCCCGCTAGTTTGCATACTTGAGTGGGTTAAGTTCTAGAATCAGTTTGTTCATGAACAAATACATTTATAAAATAAGGAATGCAATCTTTTGCAAACCGTGGCTATAATGTTCATGAATTGATTCGAGTGAATCAAAATCGATTTTGCTTCAATTGTGTCTTGTATACACTTCTACGAGAATATAAACAATTGAACAACTATATAACTAGTTTCATTTGAGTCATTTTAACTAGTTGTGTTAAGATGAACAAGGTTGATATGAAAGTGTTCATATGGCTAACTTCGGTTAACTATTGTTGAGTCAACAAAGTGTACACGTTTAGGTACGGTTACCCATATCTAAATGAAGTCACATTTCATTTGTGTATAACAAGCTAAGTTCGATCTAACGGTTGAAAGATATTAGCTTGAATCTATTCAGCTTTTCATCTAACGGTGAATATTGAATGTTTTTTTACCAAGGTAACATTGATTGCAAACCCTGATTTGAAGACTACATAAGGGAGAACTCTAGCAACTGGGAAACCTAATCCCCACACCTCATGTGTGATACTAGTTGCGACTAGAGTCGATTCTCCTTTAACCTAGGTTTTTCTTAAAACCATTATAGGTTAACGACATAAAGACTTCATTGGGATTGTGAAGCCAGACCCAACTATTTTGTCTGTGGTTGCGTGTTCTGATCTTACTTTGTTCTATCGTATTGAGTACTATTTTCTCTAAGATTTGCTCGAGATTTAATCTCCGATAGGTAAGATAAAAAGTAGTCACAAACATCTTCGTCTCATCGTTTGTGATTCCATAATATCTTGTTCCGCTACCATACGGTTAAGATTATTGTGAGGTGATTGATATTACTAGGTTGTTCTTTGGGAATATAAGTTCGGAGTTTCAATTGGTTCCTGTTCACCTTGATTTATCAAAAGACGGAACAAGACTCTTATGTATTTCTGTGGGAGACAGATTTATCTATTCAACAGACTTTTCTGTGTGAGACAGATTTGTTTATCAAGTCTTCGACTTTGGGTCGTAGCAACTCTTAGTTGTGGATGAGATCAACTAAGGGAATCAAGTGCGCAGAATCCGACGTGGTTCTAGACGCGTAAGGAACGCGACTGTGCCTTGATCAGTGTGAGATTGGTTAGGGCTCAACTACACTCCAGTCCAAAGTTAACTTGCAGTAGGCTAGTGTATGTAGCGGCTTAATACAGTATGGTGTTCAAATCTGGACTAGGTCCCGGGGTTTTTCTGCATTTGCGGTTTCCTTGTTAACAAAATTTCTGGTGTCTGTGTTATTTATTTTCCGAATTATATTTTCTATATAATTGAAATATCACAGGTTGTGCGTAGCTTAATCAATTAGATAATCCAATCCTTGTTTGTTGATATAAATTGATTGACACTTGAACATTGGTCTTTGGTACCGTTCAAGTTGTTTCTCATAATAATCAGGCTCGCAGATTCCATCTGTTTGATTTGCTGATTACATTGAGAAACAAAGATATAACTCTTGGGTATATTTCCATTGATCGAGTCTGACTGTCTAGTTGATTCTCTTGGAAATTATATTGGAGTTTGTCCATACAGATTGCCTAAACAAAATATTGGGTGTGGCTGTTAGACCCCCGCTTTTTCACCAGGTCTCATCAGGAATTCTGAAATTCCCTAAAGAGCTGGTGCAAACGTGGCAGACCTATTTGCGGCTTCGTGCAGTTTTGAAAATGTTTGTAGATACAGATTATCTAGTAAACCTTTGTAGACATAAAGCATAACATTGATGCATATCTCCACTAGGTGTGACTCGGTCCCGTTCTGTTTATAACAATTTATGGCTTGAGATCTAAATCTCAACACAAAATCAATAGGTAATTCGTTAAATCTTTGAGCCATTTTTTCCAGATATGATGAGGTAGTATGTTCTAAGATAAAGAAGTATCTCCACCATCTGGTTCCAGTTAGCTACACTGTCAAGTTTTAGGTTATTGTACAATGCATAATCTCTTGTCGTCGGCGATGTAGAATTATTTTATTCGTACAACATGGTTCAATTCATGCTTTCCTAATGCTTCAAGAAATCGTAATACATGCTCATGAGCATTTCCAACTCTGTTATATAGTAAAAACGATAGAGACGTATATCCTCTAGGGATGGGTATACATTGTATTTCAGCGAGATAAGGAGGGTGATGAATGTGTACTTGATCAGTGTTTTCCTTTTCGCGAACGTTCAACAATCTCTCTAAATCATCTAGGGTTAGGTATTTGGTCGGTTGCTTCTCATTTTGTAGCTCGTGTAATATGTGGGTTTGGTTCCCCGCATGATCCTCAACAGACATTGACGTAGCGGCTACTTGGGCCGTTGCAAGGTCTGCATTGATAAGTGCAAAAGTGGCTCATGAAGAAAAAAATCAAGCACAACATATTTTTTAGCTAAAGTTCTCAAGTATGGCAACTTGGGCCGTTGCAAGGTCGTGCTGAGTTCTTATGAAGTTTCTCTTGATCCCGAGCCAAACTTTCCAGGGTGGTGAATCTTGCTGAATAGGTTCAATATATTGGTCGTTCAATGATGATGTTGGTATTGGTATTGATGTTATCCCCCTTCTTCGAAATGTCGGCTTCCTTCCCCCACTGGTTGTCACACTCTGAGTTCTGGACCAGGGTCAAACGCATATAGAGATCCAAACTCGAAGCGTTAGGGGTTGGAATACGAGACTTACGCATATGTGTCTCCTAAATTAACTTTTTTATATCAAGCATAATTGAATATATACATGAATTTAAGCATAAGAATTCACTAATCATCCTTAACAACATTTTCAATCAAACATATTAATTCAAATTACATTTCAAGAATATAAGAAAATGATACACACTCATTAAGCTAACTTTTTAGTTCCCACTTCCACCTTCCGTGAAATCTGCAAGAATGTCAATTGGGGTGAGATGACAGCTCAATAGAATGCATTTCATTCTCAAAATATACGAAGAGCTGTCATTCAATCAAAGATAACATACAACAAGAGATTGCAGCAAAACTTAGAGGATTCAATTCTACATTCGATAAATAAGCTCATGATTCCAATAATTAACGTTTTCAACAAATCATCTAGTATAGATTTCAATCCATGAGTTCACAATACCGGTAATATTTCCAATAAACTACAATTCAGTTTTCAACTCATGAATTCACAATATCAATAAGTCGCACGATTTTCCTCAGTTCGTTCCCTGCCAATCCGCTTATCGGGGTCATTCCGATAGTTGCACGAGTTTCCTCAATTTATGCCCTGCCAATCCGCTTATCGGGGTCATTCCGATAAGTTGCACGAGTTTCCTCCATTCATGCCCCGCTATTTAAACAAACATATCGATTAATTTGTAAACTATTTTTACAAACAATACTAGCAAACTATACCCGGCCAGGAAAGTGATGCACAATGATTGCGCAATACTGCATAGTCGGCCTAGTCAGTATTCGGCCAGAATGGAACGACTCTGCATAGACTGTCAAGTGATGAGATAACAAGACCCTACAGGGACAGTGACGCGCAAAGGTGGTGCTACACTGTAAAGGACATTGAGTCATTGACTAAGTAATGAAGCTTATTGGTCGACACAATGAAGCTTTATTGAGGGATTGGCAAGACATGGCCAAGTTGTCAAATGCAACATGCCATGTTGGCATTAAGGCATATCCGTAGAATTGAGTTGTCCCAAACTCAAGGATGATGCAAGAGTGAAGAATAAGCCAAGAGTTGGTATATGCATTAGTTCAAGCAAATCACCTAAAAAGAAAGGGATCTAGCAATTTACGTTTTTAGCTTTAAAATCCTTTTCATTCTTCATCACCTTCTTCTTAAAAAACTTTAGCTTCAAACCCACTTCTAATTCTCCTTAGCTTTTTGTTTTCTCTTTTCTATAGTCATTTCTTCCGATTTTATTATAAAACCCCTGCTACTACTAATATTGATAATTATTTTCATTATGTTTATAACCATGTATTAATATTAGCACTGATATTAATACACAAAATTATATTTATTTTTTAATTATCTTTTTCATTTTTTTTTAACTTTTATTTATTTTAAAATTATTATTAGGTGAATATATCTCCTCTCTAGCATTTCACTAAGTTGTAGGAGAAGGATTTCTAAGTATCCAAATTTAAGTGTCACAACCAAGACTAAGGCATAAGAAGTGACTTAACAACAACCCAAATAACAAGACTAGTTAAGTCGGGTAAAATCCGACTCGAAACGGTAAGTAAAAATACAGGGTATTGCAATGGTATTTGTAAAAACATTTCGTGACATTCTATCTTTCCGTACTTTTCACAGTGGGAAAGACAGAGGCGAAGCCAACTAGCGGAATAGTCGTAGTTTCCGACCTAGTCCATCAGTCTCCTAAGCCTATTCTTTTATGAACATACTAGATTTTTCCCTTATTCATACCTACAGTCCTAGCTCTACAACGGGGAAGGACTTCCTCACGCCCTCTCCACTCCATTTTGACATTTTATCAAGTAATTTGTTAGTCTTGGGTGCTCTTTTATTTTTATCTTTGCAATTGTAAACAATTACTTTATTTAACATGCTAATTCAACCTTCAACACCCATCCATATTATCTTAAATAGGATACTCCAGTGGTTTGAATTGGATTTGAGAAAACAGGGGCGCTAAATGATTCAGCGCAATATATTTATTCATTGATTTCCAAGCAGTGGGTCATTTCATTATTAGATATAAATAAATGAGTTGCTCGAAACTATATCGCGTAACAGAAGAAAAAAAATTATATTTGATTTAACTTAATGTTCAAGCAAACCCTTAATCTACACCTTTTTTTTTTAGAAGTTAAAAATTGATTAAGACAAAAGGAAACAAATCAAATTACATGAGATACTCAGTTCTGTTGGTTGTCCTTCTCTCAGTAACATGCCCGTCCTATGGGATTCCCCCAAAATAAGCTGGTTCCCATTACTAGAAAAGGGAAAAATAGGAAAATTTAAATTGCATCTATCTAATGAAATATAAGGTAATAAAAAAGAAGGCATATGTTCCATTGTTTCTTGTGAATTTCTTTCTTTCTTGCCTCTTTTGCTAATGCATCTACTACTCCATTGCTACTTCTATAGTTGAGTTTTATACCCAAAAGAAAGTTACCACAGGATTGTAAGATCTTCATCGCTTCGGAAATTACTGCTTGGTTTCTCCAGCATACTTCAAATGATTTTTATCTTGCATAATCTATGATTTTTTGACAATTCCCCTCAATCCAGAAGTCTTGAATATTCATGTCTTTTACCCGTGTAGCTGCTTCCAACAGTGTCAGAAATTATGCTTCTTCAGAGCTGACTACCGTGAAGGTTCCAGCTCTAGTTGTGATAGTTGTACCTGTATCAGATCTCGCAATTATTCCATAACTTGTAAATGAAGATTCATCAATCCACGAGGCATCAAAACTTAGTTTGAGCTGATGCAAAATGGGTGCTTCCCGAGTCCTTATAACATTTGAAATATTATCTGAATTTTATAAAAGATGAGGAGACCAGAAATGTAGGTATCTAGATATCTTTAGAGATGTTTGTAAGATAATATTGGATTTTTTTTTGGAAGATTCTTATATATCTTTCCTTCCGGACCATCCAACACTTGGTGGATACAATCTCTATTACATTTTCTTCATAAGAACTTGCAATCCATTGCGAGTATATTTTCATTAGTCCTGCCGAAGGAGGCCGTACCCAGACTGACTTAGCGCATGAGCATCCAAAGAAAAGACATTTGATCCATTCACACGGGTCATTGCAAAAAAAAAAAAAAAACACATTGCACATCATGATTTTGTAGAAATTGGCCTAACTTTTTTCTTAATGCATTGTGAAAGCATTTCCAGAAGAAAAAAAATTGACTTTTTATTTTTAATGTCTAAAAATCTTTCTAGAAGCTAGCAATATTCGGTGTAGTTAGATTATGCACACATGTTTTTGAAGTTTATTATACATGGATTCATTAAAAATTCATCATTTTTGTTCAAAGACCATCGTATACTATCTTGTTTCAGTCTACCTAATATGTGAAGAGTCTAATTTCTAATATTTTACTAACAACTTGTATATAAAAGCTATTTTTAACTTTACCGGGATTCCATTTTTATATTTTCAAATCAATGAGTTCTGAGACAAGTGTTATAGAATCTTTTTCTTAATGTATAGCTTGAACCAAGGAAAACGATAACACTTTTGAAAGTCGAATCTTGAAGTGAGATGTCCATTAAACAAAAAACTCTCTTAACGGATTACAGACTATCCAAAATTTTTGGTGCGGCTACGATGTGGTTGAGCTATGTGGCCCATCTTTATATGTTGATAAGTATTATAAAGTAGAAAATAAAATCCTAAGACTAGTGTGACACAAAGAAAGATACAAAGAAAGTAGAGAGATAAGAAGAATTCTTATTAATGTGTGTAACGAGAAGGGAGAATACAACCTTTATTTATATAGGCTAGACACAAGGACATCCCGGTAATAAATGGGATTTACCCTAAATATTATTAACATAAATAAACGTTTATAACACTCCCCCCTGATGGTCACTGTGTCTAAGTCACAAAAATATATCAGGAAAATCAAGAGAGAAAAAACCTGAAATGTGTGAGACTCAGAACAGTGTTGGACACGCATATGCTGCCTCATTAAAACCTTGACAAGTAAACCCAGTGGGACAAACCTTGACGAAGGAAAGAGTACAACGCGTTTAAGTCCTAATGATGCTCCCCTGATGGATACTTCAGCGAAATCTTGGCCTACAAATCTTTAAGTCGACGCATTCCAATCTTGTGAACTAATTTCTTGAATGTAGAAGTTCGTAATGCCTTAGTGAAGCGGTCTGCTAGATTGTGATTTGAACGTACTTGTTGGATATTAATCACACCATCATTCTGTAGATCATGTGAGAAAAATAACTTCAGACCTGATGTGCTTTATTCGATCACCTTTGATAAATCCTTCCTTTAGTTGTGCAATGCAAGCAGTATTGTCTTCGTATAATATTGTTGGTGAATCTTTAGTTGAAGGAAGTCCACATGATTTTTGAATATGACGTATTGCTGACCTTAACCAGACACTCTCACGGCTTGTTTCATGGATTGCTATTAGTTCAGAATGATTTGTAGATGTAGCTGAAATTGTTTGCTTCACTGACCGCCAAGATATAGATGTGTCTCCATAAGTAAATAAATACCCAGTTTGTGATCGTCCTTTGTGTGGATCTGAAAGATAACATGCATCTGCATACCCAATTAGTTTTGACTTAGATTCATAAGGGTAAAATAAACCTAAATCAATAGTTCCACTAAGATAACGTAATAAGTGCTTGATTCCATTCCAGTGTCTTCGAGTTGGAGCAGAACTGTATCTAGCTAACAGATTAACTGAAAAAGCAATATCTGGCCTTGTGTAATTTGCAAGATACATAAGAGCACCAATTGCACTTAGATATGGCACTTCCGGACCAAGAAGTTCTTCACCATCTTCTTTAGGTCGAAATGGATCTTTATTCACGTCAAGTGATCTCACAACCATAGGGGAACTCAGTGGATGTGCTTTGTCCATATAAAATCGTTTTAAGACTTTTTCTGTATAAGTAGATTGATGGGCAAATATATCATTGAGACATGCTCAATTTGTAAACCAAGACAATACTTAGTTTTACCAAGATCTTTCATCTCAAATTCCTTCTGCAAGTAAGCAGCGGTTTCAGTGAGTTCTTTTAAAGTTCCAACAAGATTTAGATCATCAACGTATACTTCAATAATAGCAAACCCAGAATTGGATTTCTTAATGAAAATACATGGACAAATAGCATTATTGGTATATCCCTCTTTCAATAAATATTCACTGAGGCGATTATACCACATTCTTCTAGATTGCTTTAGTCCATATAGAGCTCTTTGAAGTTTTATTGAGTATACACTACGATCTTTGGACTTGTCTGCTTCAGGAATACTAAATCCCTCGGGAAGTTTCATATAAATGTCACTATCAAGTGACCCATAAAGATAATCTGTAACTACATCCATAAGATGCATTTCAAGCTTTTCTGAAGCTGCCAAACCAATAAGAAACCTGAATGTGATGGCATCCATCACTGGAGAATAAGTTTCTTGGTAATCAATACCTGGTCTTTGTGAAAAACCTTGTGCAACGAGTCGAGCTTTATATCTCACAATTTCATTTTTCTCGTTACGCTTTCGTACAAATACCCATTTATATCCGACAGCTTTTACATTTTTAGGAGTTACAACAACAGGACCAATGACTCCACATTTTACTAATGAGTTGTACTCTGCTTGGATTGCAACCTCCCACTTAGGCCAATCTTTTCTACGACGACATTCTTCGATAGATTGTGGTTCAGGATCATCAATATTTTCAATGACATCCAAAGCAACTGTAAAAGCAAATTTACTATCAGGAATAATTGTATTCTTATCCCAGTTTTGTCTTGTACCAACATAGTTTATAGAGATCTCATTGTTTTGAGGTACATGTGCCTCTTCAGGTGCAACTTGTGTATGAGGATTTGATTGATCAATCAATGTTTCAGAGAGAATGGCTTTTTCCGGAATGCCAACTACTGATCTATTTTTCCGCGGAACTAAATCCTTTGCACCAAGAGGTCTTCCATGCTTTAAGAGTATCGTAGACTGATTATCATGATGTCCTTCTGGGATACTTACTCTCTCATGAGCATTTGCAGCAGGTATATGTGATTTTGTTACCTTACCTGTATCAGTAAATGCATCAGGCATTTGATTTGCAATATTTTGCAAATGTATGATTCTTTGAACCTCATGTTCACATTGTTTTGTACGAGGATCAAAGTGGGCTAATGATGGTGTATTCCATGAAATTTCACAGCGTTCCTCAAGTTTTGGCTTATCTCCCCCTAACGACGGGAAATTTGATTCATCAAATTGGCAATCAACAAATCTTGCTTTAAAAACATCTCTTGTTTGAGGTTCTAAATACCGAATGATAGATGGAGAGTCATAGCCAACATATATTCCGAGTCTACGTTGAGGACCCATTTTCGCTCTCTGTGGTGGAGCAATGGGAACATACACAGCACAACTAAAAGTTCGAAGATGAGAGATATTTGGTTGATGTCCATATACGAGTTGTACAGGTGAGTATTTTTGATAGCTGGTTGGTCTTATATGGACCAATGATGCATCATGTAATATGGCATGACCCCATGCTGAAAATGACAAGTTAGACATTAAGATTAATGGTCGGGCAATCAATTGTAAACGCTTAATAAATGATTCCGCTAAGCCATTTTGAGTGTGCACGTGAGCAGTGGAGTGTTGAAACCAAAGAAAACTCAACAAAAAACTTACTTAGATAAAAAAACTTACTTGGAACATTGTTTATCTGGTGGTAAAGTTCATGAACTTGATCAGGTCTTAAAAGAGGAAGAGGTCAAGTTTAAGTGGACAACTTTGACTGCATATTTTGTTGTATTTGCATCAGAAGAGTTCAACTTGAGGTCTGAAAAGAGGAAGAGATTAAGATTAAATGGACAACTCTGACTGCATAGTTTGTTGTATTTGCGTCAATCTTTCCTCAGTTAGTCAGCTCAGTAAATGGTTCATTTTTTTCATGGACAAAAGATTTAATAAGGAAAAGGAAGTAAGACTATAAGCTTTCATACTGTATCATTCTGGTAAAGAAGAAATAAACCTAATAGGAACATTAAATTTCCATTTCCCTTAAACAACAATATGAGGGCAACACCAGAGAATTTCCAGCTTTAGCTTATGATGGAATGAAACTTACTTCTTGTTCGTTGCTATCAAAAATCTCGACGTAAGGGTAGTCTATTTTTCTGACGAGTTATGCAGAAACCAGGATACTTGGGACATTCAACCTACAAAACCCCATAAGAATGAGCAAAGTAAGAAAAAATCATGTATGATTAAAAAAGATATGATAGACTATAGATTGAGACATAAGCTTTAGTTAAAAAAATCATGTATCAAGCTTTGGTCTCATATTCAATGCAAATTTAGTTAGAAAATGACCAGAAGTTATGGTTAAGGACAATACCTTGAGATAAATTCTTTTGTTTCAAGAGAGTTCACAATAACACCTTCACAACTATAAAGCAAATGTGACCATTATATATAGCTAAGAAGATCATATAAAGCACGACATGGGGTGCACATTTTTGCAAGCAATTGAAATTATAGAAGAAAGAAAGAGAAAATAATAACAATAGGAAGAACTCAAATCAAGAGCTTTCTCATTCTCTTTTTTGTATCGAGGAAGCACACACGCTCACAAAATGGCAGTGCATCCAACGCGGGCGTCCCTTTTCGGATACATTAGTAACTTCACATCCATATCTCACACTAAAGTTTAGTATAAATGTGTAATAGTAATGCCCAAAATGAAAAGATTATGTGTTTTTATGGGACAAATCCTTATATGAATAATATTCCCAATTGATCATTCTTTAACTTAGGTTGTACCTCGACATCAATGCCAATTGACATGCAATAATCATTAAATATTTTGGAGGTAAATTCACCAGCATTATCAAGACGAATAGTTTTAATAGGAAAATCTGGAAACTGAGCTCGTAGCTTAATAATTTGTGCAAGAAGTCTTGCAAATGCAACAGTACAAGTCGAAAGTAAGCAAACATGTGACCATCGTGTTAAAGCATCAATAAGAACCATAAAATAACGAAATGGTCCACACGAAGGGTGAATTGGTGCACATATATCACCTTGAATTCGTTGTAGAAAATTAGGTGATTTGATGCCAACTTTCATCAATGATGGCCTAATAATCAATTTTCCTCGATAACAAGAAATGCATGGACAATCATTAAATGATAAGACTTTTAGTCTATTTAGAGGATGTCCATATGAGTTTTCAATAACTCGACGCATCATAGTTGATCCCGGATGACCCAAACGGTCATGCCAAAGTTTAAAAACACCGGGATTATAAGTCTTCGAATGATTCACAAGATGTGATTCAATAAGGATAGTATAATACAATCCAGAATACAAAGCACGAAGCTTTTCTAATACTTGTTTCTTTCCCGAGACAATGGTATAGTAATACACAAATACTCTATGTTGGCCTCATTTGTTGTCTCAATATGATGCCCATTAAGACGAATATCTTTGAAACTCAACAAGTTTCGGTTCGATTTTGTTGAAAATAGGGCATCATTAATATGGATTTTGTACCATTAGGTAACATTAATAAGGTTTTTCCACAACCCTCAATAAGTTTAGAGGTCCCTGATATTGTACTAACAGTAGCCGCAGCTAATGTTAAATGGGAGAAAAACCGTTTTTCACGAAGAATTGTATGTGTTGTAGCACTGTCCACAAGACATGTATCTTCACCGTTTGTTGCAAACTTTCCATTAGCAAAATCCATATATTCCTTTAGAAAAAGAAAATAAAATACAGTGGTTAGACGGCATAGCCAGACATGACCAATAAACACTTCAAGCGTTATTACATGCAATAGCGATAAACAAATACTGTTACCAAATTGATATTAATACACAACAATATAAGTAAACAATAATAATGCAAGCTATGTCTCTTTTGGTACTAAAAGCTGAAATAGGGAACGCATACGTACATATGTATTTAATGTTGACATCAGTTGGGTTGTGAAAATATTTACATTAGTTGTAGTACTTGCACGAAACCCGAGGAACTATAATTCTCTTTTCTCTTTACCCACAACAAACTTGGATGTTACAGAGAAAATTTAATAGAAAAAGATAAAATAAAAAAGAACAGAACGATGTAAAGTCAATAATAAAAGCAGATGGTTAATCGTTCCAAGACAAAGCTATAGCAGCTACATTTGATTTCACATGACTATAGCATGAAAATACAAAGTGGTTGTAGGTCTGCTATAGGTTAACAAGAAAAATAAATAAATAACAATAATCTAATGATGTGATAATAAAGAGAAGTCGTACGGGGAGCAATAGATCCGCCAGCACATGCCTAGGCATCCAGTGTATATTGGCAATCGTGTATAAGACACCCAATAGGTATCAGACTTTCACGGCATCCACTCGTGTATGTTAGCCAACACAAAATTAGTAAAGTAATGCACCATTACTGAATATATAACCTATGATACTATTGTCACATAGGACAAAATAGCATAAAGAGTCAACATATATATATATATATATATATATTAAAGTAAACATCCAATGACTTTCAATTGATCTGAAAGTATGTGAAGTATACTTTTGATGTAAAAGAGCTCGGAAAAGAGATAAAAATAAAAACTTCATATGGATTCTACAGAGAATCATAAGAAGTTTGACAACTGGTGATTAATCCAACCACTTTCAATTGTGAAAGTATTAGGTATGCAGTTGATGTGTACGAATCCTTTACGTGTACTTCAGCAATACAAAGACTAAAAAGAAAAAGGAAAAACTTATATAGCCCATAAATATGCTTTTTACTGAAGAAAAACCCATCATTAGTACATACATACTTCTGGGTATAGACTATGTTCTCTCTATTAGATCGCCGATTTGATTATAAAAATCAAACCAGTAAAATTTTAAATTTTAAATAATTTTTGCTCTCTCATGTTGCTCCGGCGGCCGTTTCTGGCGATTCTTTGCCGGATTTTTTCTTCACAATCACCATGGTTTTTATGATTTTCCCTTTGTCTTTTGATCCTTTTTGGTGTTGTTTTCCACGGTTTCCCCTTGTTTTCCATTTCTTTTCTTTTCTTCCTGCTTTTTGGCTCGCGGTTTTTTTTTTTTTTTTTTTTTAGGGTTCGTACATTTCAATTTTGGGTTCTTCAGGTTTTGTAGTTTTTGCAGTCGCCATGCCTTTTGCTACTAGGGCCTCTTCTTGCACCGCATCACCTGCGTTCCCCTCTTCTCAGTCTGCTTCTTTCATAGTTGACGCTACACCAGACGACAGCTTGTGTCATTGCCCCTTCAAGCAAATTAATGGTTTCTCAGACGGAGTCAATGGCAGAGGTTATGTGAAGGGGTCTTTCCTGAAGCATGTTTATGACATGCATCTCTTCTCTGAGGATAATAAGACCATATGCAGGGATCTGATTGCCTCCAACTCGCATATCTACTCAGCTTGGGAGCATGTCTTGCGTCGCTTGCGTATGTGGTTATGCTGCAGATGCATGCACATACATAGTTGGAAGAAAGATTGCAAGGGGAGAAACGGGTTTGTCCATGGAGATGTTGTTGCTGGACCGCTCTTAGATGCAGAGGTTGTTTTCCTTCTTCACGGGCTAGATAAACCAGGTGAGTGTCTGCCAGATGACGCTGTTGATGGTATGGGTTCTTCCAGCTCTGCGTCTTGTGCTGCTGTCACCTTTGATTGTGCAGGCGATGCATCAGATGACGATGATGATGCTCCAGGATCCTCCCTGTCTATAGATTTACTGAACGCGGTGCTTCAACGTCAATTCACGACTGTTACTAGTATTCCGCATAAGTGCAGGCTAGCCTTTGCGAGGACGTTGAAGTTATGCCTTGACAGAGTCATTATCAATCCTGGTAGTCTGGCAGCTTGGTTGCAATTGGTTTTTCTCCCAATCTGTACCCTCACCTTGTTCAGACCGAGAAGCACTGCCGAGAAGAAGTCTGGTAATAGAAAACGACTACAGATTGCAGCCATCAACCGGGCACTTGCTGTGTGGAAAGAGCCTAATGGTTGTTCTATTTTGTTGAAGAAACTCTTACAACATCCGTTACACCTGGGGTCTAAGGAGGCACATGAGAAGAGACAATGTGCTGCTACCTTGTTAGCATGCCAAAAGAAGATTAGTTGTGGCCATTTCGCAGCTTCCATTCGAGTGATGTCTTCGTCTGGTGTGGCTCTACGCAACGAGAACACGTACCTTGAACTTCTTGACAAGCATCCACCTGCGCCTCCCCCTACTGTTCCGGGCGATGATGCCATTGTTGACCCAATTACAGTGGATTCTCGGGATGTTTTAAGGGCTATCAAGAGTTTCCCCAAAGGCACTTCATGCGGCCGTGATGGTTTGCGTGCTCAGCATTTAGTCGATGCAATTAGTGGGGCAGCAGCAGCTATTGCAGACGATTTACTTATTTCGATCACTGGTGTTGTCAACCTTTGGTTAGCTGGGAGATGTCCTGCGGTTTTGGGCGAGTTCATCGCAAGTGCACCTTTAACTCCGTTACTTAAACCTGGAGGTGGTATTAGGCCCATTGCAGTTGGTACAGTGTGGCGTAGATTGGTTTCGAAAGTGGCGGCTGTCTCGGTTGGGAAGGATATGTCCACTTATTTGGGTGATTACCAATTCGGGGTTGGTATTCCTGCTGGTGGGGAAAGTATTTTACACGCTGTAAATTGTTTATTGGAGTTGAATGGTCACTCAGACAAAATGTCAATGCTGCTTATTGACTTTTCTAATGCCTTCAACATGGTGAGCAGATCGCACCTCATCAAGGAGGTTCGTCTTCATTGTCCAGGTATTTCTCGCTGGGTAGAATTTTGTTACTTGAGGCCGGCAAAACTTTATTATGACCATTATATTTTGTCTTCTTCACTTGGAGTTCAGCAAGGTGACCCTCTCGGTCCCTTGCTCTTTGCTTTAACTCTTCACCCTCTGGTGAAGACTATGCTTCTCGATGCAAACTGGACTTGCACGCTTGGTACCTTGATGATGGTACAATAATTGGTGACACTTTAGAGGTTGGTAAGGCTCTGAGCATAATCGAAACTGAAGGACCATACAGGGGGTTACATCTTAATGTTAGAAAAACTGAAGTCTTTTGGCCTTCTACTGACCCTAGAAGCACAGACAGTGTTTTTCCTGCTGATATTGGTAGACCTTCTAATGGCGTGAAACTTTTGGGTGGTCCGGTGAGTTTATATTTGAACTTTATCAGTGATATGATGTTGAGCAGGGTGAATAAGACTGTTCAATTGATGTCTGCAATCAAGAAACTCAAAGACCCTCAAAGTGAGATGTTGTTACTTCGTAATTGCACTGGAGTTTCTAGATTATATTTTGCAATGCGTACTACCAATCCTGCTGCCCTGCAATCAGTTGTTGCCCTGTTTGATGATCACTTACTTAAGTATTTGAGACTTCTTATTACTGGTGATGGGGCGGGGTTTGGTCCTCTTCAACAGCGATTAGCTACCTTGCCTATCAAGGATGGTGGACTTGGCATTTACACCATGGCTGACACCAGCGCCTATTGTTACCTTGCTTCTCAGAGTTAGACTATTTCGGTGCAAAAGGTGATTCTTGGTAATTCATTCTCAACTGACAAGGGCTCTGCTTATCAGTTTGCACTTCAGAAGTTTATTCAGGTATGTGGCTTGCCTTCTACATACTGTGTCGATGATACTGCCCCCCTTCCATGCACTCCCTGGCAGTCACTTATTTTGATGCAGTTAAGAAGCAAATCCCAGACCAATTTTCTATGACTACAAGAGATTCCATCCTGTGGCAGTGCAACCGGGTCAAGCATGCACAAGATTATTTGTTGGTTGTACCTATCAGTGGGCTTAATCAGTGCCTTGGACCCAGATATTTTAGAGATGTGCTTTGATATCGTCTTGGTATTCTGTTGTTTGTTGAGAATGGTTTATGCCCAAGTTGTAACAAATCCATGGACATCTTTGGGGATCATGCGCTTCATTGTGCTAAGGACATAGGCCCCAAGTTTCGACATGATTTTGTTCGTGATATAATCACTGATATTTGTTACAAAGCTGGTGTTCCTGCGCGTAAGGAAGTTTCTTTGGGCTTTCTGACAGATGATGACAAGGGATTGAAACCTGCTGATATGCTTGTGCTCAACTGGGAAAATGGAAAGGATGTTTGTATGGATGTCACAGGTGTCTCACCCTTCACAGGTGAAGGAATTCGCTCTTTCGTCCCCGGAAAAGCCTTAGCTAATGCGATCTCTCGGAAACACGCTAAGTACTTGGACAAGTGTGTTTCACATGGCCATGGCTTGGGTGTCCTTGCTTTCACTACTTTAGGAGAATTGGGTGAGGATACTTTATGTTTTTTTAAGCGTTTGAAAAATTGTTTAGTTAGTAATGACGCTAGTAGTGGTATTGGTAGTTTTATTTTTCATAGATTAGGCATTGTTATCCAAAAAGGTGTTGGAACCCAGCTTGTTGCTAGGTTACCAACCAAAAGCTTTGTATAATTATTATTGTCAATAGAGAAAAAAAAATACAAAAAAGAAAAAAAAAATAGAATTAAAAAAAAATAGTTTAGAGAATTTTTTTTTTTACCGAGTAGCGGTAGAGCAACGTAGCTGATAACGTAGTGTGACACAAAGAAAGAGACAGAGAAAGTAGAGAGATAAGAAGAATTCTTATTAATATGTGTAACGAGAAGGGAGAATACAACCTTTATTTATATAGGCTAGACACAAGGACATACCGGTAATAAATGGGATTTACCCTAAATATTATTAACATAAATAAACGTTTATAACATAAACGATTTTATTACACAATTTTTTAACTGAACTTTTTGTTAACTTCCTATTTTTTTCTCAAAAACTAAATCCTTTATGGGGATTTGGACGAGGCAGGTTCTTAAGTTAAATATGTTAGGAAATAAGTGGATTTCATGTTTTGGGCCTTTTCCACATTGAGTGGTTTTCTTAATCTAGGTGGTATAGAGTTTAGGAAAGAGTTTAGTTTCCTAATAGGAGATGAATACTTGGTGGCCAAGTTTGTGTTCTCTATATATATGACTAGAATTGTAGGTTTGTAGACATCCAACCTAAAAGAGTGGTAAATCCTTGTGCTTAGGATTTTGGTCTCTTTGTTGGGAGGGTCGAGTGCTACCGTGAAGGTCAATATCGGTGTGAGAGAAAAACTAGAGAGGATTTTGGTGTTCTAGTGTGTTAGGGTTTAGGGCTTTGCCCTAAACTTAATTTCTAGCGTTTCCATGTTTTTCCTCTGTTAGTAGCAGCTGTGAAGAAGGTCTAGAAGAGAAGACACGAGGCTGGTTCGAGGAATGATTAAAGAGTTGGTTTCTATGGTTTCTTCAATGGTGTTCTCGGGTATGTCTTGTTAACTCTTTGGGCCTTATCTTGGGTTGCGGAAAGAGCATGTAATGGTCTTTGATTAATGGAAGTTTTTCTGGTGGTGTTGGTCGTGGATGTAGCCTGTAAAGGTGAACCACGTATATTTCGTGTTGTGTGTTTATTTTTTTTATCTTCGGGTACCAATTTTCCCAACAAAATACGTGTCAAAAATAAAATGTACCAGGCCCGACCGCTGTTGGAACGAGGGCAAAATTTCTTGCTCCTCCACGTGTACAAATTCAGGTCGGCGCGTATGTATTTTAAAACAGTGCTCCTAAACCAAAAGGGTTGTATAAAATACGAATAAATCGTCACGTGTTGCAGGATTAGAGGTCGAGAATAAATGAATAGTCAGCACAGTGTCACGTGTCAGTGCTAGCCACGTATATATAACACTCGTCTCCATCTCTATGATTTCCTTCAGCTTTCAGATTTTCTTTCTCCCTCTCTCCTCGTTCATTTTCTCTAATTTCCTCTCTATCCATCTCCACTAACATTCAAGGCGTCTTACCAATTTATAAATACCGAATCAGATTGTACTCTAGAAATGACAGGCAAAGAAATCTTGCACAAGATGAAGGTACATAAACACTCTTTCATTTTACATAACCTCATTTTAGTTTCATTGTGAATTTTCAGTTCTTATTGCTTCTGCTAAAAAGACCATTGTTGATTTGTAAAGCAGACATAATTTATATCTTCAAATTTTCATCAAACTAATTATAAAACATGAGAATTAAGATTTGTTTTCTTTGACCTCAGAAAGAAGGAAATGATTTGTTATATAATGTGAAGAAGAATTGACGATTTGGCTTAACTTTGTAATTTAGAACAATTTTTCTGGAGCCCTGTTTTAATAGGAGTTCAATGATTTTTATACTGTGTAGGCTAAAGTTGGGTTTGGTTCATCAGCAAGTGATACAGCAGAAGCAGGGAAGGGCAAGAGCAAGATGTTTGGGAAACAGATAACTCATGGTTTTCACTTAGTGAAGGGACAGTCACATCATGCCATGGAAGATTATATAGTTGCAAAATTCAAGCAAGTTGATGAGAATGAATTGGGATTGTTTGCAATTTTTGATGGTCATTTGGGCCATGATGTTCCTGATTACCTCTGCTCACATCTATTTGAAAATATCTTGAATGAGGTATTTTTCTTCTTATTATTGTCAGTTCGTTAGTTATTTGTAATGTTTTTCTTTGTAGGGTAATTATGTAACGTTTTTGTGTGCCGGGTGAATGGGGTTTGTCTTTGTAGATGGTATGAATTAAATTCAGTGTTAAGACACTTGACTGGCCTTGAACACTTGAGACTTTAAGTTGCTAGAACTGGTGGTTGGTAATTTACATGGTAGCACAGAGGACAACTCTTAAGAGGTTGAGGTTGTAGGGACTCGGGAAAGATAAATTCTTATAAGGAACTTTTTAAATGATAGGGTTAGATGTGGAGGCAGTTTAACACTTCTGACTTAAGTGTACTTGCATGTATGTGATAGATGTCATTAAAGTTTGAGCTTTACTTAAGTGTACTCGCATGTATGTGATAGATATCGTCTAATTTTGAGCTTTACTTAAGTGTACTCGCATGCGTGTGATAGATATTGTTTAATTTTGAGCTCTTGGTAAAAGTGGTTGTAAACATTTGTTTCTGTAACAGCCCGACTTCTGGACTCAAACCGAGCATGCAATAAAGAAAGCATATCTTATAACTGATGATAAGATTTTAGATAAAGCAGTTGAATTAGGTAAAGGAGGTTCAACTGCAGTGACAGCAATTCTGATTAATGGTCAAAAGCTGGTGATTGCAAATGTTGGAGATTCTCGAGCTGTTTTATGCAGGAATGGTGTGGCAAAACAGTTATCAGTTGATCACGAGCCAAGCAAGGAACGCAAAGATATTGAAGACAGAGGTGGTTTCGTCTTAAAACTTCCAGGTAAACAAATACTTTTTCGTTTTACTAATTATGCCCATTTACAACACCAAATGGCATTGAATTGAATTTTCTTTTGAAGTCCTTTGCAATTCTATTGGATTATATTTAAATAGAAGTTGGGTGTTCGTCATCAGGAGATGTAGCAAGAGTTGATGGGCAGTTGGCAGTTGCAAGAGCATTTGGTGATAAGAGCTTGAAAGAGCATTTGAGTTCTGAACCCGACGTCGCGATGGAAATGATAGATGAAGACACTGAGTTTTTCATATTGGGAAGTGATGGATTATGGGTGGTGAGTGTTCTTTTATGGTCTTAATCTACAGATTCTACACTGATCACTAAATATACGTACTTCAAATGGCGTAATTGTGGTCGTTAACGTTTTTACTCTCTACAATGTAGGTAATGTCCAACCAAGAGGCAGTGGATACAATAAAAGACATAAAAGATCCCAAATCAGCAGCCAAGCACTTAGCGGAAGAAGCTCTTCGCAGAAAGAGCAGAGATGATATTTCATGTGTTGTTGTAAGGTTTCAGTGATTTCAGACAGTGCGTTAATCTCCAACATGTGCTACTCTTGGTTCTGAAGTGTGCATATGAATATCAACTTTTTGATAATAAATTAGTAAGTGAAGGAAAAGAAGCTCTTTTATCCGCAACCACTCTGCTGTATGTGTTTGTATCGCCGTCACTCTGCTGTATGTGTGTGTATTGCCGTGTTACTGCGAGCTTTGCAACATGGCCATTACAATCATTTTCTTGTATAACTATATAACGTTTAGTTTCAATCATTTTCTTGTATAACTATAACGTTTTGTTTATGTCGGTCACGTCTTGTTTATGTCGGTAAGTTCCGGTCTCATACATTTGCAGATAAACTTCATGGTTTCCCCGACTTTTAGGTGGTGATGTGAAAAGTCAAAAAATGGTTTTTACTCTGAGAAAAACATGAACTTCTCAACTTCTTAATGTCAAGTACTGGCAATAACATGAATGTCTCTTCCAAATTGTTACTCCCAAAGGGTCAGACAGCCACAGCTGTAACACGCTTCCTCTTTGGAGTACAAGACAGATATATCCGACTAGGAAAATCAAAGTAAGCCAAGCAAGAAAACCGAGTAGCCGACACCTTTTGACAGCAAATGAATGCACTTAATAACATGTACCCACTGACACTTAATGGCCCTTAAAACACCTTCATCTGATGCCAGAGTCCGCCTGAGTAGGCCTATATACATCTTTTCCAAACACAGGTCGCCGCTACTATAAATTTCCACAATAATTATAATGGTGGAGTTGATGGAATAGATCTCCTTCTTGCCAAGGGTGTGTTTAATCATTGCATCATCTCTGGTCATGATTAAGCTACAAGAGGCAAATGAAGGTCCTTAGCTTAAACATCTTTGACACTGTTGCAGCGAGACTCTGAGTATATGCAGACTCTTACCACTCTTTCCCTAGCTCAACACTCGCCTTTGATATGCCAGAACCTGAAAAAATCAGAGTAACATAAACCGATGAGCTATAGGAGTTTGCTTTGGCAGATGTGATGCACTAATATCTTACTGATTAGTGAAAGGGAACTCTCACCAAATCCCCTCGACTAGATGTACAGTTCGATTGTATCCCTGCCAGAGTTTCTTTTGGTTCTAACATTTGAAGATTGTCTTTGGAAGAATGAATCTTGGGAATTATGTTACCTCTGGCGATCGAGGAAATGAGTGATCCATCAATATTTGTATAATGTGGCTCTTTAAGCACTACGATCTCGATATCGTCAGCTTCCACTGAAGTTTGGAGTGCAATAAACTGAGACCAGTACATACACAATGTCAGCTAATGGGGCCACAACTCTGGCCCATAGTGTATCCATATATACACATTAATCTATTGGTGAAAGAGTTGTCAAAACGAAAGGGAAAAAAATGAACGAAAAACTCGAGCAAGTGAATAGTGTTTTATAGTGGAGGAAGAAAGATTACTTGGCAGAGATGTTTAACTGACAACGTCGGTCGGCAGCACAGGTATGGTTGGGGCAAACTCCTTATACTTTGCTCATCCAAAGGAAGAAGTGTGAGATGTACATCCAGCTGAATACAAACACCACAAGAGTCAGTCATGTAATCGAAGCTCTTTTGACCTACTCTGAGTACCGTTGAGAAAATACACAACCGTAATTGGTTGTTTATAATTGTATTTCCAAAGAAGGAAATGAAGTAAATTCCTGTATCAACCAACCTAACGAAGTTGGGGATCTTGTTCACCGATGTCGGTGGGTGAACGATACTGTTAATCATGTCAGTGCATGGGAGAGACGAAGGACGAAGAAAGCAGCAGATTTTATTTTCATACCTCGTTTTCGTTTTCCTCTAAATTTCTGAGGTAATCAGACAACTTGTTCAAGCGACTTCCCCGAGCATTCTTACCATTGCTACCGCTAACACTGCCATAGCGCGTGTGACTCCGTACACCACCCTTACCCCAAGTAAGCACTTCTGGAGTTCCAACAAGCCCAGGTGACAGACCTCTGTTATCTATACCCGCTTCTACATCATCAGTTTCATCAGAACCACCATCTGCATCGACACCTGTTGAAGATGGCTGAGAGAACCGTTGACCTGTCCATCTCTTGTGCCTTTTCACCTTCGGATTTATGCAGTGTTCATCAGCAGAAGAAGATTCCCGACCTCCTTCATTGCCATTTCCATCTGCGTCATCATCTGATCCTTCGGTGCCTTGAGTTCTACTATTTCTCCATCTACGTGACCTCCTCACAAATGCAGCTGCTGTGGCTTTAGCAGTCGAGCGTCTCTTAACGAGTGCTTCCGATTGTCTTCGAATAGTTTGAGCAATAGAAGCTTGGATCTGTCCCATAAGACCAATATAAGAAACCGAGTAAGGCGGCAGAGTCTTCACAAAAGTATTCAATCCATGTGTGCATGTGGCAACAGTACTACGGCCAACTAAATGGGCAATTGATGTCAATGACTGGGTACCATGCACATTTACATTTCATTAGAGATTTTAAGCAGTTTTATAGTGCCTGCAAGATCAGCCAACTCTGACACTAATATCGGAATTAGAAGTGGTAATACAAGTCTTTTGTGCACTGCAACTGTATCATACGGTATAATTTTGTTCCGTGTCACTGACTAATGTTCAGTCCTGTATTTTACAGTTCGGATGTTGTGTGTGAGCATCATAGAGAAAAGACCAAAAATGCTTAAACGACCGGTAAGAAGAAGTTCCATCCATAGGATTTTGTATGGTTGTACCTGCTTATTGCGACTCTTCTCCTCTTCATGAAAAGCCATTTCCTGCAAACTTGATGATTAGCAAAAAGTATTCTTGGCAGATGAAATTATTAAGATCACATTTTCATAGAATTCTGCATGATATTTCAGTAGGACACACTACCTCTTCCTCATATTTGTCTATATCTGGATATATAGCCGCAATTAATGCATCATAGTTAGGGTCATCTCTCAAAGAACGACGACTTGCACAGTGGGTGCGGCAAGCAGGGCACTCATTGTTCCTGTGTAGAAACAATAATTGGTGCAAGTAAGATTTGCAGGATCACAGATCAATCACGTCAACTTTCAATCATTTGTAATATCTAATCAAGATGAAGAACAACTAAGTAATGCAACAGGACAAAAAACTGCTATAGAAATAAAACTGCACAGTAAGGTAGCATACCCTAGACGCATTGATTTGTCAATGCATTCCCTGCAGAAGCGATGAAGGCATTCCATTACAGTTCTTGTCTTGCGGATAATACCTGAAAGCAATAGACAGTTAACCTAGAGCAGATTTTTTTTTTTTTGTTTGTTTAAGGAAAGAGGTAACCATGGATGCTAAGAAGAAAGATTCACAGGCAGCTTTAACAGAAACAACTCGTCAAATGAGATGCTGTTAGTAGGACTTGTATCCGTAACCACGCAACATGCTTAGAAGTCATATCACAGATAAAGAGAAACATAAAGAAATAAGGAAAATTTCGTACAAGCAGATGAGTTAGCAATTGAGGCTTATTTTAATTGATTTGTCTCTAGTGTATGTCTTGAAGATATACACTTTCTACTTTTGGGATACCTACAGGCATAGCTCAAAAATTGCTCACTTGATATTTATTGGCAAAAGTGGTTCAAAGAAATTAATGTAATTATGCTAGCTTCTACAACCTAAATATTTAATGTAATGCTAGCTTCTGCTTAGCGAGCTCCGATGAGAAGCATACCAGAACAAAAAAAAAGATATCATGGTCAAAGTTGAGCATACTGTGAAAGAAAATATCAGACAAAACGGGTATACGTCTACAGGTGTAAATTGGCAAAGACATTATACTGTCTAGTTACTGCAAAAACCACAGTGCCGGGTAAGTAATTAGAAAACAAATCCTTAAGCACTGGAGATATAGATAAGCTCCAGGGATCTATCAGAATAAAATTTGATTTTTCCTATCTACACATTCAACTGTTTACCAGATTACCTTGCTTCAACAGTATTTTCTAGATCTGCTACATTAGATGAATATATTTCCAGCCATGTCGAGGTATAATCCATGACAGAGGATTCTGCTCCTAGCAACAAATTACTCATACACAGGGAGTTTAAGTAAGATACCAAAATGATTATACCTAGGCATATAGGGCATTGTACTTCTTTACGAATATCTGACAATTTTACGCAGACAAATCTGCAAGAAAAAAGAACAATCAGTAAATACCACATAAATATATTATATATATATATATATATACCAATAAAATCTGAACTCTGAATCTGACTAGTCGGACGGATTATGCACTTATGCTGAGTGAGTGTGAGTGGATCAAGAACAGCAACAACAACAATTAAAAAGCGTACAGAATATATATTACCAAAGGGTTAGAGAATACAGAAATAATCTTCTCAACCCAGTACTGTCTCATTTTGCTTCCTTGATTCTAGCAAGACAACTCTTGAACTAAATGAACGTTCCACATACAACAGGATGAACCCATCGTTTTCCGTTGGCCAGGAAAGTAATAAGACATTGTGTGCAGACACTAGTGGCCTACGACATGTCTAATCCACCTGATTTAGAGCCTGTGGAAGATATTAGGTTCAATAAATGAACGGTAATCAGGTGGCTTTTAGACCTCTCGGTTATGCATTAGAGCATAGAGGTTATCAAAAGCACAACCCACTTAGAGAGTAGCCGAAAAATATTATTTTGAGATATATATCTACATAGACACGGTAACAGTATGAAGAAGAATGGGAAATGATCTTATAAAACAAACACTAGGTCGCTGCGAACCAGGAAAAAACAAGGCTTTTCCTCCTTAAATTCATCATTTGAAGCAAAGTGGGGATCTCCATTTATAACCTTAGGTAGTCTGCAGTAAGTAACTATAGCTGGAAATGCATAACAAAACTTTTGCTTGACTGAAATCAACAGTCAGTCCTTAAGAAACATATTATACCTACAGTTGAAAATAGAATGTGTAGTCCAAGTGAAGCTCATTTTCTGCATGGGTAAAATCTCCCGTATATAAAAAATGAAACGAACTGACTACAGAACTACCCAGTACCTGAGTCTGGGTAAACAAATTCACTCTCAGCAATTCCGCAATTACATCCTTTAGAATGACAACCAATGGTCCCACGATAGAAAAAGGCAAAAGCCCGAGTTCCAGATAAATGAATCGATTATGGATCACTCACAACATGCAACAAACAATTTCCACGCGTAGAACCGCATAATATGAAAACAACCTACAAGATCTAATTGTATCCCATCAGTTTAGTTTGATTACTAACATATTTCCACTTCCGTGAGAGATTTAAACCCAGATTGAACAGGAAAGAAAACCCAGAACTAAATAAAGATTTATAGCAAATGAGAGCTGGAACAAGGACTCCTGAATTCTACATAATGCTCATGGATTTACATAAGTGAAACAAGGAAGCGATCCTTAATGAAATAGGACCAGAGAAACAAAGAAGAGGAGGAGGAGGAGGAAGAAGGAGTAGAGAGGAATCGGAAAAAGGAAAAACTTACTCATCTTTGGTATTGTTATCAGCATTAGTATCAGCATCACTAGAGGAGGAAGAAGAAGCGGTTCCATCAGAATCTGAGAAATCAAGAGAAACAACCCGATTCCTCAGACGAGAAGAAGAAAATCAAAATCTATATACGCGATTAGATTACGTACCTCCTTCAACCCCATCTTTTACTTCTCCTCCTCCTTGGGTATCTTCTTCACCTTCACCTTCATCTCCATCCCCATCTTCTTCTTCTTCTTCATCATCGTCGTCGACATCATCATTTTCTTCAGCTTTAACTTTCTGTGGTGGTGATTGGTGATACTGATTACGTTCTTGTTGTTGTGAACTCTCTTCTTCTTCTTCTTCTTCTTCAACTTCGAGACTGTCTGAACTTCTCTTCTGGGCAGGCATTGCTTACCAATTACAGCTCCAAAAGTATGAGTATTTAGGTTCTCTTCTATTGTCTCGGTTTGCTTTGTATTTCCGCTGATGAGAAAATATAAAGAGAAAAAAGTGGATGGGGGTTGGAAGAAATAGAGGAATAGAATGGGGTTATATGCGTGTTGAGTCGTCGGGATTTTTCTATGAGAGAAATTTCTTTTTTCTTTTGTACAACGAAAATTAATACTATTTTTTTTCTTTATATTTATAGATATTTTTTCTTTTTCTTAGAGAAGATCGAAGGAGGCAGGCACATGCACTTGGTTTTCTTTTTCTCCTTATTAGTTATTGACCGTGGGATGCCCAAAAAAATTTTGTAAAACTATATGAAAAATATTTAAGAAATTATTTTTATTATTTTATCAATTGGTTAGGTTAGACATCTATTATCTAATCTAATTATATTATTATACAATATAAGGAGAGATATTGCTCCTATGACTAGTAAATTGAAAGATCTTAGATTGAGCACTATGGTAGCTATTAGTTAAGCTGGAGTTAGGGTTTCTAATTTAGTATAAAGAGCGGAGAAAACAATCACTGCGCTCGATTTTTTTCTCAGAGAAAGACGGTCAAACAATTCTCATTCATGGTCCTTACGGATCAGATCATCCGTATAGGATACAAAAAGAAACTCCAAATATTTGATATCTTTCTCATTAAATGAGATCTCAATTCCATCTACGATTTCCTTAGATATCTTACAATTAAAACGTTAGGTTATTGCAACAAGGAAATTAGGTTCCACGTGAATAGTGAAGTTGAAAACTGAATTTGACCTAGTGGAAACTCGGTTATGTTCTGGAGGATTTTGTCTATTCGAAAACATGTGTGTTTTATCCACTGTTTAGAAAAGATAACATTGAGGCAGCGCAACCAACATAACACCGATAAACAATATTGTTTCTTTTGTTCTCGATGCTAAACGAGTTGTCGACAATTACTTGGATTAGTATTTCTCATAAGTTTTCCTTCTCAAATGATGTCAAAGTAACTGATAGATAGCTGAATGGAGGTGCCATTTCACCAATACATTCATTTTCCTGAATATGAAATACAATAGGTTTTACTCCATATGATTTCACACTATTATCAGGCATATACGTTGCAAAAGGAACTCTCGTACAATTGCAAGATTTCAAAAACATTGCAAATTGGGAAAGATATGCATCATTATTTGCTTCTTTTCAGTAAAGCTTGAAAGAAAATATACAAGTAGGGGTGAAGAAGGAAAATCAAGAAAAAGAGCAACAAGAAGTGGCACCAAAGTTATACGTTATGGTGACTGATAAAAATATAGAGGATTGCAAAAAGAAACTTATAGTTAAGAAATAGATTAGGTTGAGTGTGATTAAAGTATACCTCAATTATAGAGAACATGAAGACAACAATGGGTGTTGGCAAGACATTGCTCGATGGTTTAAGATGTGGATCATAGGTAATGTTCTCATTCTAAACAATGGTGACATTGTTCATAGATCATGGCTTAGAGTATTCGACGACTTGGACAAAGTCAACACTAATGATTGGGTTTCGGCCATTTGGTAGGGGTGTACTTGAGTTTGAATAAGGTGGTAACGTATTCGAAGGGTGAAATGGAGTTGTTTTAGTATTTAATAAATGTATGCTCTACTTTTCAGTTGTTTATTTCGTTATCATGGAACGTTTGTTGGGAAAAATATATGATTATTTGTGTTTCTGCATCATCATTTCGGTGGATTTTTATGTGCTACATCCCAACATAAGGCAACTAAGTGATGAAAATTTAGACCCACGCCTGGCTACTCGTATGTATGATGACATCAAATACTAAAGGGTAGAGGTAAACAAATTGATATTGGTTCTCATTCAATGGTCAATGTCCGTACCCAAACAAATAGTATAACCCATGATATGACAAAATAGATATCGTGGTCATTTATCTGTTAAATCACTGGAGAAATAGTATGTTAATTGATCCACCAGAAAAATTGACAGAGCTTGAACATCCATGGGTATATTGGTGGCGGCAAAGTAATACCTTACACTTTGATCTGGTTGAGGATAGTGATTATGACATGTTTTGGATGAGAAAATTATGCTGGAAGATATACACATATTGTTGAGCATGTTCAGAATCGAGTTATGTACGGTTTGCAATTTCCTAGAATCCGTGAACCACCATATGTAATCCAATCCATGTACACACCAAACTTGCATTCGGAACTACATCCGGACTTCCCAAACCAGATGCTCCTTATATCTTTTTTTCCAACGATCAAGGAGTTTCCTAGAGTACATATAAACAATGTTTTGATGTTAGTTTGTATTTATATGTTAGTAGTGCTTCTTTTTTAATTAAGTTTTGAATTTATAACCAAATGTGTAGTTTGTGCAATTATTTGGTGTTTGCAGAAACAACGGTGTTCACTTTCTCAGCATTATGCCAACACATTTCTGTTATAAATGGTTATTCACTAGACCACACAAAAAACCTTCAACGTCGTCTGTAGGATCCAAATCGAATGTATATTGTTGAGAAACCTTATGAAGCGTACTATCCACACAAACTAGATCAAAGTACTAGAGGTTGTGATTTTGAAACATTTAGCCATACGATTGTAGTTGACACTCTAATACGGTAGAGTGTTCTCTTCCAACCAATCGGGCTCGAGATCCATTTGTAAAATATCCATATTCTCAGGTTCCACGTGAGTATTAACAACAATATGATAAGCCTAGTAAATCTATGTCAGGGCCAACCATTCCATCATCTATTTTTTAGCAGAAAAAATAAATCAATATGATTTATCTTCTAATACATATAAATGACCAAAAAATAATAATTTTTTATTAACGCTTCCACCTATTTTATTTACATTTTAAAATTATTGCAATGGAGAATCTTAAACCGCGATGGCAATTTAACTAAAGGATGACATGGTAAATAGATCTCCAATCTTAATCTGTCTTTGTCTCAAATGGGTATGTCTATAAACCAAAATTGAATGCTTGTTGTGGACTTAATTGACTGCAAAATAGAATTCAACTTTGCTTTAATCTACTTCTCCCTCTTATGACGAATCTAAAACTCTTAACATCAATCTATTTCGTAATTACAAGGGATTATCAATTAAGAATAAAATTATGTGTATCTTTAATAGGTATGGAAACTACATTATCGATGCCATGATTCCTAGTTATACAACGACGAGATACTGTTAGTCATGTAGGCTTTGTAGATGCGTAAAAACGTCCTTGTAGGACTTATGACCCAGAGAGAGACATACATGTCTCTTGTAAACACGATTCATCCTATTTGGGATCAATAACTGATTCCTAGTACATCGTCACGAGATATACTGGTCAAGTCTACTCTAGGCTCTGACTCAACTTATCGAGGCTTCCGAATAATTCATAGGACATCCCCGCGAGATACGCTGGTTATTCTTCCTCTGGACCCTTTCGACAGACTCCTATAACATCTTTTAAAGATATACTGGTCAAGTCGGCCATATTATACAGACACAATTGACTCCCAGCACATCAGTACAAGATACACTAGTCAAAGAAAAGTGAGCCAAGATATCGCAGAGATGTTATTAGGCATGCAAGCCTTCCTTTCTCTCCTGAACATCTCATCTGACTTTGGAAAGACTCAATCGCGTCGGCCAAATCTTATGCGGCTTCAGTCATGCCGGGCAAATCTCAGACAGCCTCGCGTCATCCAAACTTCGGACGGTCTCATCAGAGCTGAGCCTTCTCGTATGAAGAGTCTTATACAAGCATAAGACTCGGGCACAAGCCTCACTTAGGGCTCAGGCCTCTTTCTCATAGTCTCAAACATACTCACAGCTAGTAAAATTAAGCCTGAACTATTCACGTGTATCCAAAAACGTGGATAAGCTCCCTTGAGGTGCCTTCTTGAGAATGGAGAGGGAATTAATTATGAAGGAAGACCAAATTTTCTTATTTCATTAGAGTACCCAAATGTTTTATATTATCGTTTTAATTAGTTTGTAAGTTTTTGGGGTTTCTTTGACCTTTTTTCTTACAGATTTTGTTATATCCTTTTGTATGTTATCTATTAATACAATTTGGATTTACCAAAAAAAAAGGATAAGCTCCCTTGAGCTCCATGTGCTCAATAAAGGGACCCACGGGTAATAATATGGTGTCAACGTGACATATGTGACCGGTCATGAAGAGGGGGAGCTCAACTCAGATTCTCTCATACTCTACACACGGTTTTTGAGGCATTCCATGTCATTCTCATAAATGGAATGCCTAGTCATTCTCATAAATCAGAGAATATCTCTTTATCTTGGACAAATCGGCTAAAGAGATTATTTCTCTATCTCAACACATCATCATAAAGGCTGACTCAACTTTACACAAATGGGGGGATATCAATTAGGGTTTTTGTCTGATGGTGTACATAACGTGTGAGAAATACCCGACCTACGGCAGAAGAGAGTAAAGGCGGTGGAATAATGAGATAAACTAAACCTAGTTTATCTCTATCTATTCCTGAAGAGACGGGAAAAGTTCTTTGCATGGAAATCAATCCTTATCTTCACCGACCTGAGATTAGAGAATTTAGATATAAATATGTCCTCTATTTCTCCAAGCTAACACATAAATTTATCATAACCTCTTAAACCAATAACTTGTTCTTTGATCTCTCTCTTCATCTGCTTCCTCCCTAAGACCGGCCCTAAGCCTCCTTTTATGTGACTGAAGCAGCCTTTGAACGACCTCACTATGCGTGGTTTAGGCGAAGACTGTTTGTGCTCAACCTTCCGTAACTTACTTTCAGAAATCCTAGAATCTCACTTTTAGCCTCTCACTGATTTTAGGTAACTACATTTTGGCGACCATAATGGGAGGTTGCTCACTCAGTTACGGATTCCAATCATGGTCACTATTATGAAGGAAGCTGATTCGACCAATCCAAAAACAAAAACGTTCCGTTAATTCAGTCTCTGTAAATCCACCTCTAACACGCTCTAGAGGATGATCCATGCCTGCACTTTTCTCTCTCATACGAGTGTCTGACCTTAGTGAATAGTTAATGCGTACTGGATGACCTGGATCTTTCTCTCCATAAAAAACTCCCCAGTGACCTATTTCCATAAAAATCTACTATTAATCCTTGAAACGTTGGGCAAGGACCAAGACAAGCTCCCGAGGACTCAATAGTGTCTTGCAAAAACTCATAGCGACATCCTGAATTATCTGTAAACCACTTTAGAATGCCTACTAGGGATGGATCCAATAAATCTAGATCGAGTACATGTTCCTTAGAGAAAGAGTACTAATACTATTGAGAATATCACGGATGGGATCAAGTCTGTCTGTAATTGACCTCACCAAAGAAGATAAAGCTTGTTACGAACGACATAGAAAAGGAGCAACCATCCAGTCAACCATATGGCTTTCAAGGCTAGATGAGGCTCTAAACTTAAAGATTCTAACGAATATATGCTCCAAAATTCGTTTAGGTTAAGGTCCCCTCAATCCGATCACAGGGGACTCTAGGAAGTTTACTACACTTCATTATCTTACTTATAACTCTTTCATTATGTATCTGATTGACCTCGTTCTTTTTCCATTGGATTCATGTTTTCATCATCTATAGGATAAACTTAGAAAAAACTACGAAAGGCTCCAAAAAATTCGTGACCTAATTGCAGAGCCGCCTACTTTCATGGACGACCATATCCTATCAAGATATAACTTTTTTCGTTCTTCCTGCTCTAGAGGATCATAAACAGAATGCAACAAAGCATAAGACGAGACTAGTTTCCAAGATGAAGCTCGGCCAAAGCTCATACTTATCCGAAGATGAAAACCGCTGGTCGATATGCTATCTCAACATCCGTTCTGTCAGAATGATGAGGAACTAGCCTTAACAATTGTGCGACCAAGTCTCGATGAGCCTCCAGCTCAACTGCAACAACAACTATGCAGTTTTATTTGTAGATGGGATCTTAGTTCACCAAGAAGGAGAAGGAGAATATCTTCGCACCCGAACCTATTAAGGGAAAATAAATCTGTAGCGATACTCGTGAGGCTAACAATTCAGATAATACTCTATTATTCGAAATATAACCACAATCCTTGCTCCAGGATACACGTTACTCATCCAGAAGCCTACTAAGAGTTCCCTCAGTTAAAGCCTCTTCTGTCGAAAAAACCGGCTCAATAAGATGCTGCTTGTGTTAGAGTCCTACATGATGATAGAAGGACAAGATACATCTCCCCATTCCCAGAAGGTGTCGGTTACTTTCAAGTTCGGTTGACCATCTCCTAGAAGAATAGATCTCAACAGATAATTTGCAACGGAAGTTCACATGAGTCCTTGTCTAGATACCTAGCAGAGACAGAACGATGACTTTGTCTCATCCCTGAAGACTATATCTCGAGCAATACAAAGATCTTGCACGGACGATCAAGCATCTCCACTCTATAAGAATCCATATTCATACAACAAACTGGGGACTGACGAAGAACCGTACATCATACATCTGTGTGATTAATATGATGCGTCCCAAACATCCCACTCCTAGATGACAGAATCTTACAACATTAACACAGAGATTCCGGGTATGCAACAAATCGGTAGAATTCAGAACGCTTCAAGTTAGACACTTCTCACTAGAGGTGTATGAACGAGAATCAGATATCCTCTTCTAGCCTTAGCTCCCATGGCTGGGCCTCAAATACAACTCAACATAGACTTCTCTAACGTCGACACGCTTTAATCCTTGCGACCTGATCAAAACTTGCAAGGTGCTATCCTTTGGGAATCGGAAATCAATCCCATGATAGGGAGTCTAGAATACTTCAGGAAGACGAATACGAGAAGATTCAAAATCAGGTTTCGTCGCATCTAGAGAAGGATTTCCCTGACACGTGATCAAGCAAGCCATGCTTTACCAAACTCATCTAAATTTTTCCGATATGGAAACATGCACCGCGCTTACACCAAGGGAAATATGCATAGGGAAAAGTCCATAGAGAGAAAATATCAACCATGATGAAAATCATCAAACAGAGGCCCCTAGAGAAAATCTCTTGCTTCATGTTCAACTACTTCATTTTGACCTCTGCATCTCGAGTTTCCTGCTTATCATATTCCAGCTCTTCATCTACCATACGCTCATCCAAATTGAGAAACTCTATGAAAAACAAGGACCTGAACTCAACTCACCCCAACGGACCCTGGTAGAATTGAGACACTCTCACAACTACCTCACATTGAAATAAATATTCTCACGGTGGTCATCAAGTTGCCAAGATTTACGAGATAACTAGAAGAAGGCCGTTTAGAGTTATCATCTTCAAAACACCAAATCCTCAGACAAGTGTCTCATCCCGAATCCAAGGTCGGTAAAGGGACCCCGAAGTCAAGGCCTACATCAGGATAGCAACAGGGGACTATCTTATACTCAAGCCCCTGTTAAAATAAAATCAATCGTTCTATCTTCAACATGGGTCTTCTGAGAAGTGTCTGTGAGATATACAAACAAAGAGAAGATCATCCAAGTTTGCAAGGATCAAATATTAAGGGAGCAATAACACAAGTTCGCTCGCCACTTGTCTCATCCAATCCCTTCAAACTTTGTCCTCTCCTAATACTTTCAAGCCTTAACCTCAAGACTCATCCCTTATCTCACGAGTCATCACTCACCCTTGAAACCCTAAGAATCGGGTCCCCCTTTTCATGAAAAGCCACAAAACTCAAGACGAAATATATTTCTCACAATAAGGGTAAATTAGGGTTTTAACCCAAAAAGATGCTCCTTATCCTTTCACCACCAATAAACACGTCCTTTTTACTCATAAGATGTATTTTTAGGTCCCACATTATCCTCATGAATTTCGGAAAGCTAGAGTTTGTCCAAAAGTCGAGATGGGATTAAGGTTGTAGCTCTCTGAAGGAAGATTGTGAACCAGGTCTTATACCGTAATGGACCACAGTCCCCCGTTTCCTCCAAGGTAGTTAAGAAAACGTAAATATTTTGGACAAAATAAGATATCAAAGGTTATAAGTGCTTAATTCTTACATATTTACTACTCAAATTTATATTTATTAGTTCCCTATTTGATAAAGTTTGGTTATTTTGCAGTTGTTAGGAAATAAAGCTCAATGGGTTAAAATGTTGAATTTTGCTAGAGGAAATGAAGTGATTTAGTGGGCTAGGCCCAAAAGGAAACATGAAGAATTATTGGGCCAATTATTCGGATATGGGAGTGTGGTAAGCATGTCACTGCGTGTGTAGAAGTGTGTCACAACGTGTGTAGAAGTGTGCCACGACGTGTGCAAGATATTAATTATGATAAAGGATATTTGAAGATATTGTTTAATGAAGAAAACATTTCCTTATGAATGTGGAGACGGAATATATGAAGATTTGTGAAAGAATATTATTCTTTATGGTTGGAAATAATAATTAAGATATTGATTGTAGTATTTGACACATGACGCATTTTGATTGGAAGATTCTTTATATCAACACATGGCATATTTTCATTGGATGATGATGTGGTAATGAGAATGAAAATGTAAAGTGGTTTCCTTTGTAAACTATAAATAGCGGTGGAAGCAGATGCAAAAAGGGGGGAGACAACCGAGAGCCAGGAGCCAACTTTTAAAGTAGTTTAGGAATTTTCTTTTACTTCTCTTTGATTTTTCTTTTTGTAATAATGGAGAGCTAATCGTCTTCACTGGGGTTGAAGATAAAATCAGTTCCATTATGTATTCTTTTGGGTTTAATTGATTATTAATTTCTCTTCTGAAAAGCTTTGTTCTTTATTATTTAAATTGTTTTGAATAATCTTCGATTATTGATCTTTTATAAGCGAAGGAAGTTATATCTTTTTGGTCAATAACAAAAGTTGTATATTTATTTTAAAACGCAATATTTTCCGAGACATGAGATTGGATTCGATATTGTCTTGAGTTACACTATGAATATTTTTAGAGATTACTTGAATTTTTTATACAATTAATTGGTGGAATCCGAAACCCTGGTTTCTTTCTTAGTTATTTATTTATTTATATTTCATTAGTGTTAATTATATTTTCTTATTTTAGCTTTTAGCCTATAATATAATTGTAAACTGAAAGTAGCAATTTATTAGTCCAAGTGGAACGACCCGTACTTGCATACTGTCCAATATACAGTCGTGCTCTTGCGGTACAATTAAATTCTCATCAAGTTTTTGGTGCCGCTGCCGGGGACTAAAAAATAATTGTTATTTTTAGTTTCTATTAAATTTGTAAATATTAGGATAAATTAGATTTGTTTTGTTTTATTTTGTTTATTTTATTTTATTTTATTTTTTATTTTATTTTATTTGTGGGTATCTTTTTATTTCGGCGTGCAGGTTTAAGTGCATTAAAAGTGAAATAAATGTTGACTGCCAACAGGTAAGTAAGATAATTCCATATTTTATTTTATGTTTAGATTTTTATTTATTTTTGTAAATATTTATATTAGGATTCTCTAGATTTTATTTTATTGTACATAATTATATTAAGATTTTATTTTCCTTATTATAAAAAAAAACACTTTGCATGGTATATTGCATTCGCCAGACTACCGATTTTAGTAAAACTCGTGGAAAAGTACGCTGAATCCGTGTCGTTGGCCTTATGGGAGTTACCCGCCGAAATTCCACAAGCTTAAACCTTGTACATTTGACCAGTCTTTGACTGTAGGTATATTTTGCTAAGGTAACCTGAGCCTACCTAATTTTAGTCGAGCTTTCATTCGCACGTGCACAAAAAAAGAAGTCGAACAAGTATTATGAGGACCAATATAATGAATATCGACCCAAATTTCAAAATGGACAATATATGTACTATGACCATAGTGTGGATAGTGCTTGGGACCACTACCAACCTTCTGAAAGTTATGGATCATACCATGGTAATCCTAATTACTATTCACACGTGCACCAGTCATACGAACGGGTAAATGAGCAATACTGTAATGACCAAAGTCTTAGTTCCCCGACTTTGGAAAATTAAGAAGATGTGCTCCGACGTTTCATTGAAACTGAACAAATTATTGAAAGCTTCATCAATTCTTCGTTTGATTGTTTGAATAATAAGCTCAATCAATTAATTGATACTGAACGAAAGTATGACTTAGGAAGGAAAGAAAAAATCGCGGCTTTAAGTATTGCAGTTAATGAACTTACCATACGATTAAGCGAAGATGAAGATAAGGTTAATGAAAATTTTGAGATCTATAATCATAGTGATGAGGAAATTGTTACTCCAATTGATCCTTATAATGATAATGATAATTCTAGTTTAAATCCTAATAATATTGAAGATTATTCACCTATTCAAAAGGAAATGGATTTTACTAGAGATACCATTGTTTTAGACGGTGTAGTATATCCTTGTAATTATGAAGCCGATGATGGTTTAGAGGGACGGGTTTACCCAAGATCAGTGTTTTAGAATCCAACGATACAAAGACAATAGTCTCCGATGAAGATGATAATATGAGTAAAGACAACCCACCTGATTACAATCTAGATGAAATAAATGACCATTTTCCTAAATCTGATAATTTAGAAATTGAGGAAATTGTGACTAGTTTGTCCAAGGACATTGACAACTCTAGGTTTGGGGGTAAATATGATCCTCGTGGTTTACCTTTGACTCTTATAAAGGTCCCTAACTTGGGACTTGACGTATGTGCCTCTACCATCTTAAGAGATTATCTTCGTACATTGTTTTCCGAGCCTGATTATGTCCATGAAGAAATTCAGTTGTTAGCAACCCATCATACCGTTGACGTGGTTCACCCAGGACATGATACCATAATTGACTTTTTCTTCCCACCCAACTTTTTTCTTCCAAATGTGGGAACGTATGAATTCCAAATGTGTCAGAAGTTAGATATTAAACTTTGAAACTAAGCCTAATTATTTTAGGAAACTGGAGTCTACACATTTTCACGAGAATGACCATACCGAAACCAAATCTATCTTGGCCAATGTTGTAAGTCAAATCTAGGGCTGCACATGGGCGGGTATAAGCTAAAACCAACCTCGCACCCACAGAGTGCGGTTTTTTTTTTATAACCAACCCCGCACCCACAAACATCGTGCGGGTTTTTTTACCCGCCCGCTACGGGTTGGGCGGGTATGGGTTTAAACCCGCTTTAGTAATCAAACCAAAATTGAATCCAAAACCCAATCCAATCAGATAAATAACTAATCGATGAGCACAGATGAAGATTAAGTGTTGAATCTGTTGATTTTCATACCTAGGAAGTTCACATATAAAGATTAAGTGTTGAATCGGTTGATTTTTCGATTGTTGTCGATTTCTGGTGAAGATTCGAAGTTGTTGTTGTCGATTTCTGGTGAAGATTTCTGGTAATTGTCGTTCGTATGTGAAGAAGAAGAACTGAGGAGGAAGAAGAGGAGAGGCCGAACAGAGAGAAGAGTGTAGAAAGTGAATGAGGGTTATCAGTTATCCTATCTACTAGTATTAGGGTTTCATAATGGACGGCTAAGATTAGTTTTATCTAATGATATATAATTTGCGGGTTTTTTGGGCGGGTATGGGCGGGTATTAGCTTAAACCAACCTCGCACCCACAGACAACAGTTTTTTTTTTTAATAACCAACCCCGCACCCACAACGGGCGGGTATGGACTAAAAACCCACGGGTTTAGCGGGTACGTACGGGTTTGGGTATGGTGGGCGGGTCTTGTGCATCCCTAGTCAAAGCTGACTCACTTTGAGGATCCACGACTATTTCATTTGTTATTATATGATGCTTAAGTTGTGACTAATCCTTTCTTGGTCTGGCTGAAGACTTTTAAACTTATCGCTCTATGTGAGGCCCCCATATGGTCATGGTACACTGCTTCATATGGTAACATATTTCCTTATTTCCTTTAAATTTTTACATTTACTCTTTATTCATGCTTTTATTCATTTATCTTTAGAACATCGAGGACTATATTCAATTTAGGTTTGGGGGTAAGAGAAAAACTTTTAGTTGTACCAAAAACTTTAAAAACTAGAGTCACATAGTATTCATTTAGCTAAGTTTACATATTGTTACCAAAAAGATGGAAATTAGAATTGCTAGGGAATTTGACATTCTAGTGAGATAGCGGGGAATTTGACATTCTTGTGAGAGTACTGAAAAATTGACATTTTGGAGAGACAATTAACCTTTGAGAGGGTAATCATGATGGACCTAACCATCCATGCTGGAGAGACAATTAGGCTATAAATGCCAGAAAAACATAGCAACTTCAGCATGTAGTCTTAGTTATTGGATTACGACTCTCTTTCAACAAAAAATTTTCATCATCAACAAGCCGAGCGACATCAAAATAAGCAACAATACAAAAATGAACAAAATCGATAATCAAAGTTGAAGACTTAGTACAAGAGCGAATAAGATCAAACGATGTGAGTTGTTGAAGTTTATGATACCAAGATTTTTAGTCAAATCTCTCGTGGCCATGTTGATATTTTCGTTGCAATTTTCTTTCAAAATAATAATAAAAAAAAGATATTTATTTTGTTCAATAAAGCCATCTATAAGAAGTTTCAAGCAACAAGAAAACGAGGAGAAGAGTTAATACAATGTCAAAGTTCTACGAAGTTCAAGAGTTTATCATCAATAGTTGAAACTTAAGTCGACGATTGAGCACTATGATAAAGTCGATGAGAAATGCATATTGGTTGCTCTGTCAGTCCGCTTTCCACCTTACAAAAAACCTATATGACACTGGTTCAACTCACCACACATACTCTCTCTCTTTGTCCGTTGTTGAGCGGATAAGACCAGCTATTGATGGGGTCTCTCTCTCTCTCTCTCGATGTTAATGCCACTGTAGAGTGTGTATTTCTCCGTTGTTGAGCAGAAATCTCTCTCCCGATTTTGTTCCAGTTGTTTAACGGATCTGTCCCGCTGTTTAGTGGATACACTAACATATGTTTTTCTCTTGCACTCTAATTACTTGGCGATAGGTTGAGAAACTTTATGTCCTCATAGATTTTTGGATACTTGTGACTAGTTAGGGTTTGGAGTAAAGGTTTTGTGGGTACACCCTTTTGTAAACCCTCCCGAGAAAGCACTCGGCCATTAGGGGCACCTAGGGATTTAAAGGCTTGTTGCAAGGGCTAAGTGCAATTGCGATGCCTGCGACAGTGAGTTAGGATTTTTAGTTTTACTCGAGGACTAGCAAAATGTAGGTTTGGGGGTGTGATAAGTGCTAAATTCTTACATATTCACTACTCAAATTTATATTTATTAGTTCTCCATTTGTACATATTTGAAGTTTGGTTGTTTTTGCATTTTTTAGGAAATAAAGCTCAATGAGTTAAAATGTTGAATTCTGCCGGAGGAAATAAAGTGATTTTGTGGGCTATGAGCAAAAGGAAACATGAAGAATTATGGAGCCAATTATTTGGATATAGGAGTGTGGTAAGCGTGTCACTGCTTGTGTAGAAGTTTGTCACGGCGTGTGTAGAAGTGTGGAGACTATGTGCAAGATATTAATTATGATAAAAGATATTTGAAGATATTGTTTAATGAAGAAAATATTTCTTGATGAATGTGGAGTAATTGAATGTATGAAAATTTAGGAAAGAATATTATTCTTTATGGTTGGAAATATTAATTAAGATATTGATTGCGGTATTTGACACATGGCGCATTTTTTTTGGAAGATTCTATTTTATATCAACACGTGGCATATTTTTATTGGATGATGATGTGGTAGTGGGAATGAAAATGGAAGGTGGTTTCCTTTGAAAACTATATAAATAGTGGTGGAAACATATTGAAAGGGGGGAAGACGACCGAGAGCCAAGAGCCAACTGTTAAAGTAGTTTAAGAATTTTCCTCTACTTTTCTTTGATTTTTCTTTTTGTAATAATGAAGAGATAACCCTCTTCACCGGGGTTGAAGATGAAACCAGTTCTGTTATGTAGAAAACTCAGGTACTCTCTTTAATAAATTATTCTTTTAGGTTTAATTTATTATTAATTTCTCTTCTAAAAAGCTTTGTTCTTTAAACGAAAGAAGTTAACAACAAAAGTTGTATATTTATAATCTTCGATTATTGATATTTTATAAGCCAAAGAAGTTATATGTTTTTGGTCAACAACAAAAGTTGTATATTTATTTTAAACGAAATATTTTCCGAGACATGAGATTGGGTTTGATATTGTCTTGAGTTACACTATGAATATTTTTAGAGATTACTTACCCTGGTCTTTCTCTTAGTTTCTTCTTTATTTATATTTTATTATTGTTAATTAATATTTTCTTATTTTATCTTTTATCCTATAATTGTAAACTGAAAGTAGCAATTTATTAGTTCCAGTGGAACGACCCGTACTTGCATACTGTCCATTACACAGTCATGCTCTTGCGCTACAATTAAATTCCCATCAAAAGGCGATGCTTTTGTTTAATTACACCATGCACCGGTGGGTTGGGGGTGATTGAATTTTCTTTCGAGATTAGTGGCGTGGAGAATATAACCTGCCACAGCGATACCCCATCATTAAAATGGAGAAAATAATTCATTAGCCATGGGTGATATCTCATCCCAATGAAGGAGAAAATAATTTGTTGACCACGGTGGGTACAAGTTAGAGTTGGCTAGGGTGTGTTGGTGTGTGTAGGGGTGGAGGGGAGAGCCCGTAAATGTAATCTAGTCGTCCAGCCATATTTGAGTGAAACAACCAAATCAGACTTGGAAAATATAGTCAATTTGCCTTGTAAATATATAAGTTTTTATTGATGCTGGATTAAATCCACGAAAGATTAAATTTTTTTAATGAATGAAAAGGATGTGACTTGGGAAGCCTGGGGAGTTGTGCCCGTAACTGATCTTGCTATTGCTAGAACGTGCTTGCTTGTTTGGCGGAAATAGCAAATTAAAATGAAAAGGGACACCTCAGCAAACTATGGATTTAAGTAACTTTACATAGGACTGACCCTACTTAGCATAAAATTGTTTTCCATTTTTGGATATCCTTTAATCCAACAGATTGGAAGTTGGAAAAAAGACGCTCTGTAATTGAGCGTGTTGCTTCGGAATCAATCCAGAGATGAGTGACCTCTCGCGAATTGTCAGCTAGATGACAACAACGATGACCACTGAAAACCCCACATTGTTGGATGACGGTAGTGACTAATTACGGATAATATTGGTAGACACCGGGTCGTTACAATATATCACGTTGAATTTGATCCATTTTATCCAAAGCAGTTTGGGTAGATCCAAGTGATAAGTGCATAATTCATATGATTTTAGTGTCCATTCCATACTTGTTTAAGCTATTATTCTTGCATATTTTCGTATTGTTACTCTTGTTTTCTCTTATTTGTCTATATTAGGTGAATTATCCAAAAAGGATCTACAAGGTGCTAGAAAGAGCTTAGAAGAGAAGTATTCCAAGTATCCAAGTGCCCAAGTCGAAAAGAAGTGGAATAAGTGAGACGAAACGGAGCAAAAGTGCTCAAAATCAAGAGATGGGCCAAAGACCAAGCTCAACTAATTAAAACTCAAGATTTCTCATCACCATCTTAAATATAATTCAATTACAAAGATAATGCAAAGAATGAGGTTATTCCGAGTTCGGACGAAGAAGTTGTAGGCAAAACAAATTTTTTTTTATCAAATACCGAAGACATGAAGGTTTGCAAACCGGTTTGTGAACCATGATTTCGTGGAATAAAGACTTTGCATAACGGTTTGCAAACTAAAAATTTTCTGGACACTTTTCTACAAAAAGAGTTTGCAAACTGGTTTGCAAACCATGAAGGCTAAAATTCACGAACTATCTTTTGAGTTCTCTTTCGTAATTTAGGTTCCGGTTCTTGAACCGACTTAGATACTTGATGGCCAAGTGATGTAAACCTATATAAATAGGTATTAGGCCTTTCAAATAATATATCTACATCTCATATCACAAGTTAGGGTTTATTCTACATCTAAAACCCATGGTTTACCCCTTTAGGGGGAAACCACCACTCTTTATCTTCTTTGTAATATGAGTAGCTAAATCCTTTATTGATTAAGGATGAATTTAATGTTCTAAGCGTGAAGTTTTATTATTAATACAAATATATTGAGAGTTTTTATTATCATCGTTTGTTTTCACTATACCTAGGGTTTACGAGTGATTCTTAGATTGATCTAGAGTGCACGCTAAATTTATCTAGTGATCGTTCTATTGCTAGTAGAAGTTAGGAGAAGTAATCGTCGAATAACTCTCTCCGCAAGTAGAAATCGCGAGACCTTGAGGGATTTTGTGGAGCAATCGTGTGTAAAAACAACACCAGCAAGTAAACCTTGAGATAAGAGTTTAACTACTAGGATTAACCTAATTCACAAAGCTTAAAGTGTTCGATTGGATTACACCTTGAGTGAGCTACTACTTGGTGGTTCGGTTGGATAAAATTTGGTAGTCGAGAACTTCCGTATCCAGTGATTAAAGGAGTTTTGGGGATAACACCGATCTAGCTGTTATTATACGGTTGGTGATGAATGGTTCTTATGAACGATAGATAAGTATACTAATCCAACTATCGCTTGGTAACGGCGAAGGATTCCTTAATCATCAATTTTCTTTCTTTTTGTCTTTTTATCTATCATAAAACCAAACCCCCCTTTGTCTTTTAATCTATTTTTCTGATTCAAATAACCTATCAATTACACAGCTCTCTGTGGGAACGATCTCTTACTACCGCTATATTACTAGTTAATTAGTGGGAAATATATTGATTAATTTGTTGTGCCTACGACATCCCATCACCAAGCAATAGAGTCATATGTAATATAAGATTACAAGATAAATTGAAGTAACACCATGTAATTAGCTTGGGAAAGAAGTTTACATATTCGAGCGTGGAGGGTAACATAACTTTTTCGAAGAAGGGGTTGAAAATTAGTTTTTTTTTTTTTTTTTTTTTTTTTTTTTTTTGTTAATATGAATCATATGCAAATATTTATCCTTCTTTAACGTCTGAGCAAGTTTTTAAATTCTATAGATAATCTTACATGTTTTGATGATTACAGAGATTTAAATATATTCTCGGTTTCTGGAGATAGACCATTTGGCTAGTTATGGTACGACATGTACAAAAAAATGTCAAGTAGTTGACGAGCTCCCCGTATATCCGTTTTGGTGAATATGAAATAATTATCTGAACCGAAAATGTGAAATTAGGATGTGGCTTCTTTGTTAATTTTGATGTTGAGAGTTATTTTTAAAAAACTGATGGTAAAGGAGGCGAAATAATATTTCCATGCACATGAGGAAAAAGGTAAGGGGAGAGGAGGGGGTAACCTTGACGAATGTCCCAAGATATTCTAAATGCCTGATCCTGCCATCCATATGAGATAATAAAAGAAGAATTAATAGAGATATGTCGCATGACGAAGCCCACCTTAATTAAATCTAAAAACCAAAAAAGCTTGTTGAGTAACGACCATTCCACTAAGATGAAAACTTATAAGAGATCCATTTTCAGAGCCAAAAAATCGTTTTCCCCTTTATAAATCTTCATAAAGTAAAATGATTCATAATGAATGATATTGTTGTGGTAATTTGGTGATCCGATCAGAAAGTTTGTTGGTTGGAAAAAATTATGTTGTGGTTTAAACCCATTTGTTAGAATGTTGGAGATGAATTTGTAGATAATGTTAGTGAGGCTGATGGGTCGAAAACCCCTTAGAGTTTGGAGGTGATAATTTTGGTAAAGTGCCAAATAAAAAAAGTTAACCTCTTTTAGAGGAAACCTAATGTGAAAAAAAATCCCTAATCATATAAATGATATTTGGTCCCATTATATTCCAGTGGGTGTAGGACCAGAATATCGCGACAGCAATACTTCGCGAGAATAATAAACAACTACTTTGCGAAGGTGTCGCAAGGAAATAATTTAAATGACGCATCAGATGACGACAGCCAGAACATGAGAAAAGTGTGAAGACTTGGCGAGATTTAGGAGTGTCGCGAAGTCTAACACTTACATATTTGCGACGCTTCGCGAAGAATTCCCAAAAATAAAGGACAGCTTAGCTGTCATCCACTATGTAATACCCTATATAAAGGGTCGAGTAAGTCTGTTGTGAGGGGGATTCCTTTTGAATTGTTAAGCAATTCATTAGGAGAGAGAAAATTAAGAGTGATTGTAATCTCTTTAGCTCTGTTCTACATTTCTTTGTAAACCTTTCAAGAAAACAATTAATAAAATATATTATCATGGTCTTCAAATGGATTAACTAAACAAATTCGAGTGAGGGGTGTAGTGTGGGATTTCCTGCAACTACATATGCTCTAGAAACAGGGATGAGTAGAAGATCAACCTTGTGAATTGGAAGAATCAGTGTAACAAGAAAGAAATCTCGAATAATTTTTAACAAGTTACTAAAATTGAGAAATGGCTAGAAGAAAGAATGCATCAGAACAACCAACGATCGTAAGGAGAAGTGGAAGATTAGTTGGAGAAAGGAGAAATGAAGTAGGTGAACCATCAAGGATAAATGCAAGAAATGGAGAAGAAGGTCGAATTCAACCACCAATTCAACCATCGGTTCAACCACCAATTCAACCAGCGCTAAACAGAGTAACCGATTATGATAGAGTGAGCGTGCATACATGGAGATCAGATTCTATGGAAGAAAGAGAAGAAGTGCAACAATTGATGAATAGTGGACAAGAAGAGAGAAATCGAGAAGAGATGGGAGAAACAATTCGTGGAAATGAAGAAATTGCAGCGTTAGAAGCGTTGAGACAGACAATACATGAAGAAAGGCGGTTAGAAGCAGAAGAACGCGCAAATTTAACAAGGCAAAACCACGAATTAAGGATGGAAAATAGGAGGTTGCAAAATAGAAGATCAAGGAGTAATAACAGATCGAGATCAGGATCGATTAGAGAAAACGAGAGAAGAACATTACCCGCGAAAAACGTTAATGAAGAAAATTTGGAAAGAGAGTTAAATTTTGGTGAAGGAGGTCGCGAAGATAGAGAATTAGTAGAGAATCGTTATATTTTGGTGAATGATCAAAATGATGGAAATCGGGAAGATAGGCGACCTCAAGGCGAGAATAACCCGGATTAATGAAGAAAATCGGGAAGAAGGAAGAAGAATACTACATGGGAGAGAAACACAAAGGAAACAAAAGGAAATTGAAGATGACATTGAAAGACATTATATTGAACAAGCGCGTCTAGCTCGCGAGAGAAAAGATTGAGAGCGAGAAATGGAAAATCGGGGAATTAGAAGAGGCGATTAAATGAAATAATCATGACAATAGAGAAAGAAGGCGCGAGCGAAATCGTAACAATGGAGATATCAACGAAGAATATGAAAGAATACAAAAAAGTAGACACGAACGAAGAAGGAGGGAAGCGAGAATTAAAGAGATCGATAAATTCAAATTAGAGGCAAATGAACAAATTCTGCGAGAATTGGCGAGAGATGAGAGGAATATTGAACAACGAGAAGAGAAGGAGGGAGAAGACAGTTAGATGAAGCTATCGCAGAGGTTGCGAAAAATCCTTTTACATTAGAAGTGCAGCTAGGAGGAATTCCCCCAAGTGTAACTTACCAAAGCATTAACTAGCATTTTTGATGGGTCAACTTGTGCGAGACAACACATCAAGGCTTACGTGAGATGTATGTTACGAGTGGGAAAACCATGATGCTATATTGTGCAAATACTTTGCGTCGAGTTTAACGGGAGAAGCGTTGAAATGGTTTGAGGGTCTACCAAGGAATACAATCACATCATTCAATCATTTACAAGCTATATTTTTAGGGGCGTATATAAGCAACAACTCTTCGCGGCCGGCATTGAAGATGTATTTGGGCTAAAACAAAGAATTGGCGAGAGCTTGAGACATCGACCGTAAGATGGAAGACAATGTGTAGCGAAATGGCTGGGACGGGTGGATGAAAGATACCTCATACTATCATTCATAAATGCTATGTTCGCAACCAACTTATTATATGTTCAAGTTTTCAAATCAAGAATACAATCACGATGACCGAATTGAGAGAATTGCAAGAGGAATATATTGCTTTGGAGGAAAGACAAAATGAAGTAGAATCGTACCAGTTGCGAATACAAGTTCAAGTGTTGCGAATGCAAGTTTGTTACCCAGTTAGTACAAACAGTGGCGAGTACCTCGCAAGGGCAACAAGAAAAAGCAGTAGATGATGGACATCCAAAATTAGTAGCGATGGGAAGCCGAGATCGTGAAGAATTTGAAAGAGAAAGAAAGCGCTACAATCGTGGCGGCAATAACAAGATTCGAGACTTGATCACCCGCAAGAAACCTATGGAAGTCAAAAACAGAATTATCATGGAGGACAACGACGTCATAGAGTAGTATGGGAAGAAATCAAGATGCCACCACTAAATACTAGTGTGGAGAAGATATGGGAAGCTATCCTCTTGATGGAGAATATACCTGCACCATGGAACATGGGGAGTGAACCGCCACCAGTGATAGGAGTCACAGTGCTCTCTTACCATCGTTTTCATGGACATCCGACAAATGACTTGCCAAACATCAAAAGAATTATCCTTAGAATGATTGATCGGGGAAGCTGAATCACTTTCTAAAAAGCGAAGAGAAAGTTCAACATTTACCGCCGCCACCATCAAAGGGAAAAGAAACGTTCATGATAGAAGTCGGGGCGAAAGCTAAAAATTTGTTTTGCAACTCCATTGTTCATTCATATCGCACCATTGAAGATTTTCATGATAACGTACTCAGTAGGGTTTTTGCGAGGGATGTTAATGATAATGAGGTAATGAACATCGCGAGGAAATCGCACATTAAAAGAGTGGCGATTTGCAAATTATCTCTTTCTCGGAAAGAAATACCCAAAGGTAGAGAAATACATGATAACCCGTTGGTGGTAAAACTGGATATTAATCCAAAACCTGTTGATGGGGAAGATGATGAGGCAGAAACTTGCTGGGCAATAAATAGAATATTAATCGATCTTTTGGGAGCTCAATCGGATTCTTTTTACCATACTTACAAGACTATGGGAGGAAAGTATGAAGATTTGATCCCTTCAACATACAAAATATATGGTTTCAATGGTACCGCGAACAAGCCCAAAGGATAAGTACACATGAGAATACCTTTGCAAGGATTGTCAACTGATATTTTGTTTTGTGTGGTCGATGTGGAGTCCCCTTATAATGCATTGATTGGAAGGCCATGGTTGCATGAAATTAAGGTGTGGCGTCAATGTATCATCGGTGTATAAAGTTTCCCCATCCGAGTGGGGTTTGAATTATAAAGGGAGATTGGATAGAAGGGGAAAAATGTTATGAGATTGATGTGGAGAGCTGTGAAGAGAGAGCCGCAAAAAAGAAGGGATGGAAGAAGAATATAAAAGAGGAACAAAGAAAAGAAAGATTGATGGTAGATAACATAAATATAAGAAGAGAAGACACACTGCGAGGTGAAGATATGAAGGCAGTTGAAAGTCATATTGGAAAAGAATTATTCAGAGGTTTTAATGATACAGAGGCAGAGGGAAGCAGGATTAAAAGGTGTAAGAAGTGAATAATTGCGAGAAGTGACAAAGGTTAAGTGGCGAAGGCACGTCAGGGACAAGAAGAATAAAAGGTAGTTGAAGACGCTTTGCGAAGTGAATACATAAAGGCAATTGAATAGTGCAAAGACAGAAAATAGTAGGATCAAAAGACTAAAGAAGTGAATAGTTGTTGTTATCAAAATTAAGTAACAGAGGCATATCAAAAGTAGGAGGAAGGAATAATAATTGAAGAAGAAATGTACGAGAATCTCGCGATCAAGAATGTATGAAAATCCGATTGAAGAGTTGAAAAGAGAATGTTGCAAACAAAGCAAAATTATGCGATAGCATCGCAAGCAAAATAACATGAAATTATCAAGAATGAATAATTAATTGAAATAACAAAAATGAATGAGTGAGTGAATGGGACGAACCTTTATGGCGTACACCCTAGTTCGCGAATAATATTTCGTAAGAGGCAAATGTAAGACCTAAAGTGCGTCATATAAGGGGTATCTCTTGACGTGGCTCAGTGAAAAGGTTACACCGCTCCTGGAACCTGAGTCATGGAGATTGGGGATAATAACATCCATCCGGGAGAGATACCTTGGATTTCCAACTATATAAGGTTATACCCTGGTTGGACGACCGAGGGTCTCTTCCAAGGAGTCAACGTATGACCAAGGCGCCGAGGTACACGGTTGAGTCAAGAGTGCGGGAGCATGGAACTTCCTTACCACTCTTGACAAGTCTTGGCACATGCTTTTCGGCTACCAAGAAAACTCCACTTAGGGTGCGATCTCGTAACCATAAGCCCTATAGGTATAAGGGATAAGAGGCTGCGAAAACAACCGCTGTCGTTAAGACCGGATGGGAGGAGCTAGTCTTGTATGGCCGATGTACGCCTCCTTGAAGGGGCAACCAGGGAGATGATAAGGGCGGCACCCTCCATTAGGGAGCTGATAAGTGTCAAAAGACGCAAATGTCATGAGACTTTATTTTCGCAAGGAAATATAGGCTTGTCATATTTGTGCAATGATCCCAGTAGAGGCAATATACTTGACGCAAGGATAAGGCGAGATCAATGGGTTATTGCATGAAAATGCAAAAACGTCCTGCGATTTCGTCGCAGAGACGATAATGTCATGGGATTTTACACTCGCAAGAGTATTTAAGCCCGTCATATTGTCGCGGATAAAATATCCTGCAGAGGCAAAAATACTTAGTAAATGATAAGACAAGGTCAATGGGTCATTACATGAAAATGTAAAGACGTCCTGCGGTCTTGTCGCAACGAGGGGTGGCGAAATAAGACCTTTAATTAGGAAGGCAAAATAAGACCACACAAAAACGATAAGGCAAGATTAACGGATTTCTTCATTTATGGAGACATTCTGCGATCTTGTCGCAATAACGAGCTTCAATATGCTCATGAAAATATATAACAAAGGTAAATCTCTCATTTGAAAATGAATACCAGAGGCAAGTATGGGAATGAATAGGATAAAGTTTTGTTATTCATTTCCATATGAGGAATTTATGCATTCATAATACTAGTTAGTCGAATTATAAAAGAGAATTGCTTGATTAATATGTGCAAGTAAAGAAAACAAAGATTGAATTCATATTTGGCAATCCAAGAAGATTGAAAGAGTATATATATTACAAGTAGCGAAAGAAGAAAAAGAAGTTATTTCTTTGAAGAATCATCTTCTTGGTCGATTCTTCGATTTCATCATTCTCTTCGCGATTCTTCGCTTCGCTAGCATCACTATCAGAGACATCCGAGAAAAGTGTATCTTCAGGAATATTCTCGCGAAGACAAGGATATGAACTAAGAGGAATCTTGTGATCATTGCAAACTGTCTCAATAGTTTGATTGCGAAAACGAACTGCATAATTATTAAAGTTCGCCACTTTGTAGCTTGCGTTGTTTCTTGACTTAGAATATTTGTTGTTGCGAAGAGAAAAGTCTTGTGCGAGTTGTCCCTTTTCAGACTCAAGTTCTTCAATCCTTGTTTGAAGTCTTCTCTCGGATTCTGCAGAACATATGACAATATATTAACAATTTAATAGCAATGCTACGGAAATAAGAAACAGTAAAGTATAATAAACAACCTTCTCTGTCAGATATCATATCCTTAACCAAGGCAGTATGCTCGGCATGAAGGCTAACATCAACACCTAAGTTATTCCTGGCATAATTTAGAACCTTCGCAGCCCAAGCAAACTCATCATCATTATTTATAACAAGAAGTGAACGAACTTGTTCTTCTCGCTCAGTAAGTATGGCATTCTGGCGAAGGGATTCATCTCGTTCAATTTGTACTTCGAGAAGAGACTTTTGAAATTTTGCTAATGCCTGTGCACCTCTGTTAGTAATGCGATCTTTCTCATCTATGAGATTATTAATTTTCTTCCTTAAGGTTTTGGTTTTATTATGGGAATTAAGGTACATTCGTTTAAATTGATTAGCTAAACTTAAGCTAGCTCTATGCTCAATCTCTAAGAGATGACATTTGGATTGAAGATCCTTTAATGGAAGAAGGTTAGTCTTATTTGAGGAACTACTTAAAGATTCATTGAGATGAGTAAGAAGGACTTCATCATCCATGGGCTCGGGAAATGAATGGAGAAGAATGGCTTCTTCAGAGAGATTATATATGTCTGCGAAAATAGTAAGTCAGGCAAAGAAAAGCAAATGATAAAATAAAAAGGATTTGAGGAGTAAAGATTGTTAAACCATAAAGTCAGCTGATTTGCACTTTGAAGAGTAGATACTCTATTCTTTGAGAAGTAAGCTCGGCCTCCAAATTGTTTAATTCTTTCATCTTTCTTGCGAGATGTCGCAGCTTCAACCTCTAATTCTCGGATCTTCTCTTTAAGTTGCAAATTTTTGTTTTCAAGACTGTGGTGTCTTTTCTCAAGGTCTGAGGCAACAACAAAAGAAGCTCTCCCAGACTATAAAGAAAAATATGAGAATGATTAAGATAAAGCTTATAATTGAAGTCACAAAGAAACAAAGGGATATGAACATACCAAAGCAGTGAGAGCATTTAAGTGACTGGAGGTCAACGTTCGGGAGACTCCGCGAAAGGACTCATTATCCTCTAATAGCGGGGCATCGCAAATTTTAGCGAGAGCTCCGCAAGTAGCAGTTAGATGATCATCTCCTAATCCTTGCATAGAATCGGAGTAGACACTGGACAATTGCGCCATAACAGAAGTAGTCAAGTGACTCTCTTTCGCGGAGGAAGTACCAACCTCATTTTCACCCTCATCAGAATTTTCATTGGTTTGAGAAGAGAGCTGGGTTTTCCGTTTTTTAGAAAGCGGAGAAAGACTTGTCCTTGCGAAAAGTAGTTTTATCCATGCCTTTAGCCTTCGTGACTTTCTGCACTTGACCTCTTCAACTTCAACCTTCGCATACGCATGAAGATAAGAAATAGAGGCAACAATATTGTTTAAAATAACAAAAGAAAATGTTTCTTACTTCATCCGTGAGCGATCGAAGTATCGCCCAGGGTACTCGGCTTTGGATTTTCTTTATATTTCTTTCTCATTCTGGTGATCTAAAATTTTTGAAAGTTAATAAATGAAAGAGGAAGAAGATGTCGCAAAGCGAAATTGAAGAAAGGAAATATACCTCTTTTGTCTTCTCGTGCCACTTAAACTCCCAAGGATGATAGTTCGCGAGGTGTGCGGGAGAACATGTGAACTGCGATGTAAGGTCCACTCAAAAGTAAAGGAACAACCCACCATCTCTCATCCTTGGAATGACGGAGTACTATTGTTGCCCGAATGCCAATCAATATCTTGCATAAGCAATTTGTCAAGCATCAACGTTATCATTCTTTTTTGTCGAGCACCCAAATGATTTATCATTTCTCATATTTATAACCGAGTAATTCGCGAAGAAATTGTCCACGGTATATTTCTCAAGTAATTATTTGTAAGTTTACAAACTCGGGATCCCTAACATTATCGGGGTATAAAGATCCTTTACCGGCGCCACGATTGGCGAATTCAAGCATTAAACGGATGCGATCGCCACTCAATTGATAGACAGCTCGCGAGAATTTCTCATGAGAAAGAATTTCATAGAATAATGGCAACTCGGGATTGTACGCGGAGGAATGGGGAGTCCTGCGAGGAGTTGACCCAGCGAGACTATGATTTTATGATCATCACATTGATGATCAAAAAACAATTTTGCAGAAAGGATAGATGAAGATTCTTGATTGGGAATAGTTGATAAAGTGAAACCCTTTTCCTGTAATTTCTTTTGAACATCAGTAAAAAGAGGAGTGTATGTACGACCAAGTGAAGCCATTGTTAGAAGTATGGGAATGGATAGAGAATTGAAGATCAAAAGGATGAGAAAAGTGTAGGATTTGTGGTAGCGGGAGCGAAAATTGCGGAAGGAGAGAGAGAGTTAAAGAAAATTTGCGAAGGAAAATAAAAGAGAAAAAGAGAAGGGTAAGAAAGCTATATATAGAGAAGAGAATCCTCGAGAAAACAAATGCATTTAATGCGAGATGGGACGTGAATGGTCAAGAATAAACGGTTGAAAGAGACGTGTCAAGAAAAGAGTGGAAGAAGAAACACCCGTAATAAATTCCATTACATAAATAAAACAAGTAAAAATGAACAATCGCGAGATAAAGATGAGCGGTTGCGGCACTTTAAAATATTGGTTCTCATGACATTCTCTTCTTCGCAGAGAAGACATGAGAAGAGGCAAGATGTAGGACCGGAATATCGCGACAAAGAATAATACTTGCGAGAATAATAAACAACTACTTTGCGAAGGTGTCGCAAGGAAATAATTTAAATGACGCATCAGATGACGACAGCCAGAACATGAGAAAAGTGTGAAGACTTGGCGAGATTTAGGAGTGTCGCGAAGTCTAACACTTACATATTTGCGATGCTTCGCGAAGAATTCCCGAAAATAAAGGACAGCTTAGCTGTCATCCACTATGTAATACCCTATATAAAGGGTCGAGTAAGTCTGTTGTGAGGGGGATTCCTTTTGAATTGTTAAGCAAGTCATTAGGAGAGAGAAAATTAAGAGTGATTGTAATCTCTTTAGCTCTGTTCTACATTTCTTTGTAAACCTTTCAAGAAAACAATTAATAAAATATATTATCATGGTCTTCAAATGGATTAACTAAACAAATTCGAGTGAGGGGTGTAGTGTGGGATTTCCTGCAACTACAGTGGGCTTTGATGAAACCAAGATCGACTGTATCTAGTCCTGTTGTTCACTGGATTCATGTGTGTAAGGGTGAGAATATGTCTTCAGAGAAATGAACATCCATAAGGAACAACTTTTTTAAGTTAGAAACATAGGGATGAACCAATTTTGACAAAGATAGACAAGCCCCAAATTGTTAAGATATCCCTATGAGAGAAAAAAGACTATTCGATAAACAAAGTCTGGATGGTTCTCGCTAGAGAAAATGGGGTTGATACGACGACGGTTGGATGCAGAAGCATGGAAGTACTCCATATTACTGTCGTACTCACAATTTTTTTTTGGGTCGAGATAACTGGTGATTACTATTAATCTTTATACCACATACCTAATCATGCTCAGAAAATTTTGATCAAAATCAATGGGTGAAAACGTCATGAAAGCATGCTTGAGTGTCACCAATTGGTTGTTTAAGGTATTGATTTGTTTGTGAATGTTATCAAAAAATGTCTTATTCCAATGTGACAGTTCTGATGATAGGTGATGGAGATTGGAGATGAGTCGGAAAGATGTCGAGTTATGCGAGGATACATTTCAACAAGATGAAAGGATTTGACAAGAGAAATATGTGGGTCAACAACCAAGACCGAAGATAACATAATCTATCCTGAGCAAATTAGGGTGTGAATCATATAAAACCAGAATATAGTATGATGCAAAATAGATCGTATTCTTTTGTTGATAAGAGTTTTCTATATAAAAATACGAGTCGAACGAGAAGGAGCTCTCGATCCACGATAGATTAAGAAGAATTTATTTAATCATGTAATTTGAGCTCTTTTTTGTACCGATTTAACTTGCGTAGAAAGTATAATCTATGTAGTTTTGCTAACTTTTTAATGAGGGAGGATCTATGAACAATCTAATAAGATTTGACCCAATTAATCTTTAGAGTTCCAATGACAATGAATTTGAAACTAATATTTTGATGATACAATCCTAATATTAAATTCTAGATTCATACAAAAAAATGAGCATATATACCAAGCCTCACATCTACCGATTTTAATTTCTACCGTTAATTTTCAAAGGTTGATTTTTTATGTGGTAGATGGTGGCGTTATACTTCTCGAATTGTGCTCATTTTAAGCTGGATTGTTGATTTTCATAAGAAGAATGTGTCACCAAAGTATTTTTAGTATGCTAGTCTGATTTATCAAAAAATAATAATAAAATCTTAATATCGAATTGTGTTCATTTTTTTACAGGATTTTATTATTATTATTATTTTTATTTTTTTTGGGTTAGTACCGTGATTAGTTGTGACCCCTAAATACTACTAGCAATTACAAGGTGCGAGGTTCAACCATTACCTCGTTCAAGGGAGGGAGCATGGTGGTTCTGGTTCGTTTTTGCTGATTGTTGATTTTCATAAAAAGAATGTGTTACAAAAGTATTTTTAATATGCTACTAGTTCCATTTATCAAAAAATAAAAAGAAAATTTTGATATATTTGTTCCTTTTATCAATAAAAAAAGAAAAAGAAAATACAGTTTGGGCTCCAAGATCTGAATCAATCCGACATAGATAACAAACCGGTGCCGCGACCAAGTTTGAGCGTTTATTATTATCACTGTTATAAAAAAAGGTGGTCTTTGACTCTGAGATTTGAGAGTCATTAGATGGTCAGGATTTGACCGGGACCATCATCCCGCGGCCGGAATCATCCGGATCGAGCTATGACTTGACTTGGGAAAGAGTCACGGTTTTAACAATTCATACATATTTGTTACTGTATATGGAGAGTTTCTAAACAAATCTTTTCTCTTTTTCGTTGCCCGAAACCACTACGAGCGAGAATACTAGCTTCTTTTTTTCTTTCGATCCAGCAGTGTTAACATCGGGGGAAGGTGATGTAGCTTTTTTTTTCCGAGTCTCCGAAATAATTAATCCTTCTCATCGAGATAGTTTAGAGAAAGCATAAAATTGTATTAACACCTAATTTTTCTAGGGTTTTTTGATTCGTCGTTATTTTGAATTACTTTGGAGTTCCTCCTATTTATGGGTCCATCCCATAAGATTCATAATATTTTTGCAATTTAGGTTTTGGTTTGTATCTCTCCCATAAATTTTTTTTTTCCGCTAAGAAACTCGAATTTTGAGATTTAAGTTTCCTTATGGGCTTTATGTTTGCGGAAATTTAGGAGGCAAAAGACGATGAGAGGAAAAGAAGAAGAAGATGGAATGTGGAAACTTTGTGTTTTCGAGAGAACAATTAGCTTCGACATCCTTGAGAGAACAATATCTCAATTTTATGAGGTATTGTTATTTGATTTGTAACATTGTCCTTTTCCTCTCCTTAAGATTCATAAGACCCTATTATTTTGATTCTAAATTAGGTCGATTTGTGAGATTTTTTTTTGTTGTTGTTTTGTTCAAATTTAGTAGAAATCCGTGGATTTTTGCTAAATTGTTGAGTTTGTGATTGTACAAGAAAGGTGCAATTTTTAGTACTGCAATTCTTAATGTAGGAGTTTGTTGTTTTTCTTACAATTTAAGATTATTACTTTAACTCTAATGCAACTGTATGCGTGCTCTTTTTAGCCATGTAAATTGGAGCTTGGAGATTTTAAAGGAGCACCGTTGGACACAGTCTTACGCAATGCGCAATAGGGAGGACAATGTCAAAGCTTTGTTTTGCAAGGACAAAGTCAAGTATCTCTCTAAATAACACAAAATTAAGGCTTTTAAACAAAGAAGCTTCCAAGGTTTTTACATGGATGAGCATTATTCCTACAAAAATGATTGAGGTCATTGCGCAGAGCATTCGAATTAAATTAACAACCTTTCTCCCAATGTCACTCTTGCTCTTCATGTGGAGTATCGTGTTGGGGAGATCATGCAGGTACGTGCATTTATTTTGTATTTGGTAACATTATATTCATGTAATGAATTTAAAGATATTTCTTATGTGGAACTCTCATTGATGACTTAAAAGTTAACATCATTGATATTTTTCACCTCAACTGCAAATGGTACATCAAACAGTATGTTGAGGCTTTGAGGTTCATATTAAATGCTCATATGTTTGCTTTTGCTACTTCGCGCCCAAGTCCTGCTTTACATTTGATACAGTTGTAATCTAAATAATAATTATCCATTGATTTGTCAGGCATAAATGGCATTAAATGATGTGGATGCTGCTTTTGATGCTGGATAGTTCCAAAAAGGCATTAGAGTTGGAACCAAGTGATGGTGAGTTTCAAAAATGCTACTTATAATCATATGCAATAGGCTTATTATTGATGAATCTATTACCAACGGCAAAACAGGAAAGTCTGCTCCCGTGAAGCGGTTTGATGCAAATCTTTGCCCCTGCATCACGGATGTTACCTGAATCTAGAAAAGAAAAGATACTTTTGGAGGATGCCAAAGCCAGAGATAAAACGATAAAGAGAAAGAGAGAAGGAAAAAAAAGGATGAAGAAGATAAAGATTTAATTACTACATCAATGACAATGGTTCCTTTTATTCCGACTCTTAATGACAATGGCTACACTATCAAGGTAAATAAACTCAACTCTAATTTTTAATAGTTCATGAATTATGGATTTTGTCTCTAGATTGATTTACGGCTAGGTTTTTAGGTCAAATATGCTCGATCAATTTTCACCGTCGACTGAGAGGACGTAAGGGTTTGGAAATTTAAATTTGTAAAGAATGTTATGCCCAATCAAATTTTATCGATGCCTAAAGGGTTGTAAAGAATGATATACCCAATCAAATTTCATCGACGCCTAAAGGGTTTTCAAATTTCTTAATTACGAACTAACCTTAATATAAATTTCGTTTCCTCACGGGGTTTATAATTAGGTCATTCAAGCTTCAAGCAATCCAATCTATTCTCCTTATTTAGGTTTCGAGAAGCCTCCTTCATATCCCAGTTCCCCTTTTCTCTGTTTGAATTGCACCTTAATCTGATTAACTATTTTGTTTGTTCCACAGATTAATGTTGATTAACAGAGTGATCTTTATCCCAAGAAACCTAATGAGGTTACTGAGATTACGTGGACACCTTGGATATGGAGATTACTACACCCAAAGAGGTTGCTGAAGATTTCAAAATTCGCATTAGTTTTAGAGGTCTAAGAAAATCACACAATAGTTATTATGTGGGAGATCGTTAGAAAATTGTAGACAGGTTTAACAGCACAATTAGTAGGATGTGGTTTGATTGTTCGTGTTTGTCTAAGTTCTAGATGATGACAAGGTCTGACATGAGGAACCTAATGCCTATATCGATAAGAAAAAGAAGAGATACAAGTGGGTACTATATTGAGTCTCTTGCGATAGAAATAAAGATCTTTAAATCCTTTTATTCAGTATCATCTGAAGTAATTTTTTTTAATTTTTTCTTACAAGTATATTCTGGGATTGCAGACACTATTAGAAAATTCTTGATATTCCGTAATTCCTCAAAGGGATATTCCTTATGGTTTCTTAAGAAGGATGTTACTTCCATCTTAGTCAATGCGTCCCAAATCCTGATATCTCTTTGAAGAAACTCTTAGAATTCTTGATGCAAAGGAAGTCGACAACCATATGTGTCGAATGTTGTATTTTCGTGCGGTGCAATTAGAGTAGTATGTCCATGAACAATGGGATCTGAATATTTTGGTCCTAACTATTTATAGTCTTGGATCAATAAATGACTAAATTAGCTGTTTTAAACTATCAGCTAAGAATAGTAAGCGTTAATTCTAAATATGACCTGTGAGCAATTTCTCTTTTGCATGCTGATACCATTTTCCAGAGCAATTGCATTTCATTGTTCTTTTATTTCTTAAGGATGCCTTTTTCCGATCTAAATTGTATAATGTATGCTTTTTGGTTGCAACCGCTGTTAGCACTCAATGGTGATATTGGATTGGGTTATGCTTTCATTCTTCAAGCCAAGGTAGAAAATCTGACCAGGTAGGCTTTATACGATGAATTTTAAGAAATATTTGGCTATGTGGACTGATGAGCTTTATACGAGGAATTTCTAAGAAATATTTTTTTATGTGGACCGATGACTTTAACACTACAATCTAGAATTTGGACTTTCTATTAATGTACATGAAGAAGGGTGTCAGATACAATCTCTTCTTGCTGTCCCCAAATACAGTTTGTTGATTTTTTTTCCAGGGATTTTACTTTGTGCTTTAGGAGATAATACAGAATCACATAGATGATGATGAGAGGAATAAAAGGTTTACGTATAAACCCTAAAATTATATTCTAAGTTTTTTTTTTTCTTAATTCTTCTGATGAAGTTTATACTTTATTCATTATTTGAGGGGTAAATCAATGGTAGCCTAATAAGATTCGTAAATATTACTGTAGTTAAACATTCTAAGAAAGGAGACATCAATGGTAAATTTGGTTAGCATTCAACTCTTTTCTTCATTCAATTATTTTTCTTAATTCATTTATCTTTCTGCTGGATCTTTTTTCATTGCTTCGTATTTCTGTTGGATTTTTCTTTTTTCTTTTTTTTAAATATTTGGGGAGCTGTTTTCTCTCGCAATTCTAATAATTCTTATTGTTTTTTTTGTAGGTAAAACCATGGTTTTCTCTCCTTTTGGTGTTGCTTCTTTTTCTCCCTGCTGATGTACTTATGAAATCCATTAAAAGTATATTACTGTGTAGAATAGGCTTTCATTGGTGTTGCCTTTTGCCGTGTGTTATTTTTGCTGCTCAAAACCACCGTTACTCCATAGGTTTATAGAGGGAACGAGATCCACACGTGATGAGTTGCCATTGGGATTGCTCGCCCGAAATTTCTTTATATTTTTGTTGGATGGAAACATTGATGTGTATTCAGCTATGAATTGACGACATCTTAATTTCGTATTGTTTGTAGGGTTTGAGATGCGACCCGGGTCCAATTGCGGTCTGGTTTCTTGGTTATATCTTTAGCCGAGTTGTCTAATCCTGGCTACTACTGCTAACCATGTTCTGTGGAACTTCTTGGTTATTGGGGTTAGCAGAAGTTGCCAGTGCAGGACAACTTAGTGGCTAAAACCAATGGCTGTTAATAAAGCAAAATTATCAATATAAGAAACAGAATCCAACGGTTGCAACATCATCATCATCATCATAATGGCCATTAGAGTATGGTTGCATTGCATATCAAGCATTTTGCTTTCTATTGTGTTCTTATGCAGTGCCAGGTATCATAGAATGGCACAACAAATGAGGTATTAAGCTCAAGTTTCGGCGACGAGAGGCATTAAACAACGTATGCAAAATTCTAAAGCTCATGTAAATCAAAACAAGATTGAGGCAGTTTAATGCCGATGTTGATAAATTAATAATGGTTAGCCGTAAACATATGCAGGAAACAGTGATGTGATGGACAGTCCAGTGGTGCCAAACTCCCATGCTCATTCCAGCATCCCAATCTATTGTTATGAAGAGACATGGATTTAGTATATACTGGCATATGACCCAGAGATACCAACATGTGCGAAGACTAAATTTGGCTGGAGTCCATCAATTTAAGAAGAAATAATGGCAGCATCTGCGATAGGCTCTTTCTTATGGACGGGGTGAATGTCTTGAAGCCCAAGGAACATGAGACTTGAAAGTGGATCCATAGAATAAGGATCTTGCAGATAGCTTACTAAAGGTATATCTCATTTGCCAATTAATAATTACAGGAGAATATTTCAGTATTAGGATTTGGGCGTGTACAGGTTTGTAGAAAGTAGGGTGTTAATGTAGGTTAAAGGTCATACCCAAGAACGAACATACTATGTTATGTTTCTGCCACATCAACAACCTAAACACCCAATCACATCTCTCACACCACGTCGAGAGTTGCGCTTACCTCCCCTCCCATTGGCCGGTGAACGGAACTCTCGCTTCTGATTGGCCGAAATCAAAGTTAGCCCCCTTACATTTCGTGGCCGTTAATTTTTAATAGAATATGAAATCTGAACCTTCAGATTAGCCGCAAAATCTAGCCAACAAAGGAATCTAGCAAACAAAGGAAATTTCGTGAAGATTGGTTGCTAGGTTTGCGTAGATTCTTAGTCAAATATAACTAAGATTTCCAAATATTGTGCTTTCGTGCATGTACTTTTGTGCAAAAATTCGGATAATTCCCCTATGTAAAGAAAAATTACCGCAGATAAGTATTTACAAGATCTTTATATGACGGGAAAAAAAAAGGAAACCTATAACGCGTATTTATCTAAATGAAGGCTTTAAGAGAAAGAAAAGAAATTAAGTTGAATATAATTTTTCTTTCTTAAACCGTATACCATTTATGATGCAGATACTTACCATTCATATGATATGGATTCCTATTTTAGGTATCAATGGTAATGAATTTCCGTTTTAAAATATCTATATTAATGTGTGTATTAATGTTAAGGACTTTCTTAACATGCAGAAAGGCGAAATTGTGGCGATCGGAAGGCTTGGCATTGTTGCCTCAATATATAAGTTATTGAGAAACCCTATCCCTTCTCCTCTTGATCTTTTTTCTCCTTCGTTGCTTGCTTCACCCTTTTTACGATAATTAATTGAAAGTTTTAAGATTTTTTTGTGCAATTTAGTTTTAATTGTTTGTTACTGTTTCATATATGTTTAAGATCTTTCTTCTGTTCCATTCTCACTAATCAGGTCCTTTTGTAGTAATTGCAGAAAATCTCTCTGAAAAATAGATCACGAGGTCTCCATGGACAACAATTACAGTGTTGTGTAGAGATTGCATCGGTGCGATGCATGCCAGTAGAAGTCTATGTCCAGGTTCTCCTTTAAATTCAAGTAACATGATACACCTTGATTAGTTATTATCGTACAAAAGTTAGCGCCTTTATGAAGTTTCATGAAATTTTCAAAGTAATATTACTTTATAGCTAGGTATAAAACTTCTTAATGATTGGTAATACATGTATTATTCCCATGCTTAGACGTGTACTAGGGCAGAGGAGGAGACGCGCCAACAGCAACAACAACGACATCTGCAGGAACAAGGTGCCACAGGAACAACAACGAATAATGGCTGAAACCCATGCAGTGAGGATTCGATCAAGTAGAAAGAGAAAAATGCACCAATCCAGGAAAATACCACCTTCATTTTATTTCACATTTTATTTAGTTATATATAGTATTTTTTTTGTTTTGTAAAGAGTCCACTAACAGGTCACCAAAGAGTCGTTTGATCATGGTTTAGTCCAGCTTTGTGATTTTGTCTTCTTCCACCGTCTTCTAATTTCTTTGATTCTCCTTTGTTAGTCGGAGATGGATTGCCAAATGTTGATTCCTTGAAATATGAACATTGATGATCATGGATTCCCGTAGAAAGGTAATTTGAAGTTAGTTTCTATTCCACATTTTATCTATTCTCTTCATTTATTTCGCTAAATTTTGAATATCAAGGTTTAGCCTGATTTTTCGGATTTTGGCAAGTTAGTTGCATCTGTATGTTCGCCCAGCCACACCGAAGCAACAAGTCCCGACCAGCTAACATTTATATCTGGAATTTAGCTTCGTTCGTTCGCTCGCAACTTATGCCAAATTTAGCGTAAAAAATATGTTCATCCAACAAAAATAGATTTTAGGAAATTTCGTGATGACCAAAATTACGAGGTACGAGGGTATATATTTTCGTTTGAAATTCTTCACGATTGAATTTTAGTTTTGCTTCAAATCGTTGATTATGAATCCGCGAACCAGTATATAACAAATCTATTTTTTTCATTCATTCGCTTCTTTTTTTCTCACATCACAAAACCCTAATCTTTAGTTCTTCACTCACCACCACTACCTCGGTCCTTTACTGTGTTTGATTGTTATGTAATTGTTGGTGATTTATTTTGTTTTGATTTTGTAGGTGAAGCGAGACTGGTTCGAACCCGAAAAATCGGTATTTCATCTGACTTGATTTGTTTTAAATGGTAATCTACCCTCTCTTCGATTTATGTTATCTGCATTGGTGAAGTGTTATTTTGTCATAGTGATTTAGTCATCTCTAATCTCTATTTGTTTCGATTCGTAATATTTGATTTTCAAATCTTTGTTGATTCTGGTAAAGTAACTTTTGTTTTCCTGGAGTGTCTATTTAGGTGTATCAAGATGTATATTTTACTTTCAAATTTTAAACGACCATAAATTAAGATTAAGATTTAAGTTTACAGTTTTCAGTTTAAGTCCGTTTTGAAACAATGGAGCAAAGACGATATCAAGATTATATATGCAACAATAGCATTTGGTATGGGTAAATTGACTTTTGCACTAACTTGGTTAGCAATAGCTCATATCTGTATCATTTGTTTGGTTATGGATTTTGCAGTTGTCAACAAACCTCATCCATCGCTGTAAAATGATTTCTTCATTCATAAAAATTAGCAAGATTGGGGTACGGTTTCTTAGTCTCCTGTTCATAGTTTTTCCTCATATTTGTAGGTGGTATTCAAGTCATGGTTAAATGCTGATACAATATGTATTAACTATATGCTTTAATGCAGGGAGTTTCTTTTATCTCCATATCATTTCCGACTGGACGTTTTTAATTAGGGTTGATAGTGGAAGATGTTCAGTTCATAATCATGATTAATAAAATTTTAGTGTATCTGGTAGCATGTGGTATTCTTTTTGTGACAGTCTTAGTTGGTAAAAGATTGAAAAACTGTTCTCAATATATAGTACATTTGATAAATATATAGGGTAATTAATTTGTAATACTCTCGACTGTGATCGGAACAGAGTAGTAACTGTAAATTTGTGTGTATTTTGGGATCAAAGTAGTATTTGCATGCCTTTTTGTGTTATGTCATATCTGGATTTTTCTGATTTTTTTTTTTGGGTTTACTGACTTTTTTTGTTGTTAGTTTTCATTGATTTTTGTTATGCTAATTTGATTTTATTCATAATCATCATCTGTTAAAACTTATGAATGTTATTTTTTTTCTTCCAGTTAATTTACTTTGGTTTGAGATATTAGTCTCGGGATGCTTTTATGAGTTCTACTACTGTATAACTTTTTGGGCGACTAAATTCAGTTTCTCTGTATTAGAGGAGAAAGATATACATGTTTCTTCTTGGCTAAACCTTTTAGTATTCGACCATTGCCTCTTCTTAATTATTTTCAACAATTTCTTTTCAATAATAACACCTAATTCTCCTACTACCAACATGCCATCACTCTCTCTTTCTTTCTCAAAGTTTGTAGCTGATTAAAAAATACTTCAAATTTGTGTATGCAGAGGTTAAATTAGTTTAAGCATGCTAATTAATCGGTGAACTTGCAGTTTATCTTGATCGAATGGAGTTTCATGATGCGGAGAATAATACATTGCTTGATCGAGTGTAGTTTCATGAATCTAAAAGAGGTAAACAAAATACTAGATAGGCATGTTTGTTGCCGTTCAGGTCTTATATTTGTTGCATTCCTTTTGGATATAAATTAGTCTTCACATCTTATTTTATTTGCATTAGGAAGGAGGGAGATTTTTGGAGGACTCACTGAAGAATGTTGTTAGGGTGTAGAACCACTCAACCAAGGAATTTCAAGGTAGACACTTCTAATAAATTCAAATCAGAAAATGCATCTGGAATCACTTCTTTTATAACACATTAAGTTTTTTGAAATGTGTAGTGAATGTCTTAGTGGTCGGAGCCCTTAAAGATGACTTATAACAGTCCTTGAACTGATGATAAGTCAATGGCTACCTACAATAGCATAAGTAATATCAGTGGGCGGCTAGGATGCCGTACTAATATTTTGTTTTTGGTTGTTTGCAACACGAAATAAGGACTCTAGACTGATCTTTCTTCATTTACCGTTATCTTTGTGTTTAAAGAAGAGATCCGCTGGTGCAGAGGGCAACCAACAACTACCAACTCATGACACAATACGATAAAAGATGGAATTGCCTCCTAGATTCATGGGTAAACTCTGGGTGTTATAGGATGATAGTTAAAATGAAGGTCGAAGACACCCTTTTATTATGTGAGTGAACTATACAACCACCATTTTATATATTTTGTTAGCTTTCATGGGAAGAGTCTTGACTTGGTCGATTGTTTTCAACTGTGGTATCTTGGGAAAAGTCCTGTCTTGGTTATTAGCCGTTCAACCCTATTAATAAATCTGTTTTAGCAAATTTTGTTTGACATTTCATACCCTTGATAGCTAAATATTTCATATGCATTCTTGCGAAATTGGAACAAAATCTGCAGTATGTTTTAAACTCTAGGATTTGTATTGTTATCAGCAATCTATAAAGGTGTTGCGAATTTTTATTTGATTTGTGCTCATGTCATTACAATGTTATTGTTGCTGGTAGTTCCATTGCCTAATCATGTAAAGTCTAAAGTCTATGCAGATGAAATTGACCGTTTCTGTATCCACTACTAAGGGCATTTCCCCCTTAGGGATTCATATATAAAAATCTATGTGCTCAGCACCAAAAATGTCTAGCTGCAAACCAGCGATATAATAAAAATGGTAAGCATTTGGTAGGATTGAGGTTAAGTCTTACCTTATGCGGTTCTGCATAGTAAAAATGATGGTGCAGTTTATTGAATTAGTCTTACCATATGTCCTTTGAAAGTACTAATTGAAAACAAAATCATTATATGTACGGTGTCTGTGATGATGGAGCGGCTGGAATCACGTAGTTTAAAACTAACTTATCATGTATTATAGGGGAGTATTCCTAAGTCTATTTTGGTTTTAACAAGAAAGTGCTTGATTGATCACATAAATGGTGATAAATTAATGCTGGAAAAGCAGAAATAACATAAAGAAATGTTGTCTGATCAAACTGTTGCACTTCCAGTAAGAATTTTGATAGTGTTTGTTTTAATCAAAGTCTTAACAGAGCTTTATTTTTCGTTAGTTTTGCAGGTAGTTTTTAACAAGGATTGGAAGCGCCAGCAAATCACTGAAGGAAATATTAACAGGAAATATTTCCACTTATAGTTCACTTTTATCATTTTTCTTCTTCATGCACGACACTGAGAGCGAGGAAGAGAATGACTCGAGTAATTTTAATGCCAGGGAATGTGAAGAACCGAACAACACGATTACTGATAACGGAGAATAGGTAGATAGAACTAGAAAATCGTCACTGTGTGCTCGAATAAAAATGGTTTTTGTATCTGCATATTTTTTCTTAATAAAGGGGGTTGCCACTATGTGGTGCAGTGGAAGCGTATCTGACTCTAATGTCAAAATGTTGCATAATCGATTCGTTCTCATTCTTCCATATAATCACTTTCTAGGTGATGTGATCTTGCGAGGTGATGTTAGCTTCATTTTTCAGTTGAAGCTCGCAAAAAATTCAGAAAATAAAAGGTAGTCCTTATCCTCCAAAGACTTTAGATAGTTTGAATCTTCTTGGAACGGAGTGTTAAAATCGCCACTTTGTATGCCCTTGACACGTGATCAAGGCCCCACCTCATTTATTGGTTTGATGCTTTTTGGCATGAAATGTTAAGAAATTCTCAATCCCAGCATAGGTCACCTGTAAAGTCAAGGTCTTACGGTGGGTTAAGCAAAAGTGTTTCAGGTTTAAAATGTTCAAGTGATTTCTTATTCAAGTTACCTTTATAGATGCAAATTCTACTGACCCTGTAAATTTTCAAAGGGTATGAAAATTAATTTGATGCACAAGTCATAGAAAGATTTGGCATAGAAAGATTTGGATCGGTGGTTTCTAAAGGTATGTTCATAAACCCGACATAGTAATTTGAATTTATTGAGAAGGTTTTTGAGCAATACGTGTTGTATTTTTGATACTCTTCTTGGCACTTGAATGATTCAATTGATTATGTGAAGTATTTTCTGAGTTCGGTAACATTGTGTCCTGCAGAGTTGTGTTTCAAGATGGTAAAAGAAGTGGTCCATATATGTCTATAAATATGCGAAATCAACATCGCCCCACCACTGCCCATAGGTATGTTTGTTGTCACCGATTACTTCATTTTATCTCAATATCTGAACTTTGATATAATGATCATGTGCGTTAGAGTTCTGCTCTATTAACTCTGAAATTCTGCCATTCAGTTGGGTTTCATATGGGAGAAATTCTCAAATTACTGTTTACATTGGGATTTCAAAACATGGCTATTTAGGAAATGATTATATACTTTGGTTACCTACTCCAATTTTAAATGAAAATGAAGTAAGTTAACCATTTGGTAAGAAATATATGGGAGCTCCGATCTGCATAAATTACTTCTTGCACAAGTGGATTAACCCTGATAAGAAAATCAGATAATATACATCTCAAATAGCTGCATGTTGCTCCGGGTCAATTATCTAAATGTTACAGTTATGAAGTGCACAAAAAGAAGAAAAAATGGCATGTTCCTTATTCTCGCTTTAATTTGTTTTCTTTTTCTGCAGATACATACTTTTAAAAGAGAGCATATACATGAAGGGTGAGGCGGTGAGCAACATTTTTTCGCTGAAGTAAATTCAGACCGAAAAGCATCTGTGAAATGCCAGTCAGCATTTCCGGCGTTAATCCTTGATCCTTTTCAAGCAAGTGGTTTATTGCAGGGCGCCACAGACACGATTTGTATTTGAAACATTAGAATGCACATTTTTGCAATGGTTAACTTCGTATACTTTTGGTTTTATTGCTCTTCGTTAAGTAGGTGACACCATCTTTGAATTCAGTTACATGTGCTTCTGTGGGTCTTGAAGCCCCATCATGGCCTGGCTTTTATAATACATGCGACATAACATAACTGCATTTAGTTAGTGTGCTTTTGCTTAATATTGTTGCCTTTAAGGCCTTTATGATTAGAAAAATACACACTAACCCTATTCAGTTGTGATTTCATGAGTATTTTCAAATCAGCCAATAATCTAAAAGACGAACTATTTCTCTGGATGCAATTAGACTATCGTGGTTCGCAGAAAGTGTATGCGATTAGTCAGCTTACAAGCAAGTTGGAGTTTGAATTATTTCTTTTTAACCACACGCTTGCATAAGAATTCAGCATTTGCAGGTTCTCTTGATAAGATTAATTCAGCAATGGTGTTCCCAGCCAAGACTATGAAGCATGCATCCTTAGTTTGATTGTATTGGCAGTAGAAAAATGTATTAGACTTCATGGTTTTCATACTGCAGAAGGTTGTCTTAATGACAATAATTAATTTTTCCATTACAATATAAGCAAATCGTTGGTTTCTATATGTGTTCCTCCTACTTAATGATTTGTTGTCTGAGGCTGGATGAAGGATGTTAAAAACAGAGCTGGGTATACTAAATGCATCTCATGACGAGTTCTTTGATGATATGTATTTCCAATGAAATCATGTATGGCAATATCAGATCGATCAATTGATGAATTTGGGAATCTGTCCAGTAAGTCTTGAACTTCTCTAATTTTCAGCCAAATGAAATGCGCAATGGTGTAACCTGCAAAGCTTATTATTAATATGGTTGGTGGAAAATAACAGTTGGTCATGTTCACTATATCTGCATTCATATGGTGGCAAATGCTCAAACTCTCGAGTGTTATCATGATAACAAGATTGGTAGATGCCTGACAGGTTTCCAAAATGACCGACACATTCTTCGGGCTAAATATGGATACTGCAAGATGCTAAATAGCGGTAAGCAGGTCTACAGTGTTACAAAACTGCCTTCCTACAGAACTGTCGTGCATGAGTCAAATATGGATACTGGAAGATGCTAAATAGCGGTAAGCAGGTCTACAGTGTTACAAAAAATGCCTTCCTACAAAACTGTCGTGCACGAGTCGTGATGAAGAATTTCAATAATTTCATTACCATTATTTTAGTATTAATAATTGATACTAAATACGTGGATATGTAAAAGATTTTATGCAACTTTACAAAGACGCTCGACATACTAAGTGAAAACATATGTTAATTATGAAATTAAATCATGTCCGAACCATCAAAACTTATTCAATTAATGGGGACAAACCTCATCATCCTTGCTAACGACAATGGAATATTCACGGCAATGGAAAAAATATATAGTTGAAGTGTTTATAGATAACAATATTAGAGTAACAAAAATGATGGCATTGCCAAAACTACATGTACCTGTAATGTTTATGTTTAACATAATTTTCGAAGAAAAAAAAAACAGAATGCAACTTCTTAAGGAATAATTTTGTTTCGCAAAAAAAAAAAAAACGGGAAGACTGTGTAGAAAAAATATTAATTATAATGGGGAAATTAATGGTCTTTAGATTGATACTTGAAGAAAGAAGCTCCGTATGTCTTGGTCTAAAAGCAAATGACAGATTCATTATGATAATGCTTTGGAGAAAGTATATCTATTAAATAAAAACGAAAATGTAAGTACAACTCCTTATAGAGAATAACTCCAAAAACCTACTAAGAAAGACCTGGTAAGAAAAAAGAAAGTTTGACACTATAAAAAATCACAATGACATGCCAACGTTGATCGAGTTGGATGAACAAGATGGTGAAATGGACGAGATTATGGAGAGGGATCCTGACATGCCACGAGATAGATGAAGAAGGCAATGAAGTATTTACTTATTAATATAGTATAGATTATAAATAGCATAGGTATTTATTTTTAGACACACCACTTTTGGAACAATTATTATTTTCCGACAGTATATTGTTTAAATTTTCTTAGCCAAAAACGAATTGTGGCAACAGTGCTACCATGGCGTTCTGTTTTTGGGACCACTGCTCATCTTAGGGACCAATGCTCATCTTGGATTAGGTTTATTAAGCTGTATCATGCAATTACGCTTAGGTAGTAGTTCAAACACCACTAACAAACATGTAATGCTATCTCTGCAGTAACACTACATGCACACTTCTTGCATTTCACATTTCTCTTTGTTTTCTTTTGAAAATTGCATTTCACAAATCTGCATGTGATATATATATATATCTTCCAAAGCTTTGCCAGACAAAGTCGTTGGATAGGACAATTTTCTTATTAAAAAATGGTTGGACAAATTAAACATGTAATTATGTTCAACTGCAAATAAATATACACATATAACATTTAATTATTTATATTTTCCCATAAAATTAAGTTTATAATACTAAATTTAAATCATCAAATCACTATATAGCTAAAGAGTATTTGAGTAACCTATCTCTTTAAAAAAATTAAACTAATCATAGTGTTCAAGAAAAATCTATTGCATTTGTCCACGGGTGCGGGCTAAGCCCTGCCATGCTAAATTCACTGATCACACCGAACCCGGTGCGTAGCACGTGTTACATTCAATATTACGAAGTACATGAAAAAGATGAATTTTCTCCCTAGAAAGGTAGAGAATTTAGCGTAGTGGTCTTCTTATTGGTTTATTATTGATGTAATTTTCAGAAAGAGCATGTTGATAGGGGCAAGCGATGGGGGGATTTGGAGAATTTGATAAAGAAATTCCATAGGAATTCGAGGATGGAATTGTATCTATTGGTGGGTACAGTGTTTCAGGGTAATTATTTCCCTCTGTACATTATGGTTCGTAATAGTGTTTACTAGATAATTTGTACTCATGAGGTTTTTCTTTCTACCATGTGTCGTTGAACTACGAAAGCAACAAAGAAAAGTACCCGAAAAACATATGTACGAGGTGAGTATTCGTGTCACATATTGTTCCTGGGACTTGCTCGGAACAACACGCACATATTACGTATCATAATTCATTGTTTCAGAAAAGGCAGTGAAAATCATCTTCATAGTCTTCCAATCTGTGATACTCCTTAAGTCCTTCGATATTTGTTGTGGAACCAAACTCACCTAAGCAAGACTTAAACATATAAAAACTAGATATAAGTGGAAGGCCCTTCATGATCTCGGAAGACCGGACATTTGATGCCCTAATGACAATCAATCATGACTCTTTTAGTTTTTTAGCTTCCAATTGAGAGCTTTATATTTATCATTACCTCACTTGCAACCACAAAAAATAATTACACAAGTTACGTACTCAATTGACGGATTTGTTTTTGTCACATTTTAATCAACCAATATTCTTAAAAAAGATAATGGTGTTATCAGGTCTGATTTGGGTTAAAAGGATATTTTCATATGATCTATTGAAGCTTCTCTATTTATTTGTATTTTGATTTTGATGTGTAATTTGGGTTTGTAATTTTTCAATTTAAGTAAAGAAAAAAGTAGGGGAATATCCTTATAGATTTAATAAGGACTTTTTGGTTCGCTAAAATCCTTCATATTCATTCCATAGAATTAAATAAAAGTTCTAATCATTTCATGTGAAAAAAAAAATTCTGCTTAAATCAACAAAAATATAAGAAATTGGTACAAAAAATCCATACACTGGATTATGAAAGGGTATCAAATTTTTCTCTCAATTGAAACTAATCATACTAATCAAATTTATAAGATTTTTGTTAAATATTTAGATGTGTCCCCACGTGCGCCCCGCCACTCCGAATCAAAAAAATTCCATCAGACCCTTTGCATAGATCGAATCAAAGATCTAAACGTGACCAGTAAAGAAGAAATTTAACGAGAGGAATGATTACCCATGTCGGACGAGGCAAAAGGGTTCAAACCAGGTCCAAGAACACAAAGATTTTGAGAAACTAAGATTGAAGATGAAACAGATGAATAAAATAAAGTTTAGAAAACAAGTTCGAAAAGATGTGCAAAAACATGACAATAAATCAGCCTTATAAGCTTTCTCCTTGAAGAGACTAGATATATATATGATATCATATACTACTTTTGTTTTCTGACTGAACTTCGCTCATGGGCCTTTCCAAAGCTTACTCCTTGAAGAGGCTAAAGCTTATATGGAGGACAAGTTTTCTCATTTTTCTTTTTTATTAAATAACTGGACAAGTGTTCTCATTGGCCATCAAAATTTTTGGTAAATATATGCATCATAGTCTTTTTTTCTTCAAGATAATACTTCAAAGTTATTGTTCATCAATAATCAAAATTAATATATTTAGTTATTTTGAATTTAACATGTTTCTTCTTGATATCATAGTATCATAATTTTATTCCACACTATAGGAACAGGCGGTGCCACTTGGGATAAATATGGGACCTTAAGTATGTTTTAAGTGAACCTTCAATCTGTAACATAATAATATCCAATTCCGTTTCTCATGTATAAATAACATAATGATCTACCAGTTGAGCTCCATTTTCAAAATCCTAAATGAGGAAAGCAATTTCGATCGTTTTCAAAATCCTAAATGAGGAAAGCAATTTATATATATCGATCGTTTCTTTCAAGTTAACATTGGAGGAATAAAAACACATGACGACAAATTAGCTTCTAAGATTTCTCCTTTATGGAAATCATATAGTACTTTTAGTTTCTAACACAAATTCGTTTACGGGTCTTTCCAAACTAAGATAAAGTCGTACTTGGGACAAGTTTTCTCATTTTTGTTTCTTTTAATAAACTGGACAAGTGTTCTCATGGACTATCAAAATTTTAGGTAGATTTATGCATCTTTATATTTTTTCAAGATAATACTTTGAAATTATCGTTCATTAATTAAATAAGAATTAATATATTTAATTATTTTGAATTAAATATATATGTTTCTTCTTGATATTATAGTATCATACTTTTATTCAACAGTGGGTACCACATGGGATGATTATGGGATCTAAAGTATGTTTTAAGTGAACCCTAATTTGTAACGAGTGGTGGAAGTTATTAATATCTTGGAATGAACCGATCACAACTTCATAAAAAGTGTGGTTTAATACTAAAATTTAGTAAAGAAGAAGTTTTGATGAATCGGGGAACAAGAAAACGTAAGAATATGTGAAATAGTGGGATTCCCTTTTAAATAATGCAACATAATATGCATCAGTTGGAGCTCCAGGTTTATCAAAGAAAGTTGAAGATTCAATATATTTTAAGAAGCTTGCAACAATATGTGAAAGTTAACACTTCACAATGCACATTTGATTTAAAGATGTCCCAATAAATCTGGGCCACAGGTGCGGGGCGAAGCCCCGTCTCACTGTCGACAATTTGTACTAGACCGGTGCGTAGCACAGTCGATGAATTCAATCATGGAAACATCCTATGATTACATACATTAACCCGTGAATATTAATATAAAGAAAATTCTATTGTTAAGCGTCAAAAAATTGGCAGAAAGGGAAAAAACATTGTATTCTCAAACGACTATAGTATCGTAAAATTCCTGTTTTGTAGTTTAAACATTGTATTCCCATAAACATTGTTTTATTATATGAAGACCTAGATTTATTCTGTATCCATCTCCCATGTATATGGTGAATTTCAACTTATACATAAGCCATATTCTATTTCTCGGTTTTTTATTTTCAATTGCACTTTTGGTTGCTTTCTTTTGCTCCAACTCGACCGACGGTTTGTTTATCTTATTCATTAGGGAGGATGTTTTTCGCACGGATTTCAGATTGAGATACGTAAGGCACTAATTTTAGAATTTGAAGACTTTGAAAGTTAATAAGCAGATTCATATATATATATATATATATATATATATCTTTCTATGTGGGTATTTTATGGTGTTCATGTTTTGTTCATTATCATCTCCCTCAAAAGATCATAACCCTAACTCAGTAACGTTTTTTCCCTTGATTTTGTAGGTTTGTTTGTTGTCCTCGAGTTATTTGTTCTCCCGTGTACGGGTATGACTATTTTAATGGTTGTTTAGTTAAGTTCGTTATCTTCTGTGTTAATGATAATAATATTAATCATCTTCTTGCTTGGTTGCTTTTTTCTTCAATTTTTTGATTTTGTACTGAGTGAACTAAGGTGGGGTTTTACGCATTACTATCCACCACGATCTTTTTCTGTAATAGTGGTTGGTATTGATTTAGGTTAATCGATATAAACCGAGAGTGTATTCAGTGGCGGAGCCACATGGAAGGGTGGGTGTGCAATTGCCACCAAGCCCATTTGGTTTCGAAGCCTAATTTTTCATATTTTAGCCCAAATTACCCATTTTAACCCATTTTGCAACCCCTTAAATGTCCACCCATTCATAACTTGCCCACCCAATTCTCAAAACCTGGCTCCGCCCCTGAGTCCATTATCCCATTCGCCTGTCTTTTCCATAACACATTAAACTCTAATTAATTTTTTGGTTGTGTACATTAGATTAAATAGGTGAGTTCACGGGTTTTATAAAGAAATTTTTTGGTTGTGATCTTTGATGGTGTGTACAGGAAGTTTAAAACTCAGGAAATTCATACTTTCTTCACGATGAGTTTATGGGAACACATTCAAAGAATTTCCTCGGGACTGTACTAAGTTTTTTTTTTTCGTATTTTTCAATCTAATAATATGTTTTGATGTTCAAATGACGTGATTTATTACTTATGCATCTGCGGCTGGACATGTCTGTAATTGAATATGAGAAGAAATAACCTGCATAGAATTTCGAGCATAGACATGCAATGGAAAAGAATTTCAGAGTCTCACGAGGTAGAAAAGTAAGCAAGGAGATGGCAAATGCTGAAAAGAGAGCACGATCTTCCGCATATGTTGGTGATGCTGGAAGGTCCCTCTTAGTATCAAGCTTAAGATATCTAACTAAAAAACTCCCTCAAACTCACCGAGGATTGTTTTTTTTTATGGGTTTGTTGTTGTTTTCCAAGTCTTCAAGTATCGGAGTTCTATTAGTCTCTATGGGTATATATATATGTACTTGCAATACTAGCCCACCATTTCCTTATCTAAGATGAGAGATTTATCAAATTCTAATGTTGATGTTGGGTGTCTTTTGTTGTTGTAAGTAAGAGAAAAATGATGTGGTACAAATACTTTGACATTAATTATGATAGCTGGACAAGTATCTAGGTTGATGCTTAGCATAAAAACTATGTCGACAATATTAAAAAATGTGCCTACGTAAAACAATTTTTACGGGAAAATTTTACGCTAACGCCATCTTATAATATGCATATCAGTTGGACCTCCAAGTATATCAAATAAAGCTGAAGATTCAATATATTCTAAGAAGTTTGCAACAATATGTCAAAGTTAACACTTCATAAAGTTTACATTTGGGTATTTCTAATAACCAAATACACGTTCGATTTAAAGTTGTTTCAATGAATCGACAACGGTGCAGGGCGAAGCCCCCACGCCACACCAATCAATTCTACTGGACCCGGTGCGTAGCACGGGTTACATACTAGTGCTACCTAAACCACAAATAATAACACACATATTAATCAATCTACATACAAATTGAATAAAAATTCACATACGATGTTGTGTTACTGCTATTTTTACATATATAATAGAAACAAACTGCTAATTTTGCTTTCAGGAGATTTCACAATATTCTACAATAAAGAATGTATTGTATTAAGAGAAGTTCAAGTGCATAAGTTTGTTTATCTACAATAAAGAATGTGAAATACTAATTGCATAAGACATACTGTAGTTTTTTTGCAACGATTAAAATGAATTTGTCATGCAGTGGATAGAATTAGGAGGTTAAAGCTAATGAACACATATTTTGATCTAATCAAATTTGTTATGATTGACCCCATTATAGTGTACGGCAACTGCTCCAGAAATTTATGTGTTAATAGTTCAAGAATAAAGTAGAATTTCAATACTGTTGATGGGATTGCAAGGGGGACAACATTTGATACCTTATTTTGTGAATATGCCCTAGAGTCACGCCCTAGAATTTCAGATGGTGGAAAGTCGCAGTAATTAGAATATATTGTTTTTGGATATGTGGCTTACGATTGCGATTTCTTTGCATTTTGTCCAGTGAACCATGATTTTCTTGCTGTTGAGACGACATTTTTTTTCCTCCTGGATTTAGATAGAGGGCTTACCATTAGTGTAAGTGTCTCACACACGTATGTTAGTTTTTTCAATTATAATAACGGTTAGGTGATTAGTTGGTTATTGAGTTAAAAGCATTTGGGAATTACTGTTAGTTGTTTGTATACGTAATACAGTGTAATGTCCTTATTTAATGAGTGAAAATCTGTTCAATGGTTGCAGGTGGGAGAGGATCCGGAACCAAGGATTCAGCTTCCCACTTGAATGAAAAGATGCGAAAATCTTAGAAATGTCATTTCAACTGTATATTGGGGGATTGATGAAATGAACACACTCATATAGAATTATCTGACTGAGAGAACGTTTTTTATGCCTACCAAATGATGACGTGGTGGTGATCAAGCAGTTAATACTCCAGATTGATTGGGGTAAATACCATTCATACATGGCAATAGATAATCTAGCAGACAATGAGGACAAGGAATCACTGATTTGGCTATTAAAATGACAAGGAGACAGTTCGCAATAATTAAGGTTAGCTTATGCATCTACCAGATGATCCTCTACTGTAATGTCCACAGTTCGTGGTATCTGACCAGCGGAAGTTTCCTCAGAAACTTCTTCCATGGACAACATTTGGTGATCTTTGTATTTGCATACTCCAATACTCAGTTAAGTTTCCATTCTCATCCTAAAATTTAGCTGATTAATTAAATACTTTTTTTGTACGAAGATTAAAAAACATCACAGTATAAAGCCTATACTGGAAGTAATGTCTCGATACGAGTAGTGGTCGGACAGAAATGTACACTTTTAACAACCTTGGGTCTGACAAGAGAGCCTACAATGACAAAAACAAAAAAAGAGAAAATGAGTATGGTGGATACAAACTCAAATGCATATTTAAGCATGGTTAGCTTAATATATTAGGAAATTCAATCACCACGGCAATATTTTTTCTCCATGATTCTATAATGGGCATGATTATATTCAAATTCATAATGAGCATTTACACATCACAATCGCCAATTAGACCTTTAACAGAACTAATTAGATTATGTTTGTCTTCACTAAGTACCCTAACACAATTACATACCTTATTCTAACTTAACTGCCTCGCGGAGGTCGAGCCTATAAGTTAGCCGGGACCTGCAGACTTGGTATTTTGTTTGTCATGCCAAATCAATCGGGGCATACACCCACTGCCTAGGCCACTTAATCAATTCCCAGGATTCTACTGATCGGGTCCAATTAGCTAAAGCCTACTACCTAAATTTTTTTGGAAATTACCTAACTACAACTAAAAAGGCTAGGATATGCTTAAAAGGCCACGGCCGGGGCTGTATGTCCCAGCTAATTTAACCCAACCAATAAAACAATAGGACATGCTTAAGAGGACGCGGCCGAGGTTGTAAGTCCCAGCTAATTTGACCCGAGCAATAAAACACTAGGACATCCTTAAGGGGCCACGGACGGGGCTGCAGGGCCCAACTAATTCGACCAGATTAACAACACATTAGGGTTACAGGCCTCGACTAACTTATAAGCTCGATGTTTGAGAGTCCCAATCTAATCTATTTTGTTAATTACTTAAATTTTTATGGGTGAATACTGACCAGCCGACCAAACAACAAAAGGTTGATCCCCGGTTCGACTCCCACAGATAGCATAAATACTTGAATAAGCTAAAAACTTCTATGCTTTTGATACATGTGTATATTGGAAAAAAATTGTACCAGATAGTTTAAGGTTCTCTTTTTTCAAGTTCCAAGATCTAAGGTTACTGTTCATTCTTCCAGATTTGGCATTTGTTGCTGACTCTGCACAAGAAAATGGGTAAAATTTTCCAATGTGATTTCTCATCAAGTTTGTTTTAGCCAAATAGGTACTTACTCTCTTCGGTTAATAAGCTTATTAAACTTTGGTGGTATGAACCGTATGATTTACTACTTAAAAGGATATTCGGTTAACTTTAGGGCATTTGTTGCTTCCGCTCTGCATAAGGAAAAGGGTAAAATTTTGCCATCTGATTTCTCATCAATTTTGTTTTAGCCAAGTCAGGGCTTACCCTATTCAGTTAATAAGCTTATTAAACTTTGGTGGTATGAACATTACGATTTACTTTGATTAAAAGGGTATTCAGTTAACTCCGAGGCATTTGTTGCTGCCTTTGCATAAGAAAAAGGATAAAATTGTTATTTGATTTTTCATCAATTGTACTAGCCAAATCAGTGCTTGCTCTCTTATGTTAATAATCTTATTAAACTTAATTTGGTGGTACGTACCGTATGTTTTACTGTTAAAAGGATATTCAGTTAACTTCAAACTCTTTCAGACTTATATATTTAAATTTTGACTTTGCTATTTAGTTTATTTTCTTTTGTTTTTTTATTGTTTTGTTTCGACATCTTTATCTAGGAAATATGGAGAGTTTTCCATGGAACGTGAACATTAGGTCAAAAATCAATGCATCTGTTATAGAGGAAATTTGGTTGTACGCCCTTTGCTTACAGGCTCAATCCCTAGATTTCAACACAATTACGACTAATTTTAATGACAGAAGTACATTTGGCTCTAGATTTTTGAATCCACAGCCGGGGTCGTAGACTCCGATTACTATGACTCGGTTGACTAAACACGACCCCTGATAATTTTAAGATAGAACCCTTTGTAATAATTTGCCAAAGTGATTCCAAGGTTATGGAGAAACTGGAGCTAAGAAATTATTATTTCAAACGATGGAAGTATCCTTTACTAGCAAAAGAGTATAAAATCAACGTGAACCCACCATACAAACCATAATTGAAAAGGTTGACTACGAAAACACAACGACTAGCTTGCCACAAATGGATGACCCCAACGAAAATAGAAAGACTATAGAGGAAGCAGCTGATGTGACAGAGAGAATATGGTAAGCATGTATTTGATTGATTATTTACCGTATATAGTCAAATATTTATAAATGTGTGTAGACGTGAATAAATGGCAGGGTAAAACATTCACATGTGAGGCGACAGTACTGGGCTTGGTTGAGAACAGAGAGTGGTACTACATGGCATGCAACAAATGTAGTAAAAAGGTTGAGTACGATGAAGACAAGGAACCTTGGTGTATCAAGTACAATTTTTTTTTGAAGAGGATATACCATGGTGATAATGAACGACATTTTTTTTTTGTATAAACGTATGGACAATCCATGGAGACTTATTAACGCTTAGAATATACACATGTAAAAATTGAATTCGGCTGTAAAAGATGACAAAGATACTGCAGTACTCACTCGATGATAGGAAAGACATCGGAAAAGTTGATGAAATGCACCGAGAAAGAACATGTAGATTACCTGGAACAATGCAATGAGGTAACGCCATATTAGTATGAACAATTAACTTGATTATAAATATATGTACTTTTAACGCATGCTCACTATGTATTATTTATTTTCAAATGAAAATTAACAAAATGGAAAACACACATGGGTGGTTCAACACCCATTTAAGGACCACAACTTTATATTCAAATTGGTAATCCAGAGTACAAAGAGATAAATAACCAATTCTACAATTTTACGGTCCAATGAGTAAATTAAAGGGTTCGGATATTGATACATAATACCAGTAGCTTTGCAAGTGATTGGCACTAAAGCAATTTTTTTCAAATATTGTATTGTTTACATGTAAAGCTCTCTTTTCTTTATATGGCCTAGGTCACAAATGCAATGTTACACATGTAATCGAAGATAATGAAAATGAGGCATCTAGGCGGGTAGGAAACATTATAAACTAACAAAAAGGAAACAAAGCAGCCAAAAAGATTAGGCGGGGACTGGAAAAAAAAGTAGGCTCCGATAATGAAGAGTAGGTGGCCAATAACTTTTTGAAAAATCAAGTTACGAGGTTAGTACTTCCAACGGAAAACTTTCTTACTGAGGTGAAAAGGAAACGTTCACAATAATACACGTGAATAACACATATATTCTTACGGTTTTGTTGATTTGGTTGCTAAAATATTAGAGTTTAAGAACAAACAGAAACACTAAATCCAAAATACCTACAAAAAAGACAAAAAACAAAAACGTATCAAACAATCTACATAGTTTCATCTCTCGGAATCTAGATGATTTCCAAAATAAGTGAGAATACTTTTACATATAATCAAGCATACAAATCACAAGCTCATCAAAAACATGCTTTATAAACCAACAAAATAACAAGGTTTACTGCTACATAAACACGGAAAATAACAAAGTTTTCGTATTACGATAACTGAAGTTTGAGAACAACTAAAAAAATGGATTTAGAGATAATGGAGAGAGGGAAATATATCTCCACAAAAAGATAGTTCAAACTTCGTATCAAAATAGTTCAATAAATGAAGAACATAGTATTATCAATCAACCAATGTTAGGTATGACTTATTAAAAGAAACCCTACACACGTCATCCTCATTTCCTTAATAGAAAACTGATGGATTCGATGTAAACTAAACTAAACTGAAGGTATTATAGTATAGTAAACTGAAGAATAATATGGCAATTTGAGCGCAATTCAAAGACTATAGATTTGGTTTCGGGTTAAATGACCAGCATATGTCAAATATGATTAAAATGTAATGTCATGCTACGTTTTACGTTAAACTTTATGGTTGTTTTCATGACATCTTTAATCGACATATATTAATGCTTTTATATTTGGGTTGAACGTGATATACATGTACCAATGCAGACTATTAAATAAGATATTTACCTATCTAAGTCTTTTAATTACTTTTTTGTTTGGAATTATTGATTTAATCTTTTATAAGGGTTAAAAAAAAATTATCTGCAATTTTGTTAATGAATTTCTGTGAATTTTTCGTAGACTCATATTACTCAGTGATTTTTTTTTTTGTTGGTTAGTTGCCCGTAGTTTGTCATATTGTTTTGTTAATATCAACGTCAATCTTGTTTGTTAAAGGAATGTGATTTATTTTTCAAACTCAGTTCAAAACGAAGTCCTATCATATATATTTTTAAGTATGTAGTAATCTGCTCTCTTCCTTAATAAAACTGACCTAATTCTTTATGTTTGAAATATTGTACCAATCTTTTTTTTCTTGAAGCATATATAACAACCTTTGGGTGATAAGCAGAAACAATATTACATTATCTTTTTCCTATCAGCATTTGTTTTATGAAATAAGTTTTATTCCTTTAATATAGTTGTATTTCAGGTGTTTAATAAGACAATATTGCATTATTTTTTTCGTGTCGTCGTGTATTACATGAAATACACCGCATCATTATGGTCATATAATACGCGTTTTCATTATTGGGGAGGATAATACATTCACAAAGAGTAGTATCTTCAACAAATTAACAATAACGTGAGAAGTTCATTTAGGGTCTAAGTAATTTTGTCCTCTTTTAACCAATGGAAATTGGTTACAAATTGAAATACTGCATAAGTTCCAAATTGAGCAGACTGATATACCAATTATTTTTTTAGGCTCACAATAAATCACATCTTGTTTTGTTAAAAAAGACTGTCATACTTTACTTTCGATGTAAAGCATCAACAATTTAATTTTCCATGCGAGTGACCAAATTTGAGCACAAGTGTTCTGAATCATTCTCTAAGTATATATTGAAATATGTTTCTAAAACTAACCAGGGATAAATATTAATGAAATAAAATCAAATGATTGATTTCTTTGTGTGCCTAAATATAAACTGATTCTATTAGTGCTTGATGTTATTAGGTGTTTACTGATGTAATAGAATTATGGATACCGTGGAATGATATAAGTTACCTATTGTATAATTGACCAAATTGTAGTATTTTTTAAGTACTTGGATACGTTAACTAAGTTTTAGTGTTTTTTTTTTTTTGTTAATGTATTGCTTCAAAGTGGATACCATGGAATGATATAAGATATCTAATGTATAATTGACTAAGTTGTAGTCTTTTTAAAATATGTAGATACGTTAACTAAGTTATAGTTTTTTTTTTTTAATGTAATGCTTCAAACAAATAAAGTATGTACACTTAATACTACAAGGAGAGGTTGAGCCGGGGCCTTAAGGCCCCGGTGATACCTAGTAAGGATATATAAAATCGTCACCGGAAAGTCACAAGAGAACAAAAAGAAACATTGTCAACCTAGCATTATCAGCTGATCACACCCTTTTCATAAACAACGTTTATTTTCTTTTAAGTTTATTAAGTGTCTCGCAGAATCAATAGAGCAGAAAATGGAGTAGGCTCTGATTTGTTGTGCCGATAGTGATAAACCCCATCATCAGTATACAGCCGTGAGTGATGGGATGTTGTGACTGGTTCGAGAGAAAGAAATAAGGAGTTTTGTCTAGAGAGATAGAGATAAGAGATGAGAACTGAAACCCAGACATCGTCTGCATACAAGGAGTATATTGCAGGTTTATCTGGTGGATTAGCTACAGTTGCTGTTGGTCATCCCTTCGACACTGTCAAGGTCTGCCTTTTTTCTTCTTCTGTAGTTCATGATATTGCCGAATCAATTGTTAAAATTGGATTTTTTTACTTTTAATATTTTTTTCTGTTCTGAGAAATGCGTTTGTTAGTGTGGGGAATTTCTGAAAATTTGAAATTAACTTGGCTGTTATGTTCAGCAGTGTAAATTATCTTAGTTCACTTAAATTGAATATCTGTGATTATACATAATTGAAAAGAATTTTCATTGGGGAAGTAGAAACAATGACTGGTATCAAACAATCAAGTGTACTTCAATTTATCATACCAGTAAAATGTAGCTGCAAGAATTGAAAGTTATAACCAAAACAGTTAGGTTATTAGGCATCAAAAGACCAAGCTTTACTTATTTAGGTTTGGGTCAATATGTGGTTTTATGTGTTTGAAGATCCAGTTCTAGTAGGTTACGTGTTTGCTTTAAAAGAAATTTTAATATGATAAACACAATTGACGAAAAAAAAAGGAAAATGCTGAAGTTGATTGTATAAAGCCTATGCTGAAATTGGTATTTGTATGTGCACCCATTTGATTGTTTCCCTTGTGTTAGTGGATTTACATGGTGTTAAAACGGGGGCTTTATAGCTTTCTTGTTTACCTTTCTTGTTTACCGACCTTTCTAGGAAGTACTTATGGTTCTCACAGGTTTTTTTCATTCTATGTATCAGGTGAAGCTACAAAAAACACAATACTGAAACTCATGGAATTAAGTACAAAAATGCATTGCAATGCAGCACCAGAATTCTGACAAATGAAGGAGTATGCTTCTTGTACTTATAAGATGTAAATGAATTTAACTTGTTTCTTTATATACCTATGTGCTTTCATTTGGATGCGCAATTACATGCAAGACATTGAGGAACGAAACTGTTTCTTGTTTCCGTGTGCATATGTATCTTGACTATAGGATCCCAATGGTATGGCGAAGAATTTCATGACAATTATATCCTACAGATATACACCAAATCTGTACAAATGGAAATCTATTTGTTAGTGAATAAAATGTTCCAGCTCCCATAATAGTTGAATACAAAAACTTTCAGTTACTATTAGAAGAAAAGTTCTAGGCTAGACTTATATTTGGCACCTGAGATGAACAATTTAGTTTTGGATTTTTAATCTTTTCTTCTTTGATAACAATGAATTTCATGATTACTGGATATCCTGAGATTGGACCACTTGAACTAGACCAGTCATAGTATTCATGTGGAGGTATGTGATTGGACTTGCTTAAACTAGCTCGGTCATCATATGGCACTTGCCTTATTTTGTGCAATGTTCTACATTTAAGCATTATTTCTGGGCAACTCAGCAATCGATACATTTTACAGGTAAAAGGGCTTTACCGAGGTGCAACATCTTCTTTTCTCGGTATGGCATTTGAAGGTTCGATAAGTTTTGGTCTTTATTCTCAATTAAAGCAATCACTTCAGGTAATTTTCCGGTTTCACATTTTCACATACAAGGAAAATAACTGGACTGGCTATTATTTACTATCTGGGCTCTTTTTCATCTTTTGACATACATCCTGCACTTCTTTAGGGAGAATTAAATAGCAGTAAACCACAACTCCAGGCCATCATTCCTGCTGCTGCTAGTGTTGGATCTATAATCAGTTTTATACTCTGCCCATCGGAATTAGTAAAAGTAAGTGAACTCCAGAATACACGTACGATTTTTATTTTATAGTATGTTTTTGGTTTTTATCTAATACACGTGATCCTGCACTTTTCCAGTGTAGAATGCAAGTTCAAGGGACTGACTCGCTGATCTCGAGGAATGATAGATATAGTAGTACCCTTGATTGCATTTCTAAGACCTATAAGAATGAAGGGGTATGATCCAACTTAGCATACTTATGAGTTTCCAATTTGAATTTGATGCAACTTAAGCTGATGTTAAACAACCATTGTCAGGTTAAAGGTATATTTCGTGGAGGTTCTGCAACTTTTTTGAGGGAGTCTGTGGGGAACTCTGTTTTCTTTAGCTGTTACGAGTATAGCCGTTACTACATGCGGTTGCAACTGGATTCTTCCTTGTCTGGACACCGTGATCAACAGTTGAAAGTGTTGACAGATGTCGGGGTTGGCATTGTTAGTGGAGGGGTCGCTGGTGTAGCTGTAAGTAATTTTCACTATCCTTTCTCCTAACTTGGCATCAACAAGAATATTGTCTCATATGGTTTCATTCTCCCTCTTGGCAGTTTTGGTTGACCGTTTTGCCAGTGGATGTGGCAAAACTGTAATTCAAACCGCGCCAAATACAAAATCTAGCCGAATCCGTTTCAGATTCTTGGTTCGGTAATGGTCACCTACTTCTGTTATTTATATTTAGTATTTAGTATAGTGAAACATTTTCTTCTCATTCTGTCCTCATCACTTAGTTGGGTGAAGCGATCTTTGACTCTTAATATATAAAGCGGAAATCATATAATTCTCACAGAGATTGAACGTGCCTTATATTACTTACCATTAGTCGCATGGACCGTCAAAATGCACTCAGCATATTTGATAACATTTTCCCAATAAAATTTGTTGGGAAGTAGAGACGCAAAAAAAATTCTTTTTTACCATTCTTGAGCTTCTATGTGTCCAAGTAGTCCTTCATGTGAGGATTTCTTTTTCTGATTTCCACAGATATACAGAAAAACTGGATTTAGAGGATGTTATGCAGGATTGGGTCCTACACTAGCGAGAGCATTTCCAGCAAATGCAGCAGCAATTGTTAGCTGGGAGCTTACTGCAAAACTTCTAGGCATCAGGCCTGATCGTGATTGAGTAATTTTTTTGGATAGTAATTTTTGAGATCACTTGCTCATTCCTTATGCATCTTTTTGGTTGTCAGCTAATATAACCTTGGCTCACTATGATCCCTGGTCTCAGCATTGTGTAATTGAGAAGCCATTTTTTAATATCAACCTCACTAGATAATAAGAACTCAGAAGTGGACCCTGCGTAGCCTTTCCAACTTAATTTTGAAATGGCAGTGAATAAGTTTCAGATCAGCATGCTGTTTTACCCCTACTGCTGATGTTACTTGGCTTGTGGTGGTACTGGTTTGCAGGGTTATTTTAGAATATTTGATGTAATTTTCAGTGGATTATAAATATGCAATCTCCAGAAAGCAGAAACAGCCCACCGTTGGCAGCCGGTACTGTAAAACATGCAACTGGACTGCTATTACAATTATCTAATTTCTACTTCCAGTCTTGATCTTATGTTTTCGGCTTCTTTGATAGACAGACATAATATGCACAATATCAGCAGTGCATCAAAATATGACAGAAGAGAGAGAGCATGGGTTCCTATCTACTTTGAAAATGTTTAGCATTTCCAGGGTGAGCGATTTGAACTTTCTTGGTTTCACCAGTTCGCCTGCAATGATTTTCCTCCAGCTGCGGGTTCTTCCCTTGTTGGCTTGAAACTTCTCCATGGGATTCGGAAGAACTCTTCCTGCGTCTTTCATTATGTCCAGCTAAACGTCTGCGGCAACTTCTTTTTGTTTCATCAAACTCAGAGACTTCATGGAACCTGCATAAAGAAGCTTCATATGATGTTCCAAATCCGAACAGAATAGATCAAAGCTAGAAGGAACAACAGATCCAGGGTACCACTTGTTCACTAAAATTAGCAATTTTCGTGTTATAATTTATCTGATGGAATATGCTAATTGGGGTTTGGTTATCAAACTATAGCAGTGGAAGATATATAATCAAACTGGGCATAATTGGAAAGAATTCTGAGCCTTGAAGAGTAGCTAAAACATCCATTTAGGTACACAATTTTTTGTATATATCACACTATCTAGTTTTGCGGGATGACCCTTAAATGGAAACTAAACAGCTCACATGGAATTGAAAACCAAGCACTCTCAAGCTGATCTGGGCAATCTACTTAAACAGTGACTGGGGAAATAAAAAACCAAGAAGTATAGAATTTTAAGGAAAACAAGAACAATAATGATCCAACTAGTATGAAGTTAGGATTTATAGACCTGCTACATTGCTGACAAAACCTCTGATGAAGTCCAGCAAGAAGAACAACAGAAGCTTTAGAGTGGAGCTCACAAACTTTATGTCTTCTATGGTAAGTTTTAGCACCAGTAAGATCAGCCTTACACTTTTCAGCTTGACAAAAAGGAGAAGAAAAAAGAGGAGGAGAAGAAACCCCAATTCTTTCATTTGAACAGCTTCTCTTGCCTTTCCTTTTCTTATCACTAGTACAACCAAGTCCTAATCTTACTTCTTCTTCATCATCTTCAACTAACAAATCCTTGGCAGTCTTCTGTGTAAAACCCTCCTTCCTGCTGTCCATTGTAGTAAGAACAAACGAGAGATGGAGAGTAAGAGAGGAGAGGGGGAGGGGGAAAAGATCTGGAAGAGAGCAAGAGAGAGATGCGACAATGAAAGAGGGAAAAAGTGGAAAAGAAAGAGTAAAGGGAAGAGGAGATTTGGACCACAATCCGTAAAGCTCCATTGGTGTGGTTCTTTCCCTGTAGAGTGACAATGATTGAACAGTAATAAAAGAAAAATGTTAGTGTTTGCAAAATACTTTACAGTTTGTTACTGTCTATTATGAAACGGACAACAAAGAATTACTTTCGTAGTTCGTACTTCGTACAATAATAAGAAAAGTGGGAAGAGATTTACGGATGGAGTTGAACCATCAGTAAAAATAGGTTTACTGATGGAGTTAAACCATTACCCCGGTGGATCCCAGTTATGCACCTGCAAGCTTAGATTAGTATTTGGAGAGAGACTTGCATTCGCGTAAACATTGACGAAGCTGCAAAACTCTTATTTAACAGTTCATCCCATTTGGCTCTTAGTTTTGAAGAATCATACTGTAGCAAATTTTATTTATTTTTATTTTTATTTTTTTTTATAACAAGGAACCTTTTTATTAATGAAAATTCAAGGTTACAATGAATTTAAGATCGAAAATAAGAGAATCTAAAGTAACAAGAACATACCGTAAAAGTACAATACCGAGAAATCCGACAAGAGAAAGAGAAGGATTATCGGAGCAAGACAAATACAAGTATGAATAAGATCCGATTAAATCGGAAGAAGGATGGTTTTTCTCGGAATTAACTTCCAACCATTTAGTTAGTTTTTCTTCTATAGAAAGATGTGCTCCCAAAGTAGGAGTGATTTGCTCAAATCTCTTGTAACTAGTGATGAAGTTTCCGTCGTCAAAAAGACCACCTATGGAGATTCCGTCGCCGGATAAGTTGATGATGAAGATTCCGTCGCCGGAGACAACCAAGATGAAAATTTCGTCGTTGGAGAGCATGGAGATCACCACTATTGATCTTAAAACCCAACCCAATAACCAAGAATCGCTATTAAAGCGAAGATAAACCTCAAAAGAGTAGATAAAACCACCATAATGGTGTAGATAAGTAGGAAACATAATAAAAGAACGCGAAATTGGGGATAAAAAAAACAATTGGGGGATATAGATTACTTTCCCCAACCCATGGTGTGTGCTAAGGGGTGATTTTTGGGTATGAAAATACTAAAATACCCTTTGGTTAATTTAAAAACATTATGAAAAGACCATTATACCCTTTCTCCTAAAACATTAAAATCAAAAACCAAATTCATATATCCCCATTCTCAAATCAGTACCGGCACTGACCTATGGTTAGGTTTTTGATTTTTTTTTTCTTCATTCGTTCTTCGTCGATTCAAAAATTCCTTCGTCGATTAACCTACCCGAATCATAACAATGCCTCCATGAAAGAAACCAAATGCCCAATCGAACTCAAAATCGATTGCTCAACAAAAACAGGAACAAAGAATTGCTAAGATTGCTCAAGAGCAAGAAGAAGAAGACGCAGCGATCTCGGACAATCAACCTCTCGCAACCATGGCTTCTGTGAGAAGGTAAGTGATTTTAAACTACTTTATGAGTGTTTAAATCGATTTATAGGAATGGGTTTAGGTTAGAATCGCGAACCTGACTGAAACAGTTGAGTTACGAGAGTACCGGCACCTTTGAAATATGTATGAATACAATGCCGGTATTGAGTTACTGATTCAATCTAGGATGAATACGGTGCCGGTATTAAGTTACGGCTTAGATGTTAGCATGAATGCAATGCCGTTTCCAAACCCCGAAACCGAATGTTATGTCTAAGCATCGAAATTGGATTGAATACTATGCCGGTTTTAGGTTACGACATTCACTAATAATAATTCGTGTATGACGGTATTGGATTTAAAATTTACAGGAACATCTATGAATTTGTCACCTAAGATCTAGGCATAGATTTTGATTGCATTGTATGCCTGGGTACCTGTTATGGCATGGAATTGATTTATTTCGAGAGTGCTTGGTAGTGATCTTTTGGTATCCGGTGTTGATGGTGGATTTTCATTTAAGGTTAAAGTTGTAAAAACCCGAGAAAATTATGCGCGACATCTTGTAAAAGATAAAGCCATTAATAAGTGTTGGATACTCCTCACTTAATTCACCAAGAATGGAGCATGTGGCAACAATCCCATTACGTGAATACATGAAATTCATCCGAGGTTGGAGCATGTAGCAACAATCCCATATACCATGTGAATTTCTAGCATTATTAATTAATGCGCAATCGGCCTTGTATTTCTGTACTCATTATCGATGCGGCATGACGACCGAGTGTTGCTCTTACGAGAGCAACACGAACCTCCAAGCATTATAATGAAACCATGTACGAAATACCCGTATGTGCCGACTCTCGGTGTGTTATACTAGCCCGATTGAGCCCCTCTCGGTGTGTTATACTAGCCCGATTGAGCATCCGGATGGCCGTATCGATCCGGATATGATCACGATCATCCAACTCCACAAGCATGATTGGATGACCCATATCAATTCCATCACCCCCAGCGGTATGGAATATCCATCTGCCGAACCGACGGGACCCCGCATGGTCGGCCTCCCTCCGTGAATTGGCTATCTTGCCAAAACGTCCAAACCATAGCGGTATGGGCGGAAAACCCTAAAATTAGGGTTTGCGACATATTACATGTGTCGCAAAAGCAGTCTCAACCATCCATCTTCGCAGTATAGATGGAGGGTGTAGATGTAGATTCAAAGGGCCCTGAGCATGTCAACACAATCACCGTGGGCACCTACATACCTGACCAATCGGTCGGGACCAGCCATGGTTGGTTATCCTAATTCGTGCGCCCAAACAGAGCATGGTTACACGGCCGTGAAACCCAAATTAGGGTTTTGAGCATCACGAGCGTCCATCTTCTCCTAGTGCGAATGGAGGGTCCAAGATTAGATTAAGCAGTCCTGGTCATACCAAAGCATGACCACCGTGGACCCATCTATCCCCTCACCCGATCGGCCAAGGCATATAATGCCTGGTTGTTCCAAGACGCGCACCCAAACTAGCGTGGTCGCACCTCCCAAATCGCAAACTGATCTCGACCGCTCAACTTCGCTGGACGATTTGAGTGGTTCAGATCACGTTTTCATGGGATAGTCAGGTGTAGGCGTGAACGCCAGCCTACCACTTACACGCCAGACCGGTCGACCAAGACCGACCAAGTTAGGTCATCTTGGAACGCACGCCGGAAGTGAGCATGGTGCGCGGCTTTTGCGGTACCAAATTCGTATCACAAAATCGATCTCCACCACTCCTCTTTGTCGGTCAAATTGAGTGGCCTAGATCGCACCTTCATGGGACAATGAGATATGGACGTGTACACGGTATGTTGTCTACACGCATGCCCGGTCGGTCCTTTCCAAAAACCTTCCCATGCTTGGTTTCGACCAAGTCAAGAGTGATGCTTGCGCACCTCTTCTAAAAACCTAATTCATTAACGGTCGCGGATGAGTGTCTCAAAGATCATCTCGTCCGTCCAACTTCACCGACTTGGTTATACAACCATGGTCGGGAGTTAATTGGTCAAGTGAGGCGTCATGGTAATCACCACCCATCACTCTACCACACCAGGATGCGATGCACGCATAAAATACACATGATACTTCACAAGTATCAACTTCCCGAATAACGCAGTTATTCAATTCACATTACATGCTACCTTTCATGGATCCACGATCCACACATTCCAGAACATCAATCATGTCACAAATCGGGGGATACATACTGGGGTATTGGTCCGCGGTTTACAACGTGCAGCGTGCAACGCGCCATCACAAGAACGTGTTAGGAAGTTATGGACGGTTAGAGATGACATGAGAAGTGGGCAAGACTGGTCGTGTAACACCAACACACACCTCCACTACTCCATCACTCCACTTCCTCCACTTCCCACGAGAGACGTGAATAAGGCTCAATGACTTGTATAAATAGGTTCTCCTCCCTATTTCCACCAACGGAGCAAGTCCGGACAAAAAACGAAACCAAGTGTTAATACAAAAAACCGTAACCGATAGCTTGCATCCTGTAGTTTCGGTTCGGTTTTGCATTACAAGTCATAAGCAAGCCAACACCTTCACAATCTCAACACCTTCTTCGCTTCCCTCCCTAAGATCAATTTCGAGATGGTTGGTCTTAGGACCACCTCATTCACGGTCTCAAATCCCGATGGTTCCTCCAAAACAATTGGAAATACCCTCCTCCATAACGAGATGGTTGGTCGGACCACCTCGGCGGTCTCAAATCATGATCAGGGAGATTTCCAACATTAATGCGAACTAGCACGGGCACGTGAGATTCACACGAAGAACATGGAGCTAATTAAAGAAGCGGTAAACGGCATTCTTGATCTCCTCATCAAGATGACATCGAGAGATGAGCGTTAGGAGAACTTTACACCGGGACTAGTTCTCCTCGGATCAATAGTTTTACTACGAACCGAGAGGCCGGTGGATCGAGAAGCGGCATCTTTAGTGGAAAGCTTGTGTGAACTCTTGCACCTCTCGAAGAATCAACGGGCGAGAGACGTTTGTTTGCGCTTTAATAAAATAGCTCGGACGTACACACCACTCCTTCTCGTCCGTAAGTCTTAATCGCATCGGAAACATCTCGTAAATAATGTTACATTTACAAAAGACGACATGATGGCGGAGGAAGGTCACAACCGGGCCCTACATGTTACCGCACACATCAAGGGTTCAGAGTTCATGAGGGCCCTCGTCGACACAGGAGCATCTTCGAATGTGATTACTCTCAAGACTCTCAAGACAGCCAAGGTTAGCCTATGCAAGATTGTACGACAGCCCACCACGATGACGGACTTGAAGGAAATCGAGACCAGACATACGGGTATGTCAATCAATTTATCCAGTAGGTCCCGTTCGAGTCAAGAGCAAAGTTTGAAGTCATAGAAAAGGAGCCGGGACTACCATATGATACTTTGGGAGACCGTGGCTTCACGACAACAAGGTCATTCCCTCAACGTATCACCAATGCCTGAAGACCATGCTAAATGAGAAAGTCATCCGCATTCCTGCATCATTGTCTCCGTACGCACCAATATGCGGAGTGGAGCTATTCGAGCCAAATGGTACCTCGCGGAGAGGATCAGACAAAGTCTTGTGCACCCCACTACCCACGTGGGCTTCAATCCAGGAAGAAGACCGACTTGCATCACTGAGGGCCAAGCACCACGACACGCCTTCTCTGACGAGGTGTCCATCTTTATCCAGTGAAGCTTCAACCCACGTTCACACCAAAAGGGAACGCACTTTCGAAGCGAAACGTGACTAGAAGGGGAAGACAATATACCGGCGCCGATGTTAGCAATTAGCAGGAGAGGCTGGCACCCAGTCTCTCCGCCCAATTGAATGCTGCAAGAACAACGGAATACAAGAGGAGGTATTGGACGCCCCGCGACAACTACAAGATGGAACCAATTCCACGACCCGACGAGCTCGAGACTGTTAACATCGGGAATGAAGAATCCCCCGGCCGGTCTCTATCAGTTTGACTCTGTCCACGTGAGACGAACGTACGAGTCTTGTTCAACTACTCAAGGAGTACCAAGATGTGTTCGCCTGGACATACGAGGAAATGCCTGTGCTGGATAAAAAATTGGTCACCCATCACTTACATGTCATACCGGATCCAAGCCAATCAAGCAATCTCCGAGGCAATTCGGACATGAGGTAGAAGAACAAATCAAGAACGAAATTCGAAGTTACTAGTCTGCTGGCTTCATCGGACCTATTCATCATCCGACCTGGTTAGCCAATGTGGTCCGGTAAAGAAGAAAAACGGACAGATTCGGTCTTTGCGTGGATTTCGAGAGACTTGAACAAGTGCTGCCCCAAGGACGACTTTTCCCTGCCTAACATCGACATGTTAGTAGACGCCACTAGAGGACACATCATGTTTTCCTTCATGGATGGTTACAGCGGCTACAATCAGATAAGGATGTATGATCACGATGCAAGTAAGACACCTTAGAACCCCTCTTGGCAATTTTTACTATCTTGTTATGCCATTCGGTTTAAAAGAACGCCGGCGCAACGTACCAACGTGCTATGACAAAGAATCTTCCATGACATGATGCATAAACAAGTAGAAGACTACGTAGATGATATTGTGGTCAAGTCAAGGGCTCGAGAAGATCACACCAACGTCTTACGGCAAGTGTTCGAGAGGTGTCGAGAATACAAGTTGAAGATGAATCCTTTGAAATGCGCTTTCGGTGTCTCTTCAGGCAAATTTCTAGGATTCCAAGTAACCGTGGAAGGGATCAAGGTAGACCCGTCCAAGACTCAAGCTATCCTCACAATGCCACCTCCACGAACTGTGAAGGAACTCCAAAGTTTCATGGGCAAGGTAAACTACATCCGATGTTTTATACCGGGTCTAGCCCAACTTGCCGCCTCATTCACTCCTTTGCTAAAGAAAGGAGCTAGCTTCATTTGGACCACAACCCAGCAAGAGGCTTTTCAAAAGATTCAACGAATACTATCATCTCCAACCGTTATGAAGTCTCATGCACAAGGAAAGCCGCTACATCTCTACACCGCCTTCGGTGACACGCGATAAGAGCTCTACTCGCTCGGGAAGACGACGAGGGAACCAACATCCCATATACTACTTGACCGAATATTGAGAGATGCTTGAACTCGAGATACCCAGTGGAGAAAGCATGTTTAGCCTTGATCCATTCCATTCAAAAGTTCAGGCATTACCTACTGTCTAATAGGGTGATACTCGTGTCTAAATCTGATCCTGCAAAGTTTCTACTTTTAAATCCGGTCCTGACTGGAAGGACAAGCAAGTGGCTTCTCCAAATGTCAGAGCTGGACATAACTTGTGCGTCACCTAGAGCTATCAAGGGTCAAGCAGTTGCAGACTTACTGGCAGCATTTCCGGGAGAAGGCACTACAGGGCTACACGAAGATCTCCCTGGAGAATTCCCAGACGTCTCTGTTTTGGAAGAAGAAACGTGGCTCTTGTATTTTGATGGCTCTGCTACCCCTAGCAGTAATAATGGAGGAGCGGGCGTGGTATTAGTATCTCCAACTGGGGAAGTATTCTCACACTCCTTCAAGCTGGACTTCGAATGCACCAACAACTCAGCAGAGTATGAAGCCTTTCTCATAGGGCTGTCAATAGCCAAGCAAGCGGGAGTCACGCGCCTGGAGATAAGAGGTGACTCCAAGTTACTGGTGAATCAGATGAATGGAGTATACGCACTAAAGGAAGTAACACTAGCTCCATATCGATCAGAAACACAGAGGTTACTGAATTATTTTGCTGATGCAACCATAACCCATGTCAGTCGGAGCAACAACAAACACGCCGATTGTCTAGCAACACTGGCTTCCAAATTGAAGTTCGAAGGTTTGGAAAGACCCTGACAGTAAAGAGGAGAACCATAGAATCGACATTTTTATCACAATACAAAGACACCAAGACCGACGATTGGCGAACTCCGATCATTCAAGAGCTCAACAGCTCACTCTCCCAAGGAAAGGTCAGTCTTAAAACCCTACGGAACTTCTTCATGCTTTATGGTATGCTGTATTATCGGAACCCAGATGGTTCCCTATCAAGATGTCTTGGGGATGACGAAGCACAACTACAGCTGAATCATGTTCACAACAAAATTTGTGGACAATGACTTGGTGGTAACGCTTTTTACCGAGCGACTTCAACGCACAGGCTATTCTTTGGCGAGAGATGGAGACTCAATCCGGACTACTTGAAGTCTGCTCAAATTGTCAACTACCGCCACATCAACTGGAAGTTTTTAACATAAACCACACTGGGATCGGAGAGAACCGTACATTAGTTATCTCCGTGACGGAACAACTCCTGCCTATCAAAAGGACGCTATCAAGATGAAGCAAAAGGTTAAGCGGTTCATATTGCATGAAGGGATCCCGTATCGCAAGAGCTTCGGAGGTGATCTACTATGATTCACGGATGGAGAAGAAATCCCAATCATCTTTGAAGGAAGCACATGAAGGGGAACATCAAGGGAAGAGGAAATCTGTTTCTCCGGATACACGAGAAATACTATTGGCCGACCATGGAGGATGATGCAGCCGCTTTTGTACAAAGTCACACAAATGCCAAATTCATGGGAACCTTGTTCACGCTCCTTCCACCCTTTTATACTCGGTAAGCGGTCCATGGCCATTTTACAGTTGGGGACTGGACATTATCGGAAAAATCAATCCTCCATCATCGAAGCAGCACGAGTACATCATAACTGCGACAAAATACTTCACCAAATGGGTAGAGGCCATTCCCCTGCGAGGAACTACATGAGCAACAATTGCGACGTTCATAAAAGAACATATTATTTGTCGTTTCGGCGTGCCTAAGCATATCATCACTGATAATGGCACTCCCTTCGCCAATAATCAGGTAATAGAGTTACTTGAGCAGTATGGCATTAAACAGGTCTTCTCTACCATTTACTATCCTCAAGGGAATGGACAAGCTGAAAGTACCAACAAGATATTGATCCGGATCATCGATCGAACAAAGACACGACATTCCTAGGGAATGGCACGACCGATTACCAATGGCACTATGGGCATACCGGACATCGCCCGAAGCTCCATTGGGGTTTCCCCATACTCACTTGTTTACGGAGGCGGATGCAATTCTCCCAGCGAGATCAAAATCCCATCGGCCCGGGATCGCAGCGGCAACCGGAATCCACTGGAACGAGGTGAAGCCTCTAACTCTAGAGTAGCGGAGTTAGACACTCCGGATTTCGAAGAGACAAAGCGGAAGAACGTACTCGGATGTACATGAGACAGAATTTCCAGGGCATACAACAAAATCTGTGAAATCACGTGTTTTCAAAGTGGGAGATTTGGTTTTGAAAACGGCCAAACACATCCAACAAGACATGTCCGCACCAAAGTTCTCACCGAAATGGGAAGGTCCTTACACGATCACCAAGGCTTACAACACCGGCTACTACAAAATTATTAAGGTGGATGGAGGCAAATTGGAAGCGATCATCAATGGAAAGTGGCTCAAGGCATATCATGCACGACCACTATCTCTGCTCTGTCAACAATACGAGCATTTATTTTCATTATATGTTTGAATCATCAATTATATTCGAGAGATGCATCAATGAAAAAACCCGTTTCACCAATCAAAACCCATGCAATTTATTACGCAAAGATGTCCAATAAATTTTGACATAAAAGGAATACAATTTCTGAATACGACTTAGAAAAGGCCATCTAGAAGATTATAGTTCCTTGAGAGCATCATCTCCAGTCTAGCTTGATATCTTTACGTTCTTTTCTTCAAGTCTTGTACGACCCGCTCTACCTCCTTTGACTCTGCGGCGAGCCTTCTCCTCTTCCAAGATAGCTTTCGCAGCGGGAACAACATTCACGAGGATGCCCGCTCGATCGACCTTGATAATATCAAGACGCCGCAAACCAGACCACGTTGAACTCCATGGATTCGCGGTAGATACCATATTCTCCCACTTTTCGAGGCTTGATTCGAAGAACGTTGCGGATAGAAATATCCTCCATCTCAGCAATCATGGGAAGAAGGCGGTTTACTGCAAGTGACCAAAGCGGAACAAGCAGTCTTGGGACCACATTCTGGTTGCGATATGGCCGTACTTCCTCCATAACTTTGTGTACAAAGACACAAACTCCTTCCGCACTAAGAATCCACCGACATCTCAGTAGCTGGAGGATAAACATTTCATACGAACATCGAAGGAAAGACCTGCATTGGGGTATTCATAAGATAAGATACCCGAGATCGACATCTTCGAGGTTCACAAGGCTAGGTGTGTTTGATTTTGAAGGAAGAGGACTGTTTAAGTCGTCATCATCGATAACCGTCACACATGTTCCGTAGGATATCTACGCAAGGATGAGAGGATTATTCACTGACCATTATGAAGAACAAGCAATTATTGAAAAGGAAAAAAAAGATGAACCGGTATGATCTTCTTGACTCGGAGAACACGAGCGCGGGGATTCATCATGAAGCCCGGGCGCGGATGTCGTGCACGTTTAACGGAAGATCTGGATGGTATGAAGAAGATGATCCTTTGGTGTTCGACATGATGAGGAAATGGAGTTTACTGCGAGAAAGCCCTATTGCAAAATCGTAAAAGTGGTTCAAAATCTCTATACCGCATATGTCTTTGGGGAAACCCTAAAACGATTACGGTGCCCGATACATGGGGATTCGACACCGACCAAGTCAGGCTTTCTTTTGAGCCATAATCAGAAGAGCATCTGAATACACGAATGATTCAACCAGCAGTGCGTAAGCACCCACGCCCGGAAGAATCTTGTCCCTAACTCAAACACCTCAGGGAAGAAACCGGTTCATCAAGGCTTAAGATCGTGAACGTATGGAGGATTGCCCACGGCCAGAATCCCTCCAGGTAGATTTCTTTTATCTTGTCTCCTTTGTATATGTCACCATCTCATGCCTACCCCACAATAGTGTAACCATTATGTGATAGGCAGGGGACTTATTGTTGATGGTGGATTTTCATTTAAGGTTAAAGTTGTAAAAAACCCCGAGAAAATTATGCGCGACATCTTGTAAAAGATAAAGCCATTAATAAGTGTTGGATACTCCCTCACTTAATTCACCAAGAATGGAGCATGTGGCAACAATCCCATTCTGTGAATACATGAAATTCATCCGGGTTGGAGCATGTAGCAACAATCCCATATACCACGTGAATTTCTAGCATTATTAATTAATGCGCAATCAGCCTTGTATTTCATGTACTCATTATCGGTGCGGCATGACGACGAGTGTTGCTTTTACGAGCAACACGAACCTCCAAGCATTATAATGAAACCATGTACGAAATACCCGTCAGCCGACTCTCGGTGTGTTATACTAGCCCGATTGAGCCCCTCTCGGTGTGTTATACTAGCCCGATTGAGCATCCTGGACTGACCAGTATCGGTCCGGATATGATCCGATCATCCAACTCCACAAGCATGATTGGATGACCCGGATCAATTCCATCACCCCCAGCGGTATGGAATATCCACTGCCGAACCGACGCTGACCCCGCATGGTCGGCCTCCCTCCGAGACTGGCCTAGCTTGCCAAAACGTCCAAACCATAGCGGTATGGGCGGAAAACCTAAAATTAGGGTTTGCGACATATTACATGTGTCGCAAAATGGAGTCTCAACCATCCATCTTCGCAGTATAGATGGAGGGTGTAGATGTAGATTCAAAGGGCCCGGAGCATGTCAACACAATCATCGTGGGCCCGCCTACATACCTGACCAATCGGTCAGGACCAACCATGGTTGGTTATCCTAATTCATGCGCCCAAACAGAGCATGGTTACACGGCCGTGAAACCCAAATTAGGGTTTTGAGCATCACGAGTGTCCATCTTCTCCGGTACGAATGGAGGGTCCAAGATTAGATTAGCGGTCCTGGTCATACCAAAGATGACCACCGTGGACCCATCTATCCCCTCACCCGATCGGCCAAGGCATATCATGCCTGGTTGTTCCAAGACGCGCGCCCAAACTAGCGTGGTCGCACCTCCCAAATCTCAAGCCCGATCTCGACCGCTCAACTTCGGCCGGACGATTTGAGTGGTTCGAATCACGTTTTCATGGGATAGTCGGTGTGGCGTGAACGCCAACCTACCACTTACACGCCAGACCGGTCGGCCAAGACCGACCAAGTTAGGTCATCTTGGAACGCACGCCGGAAGTGAGCATGGTGCGCGGCTTTTGCGGTACCAAATTCCTATCACAAAATCGATCTCCACCACTCCTCTTTGCCTAGGTCAAATTGAGTGGCCTAGATCGCACCTTCATGGGACAATGAGATATGGACGTGTACACCGGTATGTTGTCTACACGCATGCCCGGTCGGTCCTTTCCAAAACCTTCCCATGCTTGGTTTCGATCAAGTCAAGAGTGATGCTTGCGCACCTCTTCTAAAAACCCTAATTCATTAACGGTCGCAGATGAGTGTCTCAAAGATCATCTCGTCCGTCCAACTTCACCACTTGGTTATACAACCACAGTCGGGAGTTAATTGGTCAAGTGAGGCATCATGGTAATCACCACCCATCACTCTACCACACCGGGATGCGATACATCACATAAAATACACATGATACTTCACAAGTATCAACTTCCGAATAACGCAATTATTTAATTCAGCATTACATGCTACCTTTCATGGATCCACGATCCACACATTCCAACATCAATCATGTCACAAACGGGGATACATGCGGGGTATTGGTGCGGCGGTTTACGGCGTGCGGCGTGCAACGCGCCATCACAAAACGTGTTAGGAAGTTATGGACGGTTAGAGATGACGGGAGAAGTGGGCAAGACTGGTCGTGTAACACCAACACACACCTCCACTACTCCATCACTCCACTTCCTCCACTTCCCACGAGAGACGTGAATAAGGCTCAATAACTTGTATAAATAGGTTCTCCTCCCTATTTCCACCAACAGAGCAAGTCCAGACAAAAAACAGAACCAAGTGTTAATACAAAACACCGAAACTGATAGCTTGCATCCTGTAAGCCGGTTCAGTTTTTACATTACAAGTCATAAGCAAGCCAACACCTTCACAATCTCAACACCTTATTCGCTTCCCTCCCTAAGATCAACCCCATCTCCTTCACTTTGTGACCGAAACAAGTCTGGAACGGCCATTTCTTGGTTTAGGCCGGACTTGCACAGATTGATTTCCGAATCTACAAGCACTCACCGCGCAGTGCATTTGTTTAAGGTTTAGACTCATTTCTCATTCACACACCCCAAATTACCAAAACCGGCAGAAATAGTTTTCACCCATAAACACCAGGAGAATTATATATGACTACCGGCATTGTCGATAGTTAATGTTCTATGCCGGGAGCTATGTACCGGCGTGGTTTGTTTAAGTGAGTCTATGCAGGTACTAAAACTGAAAGTGAGTTGTCTTATATTTATTTCGTGTGCTTATGATATAGGTCAAAAGCCAAGGAAGCTAACAAAATAAAAACTAAAGATGTTGTCACTAAGAGAAGAAGGAAGGACGGTCTTGATACTCCTCGGTCTTTGCCTCCTAGGGGGAAAATAAAGGTCTCAAAAAGCATTTGGGGGCTGATACAAGAGGGATAATTTGGGAGAGTGGTGGTGACCGTAGTCGAATTGTAATTCGTGAACCTACTGGAACTGTTAAGGACGATGAGCATGATGAAGAGGAAAGTGAGGAGGAAGATGATGAGGTTCAACCAAGTCAATTAGCAAGCCAAAGCGAAGTTGGTGGGCCAAGTCAACAACCAACATAAGGCAAGGGCAAGAAGGGCAATGGCATAGTCAAAGTAAAAGTTAAGGGTTCTCACCTTCCTCACATTGATGACATGATACCTGACCTTGAACGTGGTAGAATTTGGGGTGAAACTCCGGAACTGAAAATACTATTTGGATACAAGGACTCGTGGGCTCGTACTATCTATCAAACCTATGTAAGCATTTTTTATCTTGTGCATATGTATTGTTGTGTATTTATGTAAAATCTCTTAATTGTATTGTCTCCTAATTGTAGGATCATAAGAAGGCTCTGCGTGTTTGCCGAAACCAAGCAGCGGATGGTTGGAATTTGTCTGAGGAATGTGAAGAGGTCCAAACAATAGTAAAGGATTCCAGTCTATATGTTTTGGTTGAAAATTATGTGAAGCCTGATTCCGTGACTGTCAATTGCTTCGTCAAAAGGTATCATGGTGAAACCGATACCATGCACTTCCCTTTTGGGGAGATGACCTTCATCCCTGAAGATTCTCAGAACATTCTAGGCTTGAATGTTATCGGCAAATCAATTGCAGAAGGAGTTGAGTGTCTGTACCTAGAATGGTCGAAGTTGCACGCTCTGACTAACAAGCTGTTTGGTTGGGACTACAAAACTTCTGTGGAGATCTTTTATGAATCCACGTCTAGTAAGACAAAGACATTCAAGCTGACGCTTCTTAAGAAGAAGTTTGAAAACACAAAGAAAAGAAGTTTGGAGGATGGATGGGACCCTACACAAATTCGTTATACTGCCGCTGCATACCTGTTATACATCTTGGGCACTAAGGTATTCCCTGACACTAATGGCAACAGGGTTAGTGCAAACTACCTTCAGTACTTGGATCCGTTGGAAGATGTCTATGAGTATTCTTGGGGCACCGCGGTAATGGCACATTTGATGACGGAGATGAGAAGGGCCTCTAAGGCTAAAACAAACCAATTTGTCGGGAATTTCACTCTACTGCAGGTAATTTTGTTTTTAAACTTATGTTATTATGTATATTGTTCACATGTACCCTTATCGTGAACTTAGAAACAAAACTTACTGCTTCACATTGGAATAGGTGTGGGCTTATGAACACTTCCCAACCTTGTTCAAGGACTGCCCCTTCTTGAAGATCATAGACCTTCCCGAACCCGAGACGCCTATAGCTAAGAGATACGAGTTCAACAATATTCCGAAGCCTGGTAACAAAGGTCGACTGATCGATATGAGATTGGCTCTGGACGCGATGAGTACCAAAGATGTTGTGTTCGACCCTTACAAGGAGGCTAGAGGAAACCGACAAATTTTGAGGTTTGGTAACGTTGCATTTTACCATGGGCCGTTGTTCCACCCAAAAGGATACGTTATGGCTAATCCTACACGTGTGACGCGCCAACTTGGATATAAGCAATTATCACATTTCCAGACGTACTCTTTTCAATGTTTTGTTCTTGACCTTTCTCGGTGCTTTTTAACTCTCAATCGGTTGCATGTAGAGTATGATCCAAAACCGTAACCAACAGATTGGAGTGATAGGGAACCACATCATTTGGTAGATATTAGTCAGTGGGAGACGTGGGAGATTGCGGAAAACGGTGATGAAGTTGATGACGACTACGTGGAAGATTACCTGCAATGGTCACATCCTTTTGTCGTCCGCCCGGATGACGTCCAAGTTCCACCCCATAAAAACCCTCTCGTTCCAACTCCCGCACAGGCACCACCTACGATGGCCCAACTTCATAAGACCGTTGGATTGCTAGTAAGTATTGTTAATTGCTTAGTCGTTAATGTACACATAATCTTATATGTATACTAATTATATGTTTGATGTATTAAACTAGCTGTGTTGGCTTCACAAGTTGAAGAAGATGTTGGGTTGCAAGTACCGGAAGGAGAGGTGCTATCCCTTGAAGAAATGAAGGAAGTCGAGGAAAAGCTTGATAGAATTGAAACCGACCCTAGTGCAAAAGATTTGTTGGGAAACTCGGAAGAAACCGGCCCAAAAGAAGCAAAAGACCAAGTGATTAACTCTTTAGTTGTGTTTTTTTTTTTGGATGGTGGTTGTTACGTCTTGAACAATTCCGAACTTGTTTTCGTTTGTACCTCACGGTTAATTCTTTAGTTGTTTGGTTTGCTTTTGGTTTATGATACATGGATTAAGAACATTTAAGCAGAATCCAGTTGTTTGGTTTATGTTGAACATGTTTTGATTTCTAGTGATTGGTCTATGTTGAACATGTTTATACTCGCAAGATTTATTTGCGACTGTTGCCAGCATAGATAAGTTTAGGTTCAATAGCGCCGGTACCTATTCCGGCATGCAAGATAATTATAAATCAATGCCGGTCCTTGGTACCGGTAATGAAATTATTTATAAAACCATACCGGAACAAGAAGATTAAAAATTCCATGTTCCTGTATAGATATTGGAAGGTACCGGCATAGTAGTATTTTCTAAAATCTATGTCGGTTTTATGATATTTTCAAATTTGCATAGTTGTCAGAAAACCGGCACTGTAAGCTTGATTTCTTCTATGCTGGTACTCTGCTAGTTTTGAGTATAAATCCATTTCGAATGCTCTTTTATTTCATTCCTAAGTAATCTATTACATTTGATTTGAAACTTTTAATTAAAACATGCTAAAAAACATGGAATGGATTACATTTGGTTAAAGATAATCTATTTCCATCCCTTTTCAACAATTGCGGAACCTTTGAGCCTTTCCCGAAATCTCTTCAAGACATCGTCCGGGATGGGGTTGTCAAGGATCATCTTCGTTGGTTCTTCTTCTCTTTCAACATATTCCTTTCCCTTCATATAACACCCATCACACCCATCGATCTTGCATTGGCCCTTGTGGTTTCTCTTGACTAAACAGCTTTGTCAAACCATTCAAACTCATCGCACTTTCAAACACCTTAGAAACATTCTTCCATTTCGATCATCGGTTTTGCAATCCAAAACCGGCGTGTCCCATCACAGCTTCTACACTTTGAATAAATAAAAAGACAGTCCATGGCTAGATGAGAAGGTGACTTGCAAATTTGACACTTGCAATGATGACTCTATAAGAGAAGATTCTATTAGTGTTTATGGGTAAAAATCGTTTCTGCCGATTTCGATAAATTCGGTAGGTGAGTGAGAAACTGGTTCAAACCCTAAACAAATGTCTTTACTGCACGTGAGCACTTTATAGATTTGAGAGATCAATCATTCCGGCCTAAACCAAGAAATGGCTTCACTTGCTTCGCTACAGTGGAGTGGAGAAGGGTTGATTTGGGGAGGAAGCAAAGAAAGGTGTTGAGACCCGTAGTGCAGGAGAGTAGTCAAACACCTTAAAGTTGCCTTTCGAAATTTTTCTCTTGACCGAGACTTCTTCCTATTTATCAAGTCGAGATTGAAGCATGAAGGAAGAGAGTAAAGGGTGAAATAATGGGAGGAGGTGGTAACATGGTGTTAATGGGTGAAAACGTTTTGACCATTATTTCCTCTTTATTTGCAAATGTGAGCGTAGTGTAAACCGGGCCCAAAACCCTAGAAAGCATCCCGCGTTGTGTTGATATCCATCTTGATCACTTGCTAGGGCGCATGTGGCGTGTGCTGGCATGTGCAATGCCTTTGAATAAATAAAAAATGGCGTGTGTGGAACGCCTTGGTGGTAGGTTGCATTTGGCTAGATGGCAGAAGGTGACTTGCACGGTTTGCAAATTTTTGGCATGTGCCAATGGCATGCACGGCCATGTTGACCCTAAAGTCTTGAAGCTTAGGGCGCTATATTTGGCGCGTGCTAATGGCTAACGACTTGGAAATATGGCTTGCGGTGCGTGTTGGCATGTGCCAATGGCAAGATTTGACCTATTATATTTGTGTGCCAATGGCATAGCGACTTGGAAATATGGCTTGCGGTACGTGTTGGCATGTGCCAATGGCACGTATGTTGACCCTGAAGTCTTGCAGAAGCCTATATATTTGGCATGTGCCAATGGCATAATGTTGGAAATATGGCAACGTGTTGGCAAGTGCCAATGCACGCACGTCTGACCATGTTGACCTAGTTGCAAGTCTTGCAAGCCTAGGCGCTATATTTGCATGTGCCAATGGCATAGCGGCTTGGAAATATGGCTTATGACGTGTTGGCAAGTGCCAATGGCACGTCCCATGTTGACCTAGGTGCAAGTCTTGCAAGCCTAGGGCGCTATATTTGGCATGTGCCAATGGCATAGCGGTTTGGAAATATGGCTTGCGGTACGTGTTGGCAAGTGCCAATGGCACGTACGGCCATGTTGACCTAGTTGTAAGTCTTGCAAGCCTAGGCGCTATATTTGGCATGTGCCAATGGCATAGCGGTTTGGAAATATGGCTTGCGGTTGTTGGCATGTGCCAATGGCACGTCGACCAAAGTCTTGCAAGCCTAGGGCGCTATATTTGGCATGTGCCAATGGCATATTGGAAATATGGCTTGCGGTGACGTGTTGGCATGTGCCAATGGCACGTATGGCCATGTTGACCTAGTTGCAAGTCTTGCAAGCCTAGGGCGCTATATTTGGCATGTGCCAATGGCATAGCGACTTGGAAATATGGCTTATGATGCGTGTTGGCATGTGCCAATGGCACGTACGGCCATGTTGACCTAGTTGCAAGTCTTGCAAGCCTAGGGCGCTATATTTGGCATGTGCCAAAGGCATAGCGGCTTGGAAATATGGCTTGCGGTACGTGTTGGCAAGTGCCAATGGCACGTGACGCCATGTTGACCTAGTTGCCTTCATATAACACCCATCACACCCATCGATAGGCTTGCATTGGCCCTTGTGGTTTTCGACTTGTATCGAGAAAGTGAAAGCTTAGGAAGCTTGCAAGAGGTGGAAGCTTTTTTTGGGAGCTTGCCTTTGACTCCCGACCGAGACTTGTTGTCGGTGAAATAGGTAAGACCTATTTATACAAGTCGAGATTGAAACGCACGCATCCCCCAGTTTGTGTTGATGTCTCGAGTGTTGGTTGCATCTTGAGTGTTCAACGGCCTTGGTGGTAGGTTGCACGGTTTGCAAGTTAGGCTACCGTGTGTGTTTGGCTTTGTCAAACCATTGCAAACTCATCGCACTTTGGGTAATTCAAACACCTGTAAAACATTCTTCCATTTTCCAATGGCATCACTCGCGTGTTGGCATGTGCCAATCCAAAAGCCTAGGCGCTGTCCCATCACAAATATGGCTTCTACACTTTGAATAAATAAAAGGACAGTCATGTACCATGGCTAGATGAGAAGGTGACTTGCAAATTTGACACTTGCAATGATGACTCTATAAGAGAAGATTATATTAGTTATGCGTCATAGTAGTGAAGATTATATTGTTAGTAATGTTCAATCTACTTACTTTGCAAATAGACCTAGATGATGAATCTCCCATCGCTTGTGAATCTTTAACCGTGCTTGATTGATCTATTTTTGGTGCTTGCTTTCTTGAGAGAAGGATTTTTTGGTGCTTGCTTTTTTTTGATTTTTATTTGGTGGGTGGTTTGTGTAGATTTTTCCAAAGTAATGGGTGGTATTATATAGAAATGAATCTCCAACGGTCTTATTTTACAAAAAACTAGCCGTTTTTTTTTTTAAATTCACAAATACCGGCATAGATAATGTATATTTTTCTATGCCGGAGGTAAGTGTTAAAATTCTCTCTACAATAATCCATGTTCCGGCATTGAATTTATATACATTAACGTGCCGGCATGCACTACCGGCATGGTCGTACTTCCTCCATTCAATGCTTAACGGCTATTTTTTTAAACCATAGCATTGCCGGCGTGGGATCTAAGTTACTGACAATGCCGGAATGATAAAGTGGAAAAGAGCCGTTATGTCCTCATCTATTTAAAGGAATGGATACACCCATTGCACTTGATATCTCAAAAAAAAAAAAAAAAAAGGTTAGCTCCAACACATATCTCTGATGGCATATCAATCACCAACTACCAATTTCATCAATGCCCTCGAAAAAGAAAAACTTATGAGGAACAAATTGTCCACTCCGATAGGAAATCAATCATCAACCACCACCAACTCAGTTGCTACAATAGTAGAAAAACTAAGAAGGAAGGAAGAAACCACCAAGTCAATTGCCGCTATGGAAGAAGAGATACTTAAGAGGAAAAGAGAAGAAGAAGAGGAAGCAAAGCTTGAACATTATCGCAAAGAAGCTAAAGAGATCCTTAAACGTCAAAAACAATCTAAGATAGAAGCGGATGTCGAGGAAGAAACCGAGTGGATTAAAAATTATTACATAATATAGGATTTCCAGGAAGATCACCGCCCTTCGAATCTTTTTTGGGGTCTTTTTAGGACTGGTCCTTACATGAATAACTTCTTGGAAGGTAAGAAATGCAAAATTGATTACGGTGATCTCTATGTACAAAATCGAACAATTGCACTCATAAAGTTATGTCGCAAATACAACGAGTTTCTTGCAAGATACAGAGGGAATAGGTATCAAGCTCAGGACGCATATACCAAGTGGAGAAAAGAGCCTTTTAGGCATTTCGAAGCTGCTTTGCTTATTGAATCTCGTTCCAAGAAATGATGTTAGTTTGTTGCGATGCCAACTCCTAGTATTTGAGTTCTTTACGTATTTAGTATTTAGTTTCTTAGTTTTACAGGTTTCCTTAGTTAGTTGCTTGCTTATCAAGTCTGTTAAGTTATAAATAGCTCTAGTTTAAGCTTGTACAAGTCAGTTATGAATATTAAGAAGTTTGTTTAAGTTAATTCTCAAAGGCAGAGGCTGCTCGCCCCAGATCAAAGGGCTTTATCCCTATTTTGAGTTCTTATTGCAGTTTATATTCTCTAAAACTTCCTCTTCTTTCGTCAAAACACAATTCTGTGAAGACTATCTTCACGACTTTTCTCCTGTGAAGACTATCTTCACAGCTTATTTCCAGTGTAAAGGTTAAGAACCCTAACATAGTTGCAATTGGCTTGAGATCTTTCATTTTATGTGTAACGTTGTTTATGTTTATTTCCTTAAGAAATGATGTTAGTTGCAATTAGTTTGGGTTAATGTTTTTAAGTTTATTTCCTTAAGATTATATGGTTAATGTCGTTTATTTCATCAAGTTTCTTTCCCCTACTGGCATTGACAAATACACCAAATACTATACCATTACCTGTGCCGGCGTTGAATTGTGATCAACAAACAATGCCGGTCTCATGGTTACAATTTAAACTTATTGTCAGAATGCCGGCATTGAATTGTTCCATTTGTCCATGCCGGCATTCTGAAGGTTACAAACACAAGTTATGTGGCAGTTACAAACTCATTCATTCCACTTATTTGATGGTTACAAACTATTTTATCCCACTTATTTGACGGTTACAAAATCCTTAATACCCGGTTTATGCGTCGATTACAAACTCCTTCATTCTATTTAAGTGACGGTTATAGAAAGGAAAATCTTTCAGTCTCCCTTTGTATTCAATCTCCATTTTTTGTTTCATCTTCCATACCAAAGACAATGGGTCGTCGCAAACCCCGTGAAAAACCCATACCCAATCCTGAAGAACCTGTTGATGATCGTGGTAAATCGAAATCAAAAGCGCAACAAGTGCCTGAAGAGTCTGTTGGTGAGGCGAGAATAACAAATTTGCTCTAGTAAGTGATGTATATGTTTAATTGAAGTATTTTTAGGGTTTATCCCATATTAGAAAACACAAAGTGAAACTTGGTTGTTTAATCTTTCTACTACACTAAAAGTAAATTTTGAAATCGCAATTTGAAATTCAGTTCCATGTTTGATTCGTGGTAGAATTAAATTTGAAAATCATGCCAGATTATATGTCTTGAATCCCTATTTTATTGCATGAGCCTGCCGGCATATATAATTAATTGAATACTATTCCGGTTACGGGTGCCGGCTTTGTATATTTGATCAATACCATGCCGTTTTTATTTGCCTCTTTTGTTAAAAACTCTGTACATAAATCCCACAGTTCCGACAGACAAAATATCTATCTTACAGTTCCGGCAGTGTTGATATGTTAACTTACCATGCCGGTTTTGCTTTACCTAAAAATGTTAATTCTCTGTATAAAATTCAAGACAACCGGCATGGAGTTTTAATTATTTAGCACGCCGGCACATATGCCGGCACTGATGTTATGTTCAATTTCTATGCCGGCGTCCAGTATATAACTCGGTTTACATATTGGAACATAGGTCTACAGCAGCACAAAAGAACAAAGGAAAAGGCAAAGCTGTTGTAGAAGCAAAACCTAAGTATTCTCGACGTAGCCGTCCTGATCTGGATACTGCTAAGGTCGTCATTGGGGATCAACCTATAAGGGACTCAACCAGCAGTGATGATGATGATGAGTGGGAAAAATTTCCTCAACCGGAACGAGCAGGTGGCTCATCCTCACGAGCAGGTGGCTTAGGACAAACTGATGTCGGAGTTGAAGCCCCTAAGGATAATGAAAAGGCAGCCCCAGCCCACCTTCCTGATAGATATGACTTCATTCCAGACCGCGATGATGGCAAACAGTGGGGTGAACCAATAAACCCACAACTCTTATTTGCCTACAAGCACTCTTGGGCTCGTTGGATCTATCAAACTTATGTAAGACGTTTGCATCTTGTTATTATATTATTTATCTGTGATCAAGTGAATTTAATTAAGTTTGGTGTGTTTTTATAGGACCACAAGAAAGCCTTCCGTGTTAGCCGCCATCAACAATCGGATGTATGGCCTTTGAAGTTTGAGTGTGACGCTGTTAAATCAATAGTCAGAGCATCTGGGTTGTATCCCGCGGTAAAAAATTATGTGGCCAACGACGAACTTCTTTTTGGAGAGGTTTTTTTTGGTGAAACTGATACCATGCATTTTTATTTTGGCGAGATGTCCATTATCCCCGAAGATGTCCAAAGAATACTAGGTCTAGAGGTTCTTGGGAAAGCCTTTAAGGAAGGAGATCAATGTAAGGACCTAGGATGGGACAATATCTATGAGCTGACTAAAAAGTTGTTTGGATGGGACAAGGAAACCACTTTGGCAAATATGTACAAGACAAAGCATTCCCAGACAAAGACTATCACATTCGTCAAACTCTTTTAATTGTTTGGGAATACGAAGCACAAAGAATTAAATCCCGAACAAGTTCAACAAACTGCCGCTGCTTATATGTTGTTCATCTTGGGCTCCGCTATATTCCCTGACACTAATGGTAACAGGGTGCATATGAACAACCTACAATATTTGGATCCGTTGGAAAAGGTTCATGAGTATTCATGGGGCACTGCTTTCTTGGCATATTTTTTGGCAGAAATGCGTAGAGCTTCTAAGGCGAACGCCCGTCAATTTAATGGGAATTTCACCGTAATTCAGGTATAGTGAACTACTTATTTTGTGATCGTTGTCATTAAATTTGTTAGTTTCCAATTATTTATTTTCTTATACATTTCATTGGAACGATCTTTCATTGGCATAGGTGTGGGCTTATGAACACTTCCAAAAAATGTTCATACGGTATAAAGGATTGAGTAGTTTCACTGAATATCAACAGAATAGGCCTCTAGGTCATAAATACTTCTTCGACAATACCTCGAGGCCCAATAACAAGAAACAGTTATTAGCAATGAGATTGGCTTTGGACTCGGTAGCTGTCCAAGATGTTGTGTTTGACCCATATAGGAATGCCAGAGGAGTTTACTTGCAAAGGCGTGATAATGTTTCATTTTACAACGGACCGTTATTTCATCCAAAAGGATTTGTTATGCACAACCCTCGCCATGTAATGCGCCAACTTGGGTACAAGCAAAAAGATCTCACGGATACATCTTATCAAAAATTCTCTCATGACTTTCCTCAATGCCAATCAAATGAGAACCATACTATGGTAGTTTACGACCCAAAACCTATTCTTGCACATTGGAGTGAAAGGGAAGAACAAGGACTTGTGTTGGATAGGGCTGATTGGGAATTGGCTGAAAACGGTTATGAGAGCGAACCAACCTTCCTAAGAGGTCATCGGAAGTTCTCGCATCCTTATTGTAAGATCAGAATATCGCAACATCAATACTTCGCGAGATTAATAAATAACGACATTGCGAGGGAATCGCAGGGAAGTAAAATAAATGACCCAATGAATGACGACAGCCAGAACATGGGAAGAATATGAAAATATGGCGAAATTTAGGAGCGTCGCGAGAGTTGATACTTGTACGCTTGCGATATTTCGCAAGCCATTCCCGAAAATAAAGGACAACTTAGCTGTCATCCACTGTATACTACCCTATATAAAGGGTTGAGTAAGTCTGTTGAGAGGAGAGTTCTTTTTGAATGGTTAAGCAAGTTTTGAGGAGAGAGAAAGTTTTAGGTGTGATTGTAATTCTTTAACTCGTTTCTATTTCATATTGTAAAGATTCAAGTATTCAATCAATAGAAATCATAATCATTGATCTTAAAATGGCTTAATTATGTATATTCTAGTGAGGGGTGTAGTGTAGGATTTCCTGCAACTACATAATGGCGCTAGAAACAGGGAGTGATTGAAGATAAGAGATTGGATATTGTCACTAAAGCGGTAAAAATCAAGAGTATGATGGATAAATTGAAGAAAATTAGAATCAGGGAGGGAAATGAAGAATTGGAATGTAATATGATTTCAAAATCAATGGTTAATAAATTTCATGAAAATATCAAAGGGAGAATACATAAAAGAGATTTTGAAGGAAAGAAAATTATAACAGCAGAGAAGGTGTTACCCTTGAAAGAATGGGAAAAACAGAGAATTATATTCACAGCAACAGAGATGTCAGGAGAGAATTTAAACCACACATCTCCACTAGTGATTACGATAAATGCTAGCAAAGAAGAAGGAAAATTAACAAAAACAATGGAAGAATGGGCAAAAATAGAACTCTAGTGGATACGGGGAGTTCAGTGAATATAATGTTTTATCATGCATATAAAAAATTGGGGTACAAAGATGAAGAAATGACTTCCGCAACATGTCATGTCTATGGTTTCGGCAAGTCAATAACAAAAATTAAAGGGGAAATAAAGATACGAATACTGTTGGGAGAAATTGAAACAAATGTGACGTTATGTGTAGTAGATATGGAATCACCATATAACATGCTGTTGGGAAGGCCATGGGTACACGCAATAAAAGCCGTAGCATCAACATTTCATCAATGTGTCAGATTCCCTATGCCGAGTGGAATTGGCGAAATCAGAGGAGATACCGATGAAGGAAGAATGTATCATCGAATCGAAGTAAAACATTATGAAGAACAGGTGAAGAGGCGAAAAGATCGCAAGAAGATGGCAAAAGCAGCAAAAAAGGAAGAAGAGTTTAGAACATACATGGTAAGAGCGGAAGAAGGAAAAGGACTATGTGGTGAGGAAAATGATCTCGCAAAGGAAATAAAAGGACCGACGCCCATGGGAGAACCGAAGGCTAGCTACATTGCGGCAGAACTAACAAATGAAGTGAATATCGGAACTGAGGAAGAACCCAAGATGTTAAAAATTGGGACTAAAATGGAGGCAGATGAAGAAAGAAAAACCGTTGATTTGTTGCGAGATTATAAAGATATCTTCGCATGGGATATGGATGAAATGCCAGGAATAGATCCATCCGTGGCATGTCATAAATTAGAGATCGATAAAAATGCCAGACCATTTAAACAAAGAATTAGAAAAATCGCAACATCATATCATCCTCAAATAGAAGAAGAGTTGCAGAAGATGCTTGATGCTGGCATTATTAGACAAGCAAAGTACCCCGAATGGATAGCGAATATGGTCGTAGTTCCTAAGAAGAAAAAAGGAATAAGAATTTGCATAGATTTCACCGATCTAAACAAAGCTTGTCCAAAAGATAGTTTTCCCTTGCCAGACATTCCGCAGATGGTTGAATCAATGGCGGGAAATGAAAGGATATCCTCTCTTGATGGATATAAGGGATACAATCAAATTCCTCTCGCTGAAGAAGACCAAGAACATACCGCCTTTTTCGCTCCAAGAGGATTATACTGTTACACAAAAATGCCATTCGGTCTGCGAAATGCTGGTGCAACGTATCAAAGGATGGTGGAGAAAGTGTTCGAACAATGGATACATAAAACACTAGAGGTATACGTGGATGATATGTTAATAAAAAGCAAAAAGGCAAAAGATCATGTGCGAGATTTGAAGGAAATTTTTGAACAAATGAGACATTTCAACATCAAAGTAAATCCGAGAAAAATGTACTTTTGGAGTGGCATCTGAAAACTTTTTAGGATACATTGTGTCAAAAGAAGGAACACAAGTTGATCCGGAGAAGGTACAAGCAATTCGAGACATGCCAACGCCAGCAAAGAATGAACGGAAAGATGTGCAAAAGTTAAATGGATTATTAGCTTCGCTAGGAAGATTCATCTCGAGATCATCGATAAGTGCAAACATTTTTTCAACATACTTAAAAAGGGAACGAAATTTAGGTGGACGGATGAGTGTGAAAAGGCATTGCAAGGAATAAAAGAACATTTAATGGATATATCAATATTACAAAAAGCGAGAAGACGGGGAGGAATTACTAATTTACCTCGCGACAACCTCGCATGCACTAAGCGCGGTATTATTGCAAATGGACGCAGGGGTGGAGAAACCAATCTATTACATCAAGAAAACATTCAATGCTGCCGAGAAAAACTATTCAAAAATCGAAAAATTAATTTTGGCATTAGTTTACGCGACGTTTAAACTTCACATCTATTTTGAAGCACACACAATAAAGGTAATGACAAAAGTACCAATTGAGTCAGTGATGAAAAATTCAAAAAGATCAGGAAGGGTGGAAAGGTGGAATGCTCAAATAAGTCATTGCAAACTCAAGTATGAAGTGTTATCCTCACCAAAATCACAAGTTGTAGCAGACTTTTTAGCAGAATTTCCATTGGAAGAAGACGAGGCAGTGGAAGAAATGATGGATATAGAAGAAGAACATGGAAATCCAAGGGATTTATTGACAGAGCCAAATAGATGGGAAATATTGGTAGATGGATCATCAAATGGAGAAGGTAACGGAATTGGGATCATTATAATCTCGCCAGAAGGCAATAAAATGGCTTTCTCTTTCAGATTGGAGTTTGCATCTACTAACAATGAAACAGAGTATGAAGCTATAATACATGCTTTGCGATTTGCAATAGAAATGAAGTTGGAGAACGTAAGAATTACCAAAGATTCTCGATTAGCTATTCGCCGAGATAAAAGAAGAGTATAGTACAAATGAAGCATCCTTGAAAAAGTACAAAAAGCTTGTTGACGAATTGTCGAAGATACCAAAAATAAAGTGGAGACACATATCAAGAAAAGATAATAGACTCGCGGATGCTTTTGCTTTTATATCAAGTATGATGACAGATCCATCTGCGAGATGCATAAAAATACGTATACACCGCAATCACCATCAATCAACAAAGAGGAAGAGGAAGAAGCGAAAATAATGCTCATAGAAGATGAAGCACAAAAATCCCATTGCGAGGATTGGAGGACAAACTTCATGCTTATCTAATGAAAGGAGAAACGCCAAGAAATAGATTAGAAATGCATAAATTAAAAAGCCGTGCAACAAATTATGAATTAAGAGACGGGGTATTATACCAAGATCCTTTAATGGACCATCGCTCGGATGCTTAACACGAAAGGAAGGAGAAGCAAAGTGTTAAAAATGCTACACAAAGTGGGGATGTTTGGCAATCATAGTGGCGGAAGATCTTTAGCACATAAGGCGAAAATGCAAGGCTATTATTGGCCATATATGCATGAAGACGCGAAACAAATATCAAGACATTGCGAGGATTGTCAAAGACATGGAAAGAAAATACATGCACCAGGTGCACCATTAACTTCTTCAACAAGTGTATGGCCTTTTGGAAAGTGGGGATTAGACATTGTAGGACCATTTTTACCAGTACGGGGCAAAGGAGATATTTGATTGTCGCAATGATTATTTCACAAAGTGGGCGAAGTAAAAGCGGTACAACACATTCGCGATAAAGATATTTTTTACTTTCATATTCGAAAACATAATATGCAGATTTGGAATTCCAAAGACAGTTGGTATCGACAATGGGAAACAGTTTGAGGGACAAAATATAGAATTATTGCTTAATGCATTTCAAATAAAATGTGGGAAGTCAACTCCTTTATACCCGCAGGCTAATGGACAGAAGAAGCAACAAATAAAACAATCGCGATATATTGAAGAAAAAACTAGAAGGGCATAATAAGGCATGGTGTGAGCAAGTGCATAATGCAAAGTATGGGCTTATAATACAACAAGGCGAGAGGCTACGGGGATGTCACCATTTTGTCTAACCTATGGTGTTGAAGCCGTACTTCCGACGTAAGTTATTATTCCAACAACAAAGAGAGAAGCTTGGGAGAAAAATCTTAGTGCGGGTAACATTTTAGTTAAATTAGATGAGTTAGAAGAAAATAGAGAAAGAGCACTACAAAGCATATGGAGAATTATCAAAGATTGGCCGAAGAATATAACAAACGCGTCAAAACACGCGAGTTTCAACCAGTGTGATATGGTGTTGCGAGAAACACCAATATATCAGCGAGAAAGTGGTGGCAAGTTAGCCAAAAAATGGGATGGACCTTATATCATCAAGGAGATAGTTGGAACAGGGGCATACAGACTAATGGATCCAGAAGGCAGAGATGTGGGCCAGAGATTGGGTAGACCATGGAATAGATTATATCTCAAGAAATATTACCCATAGAAGATGGAAAAGAAAGAATAAATTATGAAATGTTAAATGAATGAAATGATATGAAATGTTCTCGCGATAGAGATATTGCGAACTCAAGAAAGAATGTGCGAATATCTCGCAAATGAATTGACAAATATTAACCAAAAATGAATGATTGAATGAATTGACAAAAATGAATGAGTGAGTGAATGGGACAAACCTTTATGGCGTACACCCTAGTTCGCGAATGATATTTCGTAAGAGGCAAATGTAAGACCTAAAGTGCGTCATATAAGGGGGTATCTCTTGACATGGCTCAGTGAAAAGGTTACACCGCTCCCGGAACTCGAGTCATGGAGATTTGGGGCCCATGAAAGCCTATCCGGGAGAGATACCTTGGATTTCCAACTATATATATAAGGTTATACCCTGGTTGGACGCCCGAGGGTCTCTTCCAAGGAGTCAGTGTATGCTCAAGGCGCCGAGGTACACGGTTGAGCCAAGAGTGCCTGGGGCATTTGAAGTGTCTCGGCCATTCTTGGCAAGTCTTGGTATATGTTGCACTCGGCCCGAAGAAAACTCCACTTAGGGTGCAGTCTCGTAACCATAAACCCTATAGGTATAAGGGATAAGAGGCTGCGAAAACAACCGGTTGTTGTTAAGACCGGATGGGAGGAGCTAGTCTTGTATGGCCGATGTACGCCTCCTTGAAGGGGCAACCAGGGAGATGATAAGGGCGGCACCCTCCATTAGGGAGCTGATAAGTGTCACAAGACGGCAATGTCATGGGGCTTTATATTCGCAAGAACATTTAGGCCTATCATATTGTCGCAAATGAAATATCCTGCAGAGGCAAAAATACTAAAGAAATGATAAGACAAGATCAATGGGTCATTACATGAAAGTGTAAGGACATCCTGCGATCTTGTCGCAAGACGTCAATGTCATGGGATTTTATGTTCGCAAGAATATTTAGACCTGTCATATTGATGCAAAATGAGGGGTGGCAAAATAAGACCTTTAACTAGGAAGGCAAAATAAGACCACACAAAAACAATGATAAGGCAAGATCAATGGGTCAATACATGAAAATGTAAAGACGTCCTGCGATTTTGTCGCAACAGTGAATTTCAACATAAGTAAAGACAATGGAATAGCAATTATTAAATACCAAAAATAATACTTGTTGAAAGAAAGAAGAATAACGCAAACGAGTACATACATCAAAAAAGATGATTGAAGTACATAAAGAAGCAAAAGTACGAGAACAAAGATTACAAGAGAAAATCATTTCTCAAATAGTAGCTTTTTCACTAGAAGGAGATGTTGGGCTTTCTTCAAATACTTTATCTATGTTTTCGCTAGCTAATATATTTCAAAGCAGATCCTTCTTCATTGACAGTTTCATTCGCGGCATCATCATTAACAGTTTTATTAGGAGAGATGGTTTCTTCATTTCCGAGTTCTTCGCCACTAATATAATCAAGATCGCTATCAGGAGAATCAGGAACTTCATCATCACTTACTTCCAGAGGTTCAACAGACACGGGATCAAGAGATTTAGATAGTAAAACATTATTCACAACAACTTCGGCTCTAAGATGAAATTGGCGAAGAAGTGCTTTCTGACTGATTTTTACTCTCTATATCTTTACGATCACGCATATAGTCGAATTTTCTTTCTCGCCCTATCGCGAGAACGGGCAAGAGAAGCGACGAGTATTCCATTCTCTTTGCGAATTCTTGAGTAATCAGATTTCAAAGCAAAGAATGGAGGAGTGAAGTTTTTCTCGGACTACGTAAAACAAAAAATAAAAGAATTATATAAGCAAAAATATGAAGGCTTGATAAAGAAAGAATAGATGAGGCAGTCAACTTCTATGACTACCTTCCTTCATGCGAGGTAAGATGTTGGATTAGAGCCGAACAACTATTCTCCAAATGATCCATGGCATTGTCAAAATTATCTCCAATTAAACCTTTCAGACGTGATCGCCAACTTTTTTCATTGGAAATCAGTAAAGCATTTTCTTTTGTAAGGGAAGAGTTGGACTTTTCTAGTTTGGAACATTGATCCTTGAATTGGTTTGCTTTTACACTTAAGGTTATTCTACCCTGAATCAGTTTATCCTTCTCGGCAGTAACTTCTTCAAGTTGGTTTCTCAGCGAACAAAGAGATTGTTCTTGCTCTTTACATAATTTTTGACAAACATCATATTGTTGCGAGTAAATCGCCACCTTGTTTAATAGAGTTCGCTTCTCTTGAGAAAGAGTTCCGTTCTCATCTGATAAAGTTTCCAACTCCAAATTAGCTTTGGTCAAAGAATAAGAGAGGCGAGATAAGTCATTACTTAATGAGTCTTGTTTCTGAGCTAAATCAAAGATTTTCTTTAGAAAGATTATTTATATGATCAACGAATATGTATGAAGATTATCTAATTGGTTATATTGCTCCATCCAAGCATCTCTATCAACTCGAACTTCTTCAAAAGATTCCAACCGATATATCTCCATTTTTCGTTTCTGGTTTAAAACTTGAAGGGCGAACAAGGACTTGAGTCTTAAAAAAAAAAAAAAAAAAAAAAAAAAAAAAAAAAAAAAAAATGGACAGTGCAGAGGCAAGAGTATACCTTTCAGTTCTTCATTCTTCCTGCGAAGGTTATCGCGATCCAGTGAAACATTTTGAAGTTTTTGATTCTCAAGATGGAGAGTATTACATTTTGCAGTCATAGCTTGGAGATCATTCTTCAAAGTGGTAATTTCTTGTTCCAAGGATGTTTGCGAAACTCTGTCAGGACCAAGGTGTTTGCTCAAAATCTCGCAAATATCAGACTTGATAGGATCGACAGAAGTCTTCTTAGCATCGTTCACAATATCTGATAGGACTTTGAAAGCCACATCTATTCCTTCTAAATTTTCCTTAGTAAGAGGGATCTGCTCAGAAAAGGAAGTAACAGTGATAGAAGAAGGAAGAGATGAATCATCTTTTGTTAAAGGAACATCACGAGAAGAAGAAATCTCGGGAGGGTTAATGATTGGAGGAATGGTAGAGGCATTAACAATGGAAGAAGAAATAGGCTCATTCGCAATGGGACTGTTATGAGGGAGTTGATCTATGAGAAGTTCAGGCATAGAAATGTTATCTTTGGGAGAAGTAGTAGAGATTTCTTGCGAAGATATCGCAGTAGGAGTTGTAAGTTTGAATGTAGGAAAAGTGACAGAAGGCGCAACGGGTTTAGAATGGCGAGGCTTCTTGGGGGACTTATCAGCATTTTTGTCATCCTGCGAAGTACAAGCTAAATAAGAAACAGAGGCAACAATATTGTTATTAAAAGATAAGAGTTTCTTAAATACCTTGTCACTCGCAGGCTTTCTTTTAGAAGCAATGGATTTCAATTGCGAGCTCATGGAGACATTAGGGTTCACAATGGTGAACTTGGTGGTAGGTTTGTTCTTGCTAAAATAAAAATGGCGGAGGAATCGTTAAAAGAAGAACAATATCAAGATAAAACAGAAGAATAAAGATTCAATAAGAGAGATTAATCACAAAATGATCAAATTCAAAAAATTAACGAACCTTGATGCCATAGAAACAATAGCAGAAGAATAGTAGCAGGAAAACGATGAAGAAGATGATGAAGAAAAGCACAGAAAAAAGTTGCAGACGATGAAGAAGACGAAGTAAAAGGAAAGAAATGTTTTCACAAGGAATCCGCCTTTAAATAGACGAGAAAAGAGTAACCGGATAACATTAAATGTGCCGGTAAAAAGGGAAATTTTAGATACGTGTAAACAGTCATTCCTGAATTTACGGAATCTTGTCGGCAGAAAATTGATGGAAAATTGACGATTGCGGCATCTCAAAATGTTGGTTCTCATGACATTCTCTTCTTCGCAGAGAAGACATGAGAAGAGGCAAGATGTAAGATCAGAATATCGCAACATCAATACTTCGCGAGATTAATAAATAACGACATTGCGAGGGAATCGCAGGGAAGTAAAATAAATGACGCAATGAATGACGACAGAACATGGGAAGAATGAAAATATGGCGAAATTTAGGAGCGTCGCGAGAGTTGATACATGTACGCTTGCGATATTTCGCAAGCCATTCCCGAAAATAAAGGACAAATTTAGTCATGTCATCCACTGTATACTACCCTATATAAAGGGTTGAGTAAGTCTGTTGAGAGGAGAGTTCTTTTTGAATGGTTAAGCAAGTTTTGAGGAGAGAGAAAGTTTTAGGTGTGATTGTAATTCTTTAACTCGTTTCTATTTCATATTGTAAAGATTCAAGTATTCAATCAATAGAAATCATAATCATTGATCTTAAAATGGCTTAATTATGTATATTCTAGTGAGGGGTGTAGTGTAGGATTTCCTGCAACTACACTTATGTTGTACACCCGACTATCGTAGAAGTTCCTCCACCACCAGCACCTCCCTCCACAAATCCGGTAACTGTACCCGCACTTCTTCATCTCGTTACGTTGTTGGTACGTACATCTTGTTCATTACTTTTCTTTTAATTTATATCTATGAACTTATACAATTGTACATACTAAGTACATGTTTAAAAATTCCTTAACAGCGTCAACGGATTGGAAATTTGTCAAAGTTCTTTAAGAAAAAGAACAAGAAAGGAGAGGTGCTGACCCAGAAAGAAACGGAGAACGTCGAGCAAAAGATAGACAAAATTGAAGATCCAGAGGCAAAAGACTTGTGGGGCGAAAGGAAGAAGAGGGTACACAAGAAGCCAAGAACCGAGTGATCGTGTGTTTCTTCTATAGTATTAGTTTGGTTTGAACAATCTAGTGTTGGTTTATGTTTGTTTGTGAGTCTTGAACAAGGTGTTTGTTTGTGTGTCTTGCTAAACTCTTTGCTTGACTTGGTTTATGTTTGATTTGTTTTCGGTTTGGAAACACATAACTTTGGAGTTTGTTCTTTTATACAATCTAGTATTGTTATTATATTTATTATGTTGATAAAATTGTGTCAAATTACCTCTTTTACAGAGTTTGAATGTGCCAAGATCACATAAATTTCTAAGTTTTTCTTCAGTACCGGCATTCTCAAAAAAAGTAACATCAATGCCGGAACTCTGAATGACAGAGTTCCGGCATTGAACTGTTTTTGGATACTATGCCGGTAGTCTGTAATCTCTAGGCCAAATATGTTTTTGACAGAGTACCGGCACGGATATGATTTTAATTTCAATGCCGGAAAAGTTACTGATTTCTCTGGATGTTTTTTCTGAATTTCCGGCAGAGTTTCAAAACAAAGATCTATGCCGGCAAATCAGTTCCGGCGTCGTAATTATAAAACACAACCATGCCGGCATGAGCATCAAAATATGATTTAATGTTTACAATTCACACTTCAAAAAAAACAAAACGTTGCGTACTAGTGAACCACATAAATCCAAATTACTCATCGTCGTTTCCACACGTAATCGGTTGCATCTTAACTCTTGGAGAGGTTTTTTTGATAAGGCCAACGCATCCCAAAATTGGTGATTCTCCTCATACAATGCCATCCATCCCTTCCAGATATTGGGATATAGACCCTTGTTTTTAATCATCCCACAGATAGGTGGCAATGGACAATTTTCTTTGAGTTTTAGAATAACGAAATGGTTACCGTTCACGAACGCCAAAATAACTCTTCTCTTCTTAAGGGATCCTTCGCATTTTTGCCACTTTGGGGTAAATGTTACTTCTACGGTGGGGGTAAAATAATGAACAACACATCTAAATGTATCCGCCACTAGATGCCCACAAAGCGGCATTCTCATCCAATATTGAGAAGGAAGAAAGTTCATCTCTTGCTCGGGCCCTAATACTTGAGCATGCATATCATCAAACCCCTCGCCTACACCAACCAATTGCTCATAAAAGCTCCTCTTGTTCACAAGTTGTTCGGCCATCCTCATTCTAGCATATCGGCATGGTGTCATACCTCTACTAAGCGTCGTCTCAAAGATTCCTAATTGTTCGGTCACAGCATGATAGCCACAATTTCCATCTCCATCAACATCATCCGTATATACAATATACTTGCTAATAACCTCAGGAAGTTGGTCTATGTAAGACTCGTATCTTGGTATGATAACTTCTAATTGTCCTACCTGTTCTGGGATCCTTATACATCTTCATATTACCCTTGTCTAACTTGATTATATCCAAACCATCCTCTGCAATCTCTACACTTGCAATGTCTTCGGTATGTGATGGGAGTCCGTACTTCCTTGGCCTACCCCTTCCCCTTGGAACTAAAACTACATCAACTTTGATCGTGCCTACGGAGTTGTCACCATCGTTTTGTTATTGACTAGATATGGTTCGCTCACCTTTGCTATCACTTTGGTTTGTCACCACCTTTGCCTTATCACCTTGTTGTTCTTTGTCACTTGATGTTGATACCTTTAGCGGCTTACCCCTTTTCCTTGGAACCTCTGCTCGATCGACTATGGGTATGGCTTTGGAATTCTCACCTTGTTGTTGTTTGTAACTTGATGATGATACCTTTGGCGGCCTACCCCTTTTCCTTGGAACCTCCGCTAGATCGACTATGGGTATGGCTTCGGAATGCTCACCTTGTTGTTCTTTGACACTTGATGTTGATACCTTTGGCGGCCTACCCCTCTTCTTTGGAACCTCCGAGGAGTTGGCTTTTGGTGTGGATACGGAATCCTTCGTTTGTTGTTGACTTGATAGCGGTTCCTTCCTCGGCCTACCTCTTTTGTTTAGAACCGGCACTTCCGCGAACCTTTGTTCCGAAATCTCACATGCGGTTAGATCTCGTTTCTTACTTGTCGTGAGTTCTTCTTCACGTTTAGTCATTTCTTTCAATTCTCCCCTTTGTTTTCTCCTTGATGTTTTAGTTTGTGGTCTACCTATTGGATCTCCCTTTCTTGGCTCTTCGCTTTGTGCGATCCATGGACGAGTAATTAGCCTTAGTTGGCTCAACAAGACTTGCTGGCTTACCGAGTTGCCACATGAGTAAGCTTTGAAGAATTCCTTTGCTTCGTTCGTATCCCATGGTGATTGCCCGGGATCTCCCGAAGGGGGAGGGTCGAAATATAGTTGCTTCCAAAACGGATCAATAACCTCAATAGGTATTACTTCTTCATACTTCACAAGCATATGACGACACGGAAGCCCCGGTGAAGACATGTCGGGACAAATACACACATCACCCGGTTTTCCGAAATTTTTCTTGTAGTTGCGGGAAATCCCACACTACACCCCTCACTATATTTTGTAGATCTAAATCATATTAATCACCTAAATTTTAAATATAAGTGCTAGAAATTTAAATAGACACATAAGATTTTTTACGTGGTTCGATCAATGTGATCTACATCCACGATTCTTCACTATGATTGTTGAGGTTACATTTGAATTACATTGAGAATCTCCATTAATGGATATTTTCTAGAGCTCTAGATCTAATTATTTGGGGAAGAAGATGATAAAGAAAATAAATCTCTCTCTAAAAATATCTCTCTCCTCCTAAAAGTGTCCTCTTCTAAAAAAATGTCTCCCCTTTCTCTCTCCTGCTCTCCTCTTTATATAGTGTTTACATAGTGGATGACAGCTCACATACAGCTCATACTCTCGAGAGCTCTTTAATAACTTCGCAGGCTCTCGCTACCATCTCTCGAGACATTCTCGCGAGCCCTTTAATGATTTCGCAGGCTCTCGCTACCTTCTCTCGAGACACTCTCGCGAGTCTTGCTACCTTCTCTCGAGACACTCTTTTGCCTTCTCTCGGGAGACACTCTCGCTTGCTACCTTCTCGTGAGTTATGAAAAATAATGAATCTCGCAAGCTCTTCTCGCGAGTTAAGGAAATAATTGAATCTCGCATGCTAAGAAAATATGTTGTGCGATATTTGAATCCTACATCTTGCCTCTTTTTCCTTGAATATTGCTTGAAGAGCGATCTTTAAGGAAAAATCTGTTGTTGTAGTAATCTTTGATCTTTGTTGATGAAGGAACGAGCGGAAGAATACTTTGGACTTGAAAAGTACGTACTTGCCTCTATTCTTTTGCGAAGTTCCGAAGCTTTGCGAAGTGAATAAGAAGTATTATCTCTTGAAGTATGCGAAGTATGAAGTATCCTTGAAGAAGCATAAGAAGTACTTAATCCTCTAAATATAAAAGTATTGCGAATCCATCATGCGAAACTCTCGCTCCATGTTCTTTGCCTCATGCTATGCTCTATTCTTTCGCGAAGTTCGAAAGCTTTGCGAAGTGGATAAAAATATTAATCCTTGAAGTATAAGAAGTATTGCCTCTGTTCATGCGAAGTCATTATTCCATTTTTGGTGAGGATTCTTGTTGTTCATTGGTAAACATCTTCTTTGGAAATGATTCTTGCCGAGAAAATAAAGAACATAAAATGTTTTTTCTAATCCATTGTTGCCTCTGTTCTTTATCTACGAAGGTAGAATCGTTGAAAAGGTGTTGAATGAGTGAGTTATTTCTTCATTCTTATCTTTCCTCTATCTCTGCGTTGTGCTCTGCGATAGTATAATCTCTTCATTGCTTTACGTTGAATTTTATCATTGCGACAAAATCGCGGGATGTCTTTACATTTTCACGTAATGACCCATTGATCTTGCCTTATCATCTTTGTGTGGTCTTCCAAGTTAGACCTCCCTAATTAGAGGTCTTCCCACCACCTTTCATCGCGACAAAATCGCGGGACGTCTTTACACTTGCATGTAAAGACCCATTGATCTTGCCTTATCATTTTCCAAGTATTTTTGCCTCTGCGGGATGTTTTAGTTGCGACAATATGACAGGCCTAGATATCCTTGCGAACATAAAGCCCCATGACATTGCCGTCTTTGCGACGAAATCGCGGACGTCCCCGTACACTTTCGTGTAAAGACCCATTGATCTCGTCTTACCCTCGCGTTAGTATTATTGCCTCTGCAGGGATCATTTGCACAAATATGACAAGCCTAAGTCTCCTTGCGAAAACAAAGCCTCATGACATTTGCGTCTTTTTGGCACTTCCCTAATGGAGAGTGCCGCCTTATCTTCTCCCCTGGTTGCCCCTTCAAGGAGGCGAAACATCGGCCATACAAGACTAGCTCCTCCCATCCGGTCTTAACAACAACCGTTGTTTTCGCGACCTCTTATCCCTTATACCTATAGGGTTTATGGTTACGAGACTGCACCCTAAGTGGAGTTTTCTTCGGGCGAGTGCAACATATGCCAAGACTTGCCAAGAATGGCCGGGGTAGGTTCATCCATCCCCGGGCACTGCGGCTCAACCGTGTACCTCGGCGCCTTGAGCATACACTGACTCCTTGGGAGAGACCCTCGGTCGCCCAACCAGGGTATAACCTTATATATATAGTTGGGAATCCAAGGTACCTCGTCCGGATAGGCTTTCATGGGCCCCAAATTTCCATGACTCGGGCTTCGGGAGCGGTGTAACCTTCCCCGAGCCATGTCGAGAGATACCCCCTTATATGACGCACTTTAGGTCTTACATTTGCCTCTTACGAAATGTTATTCGCGAACTAGGGTGTACGCCATAAAGGTTCGTCCCATTCTCTCTTTATTTTATTGATTCTTCTTCATATGTAATAGGTCCCCCCTACTATGACGCACTTTAGGTACTTTTGCCTCTTGCGAAATTCTGATTTCGTCATAGTAGGTTTGCCTCTATCTGATTATTTTGTTGATTCTTCTGCATATAAGCTCTTTTGTAATTTCGCTGATCTTTGATAATCTCTTGTCATTTTGTGTGCGATATTTTCGCATGTTTTCATTCTTTCATTCATTCTTTCGTTCTCATATTTGACTTTTGTGGTTTGCTGTTGTTGTCTCTTGCGAAGTATATGATTTGCTTGTGAAGCTAGCATCCTTGAAATGTATGAACGTCGCATAAAATATAATTATCTCGCTGCAAAAAGAATTGTGAGAAATGAGATTTGAACCCTTGACCTGCTTCTTGCATATTCTCGCACCATACCAAGTGTGCTAATCCTCATTTGCGAAGTTAACTTGCGAGATAATCATCAACTTTCTTCTTTGCGATATAAGCAAAATCTGTTCGAAACTTCGCAAAACAAAAATAAATGTTCGAGAGCAAGAATTGATCCTGCGACCTCTTGCTTGCATTCATGCCTCCTGACCAACTGTTCTAACCCTCTCTTGCGAAAGAATCAAGGACTTCGCGAACTCAACATCTGCGAAGGGACACCCTCTGCGAAGGGCAAACTGTGCGTACCTTACCACAACATGAACAGAAGGGTAAATGGACACCCTCTGCGAAGGGAAAACTGTGCGAACCTTACCACAACAACATGAACAGAGGCTCGCACAGATGGTTGAGAGAGAAGCTAAGAAAGTCGATGTCGCGAGTTCGATTCTCATCTTTTTCATTTTTTGTCATCTTTTTTCTTGAATACAAGTCATGTATTAGAATTCTGCAATCACTTCGTACACAGTGAACTAGCACAGTTGGTCATCAGTACAGAGAATGGGTCAGAAGACGCGGGTTCGAATCTTCCCAGTCGCAAGTTTTTTTTTTTTTTTTTTTACCCTGGACTTCATTTCTCTTCCTTTTTCATTGCTCTTCTGCGAAGTAAACTGCGAAGTAACCTGCGAAGTGGGCTTGTCTTAACGCCTCTCTTTCCTTCGTGATTATTGCTTTGAACCGATTGGGGTGACGAGGTATTTTGAATGTTCAGCGATGGTGATACTTCGTGTATCATGGATTCGTCTCAGTGATGCCCTGGTGAAATAAACTTTGAATTTTCTTCTTCACGCTGGTATTTGGGAAGTAGTAAACATCTTTGTGAAGTGAAGGAACATCTGGGAAGTGTTTATTCTCGCCGTAAATGTTCATAAGGTGGACATCTGCCCAAGAATGAGTTATTGAGAAGTTTGGAGTGAAATCTCGCTGCTTCTATGAATGAATGTACTTTAAACTCCTTTGTCTTTGGTTTCTTTGACTTCGCGAAATATTTCTTCCTTAGTTGCCTCATCCTCCCTTAGTTTTTCATATTTCTTTGCAATAGCTTGCGATCAAGTAAGTATTTTTACTCTATCTTTGTGGATGATCCTCTGGCTTTGATTTATCTATTTGTTTGTTCTCGGCTATTTGTTGTGGTGTATCTATTTTCATAAACTCTATTTGTCGTTGTTTGATTTTCACCGTTGAGCTTGCTCTCGTCTTCCTTGGCACTTGTGGCTCGGATTTTGTTGTTTGATATTCATTCATCCGTCTTACGAGTCATATAATCATTTATCTTGTATCTCTTGAACTTGAACTGATCTAAAAAGATGGACTTCGCTAGGTTCTGCATCCTTTCGTTCGCGTGTAACTTCATCTTTTCACCTGTAACTATCCTTTACTGCAAGCAAACTACCATCCAATGAAGAACTAAGAAAGTTGTTACCCAAATAAGATTTAAATGTGTTCTATATTTTGGTACAAGTAAACTACTATCCCATCGGGTTCGGTGGTTTTAAATTTTCAAAAATAGTCAAAATTCAAGTTTTATATCATGGTTTCTTAAAGAATAGTCACTTTTTAAATGATTAACAACGACACACAAAAACGTTAAGAAGTGTTAAATGTTTGGGTTTCAAATAAAAGGATAGATTTTTAATGAACTTTTGGAATTGTTGGGCAAGTCATTAAGAGAGAAAGTTTAAGAGTGTTTTACTTGCTAAGTGTGATATCAAGGACTAATTAACTATAGTGAGGGTGTAGTGTGGAAAACAAAAAGTAGACCAAATCATCATAGAAAAAACAAGAAAAGGAGTACTTAGCTTTTTAATTTCTGGTATTTGAGTAGCCACGAAGAGATGATGCCATATGAACTTATGCAGGGAAGGTTTGTTTATTGTTTAGTAAGCTTTAAACGATGAGACTGGGATTGGCTTCCTTCTTCGTTGGTATAATAATCTCGCAAGAACTATTCGCACAGCCATGGAATAGCTTCACTTGAAACATTTTGATATCTTTTGCACGCAATCCTTGGCATGAATAACTCTTCTCATCACGCCTTTGTTCTTTGGTCATCTGCTTTTTGGTATTGAACTCCATATATTTTTATCTTCTTTGCTTCCTCGTTCTCCAATGATGATTGATTGTCTCTTGTTCGTTATATGTTCGGTCTTTGTATGTTGATCTCGGTTCGTGACCTTTTGGTTCTTTGGGCTCTTCGTTCATTCTTCTTTAATTCTTGGAACTCATCGATCAAGTTAGTCAAGTTAGATATCACCGTCTCTCTATCGAGATGCTTTGGATTGTTGTGTATTGTGTTCGAATATCTCTTTGTTTCTTTGTTGGTAATGCTAGCTTCCTCTAGATCGTACTCCTCTGCACGTAGGAACTTGTATCTCATTATGTGGGCTTTATTGTCATTCCTTGGCTCTTTCTCTGGGCAGCTTTGAACTCCTCCTTGTACTGATAGCTCTTGAACTGATCCCTCTCTAGTTAATTCTTTGGGTTAGCTTTGCTTCAAGGTAGTGACAGTAATTCGTTCGTCGTTTCTTTTACGCCATGCCTCTTTCTTCCTTTCTTTCACCCATCTGTCTTTGTTTATTTCTCTCATCTCGTGCCGCCTTCTCTCCTCATATCTCTTACACACCGCAAAATTTATTTTCCCGCTAATTTCTTTACTGTCCTTGATGATCTTTGTACTTCCTACTATTACATTCGCTTTTACGATCTCTCCTCACCGGGCGAAGCCGTCATAGAAAGGCAAAAATCATTGTATTTCCATTATTGCTTTCTTTGGCGATGTCGTTGTGTAGATACCGAGCTGCACTAGGTTTTGCTAAATTACTTTGTTGTTTTATGTCTTTGCGGCAACCTCGCTTTGGAACTTTACTAATGAAGTGAACTTCTTGGACCATCTATGCGAGCAGTTTGTTTGTGTTGGTCTAGTAAGCTTCGGATATAAAGCTTCTCATCATTCTACTACTGTTTCTTAGCATACTGTTTCTCTTGTTTCGTCCTTAGCTCCTTCTTTAAATTGTTTCGTGTAAACAATGATTGGAAAGGTTTCTTCTTGCTATTAAGTTGAGTGTTTGCTGAGACATTCATTCCCTCATGTAAAGTCTTTTTTTTCTTCGCTAAATAATCCTCCCTACTCAATGTTCTTTTAAATATCAATATAGACTCCTTTGATTTTCTGCTAGTGTTTCTAACTTTGAGATCCAGTGATATCCAATTCCAACAGTATCTAATTTCTTTGATTTTCTTCTATCCAACAAGTAGCAGGTCCCTGTTTCTAGCGCATATGTAGTAGCAGGAAATCCCACACTACACCCCTCACTATATTTTGTAGATCTAAATCATATTAATCACCTAAATTTTAAATATAAGTGCTAGAAATTTAAATAGACACATAAGATTTTTTACGTGGTTCGATCAATGTGATCTACATCCACGATTCTTCACTATGATTGTTGAGGTTACATTTGAATTACATTGAGAATCTCCATTAATGGATAATTTGTAGAGCTCTAGATCTAATTATTTGGGGAAGAAGATGATAAAGAAAATAAATCTCTCTCTAAAAATATCTCTCTCCTCCTAAAAGTGTCCTCTTCTAAAAAATGTCTCCCCTTTCTCTCTCCTGATCTCCTCTTTATATAGTGTTTACATAGTGGATGACAGCTCACATACAGCTCATACTCTCGAGAGCTCTTTAATAACTTCGCAGGCTCTCGCTACCATCTCTCGAGACATTCTCGCGAGCCCTTTAATGATTTCGCAGGCTCTCGCTACCTTCTCTCGAGACACTCTCGCGAGTCTTGCTACCTTCTCTCGAGACACTCTCGCGAGTCTTGCTACCTTCTCTCGAGACACTCTCGCGAGGCTTGCTACCTTCTCGCGAGTTATGAAAAATAATGAATCTCGCAAGCTCTTCTCGCGAGTTAAGGAAATAATTGAATCTCGCATGCTAAGAAAATATGTTGTGCGATATTTGAATCCTACATTTCTCATATTCCATTTGTCTCATCATATGTTTTATTGCCCAATGAGAGACGTTGAATTCTATTCCATGGAGCAACTTACCATAGTGAAGAAATTGAGTCATCCTTTCCATTGAGCTTTTCTCAAAAGCCTCCTTGATCCTATTGATATCACTCTTAAAGTATTGCTCTATTGCCTCGGTGACCGTAACCACATTGCCTTGACCGGACTGGATGAGATCATTAAATCTCCCATGAGCGGACTCCGCTGCACTAGTTGCTTCACTCTTGAAGTGTCTATACCGGTTTGTCCATGCACGCACAAATTTTTCCTTGAACTTATTGATGCGTGTCGTAACCACAACAAATTAATTAATATTTTTCCACCTAATTAACAAGTAATATAGTGTAGTTAAGTTCGTTCCCACAAGGAGCAAGAGATTCTTAGTTGTAAAAATTGTCACAAAAAGGGGGGTGTAAAGCAAAGAAATTAAACAAAGCAATTCAAAGATAAAGTTGAAATCAATAAGAGAGAGAAAATCAAGGAATCCTTCTTCGTTGCAAAACAATGATTCAAGTTATGTTTTTCATCCACATGTTATTAGTCACGGATTATCACCAACCGTAGGTAAAGCATCTAGATCAGTGCTAAACCCCTAAATCCCTTGTATCACCGGATACGGAAGTTCTCGACTACCGGATTCTATTTACCAAACCACCTAGTAGTAGATCACTCAAGATGTAATTTAAATAAACGCATTAAGATTTATGAACTTATTAGGTTGATATTAGTAGTTAGACTCTTAGATCAAGGTCTACTTGCTAACGTTGTTTTCACACACAATTGCTCCACGGAATCCCTCCGCAAGGTCTCGTGTTTGCTACTTATGTAAATAGTCAAGAAACGATTACTTATCCCCTAACTTTCACTAGCTTTAGATCAAATTAACAAATCAATTTAGTTGGCCACCTAAACAATCTATCAATCAACCATGAATGTATAAACATTCCTATTAGTAAAAACAAACGATAATCATGTGAAAAACTTCAAGATAGAATTGAAAAACAAAAACACAAATCATATATTAAGAACTAGGAATTCATCCTCAATCAATAAGAAAATTAGCTACTCATGTTTATGAAATTCACACAAATAATTAAAAGGAGAATTTTTCAAGTTCACACAAATAATTAAAAGAAGAATTTTGAAAATCAAGCAAAAACACAAGTATTGTGTGTGTAGAGAGGTGTGTAAAAGATGTAGAGAACTTCTCTATTTATAGGCTTCAATGCTCTCCAAATCTTCCAAGGAATAGAAACCCTTTCCTTTAGCAATTCAATTTCCAAGTTCAAGTCTTTCTCAAATCCTCCATCTTCTCTTTCCAAATTTGACCCAAATTCTCCATCCAATTCCAAGTCCAAGTCTTCACACCCATGAGTCTAGAATACTCTCACAAAATTCTGCACATATTGGTCCGCCGGAAAGCTGGTATTATGGCCGGAAATTGGCCGGAAAAGTCACCGAAATCTTTTTCTCCGTCGACAGAATATTCGGTCACGACACCGTCCAAGTTAACGGTCAAACAAGTCAAACTGTTAGTCCACTGGGTCAAGGCAGAAGAGTGACTCAGCCACCGAGTCAGCATCTTACTCGGCTAACTGGTCTTATTCAGCTGAGTTGGATCGCTCATCGGACTCATCTGGATCGGTCATTTCCGACACCGAGTCGACTCGCCAGAGCAGAGAATTGGACAGAGTTTCCTCTGTTTCTGGGCATTTCTCAGGCCAATTTCAAGCCATTTTTAGCTCCATTCCCTGTGACAATCCTAACATACATATAAGTGCAATCAACAGCTTCATTCTTGCACAATTGCTTTGTAACAGCAGCATCACCATCATCTGAGATCAACTTCAACTTAAACACAACATTGCTAGATCAACCACAGACCGATTTTGAACTTCACCCATTGTTTCAGAGACAAACCCATCTTCTTTCTTTATCCGTGTAACAACAACGGAACTCCATTCTTTTCTTTCGAACAACAGCAGAACCATTCTTCATCTCCATATCTTGCTCGAATCAACAACGGCATCAATTCTGCCTGTCTTCATCACCAGAATCCCATCAATTCCATTGAACTTCTCGGCTTCAGAGAACCCATTCGAGATTGAATTCAACTTTACCCAAATTTCAATTTCTTCCTCCCTGAACTCATCTGAATCTTCTCTGAGATTTGAGCATCATCTTCTCGACTTGGTATTAACAGCAGCAGATACATCCATTGCAAACCCTTCTCGTCTGTTCTTCGAAATCTAACTGCAAATCATCACAGATCCCCTTTTTCACAGTAAAACCCTAATTCTAATTTCAATCTCTTCTTCTCTGTTCACACATCGATCTCGAATTTGTAGCTAACCCAAAGCAGCAACATCGAGCTCTGTTCTTCTCAACTGAAACCCATCTTCTCTGCATCTTCTTCTTCCCTGTCACACATCGATCTCAAACCCATTTTCACCGAGCTTCAAGAACACCATTAATGGCAACACAGTAAACTCGGTTCCAAACCCATCTTTTCAATTGCACGAACCCTAATTTCTACTTCATCAATTCTCTCGATTAACAGCAGCAGCCATGGATGCTTTTCTCACTTTCAGGTGGAGCAGAATGAGAGAATGATTGAGAAAGAGAACTCTCTTCTCGATTTAGGGTTGGATAGATTTGGATAATGACACCCGGTCACCCTTGATAAGGGATAACCAATTTACAGCCCCTTAACCTCAGCTGGACTGCGTCTAGTATTCCTCCCAAAAGAGTTGCCCCTTAACCTTGACTGGGCTCCAGATAATGTTCGCCCATAAAATGACAATTTTGCCCTTTTTCTCAAATTGGGTGATTTCTTCTTCTTTTCGTTCGTGCGACTCCAAAGTAGCTATAAAACTCAAAATAAGCGTAAAATACATAATTTACAAGAAAAATAGCAAAGAAAGCATAAACAATAGATAATAAATAGGATGTATTCTACACCCTATCACTTATCCAACCATTGAGTCCGACAATACTAGACGATAGTCGGATAAACTTCGTTCCAATCGGCAATAAACTTTTCCAGTCTCTTTTCGTACATAACCTCGGTAAGAGACCAATAAACTTTCTCCCAATCTCTTAGAAATTCCAACCACTTTTTATGATTTTCCGCATGTTCTTTGTCCACTCGCTCCTTTATCTTGCCTCTCTCATCTTCTTCTTCTTCGGGGGATGGTTTGTTCTTTCGAACATCTTCCTCTAGTTGTACCATCATTCTCTTCTTAATATTTGCCTTTGCGGGTTCAAACAAGGCATAACAAGTTTTTATCACATTATTACGTATATGATATGTACATAGGAAATTTTGGGCGTCCGGGAAGACGTCGGATATTGCTTTCATTAATGCGTCATCGTTATCGGTTACGATGACCCTCGGAAGTTGATTTTCCCGGAAGAATAATCTCAATTGTCATAATGACCAATGATAATTATAGTCCATGTCGTTTTCCATTAAACACCAAGCCAATGTGAATGTTACCTTGTCTGAGGTTTGCCCCACGATGTTGAACAACGGCATATTGTATTTGTTTGTCTTGTAGGTGCAATCCATCAAAAGAACACCATAACATGTATTTGCCAATTGTGAAAGCAAAGGATGCGAAATGAATATTTGAAGGGGCTTGTTGTCCGGCCCTCTTTTAATGATACGCGTGTAGTTGTGATCCCAAGCTATCTTCTCAAATTCTTGCATAACGGACCTCCCTTCCCATTCCACCCTTCTAATAGTTGCTTGCGCGCTATAAATTGTACGTAGAGAAGACACGTTAGTCTCATCCTTTTCCTTGAAGCCTCTGAGAATTTGTCTCGGTTTGATAAGTGCTTTGGTCAATCTCTTTACATCCTCGAACTCGTGAGGTTTTAGCTTCGCAACTAGGGAGTGACCAACAAAATCTTTCGGATCCCGGTGGTTATGACAGCCACACAAAACCTCACAATCCCAATTGTTCATGTCATTTAAACGGAGTACAAGCTTAAACGGGCAATTATCCTTCCTCGTACGAGTCTTGTATACCCTATTAGTCTTCTTTGGATATACATAATCCTTTTTCTTGTGGCTATTCTTCTCCTTGTATTGCCCACTTCTCTCGCAAGCCATCTCAAAATGGGTTTTTGAACCTTGGGTATTCCTCACCAACACACACATGTTCTTAAGAGCCGTCTCTTTAGCCCAATCGATTGCTTCATTTCGATCTATTATTCCTTACATAAGAACAATTTCTCGTTCATTAGAAGGTTCATTACTAACAATCCATTAGTAAAGTTCAAGATACTTGGTGAAAAGTATTCTTTGGTCACATACTGGAGGTATTTTATAGTATTCCGACGTATCCCGATGAAGCGGCTTTGCATTTGTTGGATCAATATATGTCACCACCTAAAGATCGAATGAAAATTAGTTCCAAAAGAAAGTAAAACACTATGCCGGAAACCCGTACCGGCATGCTCGACCAATATTCCGGCATGGTCGAACTTAACCAAAACTGAAGACCAAATTAGAAACCTATTCCGGCATACAAGTTTCATTAGAAAGCAACACCGAAAGCAAAGGTGCTGGCATTCGCGTAATATATGGTCCTAAGCCGATACATATTTCCGGCATAGAAAATAATTGAAAAAGAATGCCGGTATTTAGCTTTAGAAAACATTTATTCATGTATGTTTTTTGGTAGGTACCGGCATTGTAAATTTGTAACTGAACAACGCCGGTTCCGGTGCCGGCATTCTCGATATTGATGGTTCTACGCCGGTACAAACTTCCGGCGTCGTTGTTTATTAATTTGCTATGCCAGTATTTGGTTTTGGATGGAACTGTTTCCTGTATGTTTTTCATGCAGTGCCGGCATGGTAACCTATGAATGAAACCATGCCGGTAAAATATTCCGTAGTATATTCCTTGGTAGGTAAAAAGTTACTTTCGTACCGGCATAGTTTTTTGGTAGATTACCATGCCGGATCAATATTCAAAATAGGGGATATCAATCTACCGGCATGGTCGTAGTATGAATACCATCCCGGTTTGGGGACTACCGGCATAGTATTCATACCACTACCATGTCGGCATCGAGGTTTTTTAGCTGAAAAAATGGCGGGTTTAAAGAAAAAAATAGAATTTTCAACCTCCTAGCATCTTTACCTGTGTATTGGGGATGCTTGTATGTTGTGCAAGTTTACTTTCTTCTGTAGCTCTTCAAAAAACTCTCCATGCTCGTCAAAATCATCATTCAAGGGTGTTGGTTCAACAAAGAGTTGCAATTGTGAGTTGTTGTCGTTAGATGAAGATTCAAGATATGCTCCTTGTTGTAGTTGAGCTAAAGATTCAGCAGTTCCGTTTGGTCTTTGGCCCTTCTTCGGTGTAGCAGAATTTCAATTCTCTTTCACAATCATCCTCCATTTTCCCCAAAAATTTCCCACTCAAATATTTTTTCCTCCTTCTACTCTCACCTCACTCACTCTAATTGCATAGCTCAACAAGCCACAATACTGAAACTAACAAACCACAATCACAATGAAAAGATTAAGAAGATGATTTTTTGCCAAATTCAAATAAAAACAAACACTAATCTTTTATCAAATAATCTTAAGATTTTTACTAATTATTATTAACCACTAAACCTGATTAGTGAGGGGTAGATTAAGTAATACGTAAAATACTTAGATAAGGGGTGACCTTGATTTGATATTTGGATCCAGTTTTTGTCCTTTTCCTATATCCCCCAATTTTTTTTTTTATCCCCAATTTCGCGTTCTAATAAAAACCACACTAAACTACTAACTAACCTAAAAAACAAGGAATAATGAAGAAATCTGCTGTTCTTGATGGTGTTGTTGGAGAAGAAGGAGGGAGAGAGAGAGGAGGAGAGAGAAAGGAGTTATCTAAGATTCTTTGAAAACTTCGCACATATATTTTTCGACATCATCCAAAATAGTTACCTCAATAAACATATATTGGATTTTATTTTTTTGACCGGAAGGGAAGATTTTATTCATGCATAAATTTTTTACACGAAGTAAAAAACAAGTACATAAAAAAATATATGAGAAAAACTAAGAAAAACACTACACTAGCCTAAAAAGAAAAAGAAAAATCATAAGTCCAAAAGATGAGTCGAAAAATGGTGGTGATTTAGTTCAACTTCAAGTTTCGCTTTACCAGGATTGCACCAATGCCACTTCCACTTACCAGTAGCACGAATCCCAACACCCATGAGCCTCCCATGAAGCATATTCCAAAATAAGTAATATTCATTACTATTCAACTAACTTCATGGAATCAAAGAAGACCCGACGTCTTCAACAACCAAAACTAGAAGTGGACGCACCTTGCTCGCCGTTACCAAAAATGAGAATCACCAACTCAATACCAATGGAAAGCCTACCAAAATCACGAATTGTCCTCACGCGGCCGTCAACATAAGTTGTTGTAGATCCAATACCAACATTTATTGTTCTTCATACTACCTTGAATGATTTGAGGAAGATCCATTTTCTTCAACGCCCAAAAACTAGAAGTAGCCACACGTTGACCACCGTCACCAAAAATTAGAGTCGCCAACTTGTTAGAGCACAACTCGGTTTAACACACACGTGTTGGTATGTCAAGCTTTTTGTCAATGTTAAATGACCAAACCTATTTCTTGATTTTTGTATATTAAAGTCGTTCTCGGACTAATATAGATTTTAGTTTATGGGGTTTCAAAGATTACTGAATTCCCTTGTAGATTGAAAGTTGAAAATCACATGAAAATATCAGCGAGAACTTCATCAACAAATATATGTGAAGACTGTATGTCCTATTTAACTCATTGTTTTCAACCTATTTATATTGTATGACTTTAGTATATAATGGGATACAAAGAAGAGTTTCGAGTTCAAGCTTGTACTCGATTAATATCGAAACTCGAACTCAGGTAATGGAAGTTCAAAGGACTTATTGCATTTGAGGTCGAGAATAACTCATTTTTTCAATAAACTAATTGCCTTAAAATTTGTGAACCACTTTTAGCAGTTCACGAGCTAAGGAATTTGAAGTGTTTCCTAGTGATATCCAATTTTTCCTAGAGTTCACGAACTCCGCAAATTGATATGTTTTCTGTTGACATCCAAACTTGTCTAGAGTTTGAGAACTGCTTTGTCATGTTCGCGAACTATGTAATCCTAGGTAAGTTTTGTTGACTTCAAGAAGTACCTGAGTTCGTGAACCATGTTCAGTTCGCCAATAGTAAGGAAGTTTGACTTGACTGAACTCCACAATTTGATTGATGGTTCACGGACCATATGGTTAACTCGTGAGATTTCTTACGATGCACGATCCTTAATTGACAAATACGTGCATGCAGATTTTTATTTGTATTACAAGGAAAACTTCTCGCACGATTAATGGTTTTCGTTCTTGATACCCATGCTACTGTGAGTAGGCTAATTCTTTTACTAATTGAATATAAAAACTTTAGAAGTACCTTTAGTTTGGAAGTACTTGGTTACCATTCTTACGACCTCTATCAAAGGAAATAACTCAATTGCTAAACACTAAGAAAACAAATTTACTTGGGACCAAAGTAAAAAATATTTTAACCAATTTATTGAGATTACTTGAGATCAAAGTAATTCATAAACATGGAAACTAGTTCATGAACTTACTTTGAATGCAAGTAAATTATTGCTTGAACTTTAAGGAACCTAGCCTTATTCAAGATTACAAGTAGATGACTCTCTTCAAAGAGTCGTCCTCCATAAACCTATGTTTTCGTCGAGAAACATAATAAGTTTAGGATTTTGAAGTCTTCACTTGGGATTCATAAAGCCCAGTCAGACTATGTTTTACCTGATAGATCTTTGTTATCCAAAATCTTATCTTGAGCATCGTAGTTTTTGTTTAATCAAAAGGTCCGTCTCTTCTGTTATGCAGTCATTCAAGAGCTATCAATCGAGGAATAAGATCAATAGAAACTACAAGGAGTTATTCGTATCCGACCTCGTTAGTTCCACAAGATTATGGTCTAAGCTTGACTTGAATAGATCTTATGAGGTAGAATAAGTTAGGTATCTATATAAGTTTTAAAGAGTATAAACCTTAATTGTTGAGGTTTCTTTGACATCTTTTTCACTTGGAGCTCCCTCAAAGGAAATAAATTTCTATTACCTTGATTTAAAAATATTTGAAGGAAATCATATATGTATCATGTTGGAGGCAGGGTAATACTAGTCTTCACGAAGAACTGTGGAGCAACTCATAGACCTGTAAAGGATGTTAACTAGGGGTATCGTGTGCATAGATATTTGTGATATCCAACAGACATAAGGGGCATAACTGTAGCTGAATAACTTGGAGGGAATATTCGGTCTCAACTACATTCCAGTCTCAATTACGATAGTAGATTAGTGTTTGTAACGACTTAATACAACCTATGTCCAAACTGGCAGAGAGTTTTCTGCAAGATTGCAATTTTCCTCATTAACAAATTTTTTGGTTTCTCGTAAATTTCCTTTCTGCATTATATTGTTTATCTTTATAATTAAAATATCACAAGTATTACATTAAACAACTTAGATAATTTAACTTGTGAGTAAAATATCCTACTAGATTTTCTTTTGTTGAATTCGATCTTGTGACATACACCATTCAGGAATTTTTCTTGTTGAATTGGGATCTTGAAGTTTTGAGACTGACTAGGTTGGCCTTGTTTTACAATTAGGAAAAAAGATCGTGTTAAGACTAGTTCTTACTATTTTTAAGATCTTGGCGTATTGATTGTATGAGATTTTTCCCTTCTATTATAACTATCAGATACCACGTATTGACCCCTTATCAACTGCAAAAACACCATTACCAACACTAACATAAAGACCAAATCATATGTGAACCTTAATTTCTCCTGGTTGCTGGCTCGACATCTTTTCTTTCTTCCGCTTATCTTTTCTTTTTCTTATTCCCATGGTTTTAACAGAGTAGTGGGATAAGCATTTGTAATTACTTAAAGGGCATTTTGGAAATATATGCCTGTTTTTTTCTATGTTTTCAAATATAGGCCAATTTTTTTTTTTTTTGAATTTTTCGAATATATGCCTGTTTTGACTTGGTCCCATAGTTTTTTTTGAAAAAAATCGGATTTCATCCGATTAAATGCAAGGTGGCAGTTACCTCACATATTAAAAAGTCTTATTTACCCCTGAACCACATCTCCTTTGTGTAAGGTCGATTTTCCACCAACTAAAAACCCTGAACCCTATAACTTGAAAACCCTGAACCCTAAAACTTGGGAACCTTGAATCCTGAACTTGGGAACCCTGAACCTGGAAATGATGAACCTTGAATTAAAAAACCTGAACCCTGAACCTGGAAATGATGAACATTGAATTAAAAAACCTGAACCCTTAACCCTTAACTTGCGAATGATGAACCCTTTTGGGGATGTAACGAACCTGAAAATGGTGAAACGATCCTGTACCAAGATCAACAAACCTTAAAATGATGAATAAGGTCAATGTGACAATGAGTAAAGTGTAAATAAGTAAAAATATAATGGGACTTAACCAAAATGGATGGAAAAGTGGAAAAGGCCTATAGTTGAAAAGTTGGAAAAAAAAACGGGCCTATATATATTTGTAAATCGTGTTTCAAATAGGCTTATATTTCTCAATTTCTCTTGCTTATATAGGTTGGATTCATAACCATGATCAAAGTTATGTTAAATATATCTGAATAACAATGGATTAGAGTTATATACTCATTTCAGCATTTCATGGCATTTGAACTTTCAGACTCAACTTTCATAAATATTGAAATCATTTATGGGGTGTGGTGCTGGTGGTGGTGGTGGGAAAAGAGAGCAGTGGGTGGAGGGGTCTAGTCTTGTAGATAAAGTGGACAAAACTTTAACTGGTGTTAATTGAGAGAAGCAGTCTTATCCTCACAACATGTCATCCCTTCGTCCAGAGGATCATTCGCTGTCAAAGGTATGCTTTGTTTCTCTTACCGCAGAGATACGCCAAATACCCCAACACATACTTGATTTTGTTTTTGAAGCAGTAGGTGTTCCACGCCTTTTGTACGAAGTCCCTCGTAACTTTAGTTGTTAAAGCATTGCTCGGTTGAAACCACCAAGCGTTGGTATGTCAAGTTTGTTTGTCATATTTTAGTTCTATTACTCAAATCTGCTTGATTAGATGACTAGAGTCAACTTCGTTAGGTTATACTAAGAACAATATAAATGTTGAGATTCTCTCTTGTTACTCTGAAGAACCCGAAAACGTATTGTTAGAGCATAGCTCGGTTGAACCCACCAAGCGTTGGTATGTCAAGTTTGGTTGTCATATTTTAGTGAATCAAAACTCATGTTAAGAGTCGCTTGATTATGTACTAGAGTCAACTTCGTATAGGTTAGCTTGAAAGTATTAGGATAATAAGACTTTACAAGTATTGCGAAGACTTGAAGATGTGAAGAAGCAAGGAGCTACAACGACAACAATCATCCTTCCACTTGAGGTTAGTGATATTTGACTTGAACTGTTTCATTCCCTAACGTATATTTCAAGTCGTGCATATTGAAAACATAACTGCGAAGCATATTTGAACTCTAGATAGACATAGTATTAAGGAATACAATACGAGGTTTATTGCTTAACCATTAAACTTTGTAGATAAGACATCGCCATAATTATTTGAATGCTATTGTGATTATGTATGGGTATGAGGTGATGATTTCATCCTAGGGAACAATGTTTTACATGTGTTCTAAGGAAGTAAGTTCATAAACTTGTTTGTGAATCGAAAAGGAAATCGACATGCGTTATTGGGATTGTTATTCATTGCATATCTTGTGAACATCCAATATGTGTGATTTAGTATAGCCGTTCATGACTTGTTGTGTTCTTGGTAAAACTATTCACAAAGGCCTGACTTATGTATTGGTATGACTTTTATTAGTGAAACCGATCTTAAGTAATCACCTGAGATGGTATGATCGGGTTTGTGATTTTATGACCAATTATGGGAAAGGGGAACCGATCCTAGTAAGAGGTGCAGTACATCACAAAGGGGAACCGATCCTTGTATGAGGTGCATCAAGGTTTATAGCAGAAAGGTGAACTGATCCTATGGACATGTGCAACACGTTTTTAGGCAAAGGGGAACCGATCCTATGGACATGTGCAACACATATAAGTTTGATACCATATATATGTGAGGAACCGATCCTAGTACCTAGTCAACCGAATTTTGGAAAGCTAGTGTGACTATGCACAGTACTCACATGGAAGGTAGAACCGAAACTTGTATTGGTAGAACCGTTAAACCCATGATTTGTGATTGAATGTTATTTGATCAATCGCATAGTTCTTGAAAGTCAGATGAACCAATTCTAAACTTGTTTGGAAGTGTGGCAAATCGGTTTCAAGGTTGTAAGTGTGAAAGAGAACTTAAAGTTAAGATGTCGACATACTTTGAACACGTGCTATGAATGTTTATTATTTAATTGTTCAAGTTATTCCTTAATAGCTAAGGGAATAGAATCCTAGGATCGAAACATAAATAAGTTAAGAATCTTTTAATTAAGGTTATTAACTTCATTTTAATTAGTAATGTGCATTTACTAATTAGAGATTTTCTGAGAGATTTCGATCATTATTTTTGGACAGGGCATTTCCAGGAATTATGGAAACCGAATTTGTGATTTAATGAATATCTTGAGAATATTTTCGGTTTTGGAAATTCCTTGGTGTCCAAACTTCCTTGTCTATAAATACTTGAAGTTTGCCTTTTTTGCAAACTAATCCTTCGTAACAGCAAACTACCTCTTGTTTTGCTGCTACTGGTGAAGCCGCCTATTCGGAGAGGAGAGTAACCTAATTAGGCGAAATCTCTTACGGCCGCTCAGTTTAAAGTCTTCTTTGGGATTGAGAAGCTCCATTAGTACCGTTGGTGGGAAACTAGATAATTGCGGTTTATCTTTTGTTTTCATTGATTTGATTGACTAACGGTGGTTGAACTTTGATTGCACCTAGTTTGTTTATGCTTGAGAATCTTCTCTTCTGATATAAGATTCACTCAAACTAGTTCAGAGTTTTGACAGGGATCTTTAGACCGTTGTTAGTTCTAAAGACGATCTTGTGATAATCCATTGTTAACAGACTCCGTTTTGTGCGTGATTGATCACAAGAGATTCAAGTGATTATGTGCAGGTGTTTATTGAAGATCTAAGAAGATTTGAAGACAAAGAAGATATTGAATATTTCTGATTTGTGGGTTCATAATCTTTGGTGTGCACAATACTTATTTATGTAAAAAGAGGATCCAATTAATAATCGGTTTATCCTTGTGATAGATTGGATTGATTAATTGAGTAAATCGACATCAGCACAATTATTTGGATTAAGAGTGTTGTTGGCTTAATCTTCAAAGATTACTTCGGTAATTGAACATAAGATAGATCTAAGGACCTAACGAAGGAGTTTATGTTAAGATAAACAGAATAGCCTTTGTCCAACTCATATCAGTTGGTTGAATAGAGTTGATACCAAACAGATTTGTTGTTCCTTTACTGTTTGGAATACGAACCAAATGAATTGTTCCAAGTACGTGACTTAGGTCGGAGGCGTGGGAATACAGACGGAACTAGGTGAACTATAGGTTTAGTTGCTTGGTCTCAACTATACGAAGTTAGGTGTAATTTTGTGTAGCGGCTTAATCCCGAGAGTATTCAATTCTGGACAAGGTCCCGGGGTTTTTCTGCATTTGCGGTTTCCTCGTTAACAAAATCTTGGTGTGTCATTTACTTTATATTTCCGCATTATAATTGTTTTATTATAATTAAAGTAAATCACACAAACGTTAATTCCTATTTACTTGATAAGTGAATCCTATTGTGTTTGGTTAAGTCCGAACCTTTTTATCAAGTAACATACTTCGTTATTGTATTGTCTCGATCTCGTATCCATAGACGATCAGACGAAGTGTGGACCGATTAGTTGTATTGTCTCGACTCTGTCCACAGACAGTCACTTTCGGAGAAAGGACTTATAGGTAGGAAATTTTTTAGCTTGAGGTATATTTGGCTACCCTCGCCTTTTCAATTGGTATCAGAGCAGGCAAATACGAAAAGATCTAATAATTTGTGTTTGGTGCGATCCAACCTATCAGAATTGAATCTAATATCTGATTCAGTTAACGTTTTGCAAGAGTATGAATACTCAAAAGTTGAAGATTTTACTACTTCGTTGACTCATGATCCAGGAGTTACGAAAAATATCTATGTCTATCTCTGATGAAAGAGAAGATGCTGATATAGAGTTGGTAAAACTCCTAAAGCCTATACAATCTCTGTCTTCTAAAGTACTAATTTTAAAGACAGAGTCAAATCTTCTTAAACAGGATATCAAAGAAAAAGACATTCAACTGAATTGTCTAGCCAAAGAGAAAATGGATCACACTGTCAAACTACAGGCTCTTGGTAAATCTCTTACAGATAAAGAGACATGTCCTATGATTCTAACCAATGATGCTGTTGTGATTTTTTCTGATGAGGAAACTAAAATTCCTTGCTCGACTTTTATAGATTGTGATAAAACCGGTTTAATCACATCTGAAACAGATCAAGATGATGGTAGTTTGCCTAACTACATCAAGTTAGAAGAGGATGATAAACCAGCTTCTAGATCTACTGATGATCAAACGAAATCTTGTCTAAAGGAAACTTTGAACCGATTCCGTGATGATTGTAAGGAATACAATTTTCAGTCACTTGACTAGGAAACTTATACTTCTTCAACATAAGGTGGTAAAATTTTTGAAGGAAGTTTCTTGTCTTAAAAAACTGAAATATCATTCCTCAGTAGAAAGACAGATTATACCACATCCCGATAAGATCAACTCAAAATAGTCAAAGGAAATAGTTGATAATCGCTTCTGGAAATAGGTTCCTCCACACCCATATCGAAACAGTTCTGGTTTTGATAAGGAACGATTTCAGATGGAAGGGAAAGAGAGAATCTCTGCCAAAAGAAACAATCAGGAATTTCTTATAGTTGTTTCAGATGATCATGCTAATGTGAATCATTAGGAAGTCCTTAGAATGAGAAAATCTTATGAAAATCTCATTGAAAGAATTAAGAGAGATTTATCTATCTCCGAGAATTCTCACATTAGTACATTTTCTCCACATGATCATATCTCTATAGTTAGAAAAGATCATCGTCTTGGGAGAAAATATTTTGGGAAGAAATTCTCAATGAAACATGAACTATGTTTCGATATTCACCGTAAGCTGGAAAAAGCTTACTCCGATGCAACTTAGTTGTATCAAAATTGTGCATTCTCATTTTTTTCGTGCTCATAAACTTGGATGGGAAAGGCACAATCAAACAGGAGCACATTTGTTTTGTGTAGTTGTTTATCAGAAAAATTCTGTGACACTGTATGGATAGCTGCGAATCCATGTTTGTATGAAAAATGTTCATGTTTAACATGATCTTCCAAAAAGAGGTTTTATTTAGAATTTTTGAATTTTAATAAACCTTTCTGCTTGAGAAATTCGGACTAAGGAAACGAAATATATTCTTTAATATTTTCGGATTCTCCAGAGGTCTTTTGGTCCGAAAGTTGTCTCTTTTAAAAGGATAAACTTTATCTTTCCTGTATTCAGAAACCCTGATCAATCCTTATATATTTATTTATTCATAACCGAGCATGCCTCCAATAACTCGCAGTGTCTCAAAGGCAAATAAAGAGGAAGCTCAAAAGGTTAAGGATTGTCATGGAATTCAGTTGACATGATAACAGTCAGACAGAAACAATCTTCGAAACAGGGAAGCAGTATTCAAGTGACTCAAAGGTTTTCTTTCAGAATTATGCACACTAAATTTAGGCTCTAATGAGATTAAGGGATGCACAACAAAGTAACAATCTTCACAAGTAGATATGTTATTCAAACTTTACAGATTCATATGCGAACTAAAGATGCTGCATGGGATGGGTGATTACAATAAACAACGAGTTTATCAGGTGAGCATGGCATAAACAGTCAGAGCATAAAAGGATTAGAGATTGACTGATGGATATTAAGCAAACAGTTCACTCAGATATCACAAATCCTGCTCATGAATACCAGAATTTGCAGGTCTGAAATAGTGCTTAGTAAGGTAGCTAGTGTATCGGGCTATCATGGTTTACATTCATACATATATATAGAGTGTAATGAGGTTCAAGAATGACACCAACCGGTTTTAGCCACAATAACTGTTGTACTCTGCTCCTTTTTTCTCCTTCTTTTCCTTGGTTTTTGCAGAGGTGTAACAGGTACCTGTTTTCTCAGAAAAAGTTATTAGTTCCCAGAGCTGTAGAGATAAAACAAGGGAACACAGATGGAATACAAGAATGAATGAGCTGATTATTTACAGGGTGATAGTGACATGAAATGGTCCAGCAAACAAACTAGGCTACATAATTGATAGAATCCGGAGATGCCTATATTATAATAACCGCAATCGCACGGTGTCTAACAAGTAGACAGAGGCAAGTACGGGTCGTTCCCACAAGGAGCGGTGGAAATACTAATAATCAGTATCTCTAATCGATTAAACAGAAATATTTTTTATGGATTTTAAGAATATAAAATGAAATAATAAAATTAAACTAAATTAAAATGGATATGATAAGAGAGAGCGTCGCAACTGGTCAATGGATTCCACTACTATTTCTAATTGAGTACCGAAAAGAATTCGAATTCCAAATATGAGTTTATTTCTTTGTTCAATTGCAACACCTATTATTAAAATAACTTTCGATAATAAACTCGCATCTCCTAAGTATAACCCATCAGAGTTTCCTAAGCATGGACTATCAAATTATAATGACAAGAAGATTATTGAAATAAAATAATTATCGGTACACAATCACTATTTGCGTCGTCTAAGCATAACCCATCAAATGATTTAACCTAAGCATGGATTATCAAATACTATAACAAATAAAATTGGAACACGAAATACATTTATGCATTTAGGCTTTTATATCGTACAAAGCCGGTGAGACAATAACAAATATTATTTATAAAATCAATAAATCATAAACATTGGATTTCGACAATTCTATTCAAAATAGCCTAATACCAAATTAATCTAAATTATTTCATAATGGTCTATGCTTGAAGTAGCTTTCTCCATGAACCCTAGTTACGAAAATATCTAGCAAGACATGATTATGAGTTTCTTAAAACCCATCAAAAATGATAACAAAAGAGAAAGATTAAAACCCAGATCGCCTTCCTCCTCTCCCCGTTCTTGTGCTCCAATCACGGCCGCAGCCTTTCCTTTCCTTCAGCTTATTCGTTGGCTTCTCTGCGCCTCCAAACCCAGGTCTCCCTCTAAGTTGCTCTCTGTTTGTTTATATACCCCGCTGCAAAGAGTCTCAACTCTAAAATACGTACGACCTAGCCCATTGCAAAGCCCGGTCCATCAGTTTTATTTAGCCTCCATTCTTCCTTGCGGCTTCAGTGACTTCGCCGCACTCGAGACCAAGAGCCTCAGTAAAAACCATCGGCACTATTGAGCTGTCTCTGCAGCCACCACACAGAAACAATATCTCCCTCGTACATCTCCATCTAGCCATCACCGACTGCACCACTGCTCACTGACCATCTAACTTCAACTCCATTCCAGACCGACCACCTTCCTTCACCGTCCATGTGCAATATCAGACCTTCAAAGTCCGGCAACAATGCAATCACTGTGGCTTGTAACATACAGACCACCTCCATCATCCGGGTCGCCGATTCGTGCAGTCAGCACACCGGTCTCCATCGAACACGCATCATCCATTTCAGAACCCTGGAACCTTACTGTGCCAATCAATATAAGTTACTAACTTCTTTCTTCTCCTTATCGAGCTTCCTTCACCTAGCTACTAAGCCAAGCGTTCCTTCTCGTCTTCTTTTAACTCCAAACAGGCACCAAGGTCGCAAGCACCACCACCTGCAATACCTTTTTCTGTCCATCTAGGTTCAGCTCCATTAAATCCAGCCTATATCTCTAACTCAACGGCTCCATATCTTCTCAGGGACGAGAAGGCACCACCAGCTTCATTCATGTTATACAGCTCCATGCATTTCTTTTCTCCATCGACCTCACAATGAACAACAACAACCAGCTCGACTGCAACATCTTTTATCTCCTCCATCAACACCAAACAAGACCCCTGAAATTGATGCCACTGTTACCTACCAACCCATTTCATTCTACTCCTACAATACTGCAGTTGTTGATGTCGACCCTCGCTGCGTTTGCAGTCGAACCCCAGCTCAACATTCATACTCATCTTCTTCTTCTCAAGTCATACTTTGCCTGCAATTCTTTCCACCATCACCATTTGGGAAGAGCTGCTGCCATTAGCCGCCCTTCTCTTAACATCTCATTGCATGGCAGCTATAAACCCTTTTTCTTACAATAGAAAATGAAGATGAAGATGCTGTTCAAGACCCTTCTCTTGATGACGTGAAAAATGGGACGTGGTGGAGACTAAGCACATCACACGTTGTGGTTAAGAAGAAATGGACACGTTGTCCACTATCCTGTTTGAGATCTAATGGGCTTCACCGCGTGAAATGCGTGATTTGTAGTTTTGGTAGCAAATGGCAATTAAGCTGCAACTGAGTCGTTTATTTTGTGGAAGACCTGATTTGCTTGTACTTTCTACAAAAGCACTAAAACAGTGTTATTAGCCAAAGTATCGAGTCCTAGCTAGTATAAATACGGGTATAAAATATAGCACTTCCGTGCTTATCAACACCCCCACACTTATATTTTGCTAGTCCTCGAGCAAAACAGAAAATTGACCCGCTCCACAGCTGGTCATAAAATGATACGAAGAAGAATACACCCGCTCAACAGCTGGTCATCATTTTTTTTTTTTTTTTTTTTTAGACCCGCTCAACAGCTGGTCATAATATACCTACAATCCTGCAATAGACCCGCTCAACAGCTGGTCATAAGTTGCAAGAAAAATCCTGAAAAATAAAAGCAAAAAGTTAACCACTCCCCCACACTTAAACATTACATTGTCCTCAATGTAATTGAGTCATCCAACGTAAAAATTAAGATGGGAAATTCATAAAATGCGAAAATAAACAAATAAAAATAAAACAAGAAAATAGAATTACCTACTGGAATATACATAAAGGACTCTCCATATACTAACAACCTGAAAATTTGGGGGTCAACCCAAAATACAATATATACAACCGATGACAATCTCACACTTTCTGCCTTTAGCAACGTAAAGATATAGAGACTATCAAAAGGAAAGAACCACCCTCAAACCTAGTTTTTGCGAAGGATATATCGTCGAGTAAAGAATTACCGACTCAAGTGGTTCACTGCGGATGGGAACTGAAACAATTTGGGAGTCATGCACAAGCAAAGAGAAATCACGAGATGCAAAATAATCTAGTAATACTGGAGAAGCACGCAGTTCTAATCCAAAATTAGGAAACTTCCAAAAGTTGTGCCAACAATTCTAGGTATATTAACTTCTCCCATTGGGTTTGTAAACTTTGTACTAAATCATCATCATAATCATCATCAACCAAGGAATCAATAGGAATATCACAATAAAGATGATTAGAAGTAACCTTATAGATAGAGTGTAATGTCTCTAAGTCGTTAGACTTAACTACAGTGTCCTCTGAATTAACACATTCTTCATAAGCATCATTGTTATAGCAACCGATATGTCATACTCCGTCTAAAAGAATGGTGTCCTCAATCCTAAACTCATCCTTTTGAATAGCGAGTGATCATTAACACGATCAGAGTTGGACTAAATACACCACCTTCACTTGGTATGACAATGTCTCTATTCCTATGATCACAACTATCAAGTTCATCATCATTCTCCATACACATTGATTCACAATTTAAATCGGTTTCATCATAAATGTCAAGAGTATTAGAAAAATTAGAACATGTTTCCTCCAAGACCACAATCTTCTCTTTGTTGCGTTAGTTGAGCAATCGATAGATCAGTTTGTTCAGCAAGTTCAACAATATCAGCATGGGCTTTACTAAGCTCGGCAAAAAATAACTCATTAGCTGTGGTCTGTTCAGCAATGTCAATATTGAGGCGTTCTAACAAAGATAGTTGTGATGCCGATGGGTCACAATAAGATTGATCATCTCTCTCATATCAGGACTCATATGTATGTGAATAATAACTTTGAATCGATATAATTTGTCTCATAACTGGTAAGGTTGGTAATGATCATAACCTTCACAAGGTCCGGAATGATCATACCTATGAGAATAATTCCAATCATTATTTACACACTCGCGAGGTTCTTGATAATGAGAAGGTGCATACGCATACCCTCATGTGAAATATCGTATGACTCCTCCGTCTCGGCTCTTTTGGTAAGATTCCAAAAGCTATAAAAGAAGTCAACTCATTTGAAACCATTATACAAAGTAATTCTCAATAACTCACCTTGCAAAAGCTTTAGAGAATATCAAGTACTTACTTTAGGCCGGTTGTTGATTCCAATCGTCGCTCTTGAGACAAAAAGTACACGAGAAAAATCAAATAAGCTACGTAAAAAGAACTAAAAGAAAATATAAAATAAAAGCAAAAATAAGCTATGTACAAAAGAAAAATAACAACTATGTACGAGAATAAAAACGAATAAAAATAAAATAACTTTATATACAAAATCAAAAATACTAATTACAATATTCCACGACTGCTCCTCAGTGCGGCGCTTTAAAATTGATAGAATCCAAGATGCCTATATTATAATAACCGCAATCGCACGGTGTCTAACAAGTAGACGAGAGGCAATGCGGCTCGTTCCCACAAGGAGCGGTGGAAATACTAATAATCGGTATCTCTAATCGATTAAACGAAATATTTTTTATGGATTTTATGAATATAAAATGAAATAATAAAATTAAACTAAATTAAAATGGATATGATAAGAGAGAGCGTCGAAGAATTGGTCAATGGATTCCACTACTATTTCTAATTGAGTACCGAAAAGAATTCGAATTCCAAATATGAGTTTATTTCTTTGTTCAATTGCAACACCTATTATTAAAATAACTTTCGATAATAAACTCGCATCTCCTAAGTATAACCCATCGAGTTTCCTAAGCATGGACTATCAAATTATAATGACAAGAAGATTATTGAAATAAAATAATTATCGGTACACAATCACTATTTAAATCGTCTAAGCATAACCCATCAAATGATTTAACCTAAGCATGGATTATCAAATACTATAACAAATAAAATTGGAACACGAAATACATTTATGCATTTAGGCTTTTATATCGTACAAAGCGTGGTGAGACAATAACAAATATTATTTATAAAATCAATAAATCATAAACATTGGATTTCGACAATTCTATTCAAAATAGCCTAATACCAAATTAATCTAAATTATTTCATAATGGTCTATGCTTGAAGTAGCTTTCTCCATGAACCCTAGTTACGAAAATATCTAGCAAGACATGATTATGAGTTTCTTAAAACCCATCAAAAATGATAACAAAAGAGAAAGATTAAACCCAGTATCGCCTTCCTCCTCTCCTGTTCTTGTGCTCTGAATCACGGCCGCAGCTTCCTTCCTTCTGCTTCTATTCGTTGGCTTCTCTCGCCTCCAAACCCCCCGGTCTCCCCTCTAAAGTTGCTCTCTGTTTGTTTATATACCCCGCTGCAAAGAGTCTCAACTCTAAAATACGTACGACCTAGCCCATTGCAAAGCCCGGTCCATCAGTTTTATTTAGCCTCCATTCTTCCTTGCGGCTTCAGGTGACTTCGCGCTCGAGACCAAGAGCCTCGGTAAAAACCATCGGCACTTTATTGAGCCTCTCTGCAGCCACCACACAAAACAATATCTCCCTCGTACATCTCCATCTAGCCATCACTGATCACTGCTCACACTCACCCACCATCTAACTTCAACTCCATTCCGCATCGACCACCTTCCTTCACCGTCCATGTGCAATATCGGACCTTCAAAGTCCAGAATAATGCATCATCAAGCTGCTGTAACATACAGACCACCTCCATCATCTGTCGCAGTTCAGGTACATCACCAGTCTCCATCGAACACGCATCATCTGTTTTCGAACCCAACCTTGCCACTGCCAATCAATATAAGTTCGCCACTGCCTTTCTTCTCCTTATCGAGCTTCCTTCACCTAGCTACTACGCCAAACGTTCCTTCTCGTCTTCTTTTAACTCCAAACAGCACCAAGGTCGCAAGCACCACCACCTGCAATACCTTTTTCTGTCCATCTAGGTTCAGCTCCATTAAATCCAGCCTATATCTCCAACTCAACGGCTCCATATCTTCTCAGGGACGAGAAGGCACCACCAGCTTCATTCATGTTATACAGCTCCATGCATTTCTTTTCTCCATCGACCTCACAATGAACAACAACAACCAGCTCGACTGCAACATCTTTTATCTCCTCCATCAACACCAAACAAGACCCCTGAAATTGATGCCACTGTTACCTACCAACCCATTTCATTCTACTCCTACAATACTGCAGCTGTTGATGTCGACCCTCGCTGCGTTTGCGATGAACCCCAGCTCAACATTCATACTCATCTTCTTCTTCTCAAGTCATACTTTGCCTGCAATTCTTTCCACCATCACCATTTGGGAAGAGCTGCTGCCATTAGCCGCCCTTCTCTTAACATCTCATTGCATGGCAGCTATAAACCCCTTTTCTTACAATAGAAAATGAAGATGAAGATGCTGTTCAAGACCCTTCTCTTGATGACGTGAAAAATGGGACGTGGTGGAGACTAAGCACATCACACGTTGTGGTTAAGAAGAAATGGACACGTTGTCCACTATCTGTTTGAGATCTAATGGGCTTCACTGCGTGAAATGCAGTATTTGTAGTTTTGGTAGCAAATGGCAATTAAGCTGCAACTGAGTCGTTTATTTTGTGGAAGACCTGATTTGCTTGTACTTTCTACAAAAGCACTAAAACAGTGTTATTAGCCAAAGTATCGAGTCCTAGCTAGTATAAATACGGGTATAAAATATAGCACTTCCGTGCTTATCAATAATGCAACTGAATGACTTAACTTGCCTGGATTCACAGAAGTGGTGAGATACAAGACAAATGAGAAAAACTAAGAGAGAACTATGTTACAGAGAATGGGCTACATGAGAATGAAAACTTACAATTAATACTAACACTAAGGAGATGAAAATTATACACATTTGGATTAAACAACTAAGTTATAATAGCACGAAGATGGAGAACTAAACACATATATACAGCATTAAACTGAAACTCAGTAAAGTAAAGATAGAAGTTTAGCTACTACTGCATTCTAAGTCCCACAGCGGTGCCAAAAACTTGCAGGGTCTAGAAAGAGTACCTACAATGATTTGCAAGTGCACGGTAACATGTAAGGTGCAAATACAGGTCGATCCCACAGAGACTTGGAGGGTGTAAAGTTGAAGTTAAAGTCTTCCTATACTGATTCGAACAAGAGTAACAAAACAATTTTGTTTGTGTCGATACGACTAAGAGATTGGTAGTGATTAAAGTACTAAAGCAGAATGTAAATAAAGATGCAAAAATAGGTTGTAAACAAGTAGAAGAGGGGTATTAGGGTGGTTGAATACACCTCCTAACCTTTGCTAAATCAGGTCAGTCTCAATATTATTCTTGTCCCTTGTAATGGACACCTGTCAAGATGCAAGTCTGCTTTGTTTATCCGGGGAAACCTCGAGTAGATGGCCTAATATCAACTAAGGTAACTAACCCTAGCATAAGGCGTCTTCTTACATCACAACTTATCACAGATTAGTTTAGTCTCTTAAGCATGAGCTGAAGCACAATATAGAGTTATTCTATCTACCTATGCTGCATAGCAAACAAAAGGTGAAAGCAATATACTGCTGTTGATGGTGGATTTTCGTTTAAGGTTAAATTTGTAAAAAACCGGAAAAAATCATGCTACTGACATCTTGTAAAAGATAAAGCCATTTATAAGTGTTGGATATTCCCTCACTTAATTCACCAAGAATGGAGCATGTGGCAACAATCCCATTACGTGAATACATAAATTCCTCGAGGTTGGAGCATGTAGCAACAATCCCTTCTGTGAATTTCATATCAGCCTTGTATTTCAGTACTCATTATCGGTGTGGCATGACGGTGAGTGTTACTCTTATAGAGTAACACGAACCTCAAGCATTATAATGAATCATTATCGGTGTGGCATGACATTAGGTGTTACTCTTATAGAGTAACACGAACCTCAAGCACTATAATGAAACCATGTACGAAATACCCAAGAGTGCGACTCTCGGTGTGTTATACTAGCCGAGCCCTATCGGTGTGTTATACTAGCCCGATTGAGCCCCTCTCGGTGTGTTATATTAGCCCGATTGAGCATCGGACTTGACGTATCGGTCCGGATATGATCACAATCCATGATCATCCAACTCCATAAGCATGATTGGATGACCCCAGATCAATTCCATCACCCCAAGCATGGTATGGAATACCCACGGCCTTAGCTTGCCAAAAAAAGCCGTTCATACCAAGCATTATGACGGAAAACCTATTACATGTGTCGCAAAGCAGTCTCATCCATCCATCTTCGCAGTGCGAGGCGAAGGGTGTAGATGTAGACTCAAAGGGCCAGAGCATGTCAACACGATCCGTGGGCACTCCTACACACTTGACCAATCGGTCAAGACCAACAATGTTTGGCCGTGACAAAATCGTCACCCAAACAAGAAGAGCGCACGGCTTTGAAAACCAAAATTAGGGTTTCAAGCCATCACGCGTCCATCTTCTCCGGCATGAATGGAGGGTCCCAGTTAGATTAAGCGGTCGGTCATACCAGCATGCATGACCACAGTGGGCCCATCTACCTCCTCATGTGATCGGCCAAGGAATATCATGCCGGCTAATCCAAAACGCCCGCCCAAACATGCGTGGTTACACTTCCCAAATTGCAAACTAATCTCGACCGCTCAACTTCACCGGATGATTTGAGTGGCTTAGATCACGTTTTCATGGGATAGTCGGTATAGGCGTGACACCGACCTACCACCTACATCTTTGGAGTGATCGACCAAGACAGGACCAAGATTGGTCGTCTCGAAACGCGTGCGGGAATGTCATGTGGTTTTCAACTCCTTTGCGGCAAGGATTTACTGCGCAAACCGATCTCAACCACTCCTCTTTGCAGGTCAAATTGAGTGGCCTAGATCGCACCTTCATGAGACAGTGAGACATGGACGTGTACGCCGACATGCCATCTACATACACGTCATTCGGTCTCTCCAAAATCCTTCTTATGCTTGGTTTACGATAGGTGTAGAATACAGTATTTACTATCTAGTAGTTTATGCTTTCTTTGCTATTTTTTCGTGTAAATTATGTATTTTACGCTTGTTTTGAGTTTTGTAGCTACTTTGGAGTCGCACGGAGGAAAGAAGAAGAAATCACCCTATTTGAGCCAAAGGGTAAAATTGTCATTTCACCAAGGAGGGAATACTATATGGAGCCAAATGAGGGATAAGGGGTGACTCAAATTCTTGAAGGAAGGACAATAATAGATAAGGGGAGGTCAAAGAGGTGTCCCTTATCCAAAAAGAAAGGGAGTGAACTCGACCCATACCCAAGCCCACATGTCCGATCCACCCATACCCTAACCTAAGCCCATCCATCTACACACTCTCCACACCGTACCACGATCCACGACCCGAAACCGGATCCAAACCTACTTCACCTTCACCCTAAATCGAAAGGGTTTTCTTTCTCTTCAATCATTTCTATTTACTCATTTCCACAAACCCAAATTAAAACAAATGACCATAGACTAATAAACTCGAGAGGTAAAGTGCATTAGAAATTGAGAAACGAGAGAAGGCGAGATGAAATTAAAGGAAAGAAAGAATCATGTCATGAGGAATCGAAGTGAAGATGGGTCTCAAATCTTTGAAGGAATTAGGGTTAAGATCTTTGTGTGTCGATAGAGAGTTGTTCTTGATTCTGAGAGATGAAGGAAGAAGATGAATCGAGGGAGCCGAGAGAGATTAGGGTTTGTGATGTTTTACGATGTAGTCGAATGGGAGGATTGATGGAGGCCTGATTCAAGGTGAAATTAAAGATACGAGATGTGTCTCCGGTGGTGGTAGTAGAGATTGAGAATGAAGATTCGTTGCGGTGAACCAAGGTGCGGGGTTACTGTTTTTGCAATGTTGATCTTTGTTGGTGCGGGGAGAAGATGAACCTAATGTTGGAGAAATTGAATTGGGTGTTCATTGGAAATGATGTTAGTGGTCTCTATAGGACGGAATGTGGCTTGAGACGAGTTATTCTTGATTCAATTGAAGTGAGATTGTTCTGATTTGAAGTTATGGGTTTGTGGTGGTCAGAGGTATTGAAATCGATTGGTGGTGGATTTGAATGAATGGGTTCTCGGGGAATGAATGAGTTTTTGAAGAATGAGCTGTTGCATTGAAAGCGACAATTATGCAGTGAAAGAAGGGGATGAATCGTGATGACAAAGACAATAAGTAATTGAAAGGGTTTTACGTGAATTTGAGTTGTTAATGGAGTTGGTAACATTGGCGGGCTGTAACATGGTGTTAGTTGAGACCCGGAAAGGAAAGATGGAGTTAATGGAGTGCAATGCAAAAGGGTTGAGCTTGTGCAATGCGAGAAATGGAATCAGAAGCGGGACTAAAGCTCAGTAGTTGCGGGCTACGAGTTTACTTGGTGTTACTGATGATGGAGTTGTTGGAATTACAAGATGGTGAGAAGCTTGGTGTTGCTGTTGACTGTATGGTCAGGGCAAGAAATCAGCGAAGAGAGGTTGCTGTGTGTTGGTAGTTTTGGGTGAAGAACATAAGAGGGACTGCAGGAGTGCAGCTATGGCTTGAAATGGCCTGAGGTAATGAAGTGTGTAGCTGCAGGTGGAGATGGCCAGAGCCAAGCAAGGAATTATTGGGAGGTGGCGGTTCTAATCTTTGGAAACGCAGGGAGCTATGAATTGATAGAATGGTCGGGGCAAGGAGTGGACTAGGCTTGTGCAAGGGAAGTCGATACAAGCCAATAAATGCTGGTGGTAATTGAGCATGCGGAGTTGAGGTTGTGATTGGCAGGAGGCAGCTCAGGTGGTAATTGTGAATGAGGAATGCATGTATAGATGAATGTCAGGATGTTTGCAGGGTGTATAGCCATTATGGCTGGATGAAGAATAGTGCAGGGCCATCTTGGCTGTGGCAAAGCTGTGGCATGTGCAAGTTTTTGGCCTGCCATGACTCAGCTGAGTAAGGCCAGAGTAAGCTAACTCGAGTCGACTCCTCTCGACTTGACCGGTTGGTGACGGACCATTAAGTTTGACCCGTTTGACCGTTAGTCCTAACGGAGGGCCCCGACGGAATATTCCGTCGAATATTCTCTCGACGGACGAGAAATTTTGAGATGGCCGTGGCGACTATTCCGGCGGATTCCGCCACAATCCGATTTTTCGGCGAGCCAAAAATTCCAGAATTTTCTATGGACTTCTCTCATGGGTGTGAAGACTTGGGCTAGGAATTGGATGGAGAATTGGACTCAAATTTGGAAAGAGAAGGTGGAAGAGTTGAGAAAAGCTTGGAATTGGAAATTGAATTACAAAAGGAAAAGGATTCTACTCCTTAGAAGATTTGGAGAATATTGAAGCTTATAAATAGAGAAGTTTTACACATCTCTACACACATCTCTACACACACATCTTTTCACACAACACTTTTCTTTTCTTATTCTTTGTGTGAACTCTTTTAACATGAGTAGTTAATTTTATTGATTGAGGATGAATTCTAGTTCTTAATTTATGTTTTGAGTTTTTGTTTTCAATTCTATCTTGAAGTTTTTCACATGATTATCGTTTGTTTTTACTAATAGGAGTGATCTTAAAGACATTCATGATTGATTGATAGATTGTTTGGAGTGCACGCTAAATTGATTTGTTAATTTGATCTAAAGCTAGTGAAAGTTAGGAGATAAGTAATCGTTTCTTGACTCTTTACATAAGTAGCAAACACGAGACCTTGCGGAGGGATTCCGTGGAGCAATTGTGTGTAGAAACAACGTTAGCAAGTGGACCTTGAGCTAAGAGTCTAACTACTAATATCAACCTAAGAAATTCATAAAACTTAATGCATGAGCCAAGTTACATCTAGGTTGAGCTAATTCTAGGTGGCTTGGTGATTAGAATCCGATGATCGAGAACTTCCGTGTCCGGTGATATAAAGGGATTTAGGGGTTTAGCCTTTGAGCTAATTGCTTTACCTACGGTTGGTGATAATTTGTGACTAATAACAAGTAGAATAGAACATAACTTGATTCATTGTTTTTAGTAACGAAGAAGGATTCCTTGATCTTGTCTCTCTTATTGCTTTCAACTTTACCTTTTAATTGTTTTGTTTATTTTCTTTTGCTTTTTACACCCCCCTTTCGTGACAATTTTTACAACTAGAATCTCGTGCTCCTCGTGGGATCGACCTTGACTACCCTATATTACTTGTTAATTAGGTAGTAAAGTATTAATTAATTTGTTGTGGTTACGACACGCATCAAATTTTGGCGCCGCTGCCGGGGAGCAACGGATGATTTTAGTTGTTTTTTATTTTTCTTTTTGGTTTATTCTTGCTTTGTTAGATTTCATCCCGTATCTAACTTAAGTTTTTGAATCTTATTTCAGGTATCGGTTTTCCATGTATGGTGGACAAGAGCAAGCATATTACAACAATCAATACGGTTTTCAACCTCAACATTATGACAACTTCCAACCATCCTTAGGATACAAGCAAAACCAATATTTTGGGTATGATAAATTTCCTACAGAACCTTATGGATATTCTCATACATATCAACAACCTTATGACGGGTATGTGAGTGGACAATCACAAGGATGGGAGGATAGTTTTTATGATCAGAAATTCTCTAGTTTTGCAGATAAGATGTTGGCCATGATTGGGGATCTTCAACAAAAGATGCAAGAATCACATCGAGAAATTCAAAGGAATTCGGAGAAAATATACGAACAAATTAACAAACCTTTGGAGACTTTTGTTGATGCTAGTGTAGATTACTCGAGCCTTGATCTTAATAATGATCAATCACCTATTCAAAAGGACGAGCTTGAGGAAGATGCATTTATTGCTTGGCAAAACTTTCTTAAGGAAAGATGGGAGTCCGCGGAAGTGTATGAATGTTCCGACAATGAGGAAGTTATTCCAACTCCGGATCATAATAACGATCCTTCACCTATTCAAAAGGAGGAGATTGGGTGTGACTTACCTATTGTTGTAAACGGAGTAACACCCGCACAAGAAGATCTTACAATCTATACCGATGAAAATCATTTTAGTGAATGGCCCGATTCCGATGATGAGAATGTTGAAGAGATGATACTAGAGGATGAAACCACATTCATTGATTTTGTGGAAGACCCAATTGAACTTGCGAATGATTTTAATGATGCCGAGACTTTGGTTAAGGTAGAAAACGACGAAGAATGGTTGCAAGGTTTAATAGAGGACCACGATATACAAGAGGTAAGTAATTCACTTGAATTTTTTAAGAATGACGAGGATTCTATAATACAAGAAATTGTGCAAGGTTTGTCTAACCCTTTGCCTATTGATTCTTCTCCTTTACCTCTTATTGGTTTGAATGTATGTGCTTCGAAAGTATTTTTGGATGATTTTGTTTCTAGATATCCACCATTGGAAACACTTGATTCTAACACTATGCGGGTTTGCCAAGAGGAATACATGGAAGTTCCCAATTCTATGTTCTTTATACACTTCCGAGTGTGGACGAGAATAAGTGTGGGGAAATTTCTATCGAGCGATAATTTCACTATTGTTTTCTTGTGCTAATATTTGTATGGAGTTATTATTTTCAAAACAATTATTATGGGTGGATCCTCAAATTTTCCGATTGTTAGTATATGGGAGTGAATCTTGCAAGAGCCAAGTCGGGCGTGGACTTTAAAACAAGCGCTTAATGGGAGGCAACCCATAGGTTTTGTATTTCTTATCTTTTGCTTTTTGTTATTTCTTTTTCTTGTTTCTTATCATGTTAAAATTTCCCACCTTGACTTTACTAGGAGGATTCAATTACATTGAGGACAATGTAAGGTTTAAGTGTGGGGGAGTGGTTAAGCATGTTTTTAAAAAACAAAAATTACAAAAAAATTAAAAAATTTTGAAAAAAAAAAAAAAAAGAGTTTTACTTAAAAATTCCAACTTTTAAAGATTTTTAGAGTCACTAGCATACTTCTAGGTATGTTTACATAGAGATTTTGACCGACATAATTGAACTTGGAAATGTTAGAGAACTACATTCGGATTTCTTGTTTGTTTGAGTGTTAAATAATGGATTTAATCATCTTTGGTGATGCGAATTTGGTGCGAGAAATGCATTATTAGAGTTGCTTTGATCAATCATTAGTGGAGACTACCCGTATTCATATCATGAGAGGCACCACCAGAAATTTTCTATTTACTAAAGAGCTTCTTTTGAGTGTGTGTCACCGTAAGTTAATTCCGGGTAGAATGGTGAGCTACCCAACCTCCCACCAATAGAAGCACTACTCTTTGATCTCATGAGTGCTAATTTTGTCAATCATGAGGGTGACGTCTATAGATGAAAGCCGCCTTCTTGTAGTTCGATTTGCAGTTAGCACCATTCTCTCTCGCGACAACAACGGATCCATAGAAACACTATCATCTTCAACAAGGGGCGACATCAAAATCTACAAGGAAAGTTGGAAAAAGTTTAAGGTTTACGAGCAACGGAATGAGAAAAAGAGCAAATTTCAAATACAAGTAAAGCAACATACAAATGAGCGGATTTTACATATATGTTGAGGACTTACAATATAATGAGGTAATTTTATATCCAAGTATGAAGACTTATTCATGAAAGCGAAGAAAACTAAAAGGTGAGAATTTTTGAAGTTTATGATTTCAAGACAATACAAGTTGTGAAGAATCAAGCGGTAAAATACTTCTCCCACGGCCATGGTTTATTTTTGTATTTAATTTCTCTTGTTTCAATTTTAATTAAAAAAAAAAAAAAAAAAAGAGAGAAAAACAAGAGAAATATTTGTTCTTATTTAATGAGCCGTGGGGAAGGAAAATTTATAAGGAAGTTTCAAGCGACAAGGATTTCAAGGTAAAGAGTTATAAAATGTCAAGGATTTATGAAATTCGAGGGTTTATCATCAATAGTTGAAACCGAAGACGAGGACCATGAAGATCAAGATAAGGAGCGGAAGACGTTTCTATTGGATGCCGTGAGAGTGGTGTTATCATAATTGGCGATCGGATGTGAAGGTAAGTAAGTAATCTCATCCTCGATAAATATGGTTGATTTCCTTTCTTAGAGATCGTCAGAAAAATGGTTTTTCAAAATGTTAAAAGATGTGGGTTTTTAAAAATATTTCGGAAGTTGTCCTTCCCACCATTCAACGTGTTGCAAATTCTCTCTTCATTCCTACTGCACACATGTGAGAACCATAAAAAAGCAGTCTTTTTGAGTGCAATTATCATAAAATCATATTTGGTGAGACAGAAGTCGAGGCGAAATGCTTATTGATCGTTTCTCAAACACGCGTTCTCTCATTATGGTGTGGTTATTTCTCACTCAACATTTAAGAACGAGAATATGTTCTTTAGTATTTCTAACTTCTTATTACTAGCATGCGAAACTACATGTCCTCATAACTTTTTGGATGCTTAGGACGCTGAACGCTTTGAAGTTGTGAGTTTTTAGTTTGATTTGCTCGAGGACTAGCAAAGTCTAAGTGTGGGGGAATTTGATAGGTGTAGAATACACCGTATTTACTATCTAGTAGTTTATGCTTTCTTTGCTATTTTTCGTGTAAATTATGTATTTTACGCTTGTTTTGAGTTTTGTAGCTACTTTGGAGTCGCACGGAGGAAAAGAAGAAGAAATCACCCTATTTGAGCCAAAAAGGGTAAAATTGTCATTTCACCAAGGAGGGAATACTATATGGAGCCCAGTAGAGATAAGGGGTGACTCAAATTATGAAGGAAGGACAATAATAGATAAGGGGAGGTCAAAGAGGTGTCCCTTATCCAAAAAGAAGGAGTGAACTCGACCCCATACCCAAGCCCACATGTCCGATCCACCCATACCCTAACCTAAGCCCATCCATCTACACCCGCTCCACACCCGTACCACGATCCACGACCCGCTTAGGATCCAAACCTACTTCACCTTCACCTAAATCGAAAGGGTTTTCTTTCTCTTCAATCATTTCTATTTACTCATTTCCACCGAATCGAATTAAAACAATGCAGCCTGACCATGCTAATAAACTCGAGAGGTAAAGTGCATTAGAAATTGAGAACAGAGAGAACCGAGATGAAATTAAAGGAAAGAAAGAATCTGTGTCATGAGGAATCGAAGTGAAGATGGGTCTCGATCTTTGAAGGAATTAGGGTTCGATCTTGTTGAATCGATAGAGAGTTGTTGCGATTACGAGAGATGAAGGAAGAAGATGAATCGAGAGGAGAAGCGAGAGAGATTAGGGTTTGTGATGTTTCGATGTAGTCGAATGGGAGGATTGATGGAACTGTTGATTCAAGGTGAAATTAAAGATACAGATGTGTCTCCAGTGGTGGTAGTAGAGATTGAGAATGAAGATTCGTTGCAGCGAACCAAGGTGCAGGGGTTCTGTTTTGCAATGTTGATGCTGTTGGTACAGGGAGAAGATGAACCTAATGTTGGAGAAATTGAATTGGGTGTTCACTGGAAATGATGTTAGTGGTCTCTATAGGGACTTGAATGTGGCTTGAGACAGTTGTTCTTTGATTCAATTGAAGTTTGAGATTATTCTGATTTGAAGTTATGGGTTTGTGGTGGTGAGGTATTGAAATCGATTGAGCTGGTGGATTTGAATGAATGGGTTCTCAGGGAATGAATGAGTTTTTGAAGAATGAGCTCTGTTGCATTGAAAGCAGCAATTGTCTGAGTGAAAGAAGGGGATGAATCTGTGATGACAAAGACAATAAGTAATTGAAAGGGTTTCTGTGAATTTGAGTTGTTAATGGAGTTGGTAACATTGGCGGAGTCTGTAACATGGTGTTAGTTGAGACCCAGATAGGAAAGATGGAGTTAATGGGTCTATAATGCAAAAGGGTTGAGCTTGTGCAATGCAGAAATGGAATCAAGAAGCGGGACTAAAACTGTAGTTGCAGGCTCTGAGTTTACTTGGTGTTACTGATGGAGTTGTTGGAATTACAAGATGGCTGAGAAGCTTGGGCGTTCTTTATTGATGGTCGGGGCAAGAAATCGGCGAAGAGAGGTTCTTTGTGTGTTGGTAGTTTTGGGTGAAGAACATAAGAGGGATCACAGGAGTGCGGCTATGGCTTGAAATGGCTTTGAGGTAATGAAGTGTGTAGGCTGCGGTGGAGATGAAACTCGAGCCAAAGCAAGGAATTATTGGGAGGTGGCAGTTCTAATGCTTGAAACGCAGGAGCTATGAATTGATAGAATGGTCGGGCAAGGAGTGGACTAGACTGTGCAAGGGAAGTCGATACAAGCCAATAAATCACGGTGGTAATTGAGCATCCGGAGTTGAGGTTGTGATTGGCGGGGAGGCAGCTCGTGTGGTAATTGTGAATGAGGAATGCATGTATAGATGAATGTCGGGATGTTTGCGGGGTGTATAGCCATTATGGTTGGATGAAGAATAGTGCGAGACCATCTTGGGTAATGTAAGGAAACGTGGCATGTGCAAGTTTTGGCTGCCATGACTCGGGTGAGTAAGGCCAGGAAGTAAGAAGCTAACTCGAGTCGACTCCTCTCCGACTTGACCGGTTGACTGACGACTGACCGTTAAGTTTGACCCGTTTGACCGTTAGTCCTAACGGAGGACTGACGGAATATTCCGTCGAATATTCTCCCGACGGACAGAAATTTTCAGATGGCCGGCGGCGACTATTCCGGCCGGATTCCCGGCCACAATCCCAGTTTTCCGGCGAGCCAAAAATTCCAGAATTTTCTATGGACTTCTCTCATGGGTGTGAAGACTTGGGCTAGGAATTGGATGGAGAATTGGACTCAAATTTGGAAAGAGAAGGTGGAAGAGTTGAGAAAAGCTTGGAATTGGAAATTGAATTACAAAAGGAAAAGGATTCTACTCCTTAGAAGATTTGGAGAATATTGAAGCTTATAAATAGAGAAGTTTTACACACCTCTCTACACACATCTCTACACACACATCTTTTCACACAACACTTTTCTTTTCTTATTCTTTGTGTGAACTCTTTTAACATGAGTAGTTAATTTTATTGATTGAGGATGAATTCCTAGTTCTTAATTTATGTTTTGAGTTTTTGTTTTCAATTCTATCTTGAAGTTTTTCACATGATTATCGTTTGTTTTTACTAATAGGAGTGATCTTAAAGACATTCATGATTGATTGATAGATTGTTTGGAGTGCACGCTAAATTGATTTGTTAATTTGATCTAAAGCTAGTGAAAGTTAGGAGATAAGTAATCGTTTCTTGACTCTTTACATAAGTAGCAAACACGAGACCTTGCGGAGGGATTCCGTGGAGCAATTGTGTGTAGAAACAACGTTAGCAAGTAGACCTTGAGCTAAGAGTCTAACTACTAATATCAACCTAAGAAATTCATAAAACTTAATGCATGAGCCAAGTTACATCTAGGTTGAGCTAATTCTAGGTGGCTTGGTGATTAGAATCCCAGAGTTCGAGAACTTCCGTGTCCGGTGATATAAGGGATTTAGGGGTTTAGCACCGAGCTAGTTGCTTTACCTACGGTTGGTGATAATTTGTGACTAATAACAAGTAGAATAGAACATAACTTGATTCATTGTTTCGTAACGAAGAAGGATTCCTTGATCTTGTCTCTCTTATTGCTTTCAACTTTACCTTTTAATTGTTTTGTTTATTTTCTTTTGCTTTTTACACCCCCCCTTTCGTGACAATTTTTACAACTAGAATCTCGTGCTCCTCGTGGGATCGACCTTGACTACCCTATATTACTTGTTAATTAGGTAGTAAAGTATTAATTAATTTGTTGTGGTTACGACACGCATCGATTTTCGACCAAGCTGAAGAGTCATGCTTGCGCTCCTCTTCAAAAACCCTAATATTCATTAACGGTCGCAGATGAGTGTCTCAAAGATCATCTCATCCGTCCAACTTCACCAGCTTGGTTATACAGCCCTGGTCAGAGTTATTTGGTTAGTGAGGAGTCATCACCCATCACTTTACCACACCGTAATGCGAGACTGCATAAAAATACACACACGATACTTCACAAGTATCGACTTCCGAATAACACGGATTATTCAATTCAAAGATTACATGCTATCTTTCGTGGAGCCACGATCCACACATTCCACATCAATCATGTCACAAACCGGGGGATACATAATGGGGTATTGGTCGGCGGTTTACGGCGTGCGGCGTGCAACGCGCCATCACAAGAACGTGTTAGGAAGTCATGGACGGTTAGAGATGAACAGGAGAAGTGGGCAAGACTGGTCAACGCACAACTCCACTAATACATCACTCCACTTCCTCCACTTCCCACGAGAGACGTGAATGAGGCTCAATGACTTGTATAAATAGGTTCTCCGCCTATTTCAAACAACAACACAAGTTGAGACGGAGACGGAAAAACCAAGTGTTAATACAAAAACGTATTCAAACACCCGGAGCTTGCTTGCATCAACCGCAAGCCTGCTCACCTTTCGTTACAAGTCATAAGCAAGCCAACACCTTCACAATCTCAACACCTTCTTCGCTTCCCTCCCTAAGATCAACCCCATCTCCTTCACTTTGGACCAAACAAGTGCTGGAACGGCCATTTCTTGGTTTAGGCCGGACTTGCACGGATTGATCTCTCGAATCTACAAGCACTCACCGCAAGAGTGCATTTGTTTAAGGTTTAAATTCATTCCTCATCCACACCCCAAATTACCAAATTCTACGGAGTAGTTTTCACCCATAAACAATTGGCGACCACAGTGGGAGATTGATCTCGGTTGCAAAAAATTGAATTCTCAATCCTTCAGTTTTCATCCCGCGATGTATCCTCACTCGGAGACCACAGGCGGTTCAGATATCATGGGAAGCATAGCTGGAATGTTGGAGGATGTCTTGGCAAATCAAGCCGGTATCACTAGAAGGCAGAGCGAGACATTTCGCCTTTTGAATGATATAGCAGCACAATTACAAGGAGGGTCGATAGGCATCGACTCAGACATCGCAAGAAATGTTGAAACTTTAACCAGGAATCACACCTTTACCTGGAGAAGCAAAAAGGGCGCGTAACCGCAGGAGACTCAGGGAAGATGAACAACATGGTCCGGTCAACAATAGAGACCCGATGCAACTCCACGGGAGAAGAGACTTATCCAGGACTACTACAATGTCGCCGGATAAAGAAGGGGAACCTGCAGCCTATGGAGCCTTGCTAGAGGATTTATACCTCAAAACTCTTGTCGAAGCCCAAGACCGGTCCAATCCAGTCGGCCTTCCAACCAATCGGAAGGAATGCTTGAGGAAGGAGAAATCAACCGGGGGATGTCTGAATACGAGAGAATGGGAGCATTCAATTCGGTCACTCGTGCGGTGACATTACGGCACCTTCCACATCCCTCTACCTAGGCAAGCGATCCGCCGGATATGATGACACTCATAAGTCTTCCAACTTCATCTCTGTTCCACATCAAAGCCACGGAGAGACATCGCAACGCCGCTAACGCAGGAAAATCTAGACACAAGGTACTTACATTTCCCCTTCCCAATGAAGAAAATTGAGCTCACTGGATACGTGGGCACGAAGTGGAGAAGTGGAGCTACCCCTGAGTGCGGCGCCCACCTCTTGATCAAGTAATGGACCCGAGGTACTTGTCATTACCACCGGTTCCTTCATCACCCCACCGATGAATGCAACGCTTTGAAGCACATTGTTCGGGAGAAGCTTGGTTCAGAGGGATAGTTCTAAGAAGATTAGTACGGAGGATTTTCTCGGAGAAGCTACTCCGGTTTGATACAAGGGAGGTTTCAAGAAACAAGTAAGTTTTACTCAACAATTTTACAAGAAAGATAGTTTAGAATTCACTGGGGACTTAGCATCCCGCACGTGGAAAAAGAGGCTCAATGATCAAATGCCACGTTTGTTTCCGTTCGTGCCTCTCTTTTACATAACATTTGCAATTTCATGCGATATTGGCAATCATTCATGACCAAGATGCAAATCCCATTTAAAATAACCCATTTCAGAAAAGTTATCCACAAAACTATCTCAAAATAAACCAGTTCAATTACCTACTCAAAACCAGAAGTCAAATTACGAAAGAAAATCCTCACTATCACTCAAAAAGAGAAACATCTAAAAGAAGAGGCAAGTATATGGAACGAATCAAGGAAAGTCCTTCAGCAACAACTCGTCCTTCTGGGCAAGAGCGACTTTCATCCTTTGGAGCACGGCCTGCTTCAGCTTCAACTCCTCAGACAGCTTTTCGACCTTTTCTTCCTGGCGAGCAACACAGTCCGCAGAAGGGACTTCATCCTGTAATTTCTGAAGCTCCTGAATCTTGGAGAACCCTTCGAAGAACCAAGGGGAATTAAAACCGTATTGCGCAAACACGTCTCGATGGCACTTCCAGTCTTCAACCATCTCCTCAGAAACTGTTCGACCGGTCGTGACGCTCATCCCTTGGATAGTAGATAAAGCTTCTTGGATGCGGTTGACCAATGCAAGGCGACTTTTGAGCTTCGTGGTGGTAGCAATATGGCCGTGTTTCTCCCAGATTGTCGTGTACAATTTTTCGAACTGAACCGGCACGCTGAATCCGCCAACCAATATATGACCTGTGTGAGGGGTAGTAAAAGGAGGATCGAACAAAGCCCCAGGCTGCATCACCGATAATTCACCAACCGCAGGAGCCTTGTCAGTTGCAGGAGACCTTTCAGAGGGAGTCACCACAATAGCCATGTTGTCCCGAACACAGTTCGGATGGATTTCAATGGGAGCCGTCTCAACTACAAGAAAGCCTTGTCTCTCTTACATTCCTTAGGCATCTATTTCGCTCGGGTGCTGATTTCCATCACGACCCCGTCAACAAGATCACTAAGGGAAGCGCCTTGTTCAACCGAGCTTGCATCATCTGTCATGGTCGGAAAAAGGAGCGGTTTCTCCGGACTTCTCGGCGCAGAAGGTCGATGCCAGCGGACTTCTCGGCATGAAGGTCGGTCTGCGCCAGACTTCTCGGCATGAAGGTCGGTACCGCCAGAATTCTGAAGGCCAACATTACCAGCCTTCTCATTTTGAATGCGCGCCAACCTTGTGAAGACATTCTCTTTCGGAATTCCCTGATTTCAAGTAAAGACCGCTTTTTAGAAGAATTTACACTGGGGAATGAAGAAATCAACAGAAAGAGATTTAAATACCTGCATATTGGAAGAATTAAGGATCACCGAACCGCACGCTTGCCTCTTAGATCTCTCTCCTACTTGGGGACTGCAATCCTCATCTCTGGTCCGTTTGGTGGAAGTGGCTTCAACTAGGAAATACTTCGTCAAGACGTCGAAGATGGCTCACTACGGGAATTCGTCACAACACTCTCGAAAAATTTCGGAAAACCAACGATTGTCTCTTCCAAAATTCCTTATACTTATCGGTTACCACCGGGTTTCTCCCAATAGGCGGAAGGGAAGGCACACCGTTCTAAAAACATACCAAAGATTAAGAATATTCGGAAGAGATTCTTTCGAACCCTTGGTGAACGGATGAATGGGACATGCTGATCAAACCCCATTTGGCGAGCAGCCTGTCAATATTATGCGAGTCACGAGAAAATTCTCCGTTAAATAGAGACGGGACGTGTCCTGGAATGCAGCTGCGCAGGTAAACAAGTTCTCCAGTTTCATAGTTTCGACATCGGTACACAACACGGCATCAGGACCGTCAGAAGTGATAGCAAAAGTCTTTGGCTGGACAATGGAATGGTGGACCGGCCCCCATGGACGGAAATCCACGGAAGACACATTGTCGAGATACGTTCGCAAGCTTCGCACCGCCTGCAGGACGCTTTTTATTCCAACGGAGTATTCTCGAGCCACCATACAAGTTATTGAGCGAATTTCCGGGAGTAGGAGCGTAACTTTTGAAGTGTTCCCATAAGAACGCCTGCAGAAAAAACGAAGTGAATGTGCGACTCCACCTTCTTATACCCGTTAGAAGCATGCATGTCCATTGCTAAAGCGTCCAGATGGGAATACAGTGATCCAAGGAACAATGAGCCCAGAGGAAGAACTTCACCCTTCGCCAACCTTATAGCAATCTTGACAAGGTCACTTCTAATGGTCTTCTTTCGGAACCGTCATCAAATATATCTCGGACAGCCATAAAGATAGAACGCGATCAAGCTGAGCTCATTTTCCAATTCTTGACCCGGCTCCGGGTCTACAGGAGACCACTCCGACACCCACCAGGTGTAAAAGCATCTCGCATCTTTTTTCTCCTCTTTCTCCAGATCGTCGAATTCCGCAACCTTATGAAGTATAGCAGCATAGTTACTCTTTTCCGTATCGGAGAGTTCGTAAGAAAGACTTCCCGAAGAACGGGCGGGTTCATTAATGCAGCCACACTCTCCAAAGTAATAGTCATCTCTCCCCATCTAGATACTACTGTGTGAGTAGAAATGCGCCACCGAGAAATGAAGGTAATCAAACCCATGAATATCTTTCCTAATTTCGAGGTAGCGGATGCCATGACCGCATTGAGGATTTGTGCTTTGGTCAAATTGTCCTTAATGCCCTTATTACTCAACATGCGTCTCATCCATCCTTCATAAGAACCCGGTGAGTATGGCAAGTCTTGAAATCAATAGGAGAAGGCGGATATTCGTTTCTTTGGAGACAAAATCTCATCACAAGTCTTGAAGAAGAGAATGGATCAAAGCATCCATATTTTAAGAATCGGAAAGCAAGACTATCTTATGAGAAGGATGTTTCCTAATGTTAGGAAAGGCGAGGTGAACAACTCATCATCGATGTTCGGCATATCTTTGAAGTCACAACACTTCCCGACTTGGCACCAAGATTATCTCCGATAAGACATATCGACGGAGTTCTTTTCTTTCTACCGCAATGAAATAAAACACAGGAGTTAGAACTCGTATGAAAGCGCATGAGAAATGTAGTCACACACAGCAAAGACACAACTCGCATCGGAGCATACAATGGCCGGTCCAAACATCATTCAAGTCTGGTATTGATCAAGCTTCGGTATAACTCAAATTTTCAAGTCTGGGATAAATGTCAAGTCCGGTACAAGTTTCAAGTCCGGTACAAATTTCAGTCAAGCATATGTGAATAAGACCCACGTTCCGGCATACACGGCGGGCCCACATTCATTCATCCGCATGCATCATAACACGATATTCTTTATTCATGGGAATCGTGTCCACGGGATTCAAGCCAAATGGTGGAAAAAGCTAAGCATGCACATGTCTTACAAAAGATGTTTACCTAACAAACTAGGGTTTGACCGTTGAAAAAAAAAAAAAAAAGGGAGCGAAACCTACCTTGGACGGCCGGACGGAAGCAACTCCGGCAATGAACGGCGGCGGGTTCCGCAACAATTCGGCGCGAAACAATGGTCGACGGTGGCAGCAAGGTTGCGGACAAGAGCAGCAAACAAAAAAAAAAAAAATTTCGTGAGGAGAAGAAAGGAGTCTTGGTCTCTTTATAGACAAAAATTAGGAGAATCCCAATAGAAGAAGGATTCCTCTTTTATTTGGTTTCCTCTTTTGATTCAAATACCCAAAGAAAGAAACCGGCCCCACCAAAGGATTCCATACAAACATGACAGCGTGGACAACTAGCAGTCGGCCATCACTCTTCCGGGTAAACTCCTTTTATCCTATCTTTCTCACATATGTATGTCACCATCTCATGCCTACCACAAAATAGTGTAACCATTGTGTGCTAGGCAGGGGACTTAATGTTGATGGTGGATTTTCGTTTAAGGTTAAATTTGTAAAAAACCAGAAAAATCATGCGCTGACATCTTGTAAAAGATAAAGCCATTTATAAGTGTTGGATATTCCCTCACTTAATTCACCAAGAATGGAGCATGTGGCAACAATCCCATTCTGTGAATACATGAAATTCCTCCCGGTTGTTGGAGCATGTAGCAACAATCCCTTCCTGTGAATTTCATATCGGCCTTGTATTTCCGAGTTACTCATTATCGGTGTGGCATGACGGCGAATAAGAGTAACACGAACCTCAAGCATTATAATGAATCATTATCGGTGTGGCATGACGGTGAGTGTTACTCTTATAGAGTAACACGAACCTCCAAGCACTATAATGAAACCATGTACGAAATACCCGTACGGGTGACTCTCGGTGTGTTATACTGGCCCGAGCCCTCTCGGTGTGTTATACTAGCCCGATTGAGCCCCTCTCGGTGTGTTATATTAGCCCGATTGAGCATCCTGACTTGACCTATCGGTCCCGATATGATCTGATCGCATCATCCAACTCCATAAGCATGATTGGATGACCCAAACATCAATTCCATCACCCCAAGCATGGTATGGAATACCTGGCCTTAGCTTGCTAAAAGAAAACCGTTCATACCAAGCATTATGACGGAAAACCTAAATTAGGGTTTTGCGGCATATTACGTGTGTCGCAAAACAGTCTCATCCATCCATCTTCGCGTGGTGCGGACGAAGGGTGTAGATGTAGACTCAAAGGGCCCAGAGCATGTCAACACGATCACCGTGGGCCGCCTACACACTTGACCAATCGGTCAAGACCAACAATGTTTGGCCGTGACAAAATCGTCACCCAAACAAGAAGAGGCGCACGACTTTGAAAACCAAAATTAGGGTTTCAAGCCATCACGCGCGTCCATCTTCTCCGGCATGAATGGAGGGTCCCAAATTAGATTAAGCAGGTCCGGTCATACCAGCATGACCACAGTGGGCCCATCTACCTCCTCATGTGATCGGCCAAGGCATATCATGCCGGCTAATCCAAAACGCCCGCCCAAACATGCGTGGTTACACTTCCCAAATTGCAAACTAATCTCGACCGCTCAACTTCAGGATGATTTGAGTGGCTTAGATCACGTTTTCATGGGATAGTCGGTATAGGCGTGAACACCAGCCTACCACCTACATGCTTTGGAGTGATCGACCAAGACCGACCAAGATTGGTCGTCTCGAAACGTGCGGGAATGTCATGCGGTTTTCAACTCCTTTGCGAAGCAAGTCATGCGATTTTATTGCGAAGCGATGAGTGCCAAATAGTGCATATTTATACACCTTTTTATTGGCATTTTACTCATCTTTTGTGCTTATAAATTAGATATTATCCCATATTCTGTATTTTCCTTGTTTTTAAGAATAAATATTTGTATTAATTAATTTTGTGTTTTAGGTAGTAAATAAAGTTCGGAGGAATTGAGAGCCAAAGAGCGAAGAATTGGAGTCGAGCATCTATGGAGCGAGAAGCCAAAGCCGCGCGCTAAAACAGTTGCAACCCAACAAGTAGCAACTCATCTACAAGACATGGGCTAGAGCTACCCACGACCCAGGATCCGAACCCGCTCATCCCGAGCCGTTAAGATCTTCACTCGCCACATCCAACGGTCGCTCCTCCCTACACATCGTTCTTTGATGCACTCGCCCGACAGCAAATCGCCTCAGTTCTCCCTCGACCGTTCAGATCTCCCCCGCAAGATCCAACGCTCGCTTCGTCTTGCTCATCAAACATCGATACATCCGCTCAACACCGCATCCCCCTATATACACACCTATCGACCAAAAACCCTAATCTCTTTCTTCTCTTTCCCTTTCCTTTCTTCTTCTCTCCCGACAGAGCTTGCAGAGCTCCACCTCCTCTTCCCCGACCAAACTCTGCAACGCCATCTCCACCATCTCCTGCCACAACCACCAGTACTACCATCTCCACCATCCCTAACGTCTCTCTACCTAGTTCATAGCTTCTTCCTAGGAGCTAAGATCGAGATAGAGAAAGTTAGGGTTAGGTTTCTCGGCGGAGGGAGCAACATCAATCGGAGCCGATTAATCGGAGGGGCAAACAAGTGAGGGAGCGACGTGGGTGAGAGAGTATGTTTGATTTATCTCGATTTTGAGAATTAGGGTTTGAGAATTTTTATTTGCATGTATAAATAGGAAGTGTTGGTGGACGTTAGAACCATGCCTGGGTTAGCCAGTGTGTCATTTAGGTTTAATTTGTTATTTGAATTATGTTCTGAGTTCAATTGCTAGGGTGTTGTTGAAACCCTAGACAACATGTTGAGTTATTCATATTTGTCTTTGTTGTTCTTGCTTTGAGCTTAATTGATAGGATGATAAGTTAGCTAGTAGATCAACTTCTCCGTGATTGGCTGTCTTGTAAGAAGACGACCAATACTAGGGGAGAATTAGATAAAGTAGTTAACAAATTTTCCATGTGAGACTTCCGAGGAAGAATACATATGCTTAATGAGATGTGAATAATGCTTAGTAATTGACTAAGGACCACTGTGATAGAGTGTCTTTGTAAGAAGACACTCTATACTAGGGGGAATTAATGCGATTAGTGATCCATTATTCTTTAGAGTCTACCTTATGAATGTATAAGAACACAACATTAAGTGAATTACCTTAGCATAGAGTCAAGTGGTGGATTCACCACCCAGTACTTCCCATATTGTCACCTTTGTGTTCGTTTCATTGTTACAACCAACATATCAGCCAGTATCGGCATTTACAAAATATCATTTGTCACATTACCTCACTTAGAATTCGATTAAGCAGCCTTGATCAATACTAGAGCACCACAAGTCCTTGTGGGATCGACCCGTACTTGCCGCGTCTCCGATAGACGCCGTGCACTTGCGGTTATCACCGTAGGCCATAAATTTACCCATCTTCGAGGCCTACCAAGTTTTTGGCGCCGTTGCCGGGAACTTGCCGTGTGCTGAGTCGATTCTTGTTGCTTGCTTTACTGATTTTCACTCCACCACTGTACATATCCATTTTACATTTTTATTTTAGTCTTTGTTTAGTATAACTTAGTTAATTTTTGTAAACTACATCTTTGCTCTTAATCACCTTTCTTCTTCTCATTTGCATCTGTGCATTCACGGGTACTAAATTTACGTGTCGAGCTAGCGGGACTTGCTGTCTTTGCTTGTGTTGAAGCAAACCCAGGAAGATAAGATGCGAACAACATAGCCGGTAGCTACAAGCTGCTGCCCCGGCACATTTGCGCATGGTTGTGACGAGGTAGGCCTACCAACTTGCTTGATAACGTAGTCACCTTGCTAGGTGAGCTTGCCTGATTGTTAGTCTGCTTTGAATGTGCCCTTGTATGCTCCCTGAAGCTGTCGAGTTGAGCTATAGTTGAGCTGCAGCTGAGATTTGTCCACTGTTTTGTGCCTTACCTTGCATTGGTCTGTGCTCAACTCCATTACCACAAACTGTCGAGTTTGAGCTAGGCTGATTGACATCAACCAAATCTGCCGGCCTGTGCTGTGTATTAATATTTTTTTGTACCTCTTGCATTGGTTAACTGGTAGTCTGTAATTCAGAGCAAGTCTTGCTCTGTAAAATCCCTGAGCTCTGAGTTTGAGCACAAACCAATCTGCCCTGGTGAGCCAAGTTGTGCCAAACCCCCCCAGCCCCTGAAGCTGTTGAGGGTGATTTGTAACTCAGACATCCAAGTTGGCTGCAAACCTCACCTGAGCCACCAATTCTTTGAGCCATTGTCTGCCTTGTGTTTGCCCAATCATTTTGCTCTACCCTGTTGACTTGCTGAGCCCCAGAGCATACCTTTGAGCTACCATCTGTGGAAGCTAACTTGTTGAGCCTCCTTTGTGCATACCTTCAGAGAGTTTGCATTGCTCTGTGCATTTGAGCAGCCACAGTGTCTTGAGCTGCATTTAGAGTTGTCTTTGAGAACACAACACGTGCACAACACAGGTTAAAATGTGAGCACAGTGCATAGGCGGTCTTGTGTAGTTAGCACAAATGGCCTTTGGGTTGAAAACAAATTGTACAAACCACAAAGCCCACTTCTGAGCTAACCATCAGCCCACATATCTCAAACCACATAGGTTGGCTGGCCCGACCACACCAGGTGGTCTCCTGAACCCGACTTCAGGTGAAACAAACCCACGACAAGCCCACATAAGCTTGAACTAGTGGGCTGCGCTGACAAAAATGGCCAATCTTTTTGAAATTTGTCTCACTTCCCAAATTGCACAAGCAACACGGGCATGCAATAGACTAAGCCCTCATCTGTTTGGGTTTGTGCTCAAAAATTTCAGCCCACACCCATTAAGCTTTGCACACAAATCCTGGGCTTCAAACAAGAAATCCCAAACAAACCAAAACTCACTAAAACTAAATTGAGCCCCAACAACACGGGCTTCCCACATAAACCAAAGCTCCCAACAAAACCAAATGAATCCCATTGAAACCAAATCCCATTTAAACCAAAGCCCACATAAACCAAACTAAATTTTGAGTTCAATTTGAGTACTAAATCATGACAGGATTTTGGTCTGCATCTGGGGATGGTAACAAATCCCTTAGAGCGTGCTTACGGGCACTCTTCACAGGATGAACCCCCCACATACCATAGTGATTTTAGGGAATTTTATGCGCCTTCTCAGGGCCCTGACCTCACATACCCTAATCACTATGAGCACATGCATCATCCACCACAGGTTGAGAATGAACACTCTCCTCGTACCCAGTCATCACTTCTCGATCAATTAGAAGCTCGACTATCTGGCTTAGAAAGGCAATCACATGAGCGATCTGTCAAATCTAATCCCCTAGGAAATATGAAATGCATGCTTGCACCTTATGTGGTGGCTTAGACCACCTGCTGAGATCTTGTTATATTTTGCATGATTTTAGGCGATCTAGGGAAAGCCATGATAATCAAATGTACGAATTGTCTAGAAGTGACTATGACCATGCACACATGCATCATTCACCACGGTGGGGAGATGAACAATTTTATACTCCCCAACTCCTAGTTTGCAATCAATAATGGAAACACTCATAGAGCAAAATGCTAAGCTTGAAATGAATGCAATGCATGACCATCCATATAGCAACATGTCCGAATTTCCCTTCTCTAGTGAACCTCATGCTCAACTATACAATGAATATCCATATGAGGAATGCATACCCACTAGTGAAGACTCTCCTTCAATGGAACAACTCAAGATTATTCTTCAAAGGAACCTGATTGAGTTACAAAATGATAGGATTGAAAATAGTGTTTCTAGTCTTACTCATGCAACTAACATTGAATATGAACTTAATCTAGAGGTAAATGAGTACACTAAAAATACTACAATTTTGAATGGAGAGATGAATTCTTGCTATGATGATGATGATGAGGATGATGAATACGAAGAGCATGTGTATTTTGAAAATGTAGTAGAATCTTTAGGTTCAGAGACATTAAGTGTCTCTCCTGTGAACCCTATGAATGATGCTTCTCCTGATATTCATGTATGTGATATTGATGTGGAACCTGTGCAATTGTCATGTGAAAATGAACATGATTTACCCTCTTTTGACTTTAGGAAAGTGTGTGATGGTACAAATGATTTTAAAAATGAAAACAACCTAGATGTACCTAACCTCTCTCCTGAGTCACAAATTGAAACTCCTCCACCAAACCTAGGTGTAGTTTGTAACAAAATTGCAAAACCAACTTTTCTAAAAATGCCTAACTTAGGCTTAGAGCTTTATGCTTCCCAAGTCCTCTTGGACTATTTTGCATCAAAGTATAACACTCTTAAGGAGCCACGGTTGGAATGTGTATATGCACTGTTATTAGTAAAACTCATTTTGAGTTAGACCTTTTGCATGATGTACCATTAAAATTGCAAGATTTTGTGCTCCCAAACACACCCGTTCACAAGTTTAGGTTTGGGGAAGCTCATTCCGTCTGATCTTAAGTGCACTCTCATTTTATATTTGTGTAAGGCTGTTAATGTGTGTATATATTTTCTATTGGGTTGATCCTCAACTCTTTAGACTGTTGGTTTATGGTGAATTTTCATTGTATATATCCAGTAGGACTTGTTAAATTTTATTTTCTTGATTCGGTTGAGTCTTCTTGCACATATATTATGCTAATCCGATATGATCTCAGATTGAGAATATTGGATTTTAGCCTTGACTAAAAAAGCTCAACCTTGCTCCTGCCGACATCCGTAATCTCTTCCCTTTTCTCTTATCCGACATAGTTCTCTCGGTATGTATTTGTTTAAATTTTTCTATATGTAGACACATTGAGGACAATGTTTGATTTAGGTTTGGGGGTGCATTTGCATGTAGAGTTTTTAGTCTTTTATCTTATCTTTTTTTCAAAAAAAAAAAAAAAAAAAAAAAAAAAAAAATTCAAAACTCTTTTTGTAAAAACCTCCAACTTTTAGAGATTTTAGAGTCACTAGCATGCTTCTAGCTATGTTTACATAGAGAATCTGACCGAAATAACAAAAGTTAGAAGTCTTAGGAGAACATAATCGGGTTTCTTAGTTGATTAGAGCGTTAAAGTTGGATTTAACCATCTGGGAGGGCGGATTAGAGTCTTTGTTTAGATATTCGGTAGTAGAATTGTGATCACCCATAGTGGAGACTACCCAATTTACATCAAGTGAGGCACCAACCTTCAATTTTTGCAACTTTCTAGAAAGGCATTAGAGTGTGTGTCACCGTCGTAAATTAGGGTAGGAATGGTGAGCTACCCAACTTCGCACCAATTTCAGCACTACTTTTGATCTCTTGAGTGCTAGTTTTTGTCAATCATGAGGGTGACGTCTAAAGATGAAAACTCCTTCTAAATGCCGATTTGCCGTTAGCATCACTCTCTCTCAATCGCAAGACCCATAGAAACACATCATAAATAACAAGCAGGAGCATCATCATAATATGGAAAGAAAAATTGATATAGTCCAAGGTTTATGTGCAACAAAGAAAAGAAAAGAAAATAGGATGAGAATTAATAAAATTTATAAAATCAAGACAATACAAGTTGTGGAAAAATTGAGTGATAAAGTCCTTTGTCCATGGAGTTAGTTGTGTCATTATTTGTATTTTTATTTTCACTTATTGTAATTAAAAAAAAAAAAAAAAAAAAAAAATCAAAAATCAAAAATCAAAAATCAAAAAAATATTGTAGTTTATTTTCTTATTTTTGCTACCACCATGGTAAGAAGAATTGAAAAAGAAAAATCCAAACAACAAGGAATTTGAGTAGAAAAGTTAAAAAATTGTCAAGTTTTGTGAAGTTTAGAAGTTCGTCATCAACATTTGAAGACCAGAAGGCCCGAAGAGTGAAGACGTTTCTATGGTTCTTATGAGAGAATGATGTTAATTGCCGATCGGGTGAGAAGTGAGTGAGTACTCCCACCCCTTGCTAATGGTTGATTTCCTTTCTTAGAGATCATTAGAAAAAGATTCTTTTTGTCCACACTTTTGTGGAGTCTCCAGATTTTATTTCGGAAGGTTATCCTTCTTACACCTCAACGTGTGCGGGATTTCTCTCTTTATTCCTGCTTGCACACATGAGAGACTAAAACGATCTTTTTGAGTGCAATTATCATAAAACCTAATGGTGAGGCGAAGTTGAGACTTATGATCACAATCGAATCAATTCTTTCATATGGTATGGTTACTTCTCGCTCGGCACTTAAGGATGAGAAGGCGTTCTTTAGTAGTTCTAACTTCATGTTACTAGCATGCGAAACTCTATGTCCTCATAGCTTCTTGGATGCTTGAGACTCTTTTACACTCCGAAGTTGGAGAAGGTTTTTGTGGGTACACCTCTGGTAAACCCTCACGAGACTACAACTCGTCCCACTAGGGACACCTAGGGGTTTAAAGGCTTAGTGCATACGCTAAATGCATTCGAGAGACTGCGACAGGGGTATAGTTAGGATTTCTTAATTTCTGTTTCACTTGAGGACAAGTAAAATTCGAGGTTTGGGGTATTTGATGAGTGCCAAATAGTGCATATTTATACACCTTTTTATTGGCATTTTACTCATCTTTTGTGCTTATAAATTAGATATTATCCCATATTTTGTATTTTCCTTGTTTTTAAGAATAAATATTTGTATTAATTAATTTTGTGTTTTTAGGTAGTAAATAAAGTTCGGAGGAATTGAGGAGCCAAGAGCGAAGAATTGGAGTCGAGCATCTATGGAGCAGAAAGCCAAAGCCGCGCAGCAGCAGCAGTTGCAACCCAACAAGTAGCAACTCATCTACAAGACATGGGCTAGAGCTACCCACGACCGGATCCGAACCCGCTCATCCCGAGCCGTTAAGATCTTCACTCGCCCATCCAGCGGTCGCTCCTCCTACACATCGTTCTTTGATGCACTCGCCCAGCGGCAAATCGCCTCGATTCTCCTCGGCCGTTCGGATCTCCCCATAAGATCCAACGCTCGCTTCGTCTTGCTCATCAAACATCGATACATCCGCTCAACACGCATCCCCCTATATACACACCTATCGACCAAAAACCCTAATCTCTTTCTTCTCTTTCCTTTCCTTTCTTCTTCTCTCCCAGCCAGGCTTGCGAGCTCCACCTCCTCTTCCCAGGCCAAACTCTGCCGCCATCTCCACCATCTCCCTGCCACAACCACCGGTACTACCATCTCCACCATCCCCTAACGTCTCTCTACCTAGTTCATAGCTTCTTCCCAAGGAGCTAAGATCGAGATAGAGAAGTTAGGGTTAGGGTTTCTCGGCGAGAGGGAGCAACATCAATCGAGCCGATTAATCGGAGGAGCAAACAAGTGGGGAGCGGCGTGGGTGAGAGAGTATGTTTGATTTATCTCGATTTTGAGAATTAGGGTTTGAGAACTTTTATTTGCATGTATAAATAGGTAGTGTTGGTGGATGTTAGAACCACGCCTGGGTTAGCCAGTGTGTCATTTAGGTTTAATTTGTTATTTGAATTATGTTCTGAGTTCAATTGCTAGGGTGTTGTTGAAACCCTAGACAACATGTTGAGTTATTCATATTTGTCTTTGTTGTTCTTCTTTGAGCTTAATTGATAGGATGATAAGTTAGCTAGTAGATCAACTTCTCCTGTGATTGTTTGTCTTTGTAAGAAGACGACCAATACTAGGGGAGAATTAGATAAAGTAGTTAACAAATTTTCCATGTGAGACTTCCAGGAAGAATACATATGCTTAATGAGATGTGAATAATGCTTAGTAATTGACTAAGGACCACTGTGATAGAGTGTCTTGTAAGAAGACACTCTATACTAGGGGAATTAATGCGATTAGTGATCCATTATTCTTTAGAGTCTACCTTATGAATGTATAAGAACACAACATTAAGTGAATTACCTTAGCATAGAGTCAAGTGGTGGATTCACCACCACAGTACTTCCCATATTGTCCTTTGTGTTCGTTTCATTGTTACAACCAACATATCAGCCGTATCGGCATTTACAAAACATCTGTTGTCACATTACCTCACTTAGAATTCAGTTAAGCAGCCTTGATCAATACTAGAGCACCACAAGTCCTTGTGGGATCGACCCGTACTAGCGTCTCCGATAGACGCCGTGCACTTGCGGTTATCACCGTAGGCCATAAATTTACCCATCTTCGAGGCTGCCAAGTTTTGGCGCCGTTCTTGGGAACTTTGCTTAGTGTCTTTGATCGATTCTTGTTGCTTGCTTTACCGATTTTCCTCCACCACTTTGTACATATCCATTTTACATTGTTATTTTAGTCTTTGTTTAGTATAACTTAGTTAATTTTTGTAAACTACATCTTTGCTCTTAATCACACCTTCTTCTCATTTGCATCTGTGCATTCACAGGTACTAAATTTACGTATTCGAGCTAGCGGGACTTGCTTTGTCTTCTTGTGTTGAGCAAACCCAAGGAAGATAAGATGCGAACAACATAGCCCAGTGGCTACAAGCTCTTTGCTCTGGCACATTTGTTCTTATGAGTGTGAGCGAGGTAGGCCTACCAACTTGCTTGATAACGTAGTCACCTTGCTAGGTGAGCTTGCACGATTGTTAGTCCGCTTTGAATGTGCCCTTGTATGCTCCACTGAAGCTGTCGAGTTGAGCTATAGTTGAGCTGCAGCTGAGATTTGTCCACTGTTCGTGCCTTACCTTGCATTGATGCATTGCTCAACTCCATTTACAGGCTGTCGAGTTTGAGCTAGGTGATTGACATCAACCAAATCTGTAGGCTTTGTCTTTGTGTATTAATATTTTTGTACCTCTTGCATTGGTTAAGCTGGTAAATCTGTATTTGAGCAAGTCTTGCTCAGACAATCCACTGAGCTCGAGTTTGAGCACAAACCAATCTGCCCTGTACAGTGAGCCAAGTTGTGCCAAACCCCCATTACAGAAGGTACATTGAGGGTGATTTGTAACTCAGACACTGACCAAGTTGGCTGCAAACCTCACTGAGCCACCAATTCTTTGAGCCATTATGCCTTGTGTTTGCCCAATCATTTTGCTCTACCTGTTGACTTGCTTGAGCCCCAGAGCATACCTTTGAGCTACCATCTGTGGAAGCTAACTTGTTGAGCCTCCTTTGTGCATACCTTGAGAGAGTTTGCATTGCTTTGTGCATTTGAGCGACCTGTGTCTTTGAGTTGCATTTAGAGTTGTCTTGAGAACACAACCTGTGCACAACACAGGTTAAAATGTGAGCACAGTTACTGCATAGGCGGTCTTTGTGTAGTTAGCACAAATGGCCTTTGGGTTGAAAACAAATTGTACAAACCATGAAGCCCACTTCTTGAGCTAACCATCGGCCCACATATCTCAAACCACATAGGTAAAATTTGTTGACCACACCAGTTGGTCTCCTTGAACCCGACACCTGGGCTGAAACAAACCCACGGCAACAAGCCCACATAAGCTTTGAACTAGTGGGCTGCGCACAAACCCAAGCTGGGTGGCTGAGCTTGTCTCATTTCCAAGGCTGCACAAGCAACCTGGGCTGTGCAATAGACTAAGCCCTCATCTGCTGGGCTGTGCTCAAAAATTTCAGCCCACACCCATTAAGCTTTGCACACAAATCCTGGGCTTCAAACAACAAATCCCAAACAAACCAAAACTCACTAAAACTAAATTGAGCCCACAACAACCTGGGCTTCCCACATAAACCAAAGCTCCCAACAAAACCAAATGAATCCCATTGAAACCAAATCCCATTTAAACCAAAGCCCACATAAACCAAACTAAATTTTGAGTTCAATTTGAGTACTAAATCATGACAGAGGATTTTGGTGTGCATCTGGGGATGGTAACAAATCCCTTAGAGCGTGCTTACGGGCACTCTTCACGGGATGAACCCCCACATACCATAGTGATTTTAGGGAATTTTATGCGCCTTCTCGGGGCCACGACCTCACATACCCTAATCACTATGAGCACATGCATCATCCACCACGGGTTGAGAATGAACACTCTCCTCGTACCCGGTCATCACTTCTCGATCAATTAGAAGCTCGACTATCGGCTTAGAAAGGCAATCACATGAAGCGTCTGTCAAATCTAATCCCCCTAGGCAATATGAAATGCATGCTTGCACCTTATGTGGTGGCTTAGACCACCTGTGAAATTGTTATATTTTGCATGATTTTAGGCGAGTCTAGGGAAAGCCATGATAATCAAATGTACGAATTGTCTAGAAGTGACTATGACCATGCACACATGCATCATTCACCACAGTGGGGAGATGAACAATTTTATACTCCCCCAACTCTAGTTTGCAATCAATAATGGAAACACTCATAGAGCAAAATGCTAAGCTTGAAATGAATGCAATGCATGACCATCCATATAGCAACATGTCTGAATTTCCCTTCTCTAGTGAACCTCATGCTCAACTATACAATGAATATCCATATGAGGAATGCATACCCACTAGTGAAGACTCTCCTTCAATGGAACAACTCAAGATGATTCTTCAAAGGAACCTGATTGAGTTACAAAATGATAGGATTGAAAATAGTGTTTCTAGTCTTACTCATGCAACTAACATTGAATATGAACTTAATCTAGAGGTAAATGAGTACACTAAAAATACTACAATTTTGAATGGAGAGATGAATTCTTGCTATGATGATGATGATGAGGATGATGAATACGAAGAGCATGTGTATTTTGAAAATGTAGTAGAATCTTTAGGTTCAGAGACATTAAGTGTCTCTCCTGTGAACCCTATGAATGATGCTTCTCCTGATATTGATGTGGAACCTGTGCAATTGTCATGTGAAAATGAACATGATTTACCCTCTTTTGACTTTAGGAAAGTGTGTGATGGTACAAATGTTTTTAAAAATGAAAACAACCTAGATGTACCTAACCTCTCTCTGAGTCACAAATTGAAACTCCTCACCAAACCTAGGTGTAGTTTGTAACAAAATTGCAAAACCAACTTTTCTAAAAATGCCTAACTTAGGCTTAGAGCTTTATGCTTCCCAAGTCCTCTTGGACTATTTTGCATCAAAGTATAACACTCTTAAGGAGCCACGGTTGGAATGTGTATGCATGCATTATTAGTAAAACTCATTTTGAGTTAGACCTTTTGCATGATGTACCATTAAAATTGCAAGATTTTGTGCTCCCAAACACACCCGTTCACAAGTTTAGGTTTGGGGGAAGCTCATTCAAATCTCGATCTTACGTGCACTCTCATTTTATATTTGTGTAAAATTTTTGTTAATGTGTGTATATATTTTCTATTGGGTTGATCCTCAACTCTTTAGACTGTTGGTTTATGGTGAATTTTCATTATATATATCCAGTAGGACTTGTTAAATTTTATTTTCTTGATTCGGTTGAGTCTTCTTGCACATATATTATGCTAATCCGATATGATCTCCGTTGAGAATATCGGATTTTAGCCTTGACTAAAAAAGCTCAACCTTGCTCCTGCCGCATCCGGTAATCTCTTCCCTTTTCTCTTATCGGCATAGTTCTCTCGGTATGTGTTTGTTTAAATTTTTCTATATGTAGACACATTGAGGACAATGTTTGATTTAGGTTTGGGGGTGCATTTGCATGTAGAGTTTTTAGTCTTTTATCTTATCTTTTATTCAAAAAAAAAAAAAAAAAAAAAAAAAATTCAAAACTCTTTTTGTAAAAACCTCCAACTTTTAGAGATTTTAGAGTCACTAGCATGCTTCTAGCTATGTTTACATAGAAATCTGACCGAAAATAACAAAAGTTAGAAGTGCTTGGGAGAACATAATCGGGTTTCTTAGTTGATTAGAGCGTTAAAGTTGGATTTAACCATCCGGAGGGCGAGATTAGGTCTTTGTTTAGATATTCGGTAGTAGAATTGTGATCACCCATAGTGGAGACTACCCAATTTACATCAAGTGAGGCACCAACCTTCAATTTTTTGCAACTTTCTAGAAAAAGCTGTTAGAGTGTGTGTCACCGTACGTAAATTCCGGTAGGAATGGTGAGCTACCCAACTTCGCACCAATTTCAGCACTACTTTTGATCTCTTGAGTGCTAGTTTTTGTGGCCTAGATCGCACCTTCATGAGACGGTGAGACATGGACGTATGCCTTGACATGCCATCTACATACACGTCCGGTCGGTCCTCTCCAAAATCCTTCTTATGCTTGGTTTCGACCAAGTCAAGAGTCATGCGCTCCTCTTCAAAAACCCTAATATTCATTAACGGTCGCGAGATGAGTGTCTCAAAGATCATCTCATCCGTCCACTTCACCACTTGGTTATACGACCTGGTCGGGAGTTATTTGGTTAGTGAGTCATCACCCATCACTTTACCACACCGTGTCTGATACTGCATAAAATACACACGATACTTCACAAGTATCGACTTCTGAATAACACGATTATTCAATTGACGATTACATGCTATCTTTAGGTGGAGCCACGATCCACATTCAGTTTATCAATCATGTCACAAACTGGGGATACATCTTTGGGGTATTGGTGCGGCGGTTTACGGCGTGCGGCGTGCAACGCACCATCACAAGAACGTGTTAGGAAGTCATGGACGGTTAGAGATGAGCAGGAGAAGTGGGCAAGGCGGGTCGACGCACAACTCCACTACTCCATCACTCCACTTCCTCCACTTCCCACGAGAGGCGTGAATGAGGCTCAATGACTTGTATAAATAGGTTCTCCGCCCTATTTCAAACAACAACACAAGTTGAGGCAGAGACGAGAAAAACCAAGTGTTAATACAAAAGCGTATTCAAACACCCGAGCTTGCTTGCATCAACCGCAAGCTTTGCTCACCTTTACATTACAAGTCATAAGCAAGCCAACACCTTCACAATCTCAACACCTTCTTCGCTTCCCTCCCTAAGATCAACCCCATCTCCTTCACTTTGTGGCCAAAACAAATCACGGAGCAGCCATTTCTTGGTTTAGGCCGGACTTGCAGATTGATCTCTCGAATCTACAAGCACTCACCGCGCAGTGCATTTGTTTAAGGTTTAAATTCATTCCTCATCCACACCCCAAATTACCAAATTCTACAGGAGTAGTTTTCACCCATAAACAACTGCAACACACTGATTAAACCATTCCTAACTCAGTTTAAGCTCAACAAGAATAATGATCAAAACATGAATAACATAGCATCAGATTAAAGGTTTCATCTAAACCTTAGCAAAAGTAATTATAACATGATGAACAGGATGCAAACACAATGATATTCAACTAGAAAATTGATCCAGCTAACTTGGATGCCCTGTTACAGAAAAACAAGCCCCTATTTATACACAAAAGCTCTCAATCCTTCTTCAATTCGACAATTAATAAGAACCCTACTCACCAACAATACTCCGTTGACTTTCTCTGCAACTTCATTGAATCGATGTTCCCCCAATTGTACAGCTAACCCTAACTCTACCTCTCTAAATCTTATATTCTAGGGTTACTGTTCTTGATAAGAATAGAGATAAGATAGAGAGAGATGGAGAATTAGGAGTTAATGGTGGCGTTAATGATGGTGAAGTTGTGCTCAGTGTACGGAGGAGAAGGAGTAATGGAGGTGCTGGAGCTGTAAATGGAAGTGAAGGCGAAATGAATGTGATGATGGTTCTGTTCGACGGGGGAAGAAAAGAATAGGGGGCTTGGGTGTTGGGCGAGAGCATCAGATGTTGATGTTTCGAGTGGAGGTACCGTTAGATCAAGCAGTTGTAGTAAATCTGATATCTCGGATCTGGATATGGGTTTGGGTCTTGGGTTCTCCACCACGTCCATGTCTTGGTTTAGGCTTTGCAAACGGATTGCAGAGCGAGTGCAAACGGATTGCGGAAGGTGCGCAAGCGGTTGCGAAGCTTTTTTACGCGTTATTCCTTCGCGCTTCACGGCCTTCTCGCGGGAGCCTTGCGTTGTCTCTCTTCCGTAGTCGCTAGCCAATATTCCTCTGCTCTTTTAGCTTCTCAATTCATCCAAGCTTTATTAGGTACCTAAAAACACAAAATTAATTAGTACAAGTATTTATTCTTGAAAACAATGAAAACACGGAATTTGGGATAATATATGATTTTAAAGCACAAAAGATGAGTTAAATGCCAATAAAAAGATGTAGAAATATGCACTATTTGGCACTCATCACCTATCAGAGATAAATATAGAGTAAATCTTAGAGAAGATAGTACTCAATACGATAGAATAAGTAAGATCAGAACACGCAACTACAGAGAAAATAGTTGGGTCTGGCTTCAGAATCCCAATGAAGTCTTTAAGTCGTTAACCTATAATGGTTTTAGGAAAAACCTAGGTTAAAGGAGAATCAACTCTAGTATCACACAAGAGGTGTGGGGATTAGGTTTCCCAGTTGCTAGAGTTCTCCCTTATATAGTCTTCAAATCAGGGTTTGATAGCTTAAAAACAAAGCAATCAATATTCACCGTTAGATGAACACCTGATCTAAGAGTCAAGCTAAGTTTGCTTGAAACCAAAGCAATATCTCTCCACCGTTAGATGGTCTTGGCTTGTTACACACAAATGAAATGTACCTTCATTTAGATATGGGTAACCGTACCTAAACGTATACACTTAGTTGGCTCAACAATAGTTAACCGAAGTTAGCTATATGAACACTTTCATATCAACCTTGTTCATCTTAACACAACTAGTTCAAATGACTCAAATGAAACTAGTTCGAGTTTTAAATTGTTTATATTCTCATAGAAGTATACAAGATACAAATGAAAATCGGTTTTGATTCACTCGAATCAATTCATGAACATTATAGCCACGATTTGCAAAGATTGCATTCCTTATTATATAATGTTTTTGTTCATGAGTATGTAAACATACTTAACCGATTTTAGAACTTAACCCACTCAAGTATGCAAACGTGTACGCATACTTTAGTTCCCGGACTTGGTCTTGTTCGCAATATGCAAACGGGTAGGCATCTTATCGTTCATGACCAAACTTCGATTAAATCGGTATGCAAACATTAATACGCATACTATAGTTCTCGGACTTCAACTATTGAATCGATACGCATACAGGTATGCATACTAAATTCCCTGGACTTGGAATATACTTGCAACAGTTAGCATACAAGTATGCATATTGTGCTAAACTCCCATTTTAATTATTGAAACATTCTTAGAATATGAGAATAGCTGTCTCACACAAACTATTAGCTTCAAAGCAATTTTCAAGTGATCAAATGATCAATATGAAACATTAGAGTCTACATCAAATGACCTGTCTCACACAAATCATATAAGATGTTACCGAGGCGATTTTCACATGATCATCTTTGACTTTCGTCAAGAATAAAAGATGAACTTGGTTAAGCGAAAGCTTACCAACACATATTTCGAGAAATATGTAAGCGAGTTAAACTCAGCTCGAAATATCAAATGTGTATAATTTAAAATCTATATAGATATACGACTTAGTCTCAATACGAGATAAAAATAAATAGACTTCCGTGTGATAGATGAGTTCAAGTCTCCACATACCTTTTGTTGATGAAGTTCCTCCAAGCTCTCATTTGTAGATCTTCGTCTTCATTGATGAACGGCGTGAAGTCTAAAGCTCAACTACACATTTTATTCTAGTCCGAGACATAGCTATACGTAGACTAGAAATCAAGACTTATAGTTTTGACAACTAAACTTGACAAACAAGTTTGAGATAGCAACGCTTGCGAGTTTGACCGAGCAGTGCTCTAATAAGATGGATATCTATTACTAATTCATGGAATCCAGCTGAGGATAAGTCATGAAACGGATTAATGAGATAAAATAGATTATTCTAACAATTTGATTAATGAATATTGCGCTAGAATTTAATCTATGAATGGATTTATACTAGCATGCAATATATGCAGGAGCATTTTATTCGAGAATCGAGGTATGAGATGGCGGGGACATCATACTCGTTACGAATATTGATTTTGCATAGGAACAATGTGGCATCCCGAAGGCGTTAGCGCTCTATACTAGCATGCAATATGTCTAGGAGTCGTCCAATCATTAAGATTCTATACATATGCACTCTACATAGTCGAGGAACAGTGTGGCATCCTGAAGACTTTAACGCTCTATACTAGCATGCATTATGTCTAGGAGTCGTCCAATCATTTACATTCTATATAGGAGTGTTGATGAAATATGCGAAGTGTCGAAAATCTCGGTTGAGAGACTTTACGAATCACATATTCATGTAGGGCTCTGAGAGGGTATACGCTCAGTCAGAGGTTGTTCGTGAATTTCACATACGTGTCTGAAGTCGTGTCAGAAATATGCAAAATTGTGATCTCCCGAGAGGGTAGACGCTCGGTCGGAAGTTTTCATGAATTTCACATACGTGTACGAAGTCGTGTCGGATATATGCAAAATTATAATTTTACGATTTTAGCCTTTGTCAAAAATCCACCATCAACAACAAGCATCTCCGTTCAAATTCCCACCACACTTCCCACCAATATATAACAATTAAGCACAAGTTCATTTAAGAACTCTCCCCCATTTGATGTCATTCCTAAGAGAACAACATGAGTGACCTTGCTTTATAAAAAGTAGGATTTTGTTTGACATTAACAAATCACATGGATTTGTATCCGAAAATCGAATTAAAATAATTTATACGCATGATTCACGGACAAAAAGATAATTTTTGATCGATATGACTCAACATAAGAAAATCTTACTTACGGTGTGTCAAGCGATAATAAACACAAAAGTGTGATCACAAGCGGATCCATCTTTGTGAAAAAATTCTCAAAGAGTTTGTTCTATTCCCGTTTATAAATAAACATAATAGATTTAACCACGAGCATATATGAAATATTAGCCGATTCACGAAAGCGTAAAAGCACAAATATTTCATAAGAATTTTGGCAATAATTAAACCAATAATGATTATATCTTTGCAAGTTCATCTTCCAATAACTCAAGAATTTAAATAAATAAATATAAAAACATGCAAGATGAAAATCGCTGGAAATAACTATGTGTAATCACAATTTTTGCTATACCAAACCCTAGTTATCCTTCTCAAAATAAGAATAAATTCTCACAAGAAGTTTCCTAGATATGATTCAGGTTTTTAATACCATGAGCAGAGAATTCCTTCTCATTATTGAAAAACTCATTGATGATGGGATCATTTAGTTTTTCTAAGTCTTCAGAGATGTCTATTAACTCACTAAGTTTTGTCCTCAGTTTACTCTGAGTATTTTTTTGACTGAGCTAACGAGTGTTCATAGTAAGTTATCTCATCTAGGGAGCGATTACTTCAAATCGTTCCTCTTAGATACAAAGTTCTTCACTTTAGCCCTAAAATCATTATCTTGCTGACAAATAGATAAAAGAAAAGTTGAGGGAGAACCTTTTGCATCTCCGGTTGATATCTTCTTTTGGTCCCTTGATGATTTGATTCCTTCACACAAGTAGACGTTGACAGCTTCTACTACATCCTTCTTGGTGATACCTCTTGTTACAGAGCCATGGAACCAAGGTTTTCTTAAGAGAACAAGAGTATATAGTTAACTCTAAATAAAGAAAATGATTTTCTCTATCACGGTCCGTGAACCATTGGACATATTATAGACAATGCGATCCATGAGCCCAAATGATAATACACAAAATTTGGTGATTTGTAAGTATACAATTTGTGGTTACTCGTTCTCATGGATTAAATCATAGTTTATCACATAAGATTAGAACATCATCTTAGATCGAATAAACATAGGTTAGAGCACAAGAGACCGTTCAACAATACTTAAGGACCATTGATTGGATATCGAACACGATTCGTTTATTACGGATCTTGGAGCTAGCTCGACAAAAACACTTATACCAATAGTCTATGAGATTATTATGATATGAGTCACACAATAATGATAAAATTCAAACAAAAGAGTCAAATCATACTTGAGAAGCCTTGTCATCATAGGGGTAATGTGATGAGTTTTTGTGCAACCTCATTTTCACAAGCTAAAATATTGAGGCTGCACACATTACTACAACTAAGTAGTAATGGGGTGAGTAGAACACTCACCGCTTGTGTCACTAGGTGACTTTTTAAGGCTCTTTGTGCATTCGGGAATTTTACCTTTTCTGGTTCTTTTACTCCGTTGTATCCTCGGTTTTGCAGTTCTCGGGTTACCTTTCAAAAGCTAACTCATTATATGCATGTCATTATGAAGCTCAACTATTCTTGAGTTATTCTTCTTGAATTTCCGACATTTTTCTTGAACATGTCCCTTGTATCCACAAAAAGATCAATGCATTGAGAGCTCAACTTTAGAAGGTTCGGCTACCTCTTTGTCACGACCAACTGTTTTCTCTTTGAAAGAGCCGGCAGGAATAAAACAGTTTTTGGTGATGGAGGTCTTGCTGGAGAACCCAATACCATTAGTGTTACCAAAGGACTTTTGTCCAAACAACATAGCTGAGATCTTGTCTAAACTACCTGAGAGCCTTTGTAGATCATACTTGAGAGTATCAATCTCATTTTCCTTGACAGAAAAAGTTTCAATGAATTTCTCATTAAGTTTCTCCAACTTAAGATTTTTATTTTCAAGAGATGATTCGAGTTTTTCCACAGTTTTCTTCAAACTTAGGTTTTCTCGATGAATTTCTTCAAACTTAGGTTTTCTTTAAACTTAGGTTTTCTATAAACTGCTTTTCTAACTCAGAATCCAAAGCTGAATCAGAATCAATATATATTTCTGCATGAGAGACAGAATTTGCTGTCTGATATTCAGAAGCAAGCTCATCAGAGATACCAAGTGACACAATGAGAGCATTATTTCCTTGAGAGAAATTTTATCTTGAATCATCTTGAAACTTGGTTCGCGAGCGTTGCTTCCCAGATTGTCTGTACTTTCTCAGGATTTTTCTGACTTGCTGTGTAATCATAGACAAGTTTTCTTTATCATGATCAACACAACACTCATCAGCCCAAGACAAGTTTTCCTTCGAAGAAATCATACTTGTATTTGTTGTGGCTTTAAGTTCAATAATGCTATCTTTAGACACACTATGCTCGTGATCAAAGATCTTTAACTTCCCAACGAGACTGTTTCTGGAAAGTGTATCAAGGTTATTCCCTTCCATGATGTCGTGTTTCTTAGACTCGTATCTTGCTGGTAGAGATCGGAGAATTTTCATCACAACGTCCTTTTAGGGAATAATCTTCCCTAACGCAAAACATGCATTAACAATTCCAGAAACTTTTTGATTAAATTCATCAAACGATTATTCATCAGCCATACGAAGATTTTCCCAGTCAGAATTTAGGTTTTGAAGCCTAGCTTCTTTATCTGAGGTATCTCCTTCAAATAAGGTTTCTAAGATATCCCAAGCATCTTTACACTTAGTGCACGAAGTCACATGGTGTTGAAGATCTGGGCTTATGGCGTGGATAATAACGTTCAACCCTTCAAAATTATGCTTTGCAACAATTATCTCGAATTCACTATATTGTATCAAGTGGCTTTGCTTGATAGCTCTGTCTACAACAAGCTGTTGGTGCGTACAAGTTTCCATGTCTCAAAGTCACGGGCTTGTAAAAAGAACGCATATCAATTTTCCACCATAAGTAATTTGTGCCATAAAATGCTGGCGGTACATTTATTGGGATTGCACTCCTGTCCATATAGTCAGACTACTTCAAACACAGACTTGTTAGGTCTTAACGTGTTTGCACCTCACGATAACAATTGAAAAGCAGGGTACCAAAATACACCACCACTTTTTCTTAGGCAATATGTATGGACAAACTCAATACAACTCCGAGTTAAAATCAATCAAGGAATAATATCTTAGAGTTATATCTCTATCTCTTGCAATTAGAACGTTTACATAATCAAATCAGTGAACCTAATCACAAAGAGATAACTTGGGCCCAGTACCAAAGACCAATGTCCAAGAATCAATCAAGTCATATCCAAAAACTAGGTCGGATGTCTCTACTATGATTGATCAACGCACAACTTTGTGATATTTCATTTATAAAGATAAACAATATAATGTGGAAGAAGAAATAACATATACAAAAGAAGTTTTGTTAACGAGGAAACCGGAAATATAGAAAACCCCGGGTAGAGTCAGTTGAACACAAACTGTATTAAGCCGTTCTGAGACACTAGCCCACTACCACTTAACTGGAATGGAATATAGTTGATCCCTAAAAGGTATCCCACCGATTAAGGTCGATCGCACTCCTTATGCCTCTTGATTCCCAACGGGACTCAGCGCATTGATTCGTTAGATGACGTCACACCAACTAAGAGTTGATTCAACTCAATTGAAGACATTAAACCAAATTTGCCTCCCACAGTTAAGCTTTGTTGAAACCTTGCTCGGCCGAACTCGTAAGCGTTGCTATCTCAAGCTTGTTTGTCAAGTTTAGTTTCCAAAAATATAAGTCTTGATTTTCAGTCTACTTATAGCTAAGTCTCGGATTAGGATAGAATGTGTAGGTGAGCTTTAGACTTCACGGCGTTCATCGATTGAAGACGAAGAACTACTAAGGGGAGCTTGTGGAACTTCATAAACAAAAGGTATGTGGGGACTTGAACTCATCTATCACTTAATAGTCTATTTCTACTCTATCTCCTATTTGAGACAAAAGTCGTATAGCTATATAGACTTCAATTATATACATTTTATATTTAGTGAGTATAACTCGCTTACATATTTCTCGAAATATGTGTTGGTAAGCTTTTCGCTTGAACCAAGTTCATCTTATATTCTTGTGAAAGTCAAAAAGATGATCATGTGAAAATCGCTTTAGTAACATCTTATATGATTTGTGTGAGGCGGTCATTTGGTGTAGACTCGAAAAGTTTCTTATTGATCATTTGATCACTTGAAAATTGCTTTAAAGCTAATAGTTTGTGTGAGACAGCTATTGTCTTCTTCTAAGAATGTTTCAATGATTGAAATGGGAGTTTAGAACAATTAACCATTGATTGGATATAGCATAGTATGCGTACATGTATGCTAATCCCCACACCTCCTGTGTGATACTAGTTGCGACTAGTGTCGATTCTCCTTTAACCTAGGTTTTTGTCATGAAAGATTCATGATGTGAGTACTAATGGGCTTATGCCTATATCTGTTTAGTTTTATTGTTGGGCTTTATTTAGTTAATTAGGGTATTTTCTTAGAAACTCGTTTTGTTATTGATGAACTTGGAACCTTCCGATCTCTTCTTGTGGATAGGTCCTTTAAGAACCAATCACTATTTCTCCTGAGTTTATTCAATGAAAAATATCTAGTTTCCTTCTTCTATGTTCTTCGATTTCTCCTTCCCTGAGTTGTTCCTGATCTAATTTGTAACGTAGATCGTTACAATTGGTATCAGAGCACTCGATCTGAGTGCCTGTGAGTAAAAATGGTTAATCAAAAGGATTTTGATGATATACATGGTAAGTTCAACACACTGATGAAGAGTCATTAGGAGATTCTTAAGAAGTATGACGAAATGCAAGGTAGTATCAACAAATCCATACATACTGAGGTTGAAGCTATGTAAGAAAGAATCATTAACAAGCTCAAGTCGGTGAGGGTCTCTTGGACACATCAACAGGACATCTATCTAATGGAAGATCCGCAAATGGAAGTAATAACGGAGGTAATCTTCAAATCCCACCTTAGTTTTCTAATCCACAGAAACCCAAGGTAGAATTTCCTAAATTCGATGGTATCAAACCTAGATCTTGGATCAGGAAGTGTAGAAAGTTATTCTAGTTGCATATGATGGATGAGGAACAGAAGGTCATGCTAGCTTCCTTATACTTAGAAGGTAAGGCTGATATTTAGTTTCAAGACTATCAGGAAGGGAAGGATGTCATTGTATGGGAAGAATTTGCTGCTGATATAAACTTTAAATTTCAAGAATTGGGTCATGATGACATAATTGGAGAATTCAACAAGTTAAGTCAAGAGGAGTGCAGGTGATAGAGTATCAAGAGCTTTTGAAGAATTAAAAGCCCTCATGCTTGCTAAGAACAAACACTTGATAGAAGAATATTTCACCTCTATCTTTGTGGTAGGATTAAGGAAAACCGTATATATATAAACCGCAATCGCACGGTGTCTAACTAGTAGACAGAGGCAAGTACGGGTCGTTCCCACGAGGCCCGGTGGAAATCTTTTTATTATCAATATCACTAATAAACAGAAATGATGTTCTTGAGATTCTTATAATTGAGAAACGTAAAAAGAAATAATAAAATTAAACTAGACTAATAAAAGAAATTCAATGGGAGAGTCGGTAACCAGGGTTTCATGGTATCCACTACTATCTCTATTTGATTACTGAAATGAAACATGATTGCAAACATATGTTTATTCTTCGTTCTATCGACACCACCTATTATATGTATTAGAGTCGCAAATATCAACTGGGACACCTAAGCATGGCACATCAAAAGACTAAACCCAAGAAAGCACCATCAAATTGTGTTAGCGAAAAGCTATCTGAAACTAAATTATCGATTCACAAATTGTATCCGGCTCTTCTAAGTATAACCCATCAAAGGATTCAACCCAAGCATGAACTATCAAATAACGAGACCAAAACTATTTGTAAAATTATCCAATTACGCACAAAGGTTATTACTAAACCGGTGGAGCAACAACTCATTTTTCAATAAACCAATAAACAATATTAGAAGATCAATTTATTCAAATCATAATGGTCTATTGCTATATAATCAATCAAAATAGCCTAATACCCAAAGTAGTTTCAAACATAAAACCCTAGTTACGAAGAAATTAGAACATGGTTATGGGTTTCTTAAAACCCATAAAACAAAACTAAGAGATGAGAAAGATAAACCGATCACAATCGCGTCACCACGATGGAACCACATAGTTCTCCCCTTTCCGTATGAAGACTTCCAGCCGTGACTCCTTCTCTTCTCTGGTTTTGGCCTGTAGCATAACTCCCCCTCCTTTTTTCTTCCTCTTGATTTCATATATGTCCTCTTGCGAATCCAGGAAGATCCGCAATTAAGACCTATCAAATTACCGAGGTTTAGTCCATGCGGTCCCGAACTTCCAAGTCCCAAGGCCCTCTCAAAACGCAAACAACTCCTTCCAAGCCCGACAACATGAACCCATTCTAATCCAACCAAATCTCGGCACCCTCCATTAATCATCCCCACAGCACCCATTGCACATCTTAATTAACACCACACAAATCAACTCCATTCTCACCCGATCAACTCCAGCATCTTAAGTAATGCTTCCCAGTCGTTCTCTATGTCGGCTTCAACTCCAAATGAGTCCTGTTCAATCCATGAAAGAAACTCCGATCCCAGCACCATTCTTTCTCTCTGTTCGTTCAAGTCTCTTCACCCGGCTTCGCTCGAGCACAAACCCATCTGTTAGAAGTGTGTGGGCTTCCAACTCAAAACCAATTGGCTTTGAGTTGGAAGCCCACACACTTATAACATGGTATCAGAGCTAGGCCCGTATGAGAGTGAAATGAGAAGTATGCCCAAAGGGCTGCCCGTTCACCCGTACAGAGGTCCACGTTGTAGTGGCTTAATCTCCTCCTTGGACGGGCGCCCATTGGGTCTACTTCTCATTCCACTCTCATACGGGCCTAGCTCTGATACCATGTTATAAGTGTGTGGGCTTCCAACTCAAAGCCAATTGATTAAGCCACTACAACGTGGACCTCTGTACGGGTGAACGGGCAGCCCTTTGGGCATACTTCTCATTCCACTCTCATACGGGCCTAGCTACGATACCATGTTATAAGTGTGTGGGCTTCAACTCAAAACCAATTGGCAATGAGTGGGTGGCTCACCACCTTATATATTAAGATCTAGGCTAAGGAGTTAGCTATGTGGGACTATCTTATAGTTTTTCCAACATGCTCCCCCTCCACGTGTAGGGCGGAGGAGAATCATGGAAGACATTCAAGAGAAGCAAGAAGAAAGCACCGTAATCTTTTGTGACAACAAATCGGCAATTGCTATGTCCAAAAATTCGGTTGAGCATTGTAGAGCAAGGCACATCAAACTCAAGTACCATTTCATTCGAGAAGCGGTTGAAGATGGTGAGATAGAACTCAAGTATTGCAAGACGGAAGACCAATTGGCGGACATATTCACCAAGGCACTTCCCAAAGGAAAATTTCAACATTTCCGTGAACTACTAGGAGTAGAAGAACATCACATTAAGGAGGAGATTGTTGAGTAATGTAATGTTAGTGTACTAGTGTAATAGGAGTGTCAACTTTATATTTAGTTATGTAGTGGGTGTAGCATATCCACAAGTTGTAAAAATCTATTGTAGACCAAGTAGAAGAGTTATCTCTTCAACTTAATGAAAAAGAGAGAGAGTGAGAAGAACCAAAGAGGTTCCCACTACTCCATTATCAAAATCATCCATAAACATCTATCTTAATCACCCATGATGGAGTAGTGGATGTATGGGTGATTAAGATAGATGTTTATGGATGATTTTGATAATGGAGTAGTGGGAACCTCTTTGGTTCTTCTCACTCTCTCTCTTTTTCATTAAGTTGAAGAGATAACTCTTCTACTTGGTCTACAATAGACCTTACAACTTGTGGATATGCTACACCCACTACATAACTAAATATAAAGTTGACACTCCTATTACACTAGTACACTAACATTACATTACTCAACAATCTCCTCCTTAATGTGATGTTCTTCTACTCCTAGTAGTTCACGAAAATGTTGAAATTTTCCTTTGAAGTGCCTTGGTGAATATGTCATGGTTGGTCTTCCGTCTTGCAATACTTGATTCTATCTCACCATCTTCAACCGCTTCTCGAATGAAATGGTACTTGAGTTTGATGTGCCTTGCTCTACAATGCTCAACCGGAGGCCCTGGACATAGCAATTGCCGATTTGTTTGTCACAAAAAAATTACGGTGCTTTCTTCTTGCTTCTCTTGAATGTCTTCCATGATTCTTCTTAGCCATACAACATGAGATGTAGCTATTGATGCCGAAATGTACTCCGCTTCCGCCGTGGATTGAGCTACGGTTTCTTGCTTCTTCGATGCCCATGTAAATATACCCGAACCAAGAGAAAAAGCATAACCCGATGTGCTCTTCATGTCATCAATACACCCTCCCAAGTCGGCTATCACAATAGCCAACTAATTTGACATCCAAATGAGTCCCTGTTCAATCCATGAAAGAAACTGATCCCAGCACCGTTCTTTCTACTCTGTTCGTTCAAGTCTCTTCACCACTGACTTCGCTCGAGCACAAACCCATCCACCAATCACCGAACATAATTCAGTCATCACCTGCAACTATCTCATTTTAAACTCATAGATGAATTGGTATTCCACTCCATCTCGGTGTAACGAACTGCCCCTTCGACTGCTTAGAACAAAGACTAATGAATCGAGCACGACCTTCTTAATTCCGGCAACTGCACCAGCTTTTGTATTCCTCCTCCACTACGAGTACAGTCGTTCATCACCCGAGTCTCCATCTTCTTCAGCTCAACGAAAACACCATGTACCACAACAGACTCAAGCCATCACCGAGCATCATCAGTTCACTTTTTCATTTATCGTCAATCAGTCACAGCTCGAATCCTCTATCGTCTCAGCTAGAGCACCCATGATAACAAACTCCGATCACCATCATTGAATCACGGCAGCAGCATCAACTCTATAGCTTTACTATCACTGCCAAACCCGGGCTCCTCTTTTTTCTCATACACAAGCATCTAATCTCAGCTTCGATGAATACCCATTGAAGTTGCCCCAAGAACTGCTGCTTCTGATTTCGGAATCCATCAGCCAACAGACAACCACTAACACCAACTGTCGCTGCCATCTTTCTTCCCTGAGTAGCCTTTCTATCTCTAGTTATTCGTATCTCTGTAGTGACTTGAGTTCACACCGTACTCAAAGCAATTCCCACTGATATATAAATGAAACCTATATAGTGCGACACCAGCTGCTTGGAAGAAATGACTTCTGTTACGTGGAGATCCGGACACGTTGCACCTCTCAACTTCTCATGCACGTCACGTGCCTAACCTTTAGAGAATAAAGAAAGCCAGTTGCTTCATTGTGCTATCTTCCAACTGTGAGCTACTTTTGGTGGTGCTAACAACAAGAAATTAAATGGCGGCACATTTACAGAAGTGCCTTTCGTGCCAATGGTGAAACTTTTTGTCGCAAACGCACTCCTGGTTTCCGCTTTAGTCATTTATTTTTGGATGATCGAATTCGCTGGTACTTTCTACAAAAGCACTAAAATAGTGTTATTAGCCAAAATATCGAGTCTCATTAATATAAATATGGGTATAAAATGTAGCACATATGTGCTTATCAAATACCCCCACACTTATATTTTGCTAGTCCTAGAGCAAAAAGAAAAATGTATCCGCTAAACAACTAGATATAAATAGATGTATGCTAAGCAGTGAGGCGGATCCACTAAGCAGTGGATAGAGATGTACGCTAAGCAGTGAGAGCGAATCCACTAAGCGGTGGATAGAGATGTCGCTAAACAACTAGGCAGAAAGACCCGCTAAGCAGTGATCATTTTTTTTATTGTAGACCCGCTAAACAGCTGGTCATAGAAAATACTCTAAAAATAATAATTTTGATTTTTTTTTTGATTTTTTTTTTAAGACCCGCTACACAGCTGATTTTTTTTTTTTTAAAGCCTAACGAAAATGACACTTAAAGATTTGAGAGAGTTCTTAGGACTAACTGGTTATTACAGGAAGTTTGTCAGAGATTATGGGTTGATAGCTAAACCACTCACAAAACTGCTCAAGAAGAACAAATTTCGGTGGAGTGGAGCTCAAGTTGCTTTTGAGAAACTCAAGAAAGTGTCACCACCACCACCACCCCGGTGCTAGTGCTTCCAGGACTTCATCAAACCATTTGAGTTAGCTACGTGCAGCGATCTTTGAGTTAGAGCGGTATTGATGCAAGATGATAAGCCAATAGCATATTACGATATGGAATGGGAGACAAATATACGCTATGTCAACTTATGAAAAGAGTTAATGGCGATTGTAATGGCGATTACTAAGAGGATATCATATTTGATGGGAAACAAATTTACCATTTATCTTGATCATCAAAGCGTAAAATACTTCATGGAGCGAGAGGATACATTCAATGCTTCAACAAAAATGGTTGGCCAAATTACTAGGATATGACTATGAGCTCAAATACAAAAAGGGAGTTGAAAATAAAGTGGCGGATGCCTTATCCGGAGTACATATAGGAGATCAACCATCTTACAATAGTTTGAGTGTGATACAACCCAATGGCTCAAGGATGTTCAAGGCAGTTATGAAGGTGACTCTCTAGCTCAGAATTGATCCCTCTCAAGACACTTGAGATGGAGACTACTCATCATATCTTTTGTAGGAATATTAAAGTTTAAAGGAAGGATATATGTGGGTCAGGGTGGAGATTTGAGACAGAAAATCATTGCTTCAGTCCATTCTTCTGTGATTGGAGGTCATTCTGGGACTCAAGCCAGCTACCAAAAAGTTAGGCTCTACTTCTTCTAGACAGGAATACATAAACAGATTATGAAACATGTACAAGAGTGTGATATATGTCTACAACACAAAGGATTTACTTCTCTTCTTGGAGGAATGCTACAACCTCTTCTTGTACCCGAGAAATCTTGGGAGCACATCAGCATGGACTTCATCACAGAACTGCCAAAATTTGAAGGGAGAGAGATCATTCTGATGTTTGTAGACAGATTCTCTAAATACGGTCATTTCATGGCCTTGAGTCACCCATACACAGTAGCCTCAGTAGCAAAGGTATTCCTTGATTTCATCTTTAAACTCCATGGTCTACCTAAGAGCATTGTATTAGACAAAGATAGTGTCTTCATAAGCAATTTTTGGCAAGCTCTATTTGCTAAATTGGGTACATCTCTACATATAAGCACAACTTACCACCCTCAGACTGATGGCTAAGGCGAGAGGTGAATGCTTGTGTAAAGCTTATCTTAGATGCATGACAAGTTTTTAACCAAGTAAATGGGCTACATGGTTACCCTTGGCTGAATGGTGGTACAATACTAGCTACCACACAAGTCTCAGACTTACTCCTTTTGAAGCACTCTATGGTTATCCAACTCCCCAATTTGGGATTACTTCAGCAGCTCAAGGTATAAGTGCAGATGTAGATAACTATATGCAACAGAGACAAAACATGGGGCAGCTACTCAAGGGAGCTTTAGAGGCAGCACAACACGGGATTAAGCGGCAAGGCGACAAGAAGAGGTCCGAGAGGTCCTTTGAAGTAGGGGATTGGGTTTATTCGAGATTACAACCTTACGAGCGGACCATTTCAATGCGGTTGAGAAGAAATCTTAAGTTATCTGCTAAGTTCTTTGGTCATATCAAGTTATAGAAAATATTGGCAAGGTTGCCTACAAGATGCAACTTCAAATGGATCAAAAATTCACCCCACTTTTCATGTATCCCAACTGAAACCCAAATTAGGGGCGGGTCTACTTCCACAAGTTGAGATACCGGCCCGAGTCACTAAAGAAGGTGAGATGAAGATTGAACCATTGTAGGTGTTAGATGCCGGAAAGGGTTAAAAAGAATAATCAAGATGTCACACAAGTCCTTATTCAGTGGGAAGGCTTATCAGCAGAAGCAACTACTTGGGAAGATAAACAAGCTATGCAAACTCAGTTTCCCAAACTAATCTCTGAAGACAAGGATAAGGTGAATGGGAGGGATTTGTCATGAAAGATTCATGATGTGAGTACTAATGGGCTTAGGCCTATATCTGTTTAGTTTTAATGTTGGGCTTTCTTTAGTTATTTAGGGTATTTTCTTAGAAACCCGTTTTGTAATTGATAAAGTAGGAACAGTCAGATATCTTCTTGTGGATAGGTCCTTTAAAAAACCAATCATTGTTTCTCCAGTTCATTCAATAAAAATATCTAGTTTCCTTCTTCTGTTCTTGATTTCTCCTTCCACGAGTTGTTCTGAGTTAATTTGTAACGTAGATTGTTCTGATTTTCCTAAAACCATTATAGGTTAACGACTTAAAGACTTCATTGGGATTGTGAAGCCGGACCCAAATATTTTCTCTGTAGTTGCGTGTTATGATCTTACTTTGTTCTATCATATTGAGTACTATCTTCTCTAAGATTTGCTCGAGATTTAATCTTCGATAAGTAAGATAAAAAGTAGTCACAAACATATTCGTCTTATCGTTTGTGATTCCACAATATCTTGTTTCGCTACCATATGATTAAGATTATTGTGAGGTGATTGATATTTCTAGTCTGTTCTTCGGTAATATAAGTCCATTATATCAATTGGTTCATGTTCACCTTGATTTATCAAAAGACGGAACAAAACTCGTAAGTATCTCTATGGGAGACTGATTTATCTATTCAATTGACTTTTCTGTGTGAGACAGATTGGTTTATCAAGTCTTCGACTTTGGGTCGTAGCAACTCTTAGTTGTGGGTGAGATCAGCTAAGGGAATCAAGTGCGCAGAATACGGCGTGGTTTTAGAGGCGTAAGGAACGCGACTGTACCTTGATCATTGTGAGATCAGTTGGGGCTCAAATACATTCCAGTCTGAAGTTAACTTGTAGTAGGCTAGTGTCTGTGGCGGCTTAATACAGTGTGGTGTTGAATCTGGACTAGGTCCCTAGGTTTTTCTGCATTTGCGATTTCCTCGTTAACAAAATTTACAATGTCCTGTTATTTCTTTTCCGCATTATATTTGTTTATATAATTGAAATATCACAGGTTGTGCGTAGTTCAATCAATTATATAATCCAACCTTTGGTTGTTGATATAAATTGATTGACACTTGAACATTGGTCTTTGGTACCGTTCAAGTTGTTTCTCATAATAATCAGGATCACGGATTCTATCTGTTTGATTTGACGATTACAATGATAAACAAAGATATAACTCTTGGATATATATCCATTGATTGAGTCTGACTGTCTAGTTGATTCTTTTAGAATTACATTGGAGTTTGTCCATACAGATTGCCTAAACGAAATATTGGGTGTGGTTGTTAGACCCCCGCTTTTTCAAAGCCTATGTCATTGATTTCCTGATTACGATCAAAATGTATGATCAAAATCAAACGTAGGATCAAGGTGATGGAAATCGATAGCAATTCGACAAAGTCTAGCTATCCTCAAAATCCATACTTATGCAACCCAGTGCAGCCTAGATTATTATTCACCTCACAAGTATAAAACCCGTGGAATCAACAAAGTTTGAGACAAATAAAACTTTGATGATCATTATCTATCTTGATCGTTGGAGCAAGCTCTACAAACAATCAAGATCAAGATACTCGAGTTATTAAGGAAAGATAACTGGATCTGCCTTCACGAATCCCAATGAAGTCTTTATAGTCGCAAAATCCTAAAAGGGTTTTTGGAGAGGACGACTCTAGATACAACTAGGACACGCCAAAAATTAGTGTCAGGATTAAAAAAAATCCCAGTTTCTTGGAGTTCCCTTTTATAGACATTCAAAGCATAGATTGATTTAGGTTTAAGCTAAGATAGCTTTGGAACCAAGCAAACAATATCCAACGCTAGACAGAATCCTTGAATCTGATTTACATAAGCAAGATATTACACTGCAGGTTAGGTGAGACCGTAACCGAACCGTGTACAAAGACTATGTTCAACATGGTTACCCGAAACTAGCCGGTTTGAACGTAAAAGCTAATCTTCATTTTCATGAATACTTATGACATTAACTCGAGTCACAAACATGTGATCAATTAAGTCGATGTTTATAGAGAATTAATCAAATGTTAATTATCTCGAAAAATAATTTAAACATACTTGAAAATATAATCAACAGGATTAGTAGACGTGCAGTACAAATGCATAGTAGTTCATGAGTCGAATACGATCAAGACGCATCATGCGGTTTGAAAACTTTAAACCAAAACCGAGGAGTTAGAGTTCACAAAACTTTTTAGTTTTGCGTACTAGTTTGCAAACTTTCCACCAAACCTAAATTCTGGAGTTCACAGAACTTTTAAGGTTTGCGTACCGGTTTGGAAACTTAAAGAATGTCGTCGATTCGGAGTTCACAAAACAATCGGTTTGCGTCTTTTAGCTTTGGAAACGCTCACCGGAGTTCAAGAACACGGAAATATTTAAGTTTGCGTATAGGTTTGGATACTCACCGCGGTTCCGTAACCACGGTTCAAGAATGGCTTGCATACGAATATGCATGCCGATCCGGTTCCACGAGTAACACGAATTTTCATATGATATACATAAGAATATGTTTACCATTAATCCGTAAGTCGATATGTATATAGCTACTCACTACTTGTACGAATACATGTAATACGGGTTCGGACTTATAACAGATTTTCCCGGAAACTGATACCCGCTTGCTTGTATCCGAATCAATATTAGTTATATATTTCTTTAACTACACCAAATTCTCGGATTAATAAACACCAAGCCGTTCTAAAATGGGTTATAAATGACTCTTTGCCTGTTGCAAAAAGGGGTGTTACATTTTTTGTAACGGCAATGGGCCGTTTTGAATTTTTGGTTGTAACGGCTCTAGTAACAAACTTTTGCGGCCGTTAAAAAATGCCACGTGGTAACAACTCGGGACCGTTACGAATTTTTGTAACGGCGTGGTTGTAACATCGTCGAGTTGGCGTTACTACGTGGAACATTAGTAACATCTTGGAGCCATTTACTACGTGGCGAGCTGAAACAGCTTGGGGCCGTTACGAATTTTTTCGTAATAGAAATTTTTTTACTGCCAGTCAACATTGACCTGCTCAAAATTGGTCAGTATTGACTGATTTTGACCAGGTCAAGGCTGACCAGACGGATCATTTTCTTCATTTAAATAAGCCTAATTCTAAATTCAATACCCAGCATACACCTTTCAATATATTCATAACCACACTCAACAACAATTTCTTCAATTTATGCATATCACATTCATTCAATTCATCTCAGATTCATATAACAAAAGAATTGAAATTTCTCTAAGTACCAAACTTTTTTTTTTTTTTTGTTAAGTATCAAATTTCTAAGGGAATACATGGAAGGTTCCAAATTTCTAAGGGAACACATACAAACTTACTAACTGCCTACACAACTTACATGGAACTTACAAATCTTCAAGCTCCTTTGTTCTCCACCCTTTCTGATGAAATAGAGCATCATTCAAATAACCGTAACTAGTTCATTAAATCCTTTGCAGACTTGCTTTGTTGAAAGCTTGGGCAACATGCAACATTATTATGACAAGTAAACTGGAAGAAATAATGCTCAAAATACGCAGTAAGTAAATGCAAACAAGCAATAAAACACAACTCAAAATACGCAGCAAGTAAATCCTCCTCAGAGTATCCTTCATCATCTTCACATATAACCAAGAAACATACTTAAACGTTTCAGGAACTTGACAAATAAAACACAACTCAAAATGCACTAACCAGAGCATCTGTAACACATGAGTACTTTTATTATCCCGTCTTTAAACTCCATACAACAAAACAAGATAGTCTACTAAAATTGACTCCAGGTAACATATTATCATGGTTCACTTGATAGATGTTTACATACTATAAGTCTATAACAGATAGTGAAACTTATAAAAAAGAAGGGCTACCAGGAACTTTTAACGTATCAACCGTGAACTGTCTGAACTGTAGGTGGTAGAGTTGCAGGTGCTGAAGCTTCAACTTGTGCAAAATCTTCTCCCTCGAAGATTTTTCATCATAACCGCGAGTTAAGAAAAACAAAAATGAAATCAGACCATTACGTGTTAAATTGCAATCACAAAACCAAGAAACATACTTAAACGTTTCAGGAACTTGACAAATAAAACACAACTCAAAATGCACTAACCAGAGCATCCGTAACACATGAGTACTTTTATTATCCCGTCTTTAAACTCCATACAACAAACCAAGACAGTCTACTAAAATTGACTCCAGGTAACATATTATCATGGTTCACTTGATAGATGTTTACATATTATAAGTCTATAACTGATAATGAAACTTATAGAAAAGAAGGGCTACCAGGAACTTTTAACGTATCAACCGTGAAATGTCTGAAAAGTAGGTAGTAGAGTTGCAGGTGCTGAAGCTTCAACTTGTGCAAAATCTTCTCCCTCGAAGCTTTTTCATCATAACTGCGAGTTAAGAAAAACAAAAATGAAATCAGACCATTACATGTTAAATTACAATCACAAAACCAGGCAATAGAGTAAAGAATTTCTTTGATAAGTCCCTTGTGCAATGCATGCCATACTTAGTTGGCAGTGCCGCCTAGCCAGTTACAGCATGTTGTGATGGAGTTAAGCAAATAAAAGTGTTGGCAACTACCACAGATGAAAAGCGCCAAGCTTGCAGCTGTGTTATAGATGCAGCTAATAAGTGCCAGAACATAAAGAAAGATGCAGCAAGTAGACTCCCTACCAAGTGCGGTGTTCCACTCGCTTACCATATCTCCAAAAACATTGATTGCAGCACGGAAGTCAAAGACCTAATCAGCTAGTTAAAATATCCTAACTACTTTTACATTTTACATAAAAGATCGGGAGAGGAATGTCTCCATATTTTTGATAATGTCAGATGCACTAGTTCGATATAGTCCAAGTATTTATCATCATTCTTTATGTTTAATACAAGATATTACTATATATGACATATTATGCTAAATACCCTACGCATTTGCAAAATCAATTAAAGTCATTGATGCTTTGCTGGAAAATAAAGGGAGACAAAAATCTGATGCTCCTGCAACTTTGTCTATCCAAATTATCTGATTATGTAGCCAATGTTGATTATCTGCAACTGGCACAAACATGGCGAGACAATCCAAGTCCATGGATTCCTAATAACTATGATGAGGATAGTGTTTGTTCAAGTTATAGGTGAACAACATTCAACAACTAAGATTCTAAGATATTAATATGAGCTCATATAGAAGATATGTAAACTCTATCTCAAACTCTAGACTATAAGTCCTAGTGCTAGGATAAAATATGAACGATACAATGAGAAAGATATTTCATATTACCTTAGAGGAGGCCCAAGGGATTTGACACAAGGACTGTATTCAATGCGGTTAACTATTCAAACTTGAATTCTCTTTCTCCATAGATATGATGCACGCAAGCCTATCATGAACCTGTGTAACAATATTTTACAAGGCCCACCGTGAAATTCAAGAAGAGAGTCCTTTAAGGATTCGTAGTAACAAGCATCCAAGTAGGCATACCTCTGAAAGTTGCTTGCTCTCGTCCAACAACTCTTTGCAATCATCGTACCTAGGCACACAGATGTGGAACCCAGAAAACTCAGTCACTCAAATAAAAGATATTCTAAAGTTTAGCAGAAAAAATTTATTTTGGCGGAATTCAATAAATTCTCACCAATGACGAGGGAGTCCAGCTTCTTCTCGAGATGAATAATTTAAGGGGCCCTTCACCTCCACATTGTACTCTTTTAGTAAGTCTAGGAGACAAAACTGGATACAGTCACTAGTGTAACATATATATCAACCAAAATTCATTTATTTGACATACTGAAAGCTATCTAAAATCAAATCAGAACTGGTGGTCTGCTATGGGTTACTAATTTCTTCTCATAATCGAATTTACCTTCAACCCCATCAAGAACAAATATATATAAACCAAAATTTAGTTAAATCAAATCAAATCAACTCTATGGGTAAGAGCAGAAAGCACCGGAAAATATACTTACACACCCATTGCAACTTCATCTTTTCTTCAAACCCAGCCACTGCAGAACCACTTCAATCACTTTCCTCTTCCCTGTAAACTTCACACAGCAACAATCTTCAGATTCACAAATACACATCAACACCATCTTAGCAGCACCGTTTCCCTGTGATCAATAATCTCTAAATTGTTCAGAGGACAAGAATTAGTTGAGTAAACCAGAACCAGTTAATTTTTGCAAACCAATAGGAAAAACAGAAAGCAAGAATCCTTAGATATTCTCCACACAAAAAAGAATGATCTGATCAAAAAAACTTGGGAGAAAAATAAGTAGTTGCAAATAAAAAGGTTTGCAGCAGCGTTTTCTCCCAAATTTCTAGCAAGTAGCAACCGCAAACTAGAATTTCTGAATATACCTGTGGATTTTCACATAGCCAGCAAAAATCCATTAGAGCTTCTAGTCTCACCTAGAAGAAAAGCAGAAGTGATTAAAACATAAAGTTTGAACTGAAAAGGGATAAATCAAGTGTAATATAGTATAGGGAGAAATATAAAAAGGCCAAAAACAAAAGAACACATTACAATACCTACCCCTTCGGGTACCTCTTGCCAACACTCGACTTCATTCCGCCTAAGACACCCAACCACATCAATACAACCTGAATATTGGATTAATTACCAAACTAGTTAGGAATCCACATGATCCTTTTCCAGAAAAGGGATTATAGCTACTTCTATACTATATATATACACCACTAGTTACTCAACTACAGCACCATGCTGCAAATACAAGTGAAGTAGGTTCAAAGAGGTGAACCAATTAAGATACCTAATAGTCGTGAAGTTGGATAATGCTCTGGAAATTTCAATTCATCAACTCCGTTCACTCTATAGATTTCTCTATAAAATTCTTCCATCGCTTTGATTGTCTCTTGATCCGGAACTTTACCATCAGCGTGGATCCAAAGTCGGCCTTAAAGAAAGATATCAAAAGATTATTAACATACAAATGCATCATTAAAAATAAAAGGCACAGGTAATCACACTTGTTGCTTAAGCGATTGAATATGATATTTGTGTGCTCTAATTAGTCTCCGCATGTAAGTGTCACATTAATGAAGTTGTTCAGGCACTTGGTGGTTATACCAAGAGGTTTGGGGTCCAAACCCCACACACATCAGGGTAGGGGATTTTTTTTGTCTCTTTGACTAGCTATCTGCTTTGGAGATTGCAAGCCTCTTATTATAAAAGAGGTTGAAAAAGGATAGTAGTCTCCACATAAAAAGTTCAAGGATACATAAAATACGTTTCCATTCTTAATCAACCATAAAATTCCCCAAAATTTTCAAATGAACTTTGAAAAGTACCCGAAGATACCGATGGTAATCAACAGATTAAACACTATATGATCTTTGAAAATTGAAACTCTTTAAGAACATTAAATATGTACAACAGAACACTCTTCTAGCCTTCAAGCTAGTGACTGGTCTCAGACTCTCATGAATAAGACCTCTTAGATTTTAAACACACATATAGCAAAGTATTCCTTCACTGAGTAACTTAGATGTTTGACACACAACAGTGATAACTTGATGCGTTATTTTTAGTATATAGTCATCAATTACACTGGCAGTGCATAACCTCGCAGCTTCACAAATGAATAACATATGTGTACAAAAAAATATAGGATTTACTGTGCTCTAAATTAGACACTGCACTTAGTATGCTCCAATGTAAATTATACTTTACACTACACCAAATCGATGTATACCACAACAGGCAAAACTACATATGAACTTCATACTTAACAAAAATAACAAGCAATAACATAACAACTATGTAAGCTATAATTGTTATATCATAAACCTCGCACTACAATACATAAAGCTATCGACAGCTTTGACAAACACCAACTCGACAACACCATACGAACTGTGCATAGAAACTATTGCCCCAATATAAATGCAAATTGGAGATAACAAGACAAAAAAATCAATAATGACACTAAGTCCCATGACTATCTCATTCCCGACCCAATTCTAAATATAACAACAATATAGACCAAAGCGACACACAAAGTACTTACTAAACTAACGATAGTAATGCATACATTATGTATAAAACAATTTGACCAAATGAATGTAGCACCAGATTCATGTGATACACACCCATAATTAATTGTGCTACATAATACCATGACTATAGTTGAATCAAGCTTGATCATTATGGAACGTATGGCAAATAATGACCTGTATGCATTAACAGTGAGTTAAATATGACCCTTGGTGCAACCAGTGCCAACATACTATATATACATTGTTAAAAGTCCTGCTACACATCAATATCACGTATAATCATACAAAATAACTATTCAAGTCTTGATGTTATACATCAAAAATATAGATGCATAACTCATAGCATTAGAAAATAAAGAAATCACTAAATTATAAATGCATACATGAGCACAAAAACAACTATTCCTCAATCACATTATTCATGAAACTCAATGACATCTCTATTATACAATTAACATATATAAGATACAAAACTTCTATATAAACTTTTACAAACCGAATGAAAATATAACATACGTGCGCAATCTAATGTGAACGCCTAATTGAGTAAGAAATATTCAACCAAAAATCTAGAAAACAAACTAATAAAGCCGAATTATACTTATACAAATTGTCAAGTACTTGTATGTCAAAAAAAAATAATTTGTAAATGTACTTAGCATAGTTCAAAATTACACTATATTAAATAATCCAAACAAGACTAGCTCAGATTTGTCATTCATTCGTTCATTTATCCTACTTTTAATTGTATACATGCATCTATTTGTCATCCAAGGGACTATGCCCTAAGTACATAACAACATTCATTCCATAAAACCTACCCTTGTATCTCTAGAAGTATAATTCATAACTAGAATTATTCTGACAACAAAAATTGAAATTAAAACTGATTAAGAGAAATTAAAAGAGAGCAGGGATGGATTTGATTAATACTACTACCTCTAATAGGAGCAGGACATGATCTTCCTTCAATACTAATAATGATGCCCATGGTTGATGCATCGTCAAACAAGGGTTTCTTGCTTCTTCCTTCCTCGGATGTTCTTCTACCGAAACTCACCCATTCACCACCAACACCAGCTCACAATTGAATCTGACTTCACCCATTCATCTTCAACAACAACCTTCAACCATTTCAATCTTCTAATTTCTCTCCACTGTTCACACGAGCAACACCATGAGAGCCCTAATTTCAGAATCCTCAACTTCATTTCACAATCCACAATACCGAAAACCTCACTGGAATCAAACCCATCTTCAATTTCAGATCCATTCAAACCGTCATCTGAATCTTCACGTTCTTCAATTCGACTCAAACCCTAGATTTCTGCTTAATTGATATGAAAATTTTCTCATTCTGAGAAGAATAAAAACAAAGAACAAAAGAAGAAGAAGAAGAAGAAGAAGAAGAAGAAGAGAAATGAGATTCTCTTCGATCTTGTTTTTTCAGGATTTTGAGTATCTGTTTTTTCTTCTTGTGTAGAGAGATCGAGAGAGGAAGAGGTAAGATGAGGCGGAGATAAACAGAAATAAAAAGAGATAGAGAAGAAGAAATATGGTAGAGATATTAGTTTAGGGTTTTATGATTGAGGTGCATCTCGAGACTAGAATGAAGGGTAGAGATATTAGTTTAGGAATACACGGTGTAGATGAAACATAATACCACACATGTGAGTCACACACGCACATACTCAAGGTGTTACGACCCAAGTGTGACCAAGCGTGTGAGTGGCGCGCCTATAAAAAAAATCGCAACGGCTTGACCCTGTTACGAATTTAGCCCGTTACAAAATTTTTGTAACGGCCATTTGTAACGGGAGATTTGTAACGGCCTATAAGCCGTTATGAATTCCTGTTACGAATCCGGGAATTTGGTGTAGTGTTAAATTAATTCGAAATATTCCTGAATAACATCAATGACACATATCATTGTTCCGGCTATTTCCGCATGATAAACTTTGAATCATGATTTTGATTCCGAACAATAAATTGTCCTTAACCTAAATTCATCAGGTATGAACAAATGTTCAATAAGCTTAGCCATTATATTTTGAGAAATCATCAAGATAAACTTGACTTGAAATTCTTGTCTATGCATACTAGTCTAATTAGTTATGCGATATCATCTCAGATGAAAGAAAAGTGAATATAACTTGAGATATAGGTGGTTCAGTCTTCACTTACCTTTTGTTGATGAAGTTCTCCAAAAGCTTCATGTGATCTTCGCCTTCAAACGGTAGAACGCAATGATGACTGTCGTGATCCTCTGTTTCTCAACTACATTTCTATCCTAGTCTGAGACTTAACTAATTGTAGACTATAAATCAAGATATAGTTTTTACAACTAAATTTGAAAACAAGCTTGAGATAGAAATACTTGTGAGTTCGACCGAGCAATGCTCTAACAATAATGGCCAAGGTAGTTTGGATACCAAGGAATTTCCAAATCTGAAGAGATGCAAAGATATGCAATAAATACCAAATTTAGGTTTTCACTAAATTCCAACTGTTATCCAACTAATATACCGAAATCTCTCATGGATGACGACTCAATATTGGCTAGCGTACAACGAGTATACTTTACTTATATATTATTCAGAGATATGCTTTATTTACTTGGAAATTCCGAATATAAATTCGGAATATCAAAAGAGATATTATGGAATATTTCGGTTTGGGATTCCACTTTAAGTATCAAGGAAAATAAAATTCAGAATATCAAAAGAGATATTATGGAATATTTCGGTTTGGGATCTCACCTTAAGTATCAAGGAAAATACTTGAACATTAAGTAATAAGAGTTTATCACATGTTCAAAATATTATGTTGACATTAATAAACTTTCTATGCAAACCCTAAAGTAATAGACAAATCGAAAACACATTTTTTAAATGGTTAACCTAATAGGGATCGGTCCTGCTATGGATCCCTGAGTCCGGTCTTACTATAGATCCTTGTTTAAAGGATCAATCCTATAATAGATCCTTAGATTTATTTCAACCACGAAACAAGTTTCGCAAGTCTAATTCCTTAAACTCATGTATTTAAACATATCTTTCTAGGAATGAAACCAACCCAATGTTCAACACAATAAACTAGTAAAGAATTACCAAGTAATGTTATGTCGCATTGACGAAGTTCAGAAGATAAACGTTATACTTCGTAATCCAATATACTAAAGTTGTATATACTTTCTTGAGACTTTGATAATAATAGAGTGATCAAGTTCCAATACTATAGATACATAAATATTTATGTTTTCAATATAAATAATTTGAAAGAAACGTAGATACAAATGGAAACAACTCGAGTCTCTATTACTAACCTCGAGCAATATAAAAGCACTAATACTCAAAATTAACAATAATACGTCAACATCAAAAGCATTTTCCCTCCATAATTTCCTAATGGTGAAGTTGAATAGGATTTATGACCCTATTTTATCACATAGTAGCCCAAGAAAAATAGTCGGACCCCAAAGTACCTCGCCATATAATTTCCCCTTAGAGCAAATCTAGTGGGTATGACAAACTAACATATTTGCCCATTATACACCTAGGACTAACAAACAAGTAAAATGGATGGACAAACCTTCAAATTCTAGGGTTTGTCCATCGAGTCTCAACTTGAGACGGTCGGCTCAACAATAGCCGAGCACATCAACAGAGGTCGGTCGACCTACACTGAGCCGAGACTCGGCCCAAGGTAAGACGAGACTCGTCTCACGTTGAGATGACCGTGCTTGATTGAGACGGAAACAACTACTCTCATCCAACGGTTATAATTCCTCTCCCCATAAATATAATCATTTTCAACTTCAAAACCACACCTTCTCCACCTTTTACACCCACAATTTCTTATAATTTCACTTCAATCTCCATCTTTCGATCTCAAACTCTTAAAACTCCTCAGTCTTAAATTTTCAATCTCAAACACCTGATTAATTTCACCTCAATCTTACAAAAAGATCTCAAAAAATGGCAACCCCATAAGAAACACAAAATAATACATCACAGAGAGTTCGCGGTCCAAAGTTTAGTCTTGATGAAGATAAAGCTATTTGCAGAGCATACGTAGCATTTACACTTGATCCAATCAATGGTGTTCAACAACCACATCATACGCTCTTGGGGAACATTTTTACACAATTATGTCAGGAAACTGGGAATCCAAAAACCATGATGATATTTGCAGACCATACGTAGCATGTACACTTGATCCAATCAATGACGTTCAACAGCCACATCATACGCTCTGGGGGGAAGATTTTTACACAATTTTGCCAGGAAATTGGGAATCCAAAAACCATGATGCTGCCGGGTTGTCACGTCGTTTTAGTACAATCTGTAAATACCTGAACAATTGGGTATCTTTGATGATGCAAATGACCCGACAAAGAGGAAGCTGTGATACTGATGTCGATGTGGTAAGTTGCATTTCAAATTTTTTAATTGATTTTGAAATCTTTTATCAATTTGTTCTAACTAGCTAATTTATATATTGGTAAATCTACAACAAAGGAAAACTCGAGAGGAATAGCAAAGAACAACAAGTTCGATTTTCAAGCACGAAGCATGCTTCCATATCCTCGGAAAGCTGAAGCGATATAACCCTGATATGTTATACTAAAGGAATCCTCTTATGAGACCGGTGGATCCCAACATGGTAGTCAATCCCAACTTGGTGGATCCCAACATGGTTCTCAAGGTTCTCCTTATTCTTCACCAGAAACAAACTCAAACCCTCACCCCAACAACGATGGATAAGTACATGGTAATTCAAATATGAATGCTAATGGAAGAGCTGATAAATGGTAGAGACTGGGTGTGAAAAAAGCAAAAAATCAAAGAAAGAAAGCTCAAGATGTTGTACAATCATCAACTTCAGAATGTCAGCTTCAAGAGTTTTTTGAAAAACAAGAAAAAAATGATATTATCAAAATAATTAAACGTAAAAAAATGTCTTCAGAAATAGTTAATGCGCACATGAGGGGAATAATGGGAATGGACACGACAAAGATGAATCGGGCAACTGAAATTATGACAAGAAGAATTTGATGAAACTCAAGCACAAAACGCATAACAACGTCCAACACCAGTTGATGTTGATTATGATTAATTTTAAATTAAGTGTTTTATTAATTTAGGAAACATTAATTTCTCATGATGTAGTATTTAGTTTAGGATTTGCTTTAGATTTGAGGAATCCCATACCGCCATATACATTTTCTAGCTTAGTTAATTTTAAATTCCGGATGTAGTATTTAGTTTAATTTTTAGATGTAATCCTTTGTTTTAGATTTGTAGTTTCAATTACAAACAAAATATCAAGTTAGTTTTTTTAAAGGGAAAACTATTTGGGAATATGTCTCATTTTCACTAATTGGTTTGGGATCTATCCCATGACTGAAAAAATTAAGGGATCTATCCCGGAGAGAGAAAAAATCTGTTAAATACTTAATATTTCACATGTGTGGGCTCACACATACACACCTATTACGTTTTTACCCTCAACCTTTAGATGAGCGACATATCACCTAACTTAGAAATGAACGAACGACACATCATATATTATGTCGATGCATATGATCATCCATCTACAAACAAAAAATATCAAGTTAGATGTTATAAAGATCCACATTACACTTAAAAACATTATTAATAATACTAATACCCTTAAATTTCATCTCGAGCGTGCATTTCATGAAAAACTTAATGGCATACGAACAAAAATCATCCCCAAATAATTAAATTCTACTTATACGTGTAGTGAACAGTGGAGTAATGAACCCAAGATGAACAAGCGAAATCAAGTTTACTGTTAAAACATTTATCAAACAAGTTGACTGACTAACATTACTACGGCAACACATTCAAACTGTATAATGAAAACCTATAAATCCATTAAAAAAAAGCCATCTTAAGTTTGGTTTCTTGTCAATCAATACAAATGAACCATGAGGATTTAGTTGAGTATGTCCTAACCATAGTGTTGCGGTGCCAACACTAAGTTAGCTTAGTTTCCTTTCATAGCTTTTCTATCTTTAGTTTGTTTTTAGTTCCATATTTAGTTAAGATTCAATAGTTAGTATTACTTGTTTCACAAGTATTCGCAGTTATAAATACTGCTCCTGAGTTTTGTAAAACAGACATGAATTAATACAAAAACTCTTTTTCAACCTTCTTTAATCTTCTTCTTCTTCTCTTCTTAATCTTTTCGTTATCTTAATTCTCGCAGTTAACCCATTCAAAGGGTTTTATCCGGGTTCTTTTCCTATTTAAGTTACGTACAACCTTGTGTTTGGTCTAGAACCCTAATACCTGGTACAGAGCAGGTTTAGATCTTACTCAAATTTTCGACCAATTTTTTTCCTATCTTTGCAATGTCTTACATAGAAAATCTCAAGCTTGTCAATGATGGTCTTACGGGTATTACAGAGAAACTTGACACACTTGTTGAAACTATTACCAAAGATCGCAAGTATGATGAAGAACAAGTTCTGAAATTTCGTGCAGAAGATAAAGTAGTTCGCGAGGAAGATAGAGCTAATCGTAAGCTCGACTTAGCTGAACATGAAAAAACTCTGACATCAAATTTGACACAAGCTATAAGCACAGAACTTACAAAATCGTTATGTCTTTGTATTTCAGGAATTTCTTCCTCAGCTTCAAGCTAACGATGGTACCCCTCCACAGAATACACATCGTACTACACATAATAATGGTCTTGGCCTTCTTGAAACTTTGGCTCGTACGTACACCACCAGTTAATCTGAAATTTTCTTCTTTTGATGGTGATGACCCTGACGGTTGGTTATTTCAAGCTGAGCAATATTTTTTCATGGCATACTATTGCTAATAATATGAAGGTCTCACTTGCTGCTGCCCACCTTAAAGGAGACGCTAATGCATGGTTTCGTTGGAAGAGAACTACAATTCTAAACCCAACCTGGACACAATTTTGCTCTCTGGTTCGTGAACGATTCTCTCCTGAGAAGTTTATTGATGCTAAGATGGCAATTAGCACAATTAAACAAAAAAGTACTGTTAAGGATCATATTCCTGATTTTGAACGTCTTTTGAATTTTGTAGATTTTCCTGAAACTCACTTGATTAATCTATTCATTTATTCTTTGAAACCTGAGGTTGGTACTGTTGTGAAATTGTTTGAACCAACTACTTTGGCTTCAGCCTTCAAAAAGGCACTCAATCAAGAAGAAGTATTGTTGACAACTTCCGAACACTTTTTCCGGTCTAACCAGTTTAAATCACCTCCTAACAATTCTCAGTTCAAGAAAAAACCTTTACCACCTGGTGTTAAACGGCTTACTTGGGAAGAAAAAAAAGAAAAGAGGGACAAGGGTCTTTGCTTTAATTGTGACCAAATTTATCAGCCTGGTCATTTATGTTTAAAGCCTAGACTATTACTATTAGATGTTCCTCCAAATTCAGAGGAAGTTGATGAAGCACAAGATGATACAGGCCAAGACGATGTCGAAGATATTGCTATTCTTTCAGAGAAATTGGGACCAACTATTTCTTTGAATTCATTGATGGGTTCTTGTTTTCTTAGAACTATGCGTATTATGGGTTACACTAAAGCTCGACCATTTTCAATATTGATTGACTACGGCTCAACACATAACTTTCTTCACCTACTGAATAGCAAAGCGGTGTGGTTATTATACACAATCTGAAGATGCTTGTTTTGCAAGTTAATGTTGGTGATGGTGATCAAATACAAACTCGTGGATCTTGCCGTGGTATACAAGTTAAACTTCAGGGATTATTCTTTTTCTCTGATTTTCATCTTTTGATATCGGTGGTTGTGATGCGTCTTAGGAGTTCAATGGTTACGTACATTGGGTCCAATCACATGGGATTTTTCGAAATTAATGATGAAGTTCATCGTACAAGATCAAGATGTGGTTTTAATAGGGAATAATTCTTCCAGCATTATGCTCTTGGACACTAAACCCATGCAGCATTTATTATGCAGAGAAACTTTTGCGATCTTCGTACAACTATCTCATTAACTACTTCAATCAATGTTGCAATGATTATTCCACATGAGTTGCAAGAACTGATTTCTAATTATGCTGATGTTTTTAAGACTCCAACATCATTGCCTCTTGAAAGATTTCATGATCATCGTATCCTTTTACTTCCAGATTTTGCACCTGTCAATGTCAGACCATATCGTTACCCACATTTTCAAAAATATAAATTTGAAAAGATAGTGTCTGAGATACAACAAGCTGAATTGATTCGACCTAGTTCTAGTCCTTATTCCTCTCCCATATTGATGGTGCGTAAGAAGGATGACTCTTGGCGTATGTGTGTGGATTATCGAGCTTTAAATAAGTTAACCATTAAAGATCGTTTTCCAATACCAATGGTGGATGAGTTGTTGGATAAATTGAATGGTGCAACTTGTTTTTAGAAAACTATATTTTCGATCCGCTTATCATCAAGTGCTTATGCACAAGCCAAATATTCAAAAACGACTTTTCGAACTCATGATGGTCATTATGAATTCTTAGTCATGTCGTTTGGTCTCTCAAATGCACCAGCCACCTTTCAAGGATTGGTGAACCATATTTTCCGTCCTCATCTTCGCAGGTTTGTGCTAGTATTCTTCGATGACATCTTAATTTACAGTAAAAACATGTCTGAGCATATTCAACATTTATCCTTGGTATTTGAATTATTGAGATCTCATCAGTTATTTGTCAAGGAGTCTAAATGCACTTTTGCACAAACATCAGTTAAGTATTTAGGTCACGTAATTTCTTCTGAAGGAGTTTCAGTTGATAAGGATAAGATTCAATGTATTCTTTCATGGCCTATTCCTACTTCATTAAAGGAATTACGAGGGTTTTTGGGTTTAGCCGGCTATTATCGCAAATTTGTCAAAGATTTTGGTAAGCTTAGCACACCACTAACTCAATTACTTGAGAAAGATGCATTTATATGGAATGATAATACTATTGCTTTGCATTCAAAGTACTTCAAAAGGCTCTCACTACAACACCGGTTTAATACTTCCAGATTTTTCTAAAGAATTTTCTCTAGAGTGTGATGCATCTGGTAATGGGATATGAGTTGTGTTAATGCAGTCTGGTATACCAGTGGCTTATTATAGAAAACCCTTGGCAGGAAAGAATTTAAATCTTTCAATATATGATAAAGAAATGCTTGCAATTGTATCTGCAGTTCAAAAATGGAGACCATATCTGCTTGGTAGATATTTCAAGATACTTACAGATCACAGGAGTCTTAAATACTTTCTTGATCAAAAACTGTCTTCTATGGAGCAACAGAAGTGGTTATCAAAACTACTGGGTTATGATTATGAGATTATTTTTCGACAGGGAAAAGAAAATATTGCAGTTGATGCTTTGTCACGCAACATTGGATCTAATTTTAGCTTGACTGCACCTATTTTCTCTGGAGTCACTGAGATAATTCAAGAATGTCATATGGATGCTGCACTAAGTATTCTCATTCAAAAACTCATTGATTCTCCTACTTGCAAACTCAATTTTTCCTACACTGATGGAGTTTTACGCTACAAAGGAAGAATAGTTGTGGTACCTACTTTTTTATGGTGTACTAAACTTCTGGAAGAGTTTCATTCAAATCCTACTGGGGGTCATTCAGGGTTTTTGAGAACTTATAAGCGTTTGCAGCATAATTTTTATTGGAAAGGTATGAAGCGATCAATCAAAGACTTTATTGCTCAATGTGATGTGTGTCAACGAAATAAAACTGAGGCTGTATCTCCACCAGGATTATTAAATCCTCTTCCTATTCCTTCTGATGTGTGGATAGATATATCAATGGATTTTATTGATGGTTTTCCTCCTTCTGATCGTAAAAATACAATTTTGGTGGTTGTTGATCGTCTAACCAAATATGCACACTTTATAGCTCTCACACACCCTTGTTGATCGACTTCATGGAATGCCAAGAAGCATAGTAAGTGATCGAGATCCCATTTTTATGAGAAACTTTTGGGAAGCTTATTTTCATCTACAGAATACAAAATTATGTCGCATTTCAACATATCATCCTCAGAGTGATGGCCAAACTGAGGTCACAAATAGGACATTAGAATGTTACTTGAGATTTTTTGCTAGTAGGAAGCCAAACGATTGGTCAAAGTGGCTACCATGGGCCGAATGGTGGTATAATACAAGTCATCATTCAACCATTAACACTACTCCTTATCAAGCTCTTTATAGTCGTCCTCCACCAACAATTTCAGCTTATTTACCTGGTACAACTTCTGTGAATGATGTTGATTTAAATCTCAAGGCACGGGATCATACACTAAAGCTACTAAAATCACATCTCCATGATGCTCAAGCCAGAATGAAAGCATTCACTGATGCTCATCGCACTGAACGAGAATTTTCTATAGGTGATTGGGTTTTTCTTCGTTTACAACCATATAAACAGAGAACTGTTACTAACCAATCATTTTCTAAACTTTCTCCAAGATTTTATGGTCCTTTTTGTGTTCTTGAGAATATAGGGTCAGTGGCATATAAGCTGGAACTTCCTACAGAAAGTCGCATTCATCCTGTATTTCATGTTTCTCAATTGAAACTGAAGTTAGGGTCAGCTAACTCGGTTCAGCATATTTTACCATCTGTCATTGATTATGATAAGTGGGAACCAGAAGCTGTTTTGGAGCGCAAAATGTTCAAGAAAGGTTCTTATGCAGGCACTAAATGGTTAGTCAAATGGATGGATCACCCAAGCGATGAAGCTACTTGGGAAGATGCAGATGAATTGCTTATTCGTTTTCCAGAATTTGAGGCTTGAGGACAAGCCGTTTTTCATCCAGGGAGGGATGTTACGGTGCCAACACTAAGTTAGCTTAGTTTCCTTTCATAGATCTTCTATCTTTAGTTTGTTTTTAGTTCCGTATTTAGTTAAGATTCAATAGTTAGTATTACTTGTTTCACAAGTATTCACAATTATAAATACTGCTCCTGAGTTTTGTAAAACAGACAAGAATTAATACAAAAACTCTTTTTCAACCTTCTCTGATCTTCTTCTTCTTCTCTTCTTAATCTTTTTGTTCTCTTAATTCTTGCAGTTAACCCATTCAAAGGGTTTTATCCGGGTTCTTTTCCTATTTAAGTTACGTACAACCTTGTGTTTGGTCTAGAACCCTAACACATAGTTTCTTTTTCTTGTGTGTAATACAGACAAATGGGTTTCTATCTTTTGGACGTTGTTGTTGCCGTTGCCGTTACTACGGGAGTAATCTCAGTAGACTTCAATGTTACTGATGTAGATGGAGAATTATCATCCACTTTATCAGTTCTAGCAGGAGGAAAAGAAGAAGCAGCGGAAACAGAGAAAGTACTAACAATCCTTCGAACCGGAGTAACAGGGTTTAAAGGAATCACCGATGACTTGATGATAGAATACAGAAGCTTGCAAAAGGAAATCTAGCTAAAAACGCCATTGCAGTGTTCCTCCGAGTAATTGAAACGGTTCGAGAGAAAATTTATCTTGACGTTTCCAATTTGGCCATAAAGATGATATCCCAAGTCCAAACTGCTACACGTTAGGCTATGAATTTGAAACATGGACAAGGAAGGTGTCAAACAACCGTGTTTGTCTGAAGGGAGATGTTGTTACTTATCTCAGATTATCTTAACAACCAAAACTCGATCGTCGGATCTCTAGGCGATGCACATGTGCAGATATTAAGTATTTAACAGTTTTTTTCTCTTTCCGGGATAGATTCCTTAATTTTTTCCATTATGGGATAGATCCCCAAAGTAATTAGTGAAAATGGGACATATTCCCAATTTCCCTTTTTTTTTCCTCGAATTTGATCCTTAATTTCAAATTTAATCAAATTACACAAATCACATTACATTCATTAAAACAAAAAAAACTAAATTGTCAATTAAAAGAAACATAACTAAATCCTATTAGGGTTTCTTCTTCCAAAATTAACCCACAAGTCTGCAGTGAGATCCTTCTTTAGTCTTAAGTGTAAACCTTTGTTTTGAATTCTCTCTTCCACCATTCTAAACTCTCTTGCGGGCACACCCCAGGTGGTTGAACTTCTTTCCTCAAATATTTATCTGGATAATGAACCCAGCTTTTATCCCGTCGAGTTTCCTCGATTATCGTATTGTGCAAAATGATGTAGGTGAGCATAATCCTATTCATTTCTATTGGTTTAAACGAATGATATGGTCCAAAAATTATATGGAACTTTCTCTTTAAAATTCCAAATCCCCCATTCCACATCCTTCCTACACCCCATCTATTTTTTTTAAACAACCTTTGAGCACGGACAAATTCCCCGTTTACAAGTATCTCATCGTAAGATTGAACTAAAGTTAACCACGCCGGATAAATTCCGTCCGCCAGAATATACCCCATGTTATAGATATTGTCGTTGATGGTGAAATCAGCAGCTGGAGCATTTCCATACTTCAATTCTCCAAACAATGGTGATTTGTGCAAGAAATTGATGTCGTTGTTGCAACCCGAGAAGCCAAAAAACGCATTGCCATATCCAATTGGTTTTGTGTAGTGGCCCTTATTCTGACCTTGTTAGGCATACAGACAGTCGTGCCACACCCAACGTATGTAATCAAGGTTACCTAGCATTCCTGGAAAGCCTCTCTTCTTATTTTCAGCTAGTAGTCGATCGACATCATCTTCCTTTGGTTGACGTAAATAACGTGGACCAAAATGGTTGACTACAGTTTCACAAAACATTTTGAGATTATCATATACTGTTGTTTTTGCCGTGGGAATGTATTCATCACAAGCATCCGCAAGCAAACCATAACCTAGAATCCTTAGGGCTGTAGTGACCTTTTGTTCAAGACTATGCCCTCGTATGTTTCACGCATCAAATTGATATTTAAATTTAGGGTTTACTCGACAAAGCTTTCCAATTACCCTCATGACCATTTAGGGTTTACCAGGATTATGTTTCGTGCAACGACGTTGGAAATCTTGATCAGAGTACACATTTCTATTAACAAAATAATCACGAATTATTTGTTCGTGACATTCCTCTCGAAATCTCCACGTACATCTTCTTCTCAATACAGCTGTTGATTCTGGATCTCGCGAAACTTGGCCCGTTTATAAGTGTATCATGATGTTAGTGATCGCTCTAACGTCGTCTGAATCTGCATCCATTTGATCCAGCTGCTGCATACACTTGTTGTTGTTGTGAAAATACTTCCGCCAATAGTTGCGCTTCCTCATATTCCAAACTAGAATCCATAAATGAATGAAACAAACAAAAACAAGATATATATATTTAAGAAATTTGAAGATTTATTGTGAAAATAGGGTATAAATAATAGTTAAGTGCGTTTAAAATCGTTGAATTTCATATATTTATATAGGTAGAAGGACAAATAATCGATGGTGTTTGAATTACCAAATAGCCTTTGCCAGTAGCGAGTTAGGGACTAGTCGTCTCAACATGGGACAATCGTCCCTAATCTTCTTCTGATCGGTTCTATTTGGGAAGAGAAACAGCTTTTCTTTCCTATCGCACAAAAGTGAGCTTGTCCATCCACCTGGCATGACAAACAAGTTTGTGCTACACCTACCGGGTGTATCTCTCGCAAAAAATCCCAATAAGGGATCAGATGGTTTAGAGACGTGTTCTGTGCATTGGGATTATTAGTGGGGAAAGTGGGGCCATGTTTTGTGTGAGACGGGATTTTCGTCGGAACCAGAATCGGTAAACCTAGCACCGGGCAAACCATCAGATTTGGGTAGTCCCATAATGGCCACTCCCCATATCTGGCAAGGCTTTCCGAATACTTTCCGAATATAAGCGCCAACAAGTGTCCGTTTCCGATGTATAAAGATCGCGCGTGTCTCCATTTCCTTCTTATTCACAAATCAAAACTGAGAGCAAAAACATCAAAGAAAAAATTCTAGGGTTTCTCATTAGGTTATCAAACAAAATCTTGGGAACAAGTGAATTTACTCGGACAATCTGGTAATCATCTCTTGTCCGTTTTTGATAAAATTCTTTTTAGTAATTACATTTGGTGTGTGGTTTCACACAGCTTGATTTCTGTTCTTTGAATTGAATTTCTCCATTTACAGTTCTTGCTAGATTGGCTTCTTCGTAGGCATACGAGCTTTTCATAGAACTGCTGATATCATGTTTTATTTCTTCTATTCAAGAAGACACGCTAGATCATGTTAGATACCCAGTGTTGAAGGTGTCTACTATTATTGAATCGCCATTCTTCTGAAATTACTTAGTCTTGAGTTGTTTCTTAACGTCTGAACAATTTTTTTTACAGTTATCCCATCTGTACCGCCATGAAATTTGTGGATAATCTTCCATTTGAAGTTGGTCAGCTGATAGAATCAAAATCTTTTCTTGAAGGTTACCGCGGAGCATGGTTTCGGTGTAAGGTAATATTGGATGTTATGATCCTATAATCTTGTTCTTGTTTATGCTGCACTGATTTTTTTTTTCTTTTTCTTTTTCCAATATATAGATAGATGCTATAAGATAAGCTGATTGTTTTTCCTTGAATACACTCTCAGCTAGTTGTTGTCTATCTTTATTGGTTAAAGCATGATATTTTGGCATGTGTAAAAGCTTTAGCTTTGTTATGATGTACAAACTGAGTCAGGCTTTGCTAGAGAACTAACGTCCCCACATTCTTCATATATACCTCCCTTTAGACTGAGGATTAATGTCAGGCCTTCCATTTTATATAAGCAAATATTGGAGCAAAAGCTGCAAAACTTGAGTTGTATTTCTATCTCAATAACCCGAGATTGGTATGGAGTTCTTCTTTTTTTTGTGGGGTATGGGTCATTGCCTTGGTCTAGAATCTCCAGCTTAAAAATTCGGCTCTACTCATAATCTACAATTCCTCCTTTCCCGTGAGTTATATTCTCCTGCTTCAAACACACAATGGACTTGTCTCTTAACAAATTTAGACTGTCTCGATCTCTTTTTTTTCCTTCTGTCTTACTGTGCACCTCTTCTCTTTATCTTTCTATCCATCTGATCTTCATCATCTAATATATCTCAATTTTATTCTGGTTTGGTTATGTTACATATGCTGGAAGTCAACCTTAACACTAACTTTTCTTGTCATTTACTCCTCTACTTGGTTTTTCGGTGTGTTTGAAAGCCTTCATTTTTAGCTTCATGTTATTTTGTTGGTCTGTAGATTTTATACCCATGAAAGGTGGAAGACATTGGCGTTAGGCTTTTTGAGTTTGAGTGTGTTGGATGGGAAATTCTTGAGATCCCCATTACTTGTATGTCTTAGCTGGAGTCTATTTCAGTGATGTATTGTGGAATATGATAGAATTGTAGAAATTTGGTTGTATCTTCAGTGTATCACAGAGTTAGATGCGTTATTGATGTAGTTTGAAGTGTGGTAGCCAATTTGGGTGTTGCTAACGTGATTTAGGAAGAAAAAGGGAAATTACATCGTGAACAGTAAAGCCCTTGATGATATAGTTGCTAAAACAGTGCTTCTAGATCATGATTAGATCCTTTAATGACCTTGTTTTCTTATGAGCTCTTTCTGAGTGTAAAACAACTTCTTAAGAATGTTGGTAGGAACATATATCGTCACAACTTATCAAAAAGTATATCGAGTCATGAGAGAATGATATTTGTGTCCAGATGTTTTTCTTGGGGGACGAGACTATAATACCTCACTAGCCTAAAGAGAAATTGATCGTCCTTTATCCACATTGGACCTCGCCTGCTGTCGAAATCTTCTCAGAAGTTGGATCAAGAGCTTAGGCTGACTCTTGTCAGAACAAATAAACCCGTGTGCTGCAAAATGAGGATCCAATAACTAAGGCGAAAACAATATTGGTCGACATGTGTATCAACTTATCCCATCATGTCATTCAAACACATCCACTTGTTAATTTATTTTTCAGTCTAGTGTCGAAATGAATATTCATAAGTTTGTATTGATATTTGTACGTTTTACTCAAGTATAAATGGATGGAAAATTAATTAGAAAAAGAAAGATATATAGAAGTGTATATCAAGCATTATATGGCAAGACACAAGTATCATAATTGCATGATTATGTTTTGTTTCCTCCAGATTTTATAAGGGCGCCTCTAAGTATAGTTGCATTGTCGTGACATGATAATGTAGCAAACATATTTTTTAGGTGAAATTTTGACGCCTTCGATTTCTGAAAGTATCCTAACTGTATTTAGGAGATAATGTCCCCATTTTATATATAATTTGAGCAAGCTTAGTAAGTTTGCTTTCTTTTTGAAAGAATGAGGTGTTTTGTTCTTATGCCATCTTATTTGTTTTGTTCATACTCTGTTAGGGAGTTATTTTTCCCTTTTCTTCTGGAATTAAGAATTGCCTCATACACACTGTTGCGTTTCATTTGTCAGATTAAAGATTACGGAAAGAGATGCGGGGTACATAATGTTGCATTGGAGTATATTGACTTTCCAGATGAGAGTAAGTATGGTTCATTTATTAGTTTGTGTTCCTTGATGATAGAGTGGAGAACTCATTACTGATGGTATCTGGTATTGGATATTAAGGGATCAAAGTTCAGTTGACATTCATGTATTTGTGGCCGATTTAAACAGCACTACTACTTGATTTTCAACAGTAAATAGATGCATTTGATGTTACATATCGGTTGAGATTCAACTGAAATGATTGTTTGTGGAACGCTGATCAACCCGGACCTGAATTCCAGAACTAAGCGAAGAGATTGCTCCTCAGAAGAGTAAATCTTATTTAATTAGAGAAAGACTTTTACAGCGCTAGCTTCAAGGTGCTCAATGCCCTAGGTTCATTGCATTCTCTGTTTCGTCAATGAAATATGTTTACAACTAAGGTTACTTAGGTGTTGCATCTCCTTCTCAGAATTCTTTCCTCTAGCAGAAGTCTTTCCCTTCTATATGTACCAACTAGCACATTAGTAATAGACTAGAACTCTTTCTAAACTAGTAATTCTAGGGAAACAAACTGAATTCGTCGTTATCAGGAAATAGAGCTCTAGTTTTCCCTCAAGAATAGAATTCTAAATCCAGAATTACTTGGAGAGTAATTCACTTGTACGTAAACCCTTAAATGAGTCTTTTGATGTGTTCTAAACCTAAAAATGGATCACTCACAAGTTTACAGTTTATGTGATATAATTTTATGCAATTCGCAGAATGTGATTTGATTTTCCTGAATAACTTTCAACATTTACTGTGCTAAATATTATAAAAATTTGCGAAGTTTAGAGACTTTCAGTACTCGTATCTGGAAAGATAGAAAGAGAAAAAAGTTTGAGTACTGTCCTATTATTTGGTTTCTTGAAAGTGATTTTAGTAAACGTCTTTATCTGGATTTTCAGCTTTAAGTTTTATCATTTATGGGATTTTTGATTTTGACATCGTGGCGTTTTCAGAAAGAACATGGATTCACTTGTATCGTCAGTCTCCGGCTGATAGAAATTTGGTTTCCAAAAGAAGACATTTGATGTTGCGCCCTAGCTATCCTCAGATTTACCATCGGAATCAAATGCCTGATACGTGTGACATCTCAGAAATAATAGCAGTTGTTGATGGTACCTGGAACGTGGGAGATATGGTTGATTGGCTCACGGATGGTTGCTATTGGTCTGCATGGATCACTAGTGTACAAGATCAGGAAAATGTACAGGTATGAATATAATTAGAGCGTTATATAGCCTTGTTTTATACTTGTATTGTAGTTTTCAATATCACCATTCTGAAAATTTATTCGCGATCTTAAATATCTCGTTTGAACATTCCCTTCTAAAGTAAATAATGTTGATCAGATGCGGGCGTAAATTTGGATATGATCCAGTTGATCAGATGCTGGAGCCATTACTGTAGTTATTGGCTCTAGTGAATTCTTATGAGAGAGTGTGTAAAAGGGATCATCATTGTATTTGTCTCAAGATGACCTTTTTACCTCTTGGGATTTTGTTGCATTTGAGATGGTCACTCCCCTCGAGAAAAGGTTCATGATGGCATCAACATCATCCCCACTGACATTCGTTTTTTCTTCAGTTGGCCTACATGTTTACCGTTCAGTTGGGCCCTGTAATTCTCGATCCATTGTTGAGTCAGTTTAAGTGGGAAGAAGGCCTAGCGAAGGTCTGAATGGGCTGTGCTTACGGGTAGTCAAGAGTGAAAAAGTTAGGGCCGTAGGGTGTAATCCTCTGTCATAGTTGTACTATTGGTATGTGGTAACTCTGGAGGGGTCAAAGATGGTTTTGGTGGCTAATCCCCTTAAGGTCATTTTTAATCATGATCAGTGCAATTATATAAACTGTTCTATGTTTTTATATGACTACTAATAAAGTAATAAACATATGGCATATATGTTAGAAAGTTTATCAATCTCAAGTGTGTTATGTTTAATTTTCAGAGTTCTCGTTGAGGGCATATTATAGAAGCTTTTCCACCTTTAAGGCTGGAACAGCCGTTTTATCTTTCTCTGATTTAGTTTTGGTTTCAGATTCAGTTACCAGAACCTCCAGCGGGTGAAGGAGGATCTTATGTAGTTCCTAGAAAAGAATTACGTCCATCCCTGGATTGGGCGCCTGAGCTCGGTTGGACTGTGCCCATCTCCAAGGTGATTTCCTCTGCAGCCCATCTTTACTTTTATTCAATATATGAAGAGAACTACCTGTGGCCTTTGTTTGTTAGTTACCAAAACAAAACTTTCTGTGTCATTGGTATCTGTCATTACTCAAATATCTTGAAGAGTTTCGATGTAGTTCATATTACCATCTCCATGTCATAATCACCTACACATTGACACCTTTTATCTATTTATGTATAGGGGAGGCGTATTATAACAGTGCCTTAATGCATAACTCTTGCAGCATACGCATTTAAAACCAATGAGAGCTCCAAATGGGAACCACACAAATGCTGGTTCTTGTAGTTCTGCCTATCTTTTGATTTCTGTCTGAATGTATGTCTGTAGGGATTACAAGCCCGAAATAGATGCTAAATATTGTTGGGTAAGATAATCTGTACGATGAGGGGTACCTCACCGCCAACAATGAGTCAATTGTCCATCTAGCATGGATGGTGGACGGGTTTCACAAAAAACCTGTGTTGCAGCGATACTCCTTAAAAAAATAATCAGCCGTATCGATACGTATTTGCACGGATACGCATACTAATACTCCCAATGCTTCAAGATACAACTCAGTTAGAAAACTTTGACTAAATATTAGAAAATTTAGATATTTTACTAGATTCTATGAGAAGTTTTAACTATAGTGACAAAATATTAGTTCTGAATCTATCCACTGATCTTGCTCTAGGCTTTCTTCCTTTCTTATCCAGACTTTTTCTCTCTTCAGTGAGGTTAATCATACAGATTATATTTTAATCATGCAAACACATGTATGTATTTTGTTAAGTTTCTATCTTATATATAAAATATATTTATGATAAACTACTGATCAATACTGATTATGCCGTATCGCCGTATTTTAGTTTTTCAAGTTGGTGTATCATAGTAGCGTATTGGTATCTTGTATCCGATACCGTATCCGTATCGTTGCAACACAGCAAAAAACCAGTGGAGCAATGTCTTTATGCATACATATGTGTTGCAATGTGATGTTTTTGGCTAAGAAGAAATATGTATTACTGGTTAATACTTAATATAACAAGTCATAAACTAGGGAAGCAAATTTCAATAGTGCAATTATGATGCAATAAGTCAGGATGCAATGTTTGCCTTTTAATCTGTTATGGTTGTTGCCTAACTTTTTAAATGAAAATGTATGTTACTGAAGATACCCATTATTATCAATCTGTGTAGTTTTCTAAGGCTATTTTTCTAATGACAAAGTATACAGTACAGTACAAACCAGAAGCCTGTTAAATTGAAATTGATGGTTAATGAATTAACCTACATGGATTACATGTGCTGCATTACTTATTTGTGCTTGGTGGTTGTAGGTAGGTGCGACTTCTCGTCCCTGTGTTCGTTTGATACAGCCTAAGAGTCCAGGTAATGTTTAGCTTTGCTTAATATCATTTACCCTTCTGTATACTCTTTTAGTTATTACAAAGCCCATGCTGTCGTTTGCCTCCTTTCCTGGTTACGGAGTGTGCAAAGCAGTCATAATTGTACTGTTTCTCTGGTCTTCCGTGAAGAGGATGGTAGAAATACCTGTATGAGGTCCGTCTGCTTTCCGTATACATTTATATGAACACTTTTAGCATGGTCGCTTAAAAAGTTCCGTTCCTTTTAATATCCAACTGGGGATTTGTAAATAAGAATAATAAACTTTATTTTCTTTCACTCCTAATCATTAATGAATCGTAGAACTGACAGTTGTTCCAGAAACTTCAAATTAATTTTTCCTTTGAATTTTTATTGTTTGCATGTAGGTATTGCGAGAAATAACGACTTAGGTACAAGTGAGAAATCATCAGTGAAGCTTAGTTCGGCTTCTGTTTCTTCACATAGTTTAGCTGGCTCATTGCCTCCAGAGTTCTCAAGGGGTTCTTCAGTGAGTAAGATCAAGAAAAGCATAGCAAATCCTTCCAAGTTATTCTCTAATTCTCTGGAAACAGTAGTGATGAAAAAGCATTCCGTTGATATGCTGCACAAACGGAAGACTGAAACATCAAGCACAAAGAATGATGGTACAGAAGAAACCGGTTTTTCAGATAGTGTTTCCTCCAAATCAGTTTCAGCCAGAAATAACGTGGTTTCAAGAGAGCAGTATAATTTTTGTAGGTCCTCGAAGAAGTTGAGGAAAAGTGAAACTGAGTTGAATTCAACGTTCATCGACTCTATAGAGGCGTCTATTATGGATTTGGAGGAACTTACTAACAAGGTTATATGGCTCAAAGGAGCTTTAGAGTACGGGTCTGAGTTTTCAAATGCAAAGAAGCCTTCATGGAAATTCTTAGAAACTTGAACATAAACTGCTTTAGGCCTGAAAATTATGGTGAGAACATAGGGTTACCTCCAGTATGTATATAATTAGTAGAACGTACACATAAGATGGATGAAATTTTTTGAAGTTTACACGGGAGCGGACCTAGGTAGAATTGCTGAAATGCTCTTTCATTTGTGAACTCTGTCACTCCCTTTATTACAGGCATTAGTTGATTTGTAATTCCAATTTTGAACTCCAATTCTCCTATTGTTTTGTTTGTTGTTCATGGAAGAAATGGCAGAACATCTAACATGTTATTCATATATACTATTATGTATATTGAATAGCGTTTATTCTCCTTTTTCTCTAATTTACCAGACATGTTATTCATCTAACATGTTATTCATATATACTGGGGACGGTAAGCAGAGAAAACCTTGATTTAGTATTAAACGTTGTTTCCATTTTATTTTTCTATTAGTTGTTCCGTGGGAACAGATTGCAGACGAAAAGATCGTGAGCGGACCAATATGCATGTCTGCAAGCTATTTCTAATCTATACGTAATTTATATCCGCATGTTTGAACCCCATCCGAGAGAGTATTTATACGTATAACGTGAGACCCCTCACTTCCATATTCAAATTAGAGAAGATTAGAAGAACAAAAATGAGAAACTCATTTCTTTACTTTGGGCTATTAAGCCTTTTCACTATACTTTTCTTCTCTAAATCATCTCATCAAGCTGATTCCCCTTGTACCCCAAACCCACGACTCCAAAGTGCTTTCAAAGCTATCCAAAAATGGAAAAAGTTAATTACAGCTGATCCGAAGAACTTTACATCGAATTGGAATGGACCCGATGTCTGCAACTATAACGGTGTTTTTTGCGCACCAGCTCCTGACAATTCACACATCGATACTGTTGCATCAATTGATCTCAACGAACAAAATATTGCTGGTGCACTGCCAGAAGAACTCGGCCTTCTAACAGACCTAGCCATTTTTCACATTAATTCAAATCAGTTTAGTGAGTCATACCTGAAAGTTTCGCGAAGCTTCATCTCTTATATGAGTTGGATATTAGTAACAACTTATTTGCAGGTAAGTTCCCTAAAGTCGTCCTTAGCATGCCTGCGCTAAAATATCTAGATATCCGTTTTAACAATTTTGAAGGCAGTGTTCCGTCGAAGCTTTTTGATATGCAACTCGACGCAATCTTTATAAACAACAACAACTTCCAATTCAGTATGCCGGCAAATTTTGCCAACTCAACTGCTTCGGCTATAGTATTGGCAAACAACCATATTGACGGTTGTTTGCCTTCAAATATAGAGAAAATGGCGGGAACATTGAATGAGATGATTGTTTCAAATAACGGACTTTCTTCATGTTTGCCACCTGAGATTGGGAAGTTGGTAAATTTGACAATTTTAGACGTTGGCTTCAACAGTTTAATTGGACCGCTGCCTAAGACAATGGGTAATTTGAAGAATTTGGAGATACTGAATGTGGCACACAATGAATTGTCCGGAGATATCCCACCGACTATATGTTCTCTTCGGAATTTGGAGACTTTCACCTATTCGAATAATAATTTTGGTGGCGAACCTCAAAACTGTTCAAATTTAAACAAAAACGGTAATAGACAGAATCGTATTCCAAATCCAAATATGCTACCACAGCGACCAGATAAAAGATTCTCATTGTTTCATTCACAGGCGCCTGTGTAATGTGATGGCTCCTCCACCGCCACCTTCATCTCACTACTCGGCAGTCAATAGAAATACTTCCCTCCTAATCATCAAGATAATCCATGTGCATTAAAATAAGGATCAGAAATTTGTCACCTGATAATATATGGCAGGTATAGTTTGTATTTCCACTTGGTTATTGCCTTATTGGTAATATATAAATAAAGTGTTATATATCATATACGTGAATGTAATCCACATGGACAAAAACTTACTGCTATAAAACAATGTGATCGAAATGAAACATTTGAACTTTCCTTCGTAAACCTCGAGTTTTTGATCAAATTGCTAGGAGACTAGGTGCATCGCGTCATCTTTTTTTTTTTTTAATCATTTTTTTCTATCTTTTTTTTTTAATAAGCAAAGGTCGAGAACAACCAAATTATAGAACATCAGTTGGTCCCTCTTGAAGTCGCTACATAGGACAGGAATGAGCCAAACAGGTGGTATAGACCAAGCCGTTTGAGTTACATTGTTCTTACCCATTGGGCTAATTCATGGGCAGCCCCACTACCAATGCGATTGACAAACTTAAATGATATCAGGCGAAAACTAGAAATTAGGGTCTTAATATCTTGAAAAGTGATGTGTGTTCTTAGATCCCAGGAAGTTTTTCTTGTTTATCTTCTCTATTACTTATGCGGTGTCCGCTTCAACAATAATCCGATCCATATTCATCTCCTTTGCAACTTTTAGAGCATCTCTGATCCCACGTACCTCTGCTTCTTCTGCTGAAAGGCAAACTAAATTCTTCGATTCTGCATTGATAAATTGATGAGAGGAGTCTCTTATTAAGAAACACATTCCCTAATTTCAGAATTAGGGTTCCAAGCACCATCAGAGTTAATTTTCAACCAATTTCCAGAGGACTCGTCCAAGTTGATTTTGTGATATTGTTGAGATTCAACGATGATAGAACTTTTAGGGATATTCAACATCATTGATTTGGCTCTTGATAAGGTAGCCACCGGTTGTTCTTTAATATCTTGTTATGAACAATATCATTTGTATTTGTCCAACTTGACCATATGACACAAGGCATCAAAGGAAATTGCTCAACTCTTGAAGATTGGTTTCGATACGGGTAAACCTGCAACCAGAATTTTGCCCACAGCCTACTGAATAAAGGTAAAGTCTTGAAACTGATTGTTTTGAATGTTTATAAGAATTTTGCCCATTGTGCATCCGTTATCTGTGCTAGGAAAAGAAGATCAATAATTATTACTTTTATCAGGAAATAGCAATTTCAGTTAAAAATATTATTACTTTTATTAGGCCGGTTCCTATGGGTGTGGCAAATCTATTGATTTGCCAGTTTTGCACCCACTACCGAGCTGGCAAACAAATAAGCAAGCTGGCCTGGCTAAGTGGAAAATTTTCCACTTAGCCAGGTGTTGATGGTGGTTTTTAGCTTAGGGTTGAAATCGTAAAACCTTACATCTGATGTGACGTCACTCTGTAAGGAAACGGTGCCGTGAGTGCTAACCTCTCCACCGGCATTGAGCCGTTCAATATACTTACATGAAATTTATCCAGACTGGCGAATGTAGCAACCATCCCAGATGTTCTGTAAATTTCGGCGCCTCGCCTATATTCACTTAATATAAGTTCCTTTGAATGCCTTCTATGCTATGTTCTCCGGCTGAACCCTTAATGTTGATATGGCATGACGATTTGTGTTCACTCGCAGCAGAGTAGCACGAATTTCCAAATATCAAGGATAAGGTCTTTGCATAAGGTATTCAATCAGAAAAAGCATGCTGCTCTCTGGCAATAAACTTAAAAGAACTCTGTGTCAACACATAGAATTCAATCAATTGCCCTGACTAACTTGCGGAAGTTAGGGTTTTGCGCCTCGCGCAGTATATCAGACCTTGCTTGTCGAAATTAAACCTAGGCAAACTAGGTAATTAATCCGCCATGGGTTAGCAGGTGCAAAACTTTGCTCAGAATCAGAAAACAGGGAGCCGCAACAGCAAAGGGAAGCGTGGCCATGCCTTAGGCCAACTGGCGCCACTTGCCATTGGCTACACCCCTTTCTAAACCGACCATATTTCTCTCGACCAATCGTGTCGCCTCAAATTAGCCACGCGCACATAAGTTGTGGATGGGCCCATACTTCCCATCGACCAATCAGGTCGCTCTAAAGCCGCCACACTCTCACCAGAAGTGTAGCCGCGCCTTATGTTTGGCCGCCCCCTTTCCTCGGCCAATCAAGTCGCTCCAAACTTGCCACCATACATTAAAGGCCAAACGCACCCTGCCGTGCCACCATACTAACTAGCAAGCCAAACGCGCCTTACCACAACAACATATTGATCGGCATGCCAACATGCCACTCTACCCCTTGTAGCATGCCACTTTAGCCTTAGCCACGCCGCGCTGCCTAATTCTTACCACAACGCCAAATCAGGAGCCTTGGCCACGCCGCCAAGCCCTAATTCTTACCACATCGCCAAATCCTAGCCTTGGCCACGCCGCCAAGCCCTAATTCTTACTACGGTGCCAAATCCTAGCCTTGGCCTTGCCGCCAAGTCCTAATTCTTACGACGACGCCAAATCCTAGCCTTGGCCACGCCGTCAAGCCCTAATTCTTACCACATCGCCAAATCCTAGCCTTGGCCACGCCGCCAAGCCCTAATTCTTACCACGGCGCCAAATCCTAGCCTTGGTGATAGGTGTAGAATACACCGTATTTACTATATAGAGTTTATGCTTTCTTTGCTATTTTTTCGTGTGAATTATGTATTTTATGGTTGCTTTTGAGTTATTAGGTGCAATGGAGTCTTTGGGAGCAAAAGGAGGAGAAAACGTTCATTGGGAGCAAGAACGGAAATATGAAGCTAACGGCGAGAGCTTGAAGTCAATCCGACTGCGTCTGAGAAAATTACGAGCGAAACCTATGAATAAGCTTGTCGGATACATGAAACCGACAGGCCATGTTTGAGCTAGTTAGCCCTTAACGAAGAACATTTGGGTGCCTAGAGTCATGTCTAGGTAACCCCTTATCTATTTCATCTTAGTGGGTTTAGTCATTCCTGTTCCTACACCCTAGATCGAAATCGATGTCGATTTCATTAATTTCTCAATCATTAGCACCTGAAATGAAGTCGAGAGAAAGAAAAGAGAAGAAACGCTGCGGCTATGAAATCGATGGAGGTTAGGGTTTGGTTCAAATCATGGTGGAGGAAGTAGAGATCTGTGAAGAGTTCGGGAGAGGTGCGAGATTGGTGAAACTGCGAGTTACGTATTGGGTGAACTTGGTGACGATTGATGAGAGAAAGGAAGAAATGATTGAAGGGTTTAGAAGAAGAATTCGATAGAGATTATTCTAATTGGAGCGGTTGGGTTTGTCTCAGGTTCAGGTTAACATCGAGATTAAGCTATTGTTGATGACGATTTACGATGAGGCGGGGTTAGGAGCAGATTCACAACATGGTGATGAAAGAAGCGATGTGGGCTTCAAGATCATTGTGTGAAGAATTGAAATGGGTGTCTCGGTTGAAACGGTAAGCCATAGAAGTTGCAGCTTCTTGGTGGCGGTTGAAACTCGGGGAGAAGAACAGTTTGCTATAGATAGTGGTCCCGAGTCATGGCTAGTGCTAATGGAGGCAAGTACAATTGCAGGCAAAACTGAGTGACAGATTGAGATGGTTGCAGCTTTGGTGCGCTTAGCAGAGGAGCGCGTAGCGGGTGGAATGGTAATTCAGTTAGGGTTGTAGGTGTTGTTGAGCTCATGACCTTGAAACCGTGAATAAGAGCGTAGGCTGTCTTTGATGCTCATCATGGATGCTTACAAGAATCCGAGTCTTTGGCACTCGACTGGAATATTTTTCCTAGAGCTGGAGTACAATGGCTATAGCTGGAAATTGCAAATGGGCTGTTGTTGGATATTTCTGGTGGACTGAGCTGGGGCTGTGAGGTTGGTGAGGCTAGTGGTTGTGAATGGCTTACAACGCAGAGATGCTAAAATGGTGATGAGCTTATTATGGCTCAGGTTGAAGTTATTGCAGGTCTGAGGCTGTAGGTGGTATAGAGTTGCTGTGGCTTGGTTCAAGGCTGTTGTTGCAGTCACACCAAGATATGTGGTGATTGGTTTCTTTGTTCAAGGGAATTTGAGTATGGCGAGGTGGAGTGAGGGGTCATTGTTGGCACGAGATGCTATTGAAGCTCTGAGGAGCTGCACTATGAAGCTGCGATCCAGTGAAGTTGGTGTTGGATTGCTAGAGAGGCGGCTGGAACAGGGTTTGTGTTGTTGCTTCTAGCGATGCGATGCAATGGCAATCTTGTTGCGGTGGCGGTTGGTGATCTTTGCTATGCTCGGGGCTATTCTTTGTGAAGTTGCGGTGAGTCTTTATTGTGGTGTTGAAGTTGCAAATGAGTGGAGCGATGGCTTGAGATGTTGGTGGTTGTGGCACGATAGCGATGCACGGGATTGATTGATGGCTCTGCACTTGGTTCTTTGGTGGCTCAGGGAAAAATATGAAGCTACAGGTGATGAGATAGAGAAGCACTGGTGGCAGCTGAGGACAGGGAGAAATAGCAGCACCTCAGTGCTGTTATGGAGTTGTTACAAAAGGGAATGGTGGCCTGAGATGGAAATCTTTGTCTTGAGATGGTAGCGACAAGATGGTGTTGTTGCGAGCCTGAACCTGTAGAAAATGGAGCCGGAGTTTGAGAGGCGGAAGGAAGCACCAGTGGATGCGGGCGAGTTACGGGGAAAGGTGGAGACGGAGTTAAGCTACAATGTAATGGCAGGCTAATGGAATTGAGCTGATCACTGCAGTGGAGTTACAGAAATGAATTTGTGATGGCCTGGGATTGATGCAGGAATGGCTTGGCGACGGTATGTGTTGAAGTGACTATGGCACATGTAAGGAGTTATGGAATTGAGATGGCGGTGAAGGTTTGATGGCGGTGGAGTTTAAGCGAGTGATGTTGCTTATGAATGAGAATGGCTTGGAGGTTTGGCACTAATGATTGCGAGTGGCGGATCTTTGGTGATTATGAGATGAAATGTGATTGAATAGAAGGCATGAAGTGTCAAGGCGGTGGTCTTTGATTGAGAATGCACGATCATTACGAGGCTGGAGGAGTAGTAGCATAGCCATCATGGCTGGTGTAGTCCAGGCCTAATGGTTGTAGTTGAAGCACAATGATTGTGCCACAAGTCTGTCCAAGTGCAACTAGCCTAGGCCAAGGTGACTAGCCTAGGCGAGGTAGCTAGGACCCGGTTTGACTCCGCAACCTGACCCGATCCGACTCGAGTTGACCCGCCGAGTTGACCCGGTCTGAATCGTTGACCCGGTGGCCAAGGCGGACTTTACCGATCACCGGAGCTGTTTCCGGCGACTTTTCGGCCGATTTCCGGCCACAATCCCAGACTTCCGGCGACCACTTTCGGGGCGTATTTTCTACACGGGTTTCTCCTTCTTGTGGGCTTGGTGGACTCTCACCTAATGGACTTTGAAGACTAGACCTAATTTTAGAAGTTGGAGAAATCTATAAAAGGGAAGGTTTTCTACAACTTTGGGATATCTTTTTGTTGGAATTTTGGAGAGCCACTTTTGTTTACGCTTCTAGGGTTTGGTTTTGTTCTTCTTCTTCCTTGTTTTATTATTGAATATTGATGATGATGAACTCCATAGCTATGAGTAGCTAAACTTATTATTGGTTATGGGATAAAAGTTGATTTCTCAACATGCTTTCGATTCAATGAATTAGTTTTGTCTCAGTAATTATTGTTTGTGATTCACAATTAATATTGTTATAAGATTTGAAAACTTGTTAGGTTGAGTCCGGAATCAATCCGATTTGTGTTCATCTCTAGAGCTATATTAGGGTTTTCAATACGAAAACGTTGTTTATCCACGATTCTAAGTAGCATAATTGTGATTAGTGCTTATAGTGATATATCCTATTAGTCACAAGTGAATCATAACTTTTGTTAAAACGTTTAGTGCTTTTACACATTCGTTTACATTGATGAGTCTTATTCCATAAATCTTAATGCTTTTAGGGAGTTAAACTTAATTGTGCTTTTACACTTTAGGTTGCTTTAAACAGAAGAATTCACATATGCATCTTTTAATGTGGTTGTGATGAAAACGAGGGAATTAAAGGGTTATACTTGCGATCAAGATATCCTAGGACTTTTAATAAATACGAGATTAAATACCAATTCTAATCATTGATGAAAATACATGTTTGTGAATGATACTATCCCTTGACCAATATTCTCTCCTTATTGATAATTCCAATTACTTATTTTGCTTTTAATTACTTTTATTTGCTTAAATACAACAAACATACCTTGGGTTACTTAAAACTGAAAATTGATAACAACAAACGCCTCTCTGTGGATACGAACTCTTTCTTATCGCATACTATATTTATATCTAGTTGATTGAGAAAGTGAAATTATATTTGGCGGATTGACAACCGATCAAATTTTGGCGCCGTTGCCGGGGAGGCACACGGCTTGTTATTGAGTTTTTAGTTTCTTTTTACAATTTCTGCTTTTATCTTTGCTTTTTGTTTGTCGTCTTGTTTCTCACTTGTTTGCTAGAATTGTTTTGAGGTATCAATCCACTGGCTACTAAAGATTGGAATTATCCAAGGTGCGGGATAGCTACTCGAAAAGCACAATACTCCAACCAAGGCGAAACACAACGGACGAAGCACGAGTTAGAAGTAGGAGAAGAGATTTTCCAACAACAAGAAGAAGAAGCAATGGGTGATGCAAATCGTTCACTCAAGGACTTAGCTTCTCATAGGCTTGATACACAACGGGGGTGTATTCAAGCGAACTCTACTTTTGAGATTAAGCGGGGTTGCTTAGAGAATTACCAAAATTCCATGGCATGGTGAATGAAGATCCTAACAAACATCTTTTGGACTTCCACACCATTGTCACGGCTATGCTTCCGGCAAATGTTGAGGCGGATGGTGCAATGTTGAAGGTTTTCCGTTTCTCTTTAATGGATAGTGCGAAGGATTGGTTGTACTATTTACCTCCCGGAAGTGTCACAACATGGAATGGGTTGAAGAAACTCTTTTGGAGAGATATTTTCCTGCATCTAAGGCTACTCAAATTCGCAAAGAAATTTGTGGGATGAAGCAAAACGTGGGAGAATCTTTATATGAATGTTGGGAACGTCAAGAGATTGGTTGCAAGCTGCCCTCACCACCAATTCAGTGACGCTATGATCATCAATACTTCTATGAAGGACTCCAATCAAGTGATAGGAATCTTATTGACGCTGCGGTGGTGGTGCACTAGTTAGCAAGACGGTGGCACAAACTAGAGAGTTGATTGAAAACATGGCGGCGAACTCACAACAATTCTTAAGTCGTGGTTCGGATGTGATTCTAAGAAGGGTGAGTGAAGTAGCGAGGTGGAGGAACTTCGTCAACAAATGGGTAACATGACAGCAATGTTGCAACAAGTTGCATCCATGCGGTTATACCAACTTCTCCTCAATCTTATGAAGGCGAGCAAGCTAATGCGATCTTTCCGAATCAACCAAGACGGTATGATCCCTACTCAAACACTTACAATCCGGGATGGAGAGATCACCCCAATTTTAGCTATGCTAACAAGCAAGGAGCCGTTCAACAACCTACTTTCAACCGTCCTAGTGGATTTCAACCACAACAACAACAATTTCAACAACCTCAAGCACAACAATCAATGCAAACTCAAGGTCTTGATATTGATGCAAAGCTTCAAACTTTTATGCAAGGTATTTCCACCATGTTCAAGGAAAGTCAACAAGAGACTAAGAGTGCTATTAAGGAGTTGCAAACACAAATGGGCTCCATGGCGGTTGATATCAACAATTTGAAGGCACAAAATAGTGGGAGACTTCCTTCTCAACCTATTAACCCAAAAGAGGGTGTCAATGCTATTACGTTGAGAAGCGGTACACAACTTTTGCCACCGAAGTTCTTGATTCGGGCAAGGTGGAGACACCAAAGGAACCTGTTTTGGAGGAGAAAGTCGAGGATTCTCCCCAAACTTCGAGGTACCTATTTCTAACGCTAAAACTCCGGTTTCTACTTATGTTCCTCCTCTACCTTTTCCTCGCAGTTGCAAGTTCTAAGAAGGCGGAATTAGAAAAGGAGATTTTAGACGTTCTAAAAAGATCCATGTGAACATACCACTCATTGATGCTATCAAGAAAGTTCCAAAGTATGCAAAGGTGTTGAAGGACTTGTGTACCAACAAACAAAGGCTCAAAGGTAATGAAGTGCTTAGTGTGGGGAGAATGCCTCGGCAATCTTACAACACAAACTCCCACTTAAGTGCAAGGATCCGGGTAGTTTTGACATTCCGTCAAAATTGGTAACACAACTTTTAACAAAGCTATGTTGGACTTAGGTGCTTCCGTTAATGTTATGCTGCGTCAATGTATAATTCACTTGATCTTGGTCCTCTTAAAAAGGCTGAAATTGTATTGCAATTAGCCGATCGCTCTAATATTTACCCAATGGGTATTGTTGAGGATGTTCTTGTGCGGGTTAATCAACTTGTATTTCTGCGGACTTTTGTGTGTTAGAGATGGATAAAGGTTCACCGGACTCATCTCTTCCATTGCTTCTTAGGCGTCCTTTCATGAAAACGGCGAAAACTATAATTGATGTGGATAAGGGAACGCTAACTATGGAGTTTGATGGAGAAATAATACGTTTCAACATTTTCGAGACGATGAGATATCCTAGCGATGTCCACTCTAGTTTCTCCATTGATGTGATGGATACATTGGCACAACAAATGTTTGAATTAAACGGTGATGATGCTTTGGAAACCGTGTTAACTACATCCATAGATAATGGTGTAGAGTGTGGTAATGAAGTCAAGGAAGCTCTTGGTGATCTTAATTCACTACAAGAATGCCCAAAAACTCATAATATCTCTTTTATTTCTTTACCATGCAGTGATGAAAAGCTTGTACCTTCAATTATTAAATCTCCGATTTTAGAATTGAAACCTCTTCCCAACCACCTTAAGTACTTGTACTTGGGTGATAATGAAGAGTTACTGTGATTGTTTCTAATAAGCTTAATGATTTACGGGAGCAAAAACTTTTGAGGGTGCTAAGGAAGTACAAGACGGCCATAGGATGGACAATTGCCGATATCAAGGGTATTAGCCTGCCGTTTGTATGCACAAAAATTCGTTTGGAGGATGATGCAAAGCCTAAGAGGGACGCGCAACGTCGTTTGAATCCTCCCATGATGGAAGTTGTGAAAAAGGAGATACTCAAGCTTTTGGAAGTGGGTGTTATCTACCCCATATCCGATAGCAAGTGGGTAAGCCCGATACAAGTAGTACCAAAGAAATCGAGTGTGACGGTGGTGGAGAATGATAAGAATGAACTTGTCCCAACTCGTGTGCAAACCGGTTGGAGGGTTTGTATTGATTATAGAAAATTGAATGCCACCACTAGAAAAGATCACTTTCCTTTACCTTTTATTGATAAAATGCTTGAGCGTTTAGTTTGAACCGGACACTCTTACTATTGCTTTCTTGATGGCTATTCAGGTTATAATCAGTTGTGATAGCACCGGAGGACCAAGAGAAAACCACTTTCACTTGTCCTTTCGGTACTTTTTGCTTATAGAAGGATGCCTTTTGGCTTGTGCAATGCTCAAACTACTTTTCAAAGGTGTATGGTAAGTATCTTTTGGAATATGTTGAAAACATAATCGAAGTGTTCATGGATGACTTTAGTGTCTTTGGTGATTCTTTTGACCTTTGCTTGAACAATTTGTCTTTAATCCTTGAACGATGTGTTGAAACAAATCTTGTGCTTAATTGGGAGAAGTGCCATTTCATGGTAACTCATGGCATAGTTTTAGGCCATATAATATCTTCTAAAGGCTTGGAAGTCGATAAATCTAAGATAGACCTTATTCGTGCTCTAACCCCTCCCACTACGGTGAGGGAGATACGTTCTTTTCTTGGTCATGCAGGTTTTTATCGTAGGTTCATCAAGAACTTTTCCAAAATAGCATCACCACTATGTAACTTATTGCAAAAAGATGTGGTTTTGACTTTGATGAGAAATGTATGGCGGCATTCAATCGTTTGAAAGAACTTTTGATCTCAGCCCTATCATTAAACCACCGGATTGGAGTAAGCCGTTTGAACTCATGTGTGATGCTAGTGATTATGCGGTTGGTGCGGTGCTTGGGCAACGTGTGGGAAGCTCCCTCATGCTATCTATTATGCTTCTAGAACGTTAAATGAGGCTCAACAAAACTACACCACCAACGAAAAGGAGTTATTAGCCATTGTTTTTGCTTTAGAAAAGTTTCGCTCTTATCTAATTGGTACAAAAGTTGTTGTTTTTCGATCATGCGGCACTTAGATACTTGCTTACAAAGAAAGAGGCGAAAGAGGCTCATACGATGGATATTACTCTTGCAAGAGTTTGATATTGAAATCAAAGACAAGAAAGGAATTGAGAACACCGTTGCGGATCATTTGAAAGACTTGCTGTGGACAAGGAGACTATCTGTTGCGTGAAAGTTTCCCGGACGAGCAACTTTTCTCAATTGCCCTTGGAGAACCATGGTATGCCGATATTGTCAATTACTTAGTTTCTAAACAAATCCCAAAGAACTTGTCTCGTCTTGAGAGGGACAAACTTAAGAGGTTAGGGAACCAATACATATGGGATGATCCATTGGTAGGCCTGGAAGATGGGTGTAAATGATGGCCTACGGGTTATACCGCAAGTGCACGGCGTCTATTGGAGACGCGACAAGTACGGGTCGATCCACAGAGACGAGGGGTGCTTCTTATATGATCTAAGGCTTGGCTAAGCTGAATTTCAGGTGAGTATGAGTGACAACAGATGATAATGTGCCGATACGGCTGAAGTGAAGATGTGGTGAAGCTATGCTAAGGTAAACAGTGACAAAAGAAAGGCTTGCTAGGTCTTCAAATCCACCTCTGAATTCCTACTATGTGCTCAACTAGTTTGAGTTCTTGTTCTTATACCAGACAAGTGAAGCGTGTCACTAGCTACCATTTATCTAAGAGTTTCTCCAAGTGATAACTTAAATAGCAGCTAAGGCACTAACCCTAAGTACTAGTTGTCTAATTTAGTACAACTAGTCAGGGGAATTAGTATTCAAATTAGGAGCAAGAGCTGAATCACTCTCAACTCAGTATTAACCTAACTACGGTGCATCCATGGCTTTGGTATGCCTTTGTGAGAAAAAGAGTTGAAGTGACAAAATTTGAAGCTATCTAACACATTAAGCTCTCAAGAACATTCAACACAGTTCAAACACAATTGGGAATTAGGGTTTCAGTGAAACCCTAGCAATTAAATTAAAACATGATAGAATAACAGAATACAAAATTAAAGCTACAATGAAGCACTGGCTAGCCCAGGCGTGTCTTCTATGAACTCGGTTCATCCTTATTTATACATGCAATTCAACCAAACCCTAATTTCTTTAAAAGTGAAATTAATTGAAAAATAACTCAACCCATACTCTGAATCGCCTTTCCCTTCTGTCTAGTTGCTCTCAGAACTCCTCTTGCTTTGATTAGGTGAACAACCCTAACTCTAGTCATCTTTAACCTAGCCTCTAGGGTGAAGAAGCTATGAAAAAGATGACTCGAGAGAGAGAGATGGAGTAGGTGGCTATGGAGTTGTTGTTTGATGTCAGGGAGTTGAGGTGGTGTTATCTCTGTTGGTGGTATGGGTGAAGAAGGAGGTGGCGGAGCGAGCTACTGCTCGATGGAGACGGGAGAGAAGAGAAGAGAAGAGAAAGATGGAAGGGGAATAGTGCTGCTCGAGTGGGGGTATAGGGTAGGGTCATTTCGCTTTGAGCGGAGCACGACGAGTTTGATGAGAAGGGCTTAGCGGCGTAGGATGGAGCGATGGAGATACGAACGGCCGAGGATGGTAGCGGTTTTGGTATGATCTGGTGTTGAGCGGAGTATCGAACATCGATGCTAGTGGGAGCAGCGACCGTAGGATGTAGAAGATCGAAATCTCGACGGCTTGGAGTGGACGGGCTCGGATGCGGGTCGCGGGTCGGGACTAGCTCAAGCCCATGTCTTGTAGATGAGTTGCTACTTGTTGGGTTGCAAGCTGTTGCGCGTTGTGAGCTTTGGCTTTCTGCTCCATAGATGCTCGACTCCAATTCTTCGCTCTTTGACTCCTCAAATTCTCTGAGCTTTATTTATTACCTAAAAACACAAAATTAATTAATACAAATATTTATTCTTGAAAACAAAGAAAATACAGAATATGGGATAATATCTGATTTCTAAGCGCAAAAGATGAGTAAAATGCCAATAAAAAGGTGTATAAATATGCACTATTTGGCACTCATCAAATACCCCCAAACCTGAATTTTACTTGTCCTCAGGTGAAACAAAATGAAGAAATCCTAACTATACCCACTGTCGCGGAGTCTCTCGAATGCATTTAGCGTATGCACTAAGCCTTTAAACCGCTAGGTGTCCCTAGTGGACGAGTTGTAGTCTCGTGAGGGTTTACCAGAGGTGTACCCACAAAACCTTCTCCAACTTGAGTGTAAAAGAGTCTCAAGCCTCCAAGAAGCTATGAGGACATAGAGTTTCGCATGCTAGTAACGAAGTTAGAACTATCGAAGAACGCATTCTCATCCTTAAGTGTTGAAGCGAGAAGTAACCATACCATATGAAAGAATTCGGATTCGATTGTGATCATAAGTCTCAACTTCGCCTCACCATTAGGGTTTTATGATAATTGCACTCAAAAAGATCGCTTTTTAGTCTCTCATGTGTGCGGGAAGGAATAAAGAGAGAAATCACGCACACGTTGTAGGTAAGAAGGATAACCTTCGAAATAAAATCTGGAGACTCCACGAAGTGTGGACAAAAGAATCTTTTCGATGATCTCTAAGAAAGGAAAATCAACCATTAGCAAGGGTGGGAATACTCACTCACTTCTCATCCGATCGGTAATTAATATCACTCTCTCATAAGAAACCATAGAAACGTCTTCAATCTTCGGTCTTCGGTCTTCAAGCTATTGATGACGAACTTCGAACTTTACAAAAACTTGAATAATAATAATTTTTTTTTTTTTTTTTTTTTTTTTTACATAAAACTATAAACTCAATTTTTCACAAACTTCATTAATTCTCATCCTATTTTCTTTCTTTTCTTTGTTGCATAAAAACCTTGGACTATCTCAACTTTTCTTTCAATATTCTCGATTCTGCTCCGGTTCTTGTGATGATGTGTTTCTATGGGTCTTGCTGATTGAGAGAGAGAATGATGCTAACTACAAATCGGTATTTAGAAGGAGTTTTCATCTTTAGACGTCACCCTCATGATTGACGGAATTAGCACTCAAGAGATCAAAAGTAGTGCTGAAAGTGGTGCGAAGTTGGGTAGCTCACCATTCCTACCGGGAATTGACGTACGGTGACACACACTCTAAAAGCTTTTCTAGAAAGTCACAAAGAGTGAAGGTCGGTACCTCGCTTGATGTAAAATGGGTAGTCTCCACTATGGGTGATCACAATTCTACTACAGAATATCTAAACAACACCTAATTCGCCCTCCGGTATGGTTAAATCCAACTTTAACGCTCTAATCAACTAAGAAACCCGATTGTGTTCTCCGGTACTTCCAAGTTACGTTATTTCGGTCGGAAATCTCTATGTAAACATAGCTAAAAGCATGCTAGTGACTCTAAAATCTCTAAAGTTGGAGGTTTTACAAAAAGAGTTTTTTTTTTTTTTTTTTTTTTTTTTTTTTTTTGAAAATAAAAGGTAAAATAAAAGACTAAAAACTCTAAATGCAAAATAAAAACTAAAAAACTCTAAATGCAAATGCACCCCCCAAACCTAAATCAAACATTGTCCTCAATGTGTCACAGATAGGAAAAATTTAAACAGTCACGTACCACGAGAACTATGCTGATAAGATAAAAGGGAAGAGATTACCGGATGTCGGCGGGAGCAAGGTTGAGCTTCATTCGTCAAGGCTAGAATCCAATATTCTCAACGGAGATCATATCGGATTAGCATAATATATGTGCAAGAAGACTCAACCGAATCAAGAAAAGAAAAATTTAACAAGTCCTACTGGATATATACAATGAAAATGCACCATAAACCAACAGTCTAAAGAGTTGAGGATCAACCCAAAAGACGATATGTACAACCATCAACAATCTTACACAAATATAACATGAGAGTGCAAGTAAGACTGTAGATGTGAAGGAGTTTCCCCCAAACCTAAACTTGTGAGCGAGGTGTGTTTGTGAGAACAAAATCTTGCAATTTTAAAGGTACATCATGCAAAAGGTCTAACTCAAAATGAGTTTTGCTAATTACGAACGAGACATACACATTCCAACTGTGGCTCCTTAAGAGTGTTATACTTTGATGCAAAATAGTCCAAGAGGACTTGGGAAGCACAAAGCTCTAGGCCTAAGTTAGGCATTTTCGAGAAAAGTTGGTTTTGCAATTTTGTGACAAACTACACCTAGGTTGGGTGAAGGAGTTTCAATTTGTGACTCGGGAGAGAGGTTAGGTACATCTAGGTTGTTTTCATTTTTAAAATCATTTGTACCATCACACACTTTCCTAAAGTCAAAAGAGGGTAAATCATGTTCATTTTCACGGGATAATTGCACGGGTTCCACATCAATATCACATGCATGAATATCAGAAGAAGCATCATTCATAGGGTTCACAGGAGAGACACTTAATGTCTCTGAACCTAAAGATTCTATTACATTTTCAAAATACACATGCTCTTCATATTCATCATCATCATCATCATCATCATAGCAAAAATCCATCTCTCCATTCAAAATTGTAGCATTTTTAGTGTACTCATCTACCTCTAGATTAGGTTCATATTCAATGTTAGTTGCATGAGTAAGACTAGAAACACTATTTTCAATCCTATCATTTTGTAACTCAATCAGGTTCCTTTGAAGAATCATCTTGAGTTGTTCCATTGAAGGAGAGTCTTCACTAGTGGGTATGCATTCCTCATATGGATATTCATTGTATAGTTGAGCATGAGGTTCACTAGAGAAGGGAAATTCAGACATGTTGCTATATGGATGGTCATGCATTGCATTCATTTCAAGCCTAGCATTTTGCTCCATGAGTGTTTCCATTGTTGATTGCAAACTAGGAGTTGGGGGAGTATAAAATTGTTCATCTCCCCACTGTGGTGAATGATGCATGTGTGCAGGTTGATTATGGTCCCAATAGTCACTTCTAGACACTTCGTACATTGGATTATCATGGTTTTCCCTAGACTGTCTAAAAGCATGCAAAATATAACGATACTCGGCAGGGTGGTCTAAGCCACCACATAAGGTGCAAGCATGCATTTCATATTGCCTAGAAAAACTAGATTCGACAGATTGCCTTTCTAAAGCGGTTGCCTATCTAAAGCGAGATAGTCGAGCCTCTAATTGATCTAAAAGTGATGATTTGGGTATGAGAAAATTGTTCATTTTCAACCTGTGGTGGATGATGTATATGATCATAATGATTAGGGTATGTGAGGTCGGGGCCACGAGAAGGCCCATAAAGTTCCCTAAAGTCACTATGGTATGTGGGGTGTTCATCACTGTGAAAGGTGCCCGTAAGCAAGCTCTCTAAGGGATTTATTTGTTCCATCCCCAGATGCAGACCAAAATCCTGACATGGTTTAGCTCTCAAATTGAACTCACAATCTAATTTGGTTTATGTGGGTTTTGTTTGGTTTAAATGGGTTCATTTTTGGTTTGTTGGGGATTTGTTTAAAGCCCATGATTTGTGAAAACTGCACAGCCCAGTTGTGTGCACAACCCAGGTTGTGCTGGGTAAGGTTTGGTTTATGTGGGCTTGTTGTTTGGTTTTGTAGGAAGCCCAGCAATTGTGTTCAGTTAGCCCAGCTGATGTTCAGCCCAACGGATGTGGGTTTAGCTAGCCCGGAGTTGGGTTCGGTGGGCTGGTTTGGTGTAAGCCCAAGTTATGAGTTTAGTTAGCCCGGTGGGCTGGGTTTTGATTATAAACAACCCGATTCAACTCGGTAAATCGGCGAGTTAGGATTGACTCGGCTATTCGGGGAGTCAACTCAACTCTGCGGTTTAACTCGGTGAACGATAACAGTTCACTCACTTAGCTTAGTCGGACTTTTACTCGGTGAGTCAAAGTTTTCTATTCGGCCCTTACTTAGCTCACAGGCCCGAGCTTGATTTGCTCAAATGCGCGGGGCTAATGGCATACAAGGTACAGGCTAAGCATAGATTTGTCACAGGTTTGCAACTATTGACAGGGTCTTGCTCAGGTGAGACAGGTTATGCTCAAATGATGGTAGCAGGGTTTGCAACCTTGCTCAAACTTGTAGCTTCAGGGGCTAGCAAGTTAACAGTATAGCAATACTCTTGGGTGAGCTCGAGTGTTATTCGATTATGGCTCGATTGTTCACACAATGTTAAAACCAATTCACAAAGGCCACGGGGTTGTGTGCAGTGACAGGGCGGATGCTCGGCAAATTCCAAAAGTAGGTTTTGCACACGGCACGGCTAAAACATACAACGGGGCTAAAGCCAAGGCAAGCGGAGGCTTAACGAGTCGGGGGTTATGCTCGGGTCATTCGGATGCTAGGTTATACACAATGTTAGCATGCATAAGTAGCTCACAAGGCTCACGGGGCATGGATGGTTCACAAGGCTCACGGGGTGTGTAGATTTGGCGGCACAAGCACAAGGCTATACGAGAGAATGTGCAAGGTGCCTTTGGTCAATGGGTTATGCCCAGCTAACTTGGCTTCCAAGTTATGACCCAACACTTGCGGCTTCGGGGGCTAGCAAGGTGGTTTCACACAGAGGCTCACACAAGGGTAGATGGATCGAGTTAAAGCATGCAAAGGGTCGAGCAATCGGACCGGCCTCTACGGGGTGTGATTCACAAGTGAAGCTCGGTGCAAGGTCAAGCATGCATAAATAACTCACAAGGCTCACGGGGGTATGCACGAGAACTTTGCACCTTTTCTCCCACTCCTTGGGCTTGCTCAAGAGCTCACAAGGTTTGTTTGGGCAGCTTTGTTAACATTTGCTCTTACTTGCCTCACTTGTCCCAGCAACTTTGCAGTGCACATTGCTCAAGAGAAGTTTAGCTCCCACAATATGCAACTTAAGGCAAAGAGAATGATACGACCTGACGGTGATGCGGGCGAGCTATTGCCCGGCTCAAGCCACCGGGAGAAAGATGCTTAATGCAAAGATGTTTATGCAAGCCAAGATGTACTAAATGAATGCAAGCTAACTGAAGATGCAATGACAGATGCAGAAATGGAAACCTACATGTTAAGTTACACTACTACAGGGTTATGATGCTACAATGAAAACAAGGCCAATGAAAAACAGGGCTAAAACTACAATGAAAACAAAAGGTGGGTATATACAGGGAGAAAAGGGAAATCAGTTAAGCAAGGCCAATGAACACAGGGCACACGCCAAGTCCCCGGCAGCGGCGCCAAAAACTTGGTAGGCCTGGAAGATGGGTGTAAATGATGGCCTACGGGTTATACCGCAAGTGCACGGCGTCTATTGGAGACGCGGCAAGTACGGGTCGATCCACAAAGACGAGGGGTGCTTCTTATATGATCTAAGGCTTGGCTAACTGAATTTCAGGTGAGTATGAGTGACAACAGATGATAATGTGCCGATACGGCTGAAGTGAAGATGTGGTGAAGCTATGCTAAGGTAAACAGTGACAAAAGAAAGGCTTGCTAGGTCTTCAAATCCACCTCTGAATTCCTACTATGTGCTCAACTAGTTTGAGTTCTTGTTCTTATACCAGACAAGTGAAGCTTGTCACTAGCTACCATTTATCTAAGAGTTTCTCCAAGTGATAACTTAAATAGCAGCTAAGGCACTAACCCTAAGTACTAGTTGTCTAATTTAGTACAACTAGTCAGGGGAATTAGTATTCAAATTAGGAGCAAGAGCTGAATCACTCTCAACTCGGTATTAACCTAACTACGATTGCATCCATGGCTTTGGTATGCCTTTGTGAGAGAAAAGAGTTGAAGTGACAAAATTTGAAGCTATCTAACACATTAAGCTCTCAAGAACATTCAACATAGTTCAAACACAATTGGGAATTAGGGTTTCAGTGAAACCCTAGCAATTAAATTAAAACATGATAGAATAACAGAATACAAAATTAAAGCTACAATGAAGCACTGGCTAGCCCAGGCGTGTCTTCTATGAACTCAGTTCATCCTTATTTATACATGCAATTCAACCAAACCCTAATTTCTTTAAAAAGTGAAATTAATTGAAAAATAACTCAACCCATACTCTGAATCGCCTTTCCCTTCGTCTAGTTGCTCTCGAACTCCTCTTGCTTTGATTAGGTGAACAACCTAACTCTAGTCATCTTTAACCTAGCCTCTAGGGTGAAGAATCTATGAAAAAGATGACTAGAGAGAGAGATGGAGTAGGTGGCTATGGAGTTGTTGTTTGATGTCAGGGAGTTGAGGTGGTGTTATCTCTGTTGGTGGTATGGGTGAAGAAGGAGGTGGCGGAGCAGAGCTCTGCTCTGATGGAGACGGGAGAGAAGAGAAGAAAGAGAAAGATGGAAGGGGAATGGTCTGCTCGAGTGGGGGTATAGGGTAGGGTCATTTCGCTGTTGAGCGGGCACAGCGAGAGTTTGATGAGAAGGGCCTAGCGAGCGTAGGATGGAGGCGATGGAGATCCGAGCAGCCGAGGATGGTAGCGGTTTTGGTATGATCTGGTGTTGAGCGGAGTATCGAACATCGATGCTAGTGGGAGCAGCGACCGTAGGATGTAGAAGATCGAAATCTCGACGGCTTGGAGTGGACGGGCTCGGATCCGGGTCGCGGGTCGGGACTAGCTCAAGCCCATGTCTTGTAGATGAGTTGCTACTTGTTGGGTTGCAACTGTTGCGCGCGCGGGCTTTGGCTTTCTGCTCCATAGATGCTCGACTCCAATTCTTCGCTCTTTGGCTCCTCAAATTCTCCGAGCTTTATTTATTACCTAAAAACACAAAATTAATTAATACAAATATTTATTCTTGAAAACAAAGAAAACACAGAATATGGGATAATATCTGATTTCTAAGCGCAAAAGATGAGTAAAATGCCAATAAAAAGGTGTATAAATATGCACTATTTGGCACTCATCATCCATACTTATGGAAACATGGTAGTGACCAAGTAATACGAAGGTGCGTGCCCGATTCCGAATTTAACTCTATCTTGTCTTTTTGTCACTCTTATGCTTGCGGAGGACATTTTGGGAGTAAGAGAACCGCGCACAAGGTACTTGAAAGTGGTTTTTATTGGCCAACTTTGTTTAAGGATGCACATATATTTTGTACAACTTGTGATAGGTGCCAAAGAACCGGTAATCTAGGTGTCCGAAATCAAATGCCACAAACTTATATTCAATTTATTGAAGTTTTTGATGTATGGGGTATTGATTTTATGGGGCCTTTTGTCAACTCCCATGGGAATTTTTATATCTTACTTGCGGTTGATTATGTCTCGAAATGGGTGGAAGCTAAATCCACCCCTACTAATGATTCTAAAGTGGTTTCAGATTTTGTGCAAGCTAATATTTTTGCAAGGTTTGGAATTCCAAGAGCCATAATTAGCGATGGGGGTTCTCACTTCAAAAACAGGATTCTACAAAGCTTGTTGGCGAAGTACAATGTGTCGCACAAGATTGCAACACCTTATCATCCCCAAACCAATGGACAAGCCGAGGTGTCTAACCGGGAGGTGAAATCAATTCTAGAAAAGACAGTGAACCCGACAAGGAAGGATTGGAGCATGCGACTTAATGATGCTTTGTGGGCGTATAGAACCGCATATAAAACACCTATTGGAATGTCTCCTTTTAGGCTTGTGTATGGTAAACCTTGTCACTTACCCGTGGAAATTGAGCATAAGGCGTTTTGGGCTATTAAGCAATGCAACATGGAGATGGATGGGGCTGGAAAGCAAAGGAAGTTACAACTTCAAGAGCTAGAGGAGCTTCGCAATGATGCATTTGAAAGCTCACGGATTTACAAAGAAAAGACGAAAGCATTCCATGATAACATGATTTCTAGGAAGCAATTTTGCATTGGGCGAGAAAGTGCTTTTGTTTAATTCTCGCTTGCAATTATTTCCGGGTAAACTAAGGTCACGATGGATCGGACCTTTTATTGTTACTAATGTGTTTTCTCATGGTGCAGTGGAAATTCGTAGTATAGCTACAGGGAAAGAACTTAAAGTTAATGGGCACCGGTTGAAACCATATTATGAGAACTTCACTTCCGAAGTGGTGGAAGGAGTTAACTTTGTGGATGTGCTCCCTCTGGAGGAGTCATAGAAAGCAAGGAGATAGTCGGGCTGACGACTTTAAACCAAGCGCTACTTGGGAGGCAACTCAAAGGATGAGTATTTCTTGTCTTGTATTTATTTTTTTTCTTGTTTTTAGTTTTTTCTTGTTTTGTTTTTACTTTGTTTTTGCTGATTTCTTGCTAGGATTTCCCACCTTGACTTACTTTGGATGATTCAATTTACATTGAGGACAATGTAAAGTTTAAGTGTGGGGGAGTGGTTTATGTTGTAAATTTTTGCAATTTTTCAATTTTTTGTGAACTAGTGAATAAGAAAACTCCAACTTGTAGTTATTTAGAGTCACATAGTATACATGTCGCTAAGATTACATCGAGAATCTCACAATAGTGACTGAACTTAGAGATGATGAGAGAACATGATCGGGTTTCTTAATTGTATGAGAGTTAAAGTTGGATTTAACCATGCCGGTGGCAAATAAGGTGCGGGCTGAATTCGGTATTAGAACACAGTGATCCCCTATAGTGGAGACTACCCATGTTACATAATGTGAGGCACCAACCTTCAATTCTTTGTACTGTCTAAATTTGTGCTTTTAGAGTGTGTGTCACCGTACGTAAATTCCGGGCGGAATGGTGAGCTGTCCAATTTCCCACCATAGAAGCACTATTTTGATCTCTTGAGTGCTATTTTTATCAACCATGTTGGTGACATCGAATTGCTAACTTACATACCACTTGTGATCTTGTTCGCGATTAGCACCATCCACCTTATCTCTCTACACCAACGGGTCCATAGAAACACCATCATCATCAACAAGAGGAGCATCACAAATTGAAGGAAAGTTGAATACGTTCGAGGTTTACAAGCAACACTACAGTAATGGGCAGATTTCAGATTTGAGTAAAGCAACAAAACAGGGGCAGAATTTTTATAAGTTGAAAACTATAATACAAGAGCGGAAATTATCAAGGATGAAAGTTCGAGAAGGTTATGATATCAAGACATACAAGTTGTGAAGATTCAAGCGGTAAAGTACTTACACCATGGCATTGTACTTACATTTTAATTTATTTGTATTTTATTGTTCTCTTGTCTCATAAAAAAAAATTTGAAAAAAAAAAGAAAAAGAAAAAAAAAAAAAGAATATTGAAAAAAAAAGAGAAAAAAAAAAAGACAAGAGAAAAATTTTAGGTTTGTTAATAATTTTTATTTTTGTATTTGTTTTATTTCTTATTCAAAAAAAAAAAAAAAAAAAAAAAAAAAATATAAAAATAAAAAAAAAAAAAAAAAAAAAAAAATTCAAAAAAAAAAAAAAAAACGAAAAAAAAAAAAGAAAATATATTGGGTTTGTATAGTTTATTTTTGTATTCTTTCAATAAAGCCTATGGAAAGAAGGAATACCTATAATGAAGTTTCAAGCGACAAGAAATTTGAGGGAAAGAATCATATTGTCAAGATTCTACGAAGTTCGAGAGTTATCATCAAGAGTTGAAGACCGAAGACGAAGATGAAGACACCGATAGAAGACCGAAGACGTTTCTATGGATGTTGTGAGAGTGGTGCTAGTTTGCCACGCCGAACGGATTCACTTTGTAAGTAAGCATATTCCCACCTTCGTTAAATGGTTTGATTTCCTTTCGAAGAGATCGTCAGAGAAATGGGTTTTCAAAAATATATAAAAGATGTGGGTTTTCAAAACATTCGGAGGGTTATGCCTTCCTACCATTCAACGTGTCTCAGGATTCTCTCTTCATTCCTACCTGGACACATGTGTGACCCATAAAAAGCTGTTTATTATTGAGAGCAATATCATAAAACCCTTTCTTGTGAGCGAGTCGAGACTTTTGATCACTCCGAACCCGAATTTTAGTCGAGAAGGATGGTTACTTCTCTCTCAACTTTTAAGAATGAGATTGTGTTCATTTATGTGTCTAACTTCTTATGACTAGTGTGCGAGAATCTCTATGTCTTCTTAGCGCGTTGGATACTATCATTACGGAGAACTAGTAAGTTGGTAATATAGGTTTTGTGGGTATATCTCTAGTAAACCCTCACGAGACTATAACTCGTCCACTAGGGACACCTAGGGGTTTAAAGGCTTGTTATTTATGCTAAAAGTGACCGTAGCCTCGACGACACGGAGTTGTTGTATTTTATTGTTTTGTTTGATTTGCTCGAGGACAAGCAAAGTCTAAGTGTGGGGGAATCTGATAGGTGTAGAATACACCGTATTTACTATATAGAGTTTATGCTTTCTTTGCTATTTTTTCGTGTGAATTATGTATTTTATGGTTGCTTTTGAGTTATTAGGTGCAATGGAGTCTTTGGGAGCAAAAGGAGGAGAAAACGTTCATTGGGAGCAAGAACGGAAATATGAAGCTAACGGCGAGAGCTTGAAGTCAATCCGACTGCGTCTGAGAAAATTACGAGCGAAACCTATGAATAAGCTTGTCGGATACATGAAACCGACAGGCCATGTTTGAGCTAGTTAGCCCTTAACGGGAACAGCTGGGTGCCTAGAGTCATGTCTGGGTAACCCCTTATCTATTTCATCTTAGTGGGTTTAGTCATTCTGTTCCTACACCTAGATCGAAATCGAGTGTCGATTTCATTAATTTCTCAATCATTAGCACACGAAATGAAGTCGAGAGAAAGAAAAGAGAAGAAACAGCTGCGAGTGTGAAATCGATGGAGGTTAGGGTTTCAGTTCAAATCTGTGGTGGAGGAAGTAGAGATCTGTGAAGAGTTCAGGAGAGGGCTGAGATTGAGCTGAAACTGCAGTTCTGTGTGGGTGAACTTGGTGACGATTGATGAGAGAAAGGAAGAAATGATTGAAGGGTTTAGAAGAAGAATTCGATAGAGATTATTCTAATTGGAGCGGTTGGGTTTGTCTCAAGTTCAGGTTAACATCGAGATTAAGCTATTGTTGATGACGATTTCTGATGAACCGGGGGTTAGGAGCAGATTCACAACAGTGGTGATGAAAGAACTGATGTGGGCTTCAAGATCTGTTGTGTGAAGAATTGAAATGGGTGTCTCAGATTCGAAAGCAGTAAGCCATAGAAGTTGCAGCTGCTGGTGGCGGTTGAAACTCAGGGAGAAGAACAGCTGCTATAGATAGTGGTCCAGAGTCATGGCTAGTGCTAATGGAGGCAAGTACAATTGCGGGCAAAGCGAACTGCAGAGTGACAGATTGAGATGGTTGCAGCTTTGGTGCGCTTAGCAGAGGAGAAGCGTAGCAGGTGGAATGGTAATTCAGTTAGGGTTGTAGGTGTTGTTGAGCTCATGACCTTGAAACCGTGAATAAGAGGCTGTGGTTGTGTCTTGATGCTCTGTCATGGATGCTTACAAGAATCACAGGTGCTGGCACTCGACTGGAATATTTTTCCTAGAGCTGGAGTACAATGGCTATATCTGGAAATTGCAAATGGGCTGTTGTTGGATATTTCTGGTGGACTGAGCTGGGGCTATGAGGTTGGTGAGGCTAGTGGTTGTGAATGGCTTACAACGCAGAGATGCTAAAATGGTGATGAGCTTATTATGGCTCAGGTTGAAGTTATTGCGGAGTGCGAAATTTGTAGGTGGTATAGAGTTCTTTGTGGCTTGGTTCAAGGTTTATTGTTGCGATCACTGACCAAGATATGTGGGCGATTGGTTTCTTTGTTCAAGGGAATTTGAGTATGGCGAGTGGAGTGAGGGTCATTGTTGGCCCGAGCTGCTAATGAAGCTTCTGAGGGAGCTGCACTTATGAAGGCTGCGATCCGGTGAAGGCTGGTGTTGGATTGCTAGAGAGGCGGTGGAACGGGAGTTTGTGTTGTTGCTTCTAGGCGATGCGATGCAATGGCAATGCTTTATTGCGGTGGCGATTAGTGGTGCTGCTATGCTCGTATTGTTCTTTGTGAAGTTACTGAGAGTCTTTGTGTGGTGTTGAAGCTGCAAATGCAGTAGTGGAGCAGTGGCTTGAGATGTTGGTGGTTGTGGCTTGATAGGAATGCACAAGATTGATTGATGGCTCTGCACTTGGAGTTTGCTGGTGGCTCAGGGAAAAATATGAAGCTACAGGTGATGAGATAGAGAAGCACTGGTGGCAGCTGAGGACAGGGAGAAATAGCAGCACCTCAGTGCTGTTATGGAGTTGTTACAAAAGGGAATGGTGGCCTGAGATGGAAATGCTGTGCTGAGATGGTAGCAGCAAGATGGTGTTGTTGCAGGCCTGAACTGTAGAAAATGGAGCTGAGTTTGAGAGCTGGAAGGAAGCACCTGGTGGATGCAGGCAGAATTGCAGAAGGCTGGAGACGGAGTTAAGCTACAATGTAATGGCAGGCTAATGGAATTGAGCTGATCACTGCAGTGGAGTTACAGAAATGAATTTGTGATGGCCTGGGATTGATGCACTGGGAATGGCTTGACTGAGCAGTATGTGTTGAAGTGACTATGGCACATGTAAGGAGTTATGGAATTGAGATGGCGGTTGAAGGTTTGATGGCAGCTGGAGTTTAAGCGAGTGATGTTGCTTATGAATGAGAATGGCTTGGAGGTTTGGCACTAATGATTGCGAGTGGCGGATCTTTGGTGATTATGAGATGAAATGTGATTGAATAGAAGCGCGTGAAGTGTCAAGGCGGTGGTGCGATTGAGAATGCACTGTCATTACTATTTGGAGGAGTAGTAGCATAGCCATCATGGCTGGTGTAGTCCCGAGCCTAATGGTTGTAGTTGAAGCACAATGATTGTGCCACAAGTCTGTCCAAGTGCAACTAGCCCGTCTAAACTTCAGAACTAGCCTAGGCCAGGTGACTAGCCCCTGACCGGACCGGTTTGACTCCGCAACTCCGACCCGATCCGACTCGAGTTGACCCGCCGAGTTGACCCGGTCTGAATCGTTGGCCGGTGACCAAGGCGGACTTTGCCGGTCCACGGAGTCTGTTTTCGCGACTTTCCTGGCCGATTTCCGCCCACAATCCCGACTTCCGCGACCACTTTCGGGCGTATTTTCTACACGGGTTTCTCCTTCTTGTGGGCTTGGTGGACTCTCACCTAATGGACTTTGAAGACTAGACCTAATTTTAGAAGTTGGAGAAATCTATAAAAGGGAAGGTTTTCTACAACTTTGGGATATCTTTTTGTTGGAATTTTGGAGAGCCACTTTTGTTTACGCTTCTAGGGTTTGGTTTTGTTCTTCTTCTTCCTTGTTTTATTATTGAATATTGATGATGATGAACTCCATAGCTATGAGTAGCTAAACTTATTATTGGTTATGGGATAAAAGTTGATTTCTCAACATGCTTTCGATTCAATGAATTAGTTTTGTCTCGATAATTATTGTTTGTGATTCACAATTAATATTGTTATAAGATTTGAAAACTTGTTAGGTTGAGTCCTAATCAATCCGATTTGTGTTCATCTCTAGAGCTATATTAAGGTTTTCAATACTGAAACGTTGTTTATCCACGATTCTAAGTAGCATAATTGTGATTAGTGCTTATAGTGATATATCCTATTAGTCACAAGTGAATCATAACTTTTGTTAAAACGTTTAGTGCTTTTACACATTCGTTTACATTGATGAGTCTTATTCCATAAATCTTAATGCTTTTAGGGAGTTAAACTTAATTGTGCTTTTACACTTTAGGTTGCTTTCGACGAAGAATTCACATATGCATCTTTTAATGTGGTTGTGATGAAAACAGGGAATTAACGTGTTATACTTGCGATCAAGATATCCTAGGACTTTTAATAAATACGAGATTAAATACCAATTCTAATCATTGATGAAAATACATGTTTGTGAATGATACTATCCCTTGACCAATATTCTCTCCTTATTGATAATTCCAATTACTTATTTTGCTTTTAATTACTTTTATTTGCTTAAATACAACAAACATACCTTGGGTTACTTAGAAACTGAAAATTGATAACAACAAACGCCTCTCTGTGGATACGAACTCTTTCTTATCGCATACTATATTTATATCTAGTTGATTGAGAAAGTGAAATTATATTTGACGGATTGACAACCGATCACTTGGCTACACCGCCAAGACCTAATTCATACCACGGCGCCAAATCCTAGCCGTGGCCACGCCTCTAAGCCCTAATTCTTACCACGACGCCAAATCCTAGCCTTGGCCACGCCGCCAAGCCCTAATTTTGGCCACGCCGCCAAGCCCTAAGTTTGGCCATGCTACAATGCCACAGGCGTGGCCATGCCACAACGCCACTGTCATGCCGCCATGCCACGCTCATCGGCATGACGCTATGCCACGGCTACTAGCATGCCGCTATCTCGCACCTACGCCATTAGCATGCCGCTATGCCATGGCTCCACCAGCGCTACTATGCCAATGGCGCCACTTCGTTATACAACAAGATGCGCCCATAATCAATGGCCACTCTTCCTCATGAGATGCAATCTCAACCATCCAAGTTCGCCATCGAACTGCGACGGACTTGCGGCAAGTCACCCCGGGCAACCCGCTACACCACGGCTCGCCGGGCGCCACTATGCTTATGGCGCCACATTTTTACACAACAAAGATGTGGCCATAATCAACGGCTACCCTTCCTCATGAGATGTAATCTCAGCCATTCAAGTTCTCCACCAAACTGATGGACTTGTGGCAAGTTTTAGGCGGCCGACCAAGGAAATCCTAATAGCATCACATGCAATTTTCCTATGGCAAAGTCTCTTGACTTTGACTTGCCACACATAGCAACTTCTTTACACGTTTTCTACGAAAACACTCGAGACATCAAACATGTCACAAACTCGGGGATACTCATCAAGGTATTGGTCGGCGGTTTACGGCGTGCGGCGTGCAATGCGCCGTTACAAAGAAAGTGTCATGGTAGCGGTTACACTAATTCACTTCCCTCATCATGGAAGCATAACGTCTGACGGTTACACGTTACTCTATTCTTCCACCACTTAATCGTTTCCACTTCCTATGAGACCAGTGTACGTTTCAATATGACTTGTATAAATTGGCTTCACCTATTTTCACCAAACAACAAGTTTTGGTCGGCAACAATACAGTATCTAGAAATCACCTGGTAGCTTTCCATTCTGCTAACCAGTTCTACTTCCGATACAAGTCATAAAACAAACTACACCTTCAGAATCAACTATTCTGGTCTCAACACTCTCTTCGCTTCCCTCCCTAAGACCAACCCTTCTCCTTCACTTTGTGACCAAAAGCAAATTTGGAACGACCATTTCTTGGTTTAGGCCAGGATTGTACAAATTGATCTCTCGAATCAAAAGTACTCCCGTTCAGTGCATTGTTTAGGGTTTAGATTCGTTTCTCATCCACACACCCGAAATTACCAAAATCGGCGACTTGATTTTCACCCACAAACAATTGGCGACCACGTCAGGAGATTAATCTCTCGGTTGCAATACCAATTTCCAAATTCCAATTTCATTTTTTCAATCCCAATTTCAAGATGGTAGAGCTCAGGTCCGGGTCAGTAACAAACTTTGAAAACACTAGCGTTGAAATTATTCTCGGTACCAACGTTCCTTCCAAGTGGCGTTAATACGCCACCTAGCAACGCCAAAGGCGCGGAGAATGTTCCTTCGAGGCATTACACCTTGATTACTAGAGCTAGAGCGGCTGCCGCGAAAATGTTCCTTCGGGTGTCACACCTCAAGTCACCATAGCCAGGGCCACTGCTTCCCCCCACCCCTCCCCAACGTTTCTTCAAACGTGATATCTCCAACCTTCACCAGAGCCGCTGCTACTCCATCAGTACGAGAGACTGGGGGAGCCAGAGTGAGCCGATCCCATATTACCATTGTTGATTTGATGAAAAGACAAGAATTTCTTGCTAGGGCTCGAGGCGGACATGGCCGACTCGAAAGAGATGCTTCTTTCCTCAAGACACTAACGGAGCGGCTACCACAGAACCGCGCCAACCGTGAGCTAACGAGGAACACCTTCAATACTCCTGGCGCGATGCCTCAGCAAGGCGCACCTTTGTAGATGAAGAGACTCGTTCGGGGGCTCCAACCGAGAGGAATCAGCCGTCCAATTTTGTCACACGAGAGGATTTCAAACGACTTCTTCGAAACCGAGACAAAAGTGATTACGGACATGCATCAACATCAACCCCATATCCTCTGAAGTACAAAGAATTCCTCTCCCGAGAGGATACTCTTCTCCTCAATTCTCCTTATATGACTGGCCGTAATGCGCGTGAACATGTCTTTCGATTTTTGGAATCCTTGGGCGAGCACGAATACAACCATGTTCTCCGTTTAAGGGAGTTTTCAAAGTCACTTACCGGAAGAGCATACACCTGATACAACAGCATTGCACCAAAAAACATACCCAACTGGGTTGACATGGTTACGACTTTCTACCAGAAGTACTTCTTTGTAATCCGAGCAAATTACCTTCTCGCATTTAGGGGATGTTTCAACAAAACAATGAACATCCAAATGATTATGTCAAAAGATTCGGATTCAAACGCTGGATATCACGACCCAAATGTGACCAAACAACAATTAGTAGATTCTTGCATCAATGGTATGGTTCCCATCTACCGTGCCTTACTGGAGAATCTGCGATTCCATACGTTCTCTGAACTTCATGAGGCTGCTAAACGGTCGGCCACAACATCACCAGCATTGTTGGAAAGAACCATGCCAACCAAGGATGAAGACGCACGCGAAACTTGAGGAAACAGACGCCTCATCAACAAGCAATATAACACTGGCCCCTCTGTGAGCGTGGTAAGTGAAAGAAGAAAAAGGAAGGCTCCAGTGACAAAACAACAATCCAAGCGTGCAACGCCAGCACATCAGGCGGCTCCACCGCGGAAGAACGCAGCTAAGGCTCATGCGCAATATCAAGGAGCCGGAGAAAGGGCCTTAGATTTCCCGTTCCCAATCGAGGAAGTAATTGAACTCTTGGAGGCATGGATCCAAGATGAAGCCATCAGATTGCCCCCTACTAAGCGCCCACCAACTGAAGAGGAAATGGAAAATCCTAAGTATTGCCACTACCACAGATTTATCCATCACCCGACCAGTGACTGCAATAAGTTAAAGCGTATTTTCAAAGAAAAGGTGGAGGCAAGGGAACTTCGGCTGGGCAATGAGGGAGTTCACAGAGATCCTCTTCCAATCAGGAGTTTCATGCACTCTGGGGACTCTGTTCACAAAACCGTGCAATCCATCATAGAGCATGTATGCGAGATTCTCTATTTCTCCAAGGCGCATCGTCAAGATATATTTACATCCCTCAACCGAGTTGTGTCGGGCAAGCGACTTTTTCCTACTGAAGAAACTACGCCAGAACCCCAAACTCTCTCGGGATACGATGCTAGAAAATACAACTGGGGACTGCTGACCACGGTTCATCTGAAGGACGCCGAGCTTGACAACACATTGATTGACGCGGCCTCTGACTTCAACATCGTTACCATCAAAACTCGAGAGTCAAGGGAATTTCGAAGCGGAGGCTACACGTTCCCCAATCATGGTCGAAAATTTGGAAGGAGAAGCAATAGACGCATATGGCTACATCAACCTTGAAATTAAGGTAGGAGACGCCTAACACATGGAAAATTCCACATTGTCAAAGAACTCTCAAATTACGACATGATTACGGGCGCCCATGGGTACACAACAACAAAGCGAAATTAGGAGTATCCTCTCGTCGGTGTCGATACCCGAAAGAATTTCCAACAAACCGTCCAACTTTGAAGATTACATGTTGCCGTATCAACAACTTACCGATGTAACTCAATTATCTGGAGAAAGCCCATTGGCGTTCATCCGCAGATTCCAAACACAAGTAAGTCTGGTTAAACAACCCTTTCTGCACCCAGTCACTTATCCTCTCGGCCAAGTATGGGGACTCAATCCAATCACCAACCCTGGCGTCATTAAGAGATGTGAATGGAATGCTGGGCCTTCAAAGTGCTTTTTTGTCAAAAATTTGGAAGCTGCCGCAGTCAAAAATAACGAGCTCAAAAATCAAGTGGTTGCACAACGCCCAAACCCATTTCAAATTGGAGATATGGTAGTCAAGACGACCTCGTTTCAAGTTGGTAGAGGTGTCAAAGCGGCGAAGCCCGGCCTGGCACATTTTTGGTCAGCCCACCTGGCTGCGACCAAGCCGCATCGACTGTTTCTTTGGCGATCCGTGTGCCGGCCTGGCCTGTTACCACTCCACCCGAGCCCATCCCGAGCTCCGAGCTCGAGCACAGTCTGCTAGAAGCTGGGCCGAGCCGGACCGAGCCCAGGCTAGCCTGTGTAATCTGTTTTAAATTTTTATTATATATGTCAAAAAAAATATGGGGACGCGTGGGACCTGAGGTCGAGATCACTCGATCCTTCGCAAATGGGACAACCAACTGAGCTAGCTAGTTTTTTTTTTGGTTTCATTTCTTCTAAGAACCATCATATTTGGATAAAATTTAATAAAAAATTAATTACTAAATTACTAACAACTTAGTAGTCAATTAAAATGTACATATATATATATATATAAATACCTCAAAACTAATTTTATTCTGTAGATGATATGATATAATTGTTTGAGTACACAATTTTACTAATAAAATATTATTTATATATATATATATATATATACAAGGAATTAAAATTAAAACAATGGTATCAAATATGTTAACATCTCAAACTAATTATAATTTAATTATATATATAGAAATTCTCTTAGTAATAATTAATATATACATATACAAGGAATCAAAATTAAAGCAATGTTATCAAATACGTTAACATAAATTTAAATAAGGAAATTTAAACATATTTATAGTAGTTAGGTTTTTATTGACTTGATCTCACAAAATACCAAAATTATTTAATTGTCATACCCAAACGTAAAGTCGGCAAGTAGCTCAATGGAATCAGATCAGCTTATGAACCATACGAACGGTAGATCGAACCAGGCCAATACAGGCCAGCCTAGCAGGCCTTGTTACAGGATCACGCTAAGGCGGGCCAGGCTTAGCAGGCCAACAGGCTGAAAATCGCAGCCCAGATCGGCCCGGCTTGGCCGGCCAGGGTCGCTTGAATACGGGCCAAGGCCCCGAGGACTTTGGCCCGCTATCACTGACTGGCCGAGATCAGGAGCTTGGGCCGGCTGGCCTTTTGACACCTCTGAAGTTGGAGATGTAACAATGAGGATAAATTGGCTCAACCGGATTCGCCTAAAGAAAAGAAAGACGAGCCGTATCAGGAAATAGCAATTTCAGTTAAAAAGATTATTACTTTTATTAGGCCGGTTCCTATGGGTGTGGCAAATCTATTGATTTGCCAGTTTTGCACCCACTACGGAGCTGGCAAACAAACAAGCAAGCTGGCCTGGCTAAGTGGCAAATTTTCCACTTAGCCAGGTGTTGATGGTGGTTTTTAGCTTAGGGTTGAAATCGTAAAACCTTACATCTGATGTGACGTCACTCTGTAAGGAAACGGTGCCGTGAGTGCTAACCTCTCCACCGGCATTGAGCCGTTCAATATACTTACATGAAATTTATCCAGACTGGCGAATGTAGCAACCATCCCAGATGTTACCTTAAATTTCGGCGCCTCGCCTATATTCACTTAATATAAGTTCCTTTGAATGCCTTCTATGCTATGTTCTCCGGATGAACCCTTAATGTTGATATGGCATGACGATTTGTGTTCACTCGCAGCAGAGTAGCACGAATTTCCAAATATCAAGGATAAGGTCTTTGCATAAGGTATTCAATTAGAAAAAGCATGCTGCTCTCTGGCAATGAACTTAAAAGAACTCTGTGTCAACACATAGAATTCAATCAATTTCCCTGACTAACTTGCGAAAGTTAGGGTTTTGCGCCTCGCGCAGTATATCAGACCTTGCTTGTCGAAATTAAACCTAGGAAAACTAGGTAATTAATCCTCCATGGGTTAGCAGGTGCAAAACTTTGCTCAGAATCAGAAAACAGGGAGCCGCAGCAGCAAAGGGAGGCGTGGCCATGCCTTAGGCCAACTGGCGCCACTTGCCATTGGCCACGCCCCTTTCTAAATGATAGGTGTAGAATACACCGTATTTACTATCTAGAGTTTATGCTTTCTTTGCTATTTTTATTGTAAATTATGTATTTTACGCATGTTTTGAGTTTTGTAGTTACTTTGGAGTCATACGGAGGAAAAGAAGAAGAAATCACCCAAATTGAGTCGAAAAAGGGAAAAGTAATCATTTCGTAGGCTTAACACTGTTTGGAGCCAAACCAAAGGTTAAGGGGCAACTCTATTTAAAGGAGTACTAAATACAGTCAAGCTAAGGTTAAGGGGCTTCCAATTTGGTTAACCCTTATCAGAAGTGCTGGGGTGTCAATCTAAGGTTAAGCTGGCTCAGACATTCATTTAATCTATTTGTTTTGATGAAATTGAGAAAAGAAGAAAAGCGGTCACGATCGCTGTTAAACCAAGAGAGGAAACAGATCGAGAGTTGGAAAGAAAGATTGAGAGATGAATTAACGAGTGGGTGTGAATTGATTATGTGACAGATGCGGCTGTTGGACTGCTAACGATGAGTTTAAAATCAGATCGAAGAAACAGGGTGTAGGATTCAAATATCGCACAACATATTTTCTTAGCGTGCGAGATTCAATTATTTCCTTAACTCGCGAGAAGAGCTTGCGAGATTCATTATTTTTCATAACTCGCGAGAAGGTAGCAAGACTCGAGAGAGTGTCTCGAGAGAAGGTAGCAAGGCTCGAGAGAGTGTCTCGAGAGAAGGTAGCAAGGCTCGAGAGAGTGTCTCGAGAGAAGGTAGCAAGGCTCGAGAGAGTGTCTCGAGAGAAGGTAGCAAGAGCCTGCGAAATCATTAAAGGGCTCGCGAGAATATGAGCTGTATGTGAGCTGTCATCCACTATGTAAACACCTATATAAAGAGGAGAGCAGGAGAGAGAGAAAGGAAGAATAATTTGGGAAGAATAATTTTGGTAGGAGAGAGAGAGATATTTTGGAGAGAGATATTTTTAGGGAGAGATTTATTTTCTTTATCATCTTCTTCCCCAAATAATTAGATCTAGAGCTCTACAAAATATCCATTAATGGAGATTGTAAATGTAATTCTTATGTAACCTCAACAATCATAGTGAAGAACCGTGGATGTAGATCACATTGATCGAACCACGTAAAAAATCTTATGTGTCTATTTAAATTTCTAGCACTTATATTTTGAGATTTAGGTGATTAATAAGTTTAGATCAAGAAATTATTATGAGGGGTGTAGTGTGGGATTTCCTGCAACTACATATGCGCTACAAACAGGGACCTAATCTTGTTGGTTCAAGAAAGTTTAGAAAAAACGGCTACTGTTGGTGGTGAATTCAATTGGATCTATAAACTTTAAGAGAAATTTCCATGAAAAGTAGTTCTTTGTTCATACTTATTATTTAGATCTACAAAATTTGGGTTCAAAAATGGAAGTTTTATGGAAGAAATCACACTTTCAGGGAGAAAACACCGTCAACAATTCAAAGACATGAAGAGAGAAAAAAAAAAAAAAATAGGTTGTTGTGATGAAATTCAAGGAAGAAAGCTAATTTTTTAATGGAAGATTTCATATTCAGGAGAAAAAGAAAAGAGGAAAATTGTTGAAGGAAATAAAGGAAGAATGAAGAAAAGGATAAAAACAAAACGCTGTGAATTTTATCACAAACAGAAGCTCGCACAGATGGTTTGAGTTGGAGCGAAGAGGCTTGATGTCGCAAGATCAAATCTCGCCACAGTCATATTTTTTCAAATATTTTTGAACTTTCAAGAGGGGAAAAAAATGGAACAAAGCTATAGCATTGTGTGTTTCCTTCGCAAGCAACAAGTAGCCCAGATGGTCGTTTGCGAAGAGAACAAGCTTGGGGTTGCGAGTTCGAATCCCACCTTTTACATATTTTTTAAACTTCCGAGAGCGAAGAAGTGAATAAAGTTATAGTATTGTGTGTTTCTTTCACAAACAGCAGCTAGCACAATTGGTCACGAGCGAACAAGAGGAGCTTAAGGTCGCGGGTTCGAATCTCCCACCTCGCAAAGAATTTTTTGCTTCGCAAAAGAAGGGAAAAAATGGATAATTTCGCAAGGTTGTTTCATTCTTTCGCAAACAAGAGGCAGCACAGTTGGTCACCTGCGAGGTTAATGAGTTCATGGTCGCGAGTTCAAGTCCCATTGAACGTCCATTTTTTGCATGGATTTTTCGCAACAGTATCTCGCAAGAAGAAAGTAGGTGATTATCTCGCAAAAACACTTCGCAGAGGCATGGCTAGCACAGTTGGTCAGGAGGCATGAATGTGAGCAGAAGGTCGCAGGATCAATTCTTGCTCTCGCACACTTATTTTTGTTATGAGAAATTTCGCACAGACTTTGCTTATCTATCTCGCAAAGAAGAAAGTTGATGATTATCTCGCAAATGAATTTCGCGAGAGAGAGTTAGAAACAGATTGGTATGTTGCGAGAAAATCCAAGAAGCGGTGGTCATGGGTTCAAGTCTCACTTTTCACATTTCTTTTTGCTGCGCGAGATTGACAACAACAAACCACAAAAGCTAAGTACCACTTTCCTTAAACATTTTACTTACAAAAAATAAAAGATTTTTGATTTGATTTACAAAACGCGATACAATCGCAGAATTACAAAGATTATACAATTACAAGAGAAACCGAGAACAATATCTCGCAAGGATCAATTTATATATTTCCCTTAAATACTCGCTTTGTTTCAAATGAGAATGATATCCAACATGGAGAGTAGTAGCGGGCAAACCTTTATGGCGTACACCCTAGTTCGCGAATTTACTCTAGGATTTCGCAAGAGGCAATGTACCTAAAGTGCGTCATATAAGGGGTACCTATTAGGATCATCTCCATGAAGGATGTTTATCGGATGAAACGAAATAAGTTATACAAAGGAAATCAAAACAAAGAAAAACGATTTGAACTTGCAATTAAATGAATATTTTTGATAAAAGAAATGTTGAATACTAATCTAAATTTTTATTTGCATTTCAAAGATAGCATGAGGCAAAGAACATGGAGCGGGAGTTTCGTATGATGGATTCGCAATACTTCTTATATTTAGAGGATTAAATACTTCTTATACTTCTCAAAGGATACTTCATACTTCTTATATATTTCGAGGATTAAGTACTTCATATACTTCTTCAAGGATACTTCATACTTCGAATAATTCAAGAAACGATACTTCATATATACTTCTCAAAGCTTCGGAACTTCGCAAAAGAATAGAGGCAAGTACGTACTTTTCAAGAAAAATATTCTTTCGCTCGTTCCTTCATCAACAAAGATCAAAGATTACTACGACAACGGATTTTTCCTTAAAGATCGCTCTTCAAGCAATATTCAAGGAAAAAGAGGCAAGATGTAGGATTCAAATATCGCACAACATATTTTCTTAGCGTGCGAGATTCAATTATTTCCTTAACTCGCGAGAAGAGCTTGCGAGATTCATTATTTTTCATAACTCGCGAGAAGGTAGCAAGACTCGAGAGAGTGTCTCGAGAGAAGGTAGCAAGGCTCGAGAGAGTGTCTCGAGAGAAGGTAGCAAGGCTCGAGAGAGTGTCTCGAGAGAAGGTAGCAAGGCTCGAGAGAGTGTCTCGAGATAAGGTAGCAAGGCTCGAGAGAGTGTCTCGAGAGAAGGTAGCAAGAGCCCGCGAAATCATTAAAGGGCTCGCGAGAATATGAGCTGTATGTGAGCTGTCATCCACTATGTAAACACCTATATAAAGAGGAGAGCAGGAGAGAGAGAAAGGAAGAATAATTTGGGAGGAATAATTTTGGTAGGAGAGAGAGATATTTTGGAGAGAGATATTTTTAGGGAGAGATTTATTTTCTTTATCATCTTCTTCCCCAAATAATTAGATCTAGAGCTCTACAAAATATCCATTAATGGAGATTGTAAATGTAATTCTTATGTAACCTCAACAATCATAGTGAAGAACCGTGGATGTAGATCACATTGATCGAACCACGTAAAAAATCTTATGTGTCTATTTAAATTTCTAGCACTTATATTTTGAGATTTAGGTGATTAATAAGTTTAGATCTAGAAATTATTATGAGGGGTGTAGTGTGGGATTTCCTGCAACTACACAGGGTATGAGGTTCGGTGGATGTATCTGCTACTATGAAGAAAGGGGATCTGAAAAAGCTGCTAAATGATGAATTGAATAATGGGTTTTGTGATTGTTAGTCTGTCGATAATGGAGTTACAATGGGTCCAGTTTGTGGCTATTGAAGTCATGGAAAATGTATTTATTGCGAGATGAATTTAGAGATGGAGGAAGACGAAATAGATTTCTTCTTGTTATGGTTAGAAGGAAGATTGGTTTGAATTGGAGGACACGAGCAATGATGTTTGATACATTGCATTTTGCAGATTGGAGGTGTTGAGTCCAGTGCATTACCAAGAGTAGGCCGTCGTGTTACTAAAGACTGAGTTCTGATGGGAATTGAATCTGGTAGTTGCATTTTAGCAAGAACAACACAGGGTATAAGTTGATGTTGTCGAGATATGCAGGGGTTGAACTGCAAGAATGGTTTCAGTCTCAAATGGTGTGGTACTTAGAATTACTTGTGGAATTGAGCCATTGTTGGTGGTTGTAGCTCATGGTGGTTAGATGGCGGTGGTATATGAGCATAATGAGGTTTGTGCAATTGCAGGTGCAAGACGAGCTTAAGGCGATTGCAGGAATGGCAAGAGATGCTGCCGCAGACATGGAAAAATGGGTGAACTACAAAGGATGAAGGTCAGTGGAGTTCAAATGCGAAAATGGTGGTTCTTTGGCGAAGGAGATGGCATGGAGGTGAGGCTCATATAGTCGAATTACAAGAAGTTGCGGTGGTAGTCAAGATGTATGGGTTCGGTTTGAGCTCAAAATGGAATTGGAAGGGTCATGAATGTATGAAATACGGTGATTTATAGATGAAAAAGCAAGCGGGAGGCGAGTTGCAAGCATGTGTAGGCTGCGGATAGACGAGTAGATGGGAATGGATGTTAGATGAGAATGAATCGAATCGTGGTCACGAGATTGCAGGTAGAGACAAACTGGCGGAGAAATTACAGTTAGAATTAGAATAAGTTGGTCGATTTGCTGGTGCGGTACGGAATGAAGCTGATGTTGCAGTTGTAGTTTAAGTTGTAGTCAGTGTTGGTGGTGAGTGAAATGGAGCAGGAACCTGCAGGTGAAGCATTGGCTGAGGAGATTGAAATGTTGTCTAGATGATTGAAGTTGCAGTAAGGCACTAGCAGGGAGAATGGCTGTTGTAGTGGTAGATGCAATGGAATTGGAATGAAGTTGGTGATATGTGCAAGTGGAACAGCTGCAATTGTAGTAAACAAGGGTGTGGCGACTACCGTCGAAGTAGCTGGGAAGGTTTGTAGAGAGAATGGAGAAGATACAGCTGCAGGAATTAAAAGTGCATTGAATTGCAGGGAAATGGCAGTTGCGGCGCGATTCAAGGAGGAGAATGCAGCTGATGGCTGCCATATGAGCAAGTTCTGGTGAAGTTTATGAAGGGTTTTGACTGATTTTAGAAGCCAAGGAATGATATAAATGACTTGTTATTGATTGTCTTGGTGTTATTGTGAATCGGTGAAGGTTGCAGTATAATTACAGATGTGCAGGTGTAGTGAGCTGAAATTGAGTAAGAAGAAAATCTGGTGATGTTGGTGATTGTGCTGAAGGAATGGCCTGGAAACATCCAGGAATCGGTCAGAACTCGGCCAGTTTCCGAGTTAGCCGAGTCGACTCGCCGATCCAGTAGCTTGATCTGTTGGACTTGGGCTCTGAATTTGGACTTCTTTTGGGTTCTTTCATTCATGCGGTTTGGAACCAGGAGAAGCCTATAAAAGAAACCATTCTCTTTGATGAGATATCTCTTCTTCTATTTTTGGTCTAGGGTTTAGACATGAAAACTCTTCTCTTTATTCTTATTATTATGAACTCCATGAATATGAGTACCTAGTTTTGTTTTGGTTATGGATTAGTTGGATTTCCAAACATGAGTTTTTGTTCAATAAATTAGTTTTCTCTCATATTATCGTTTATGATTCACCATTAATATTGTTATATGAGTTGAATGCTTGTTTAGTCGAGTTGCGAATCGATTGAGTTTGCTTTCATCTTTATTGCTAGATTAGGGTTATTATACGCAAAAGTGATAATTCCTGATTACAAGTAGCATAAATATGATAATAGTTTGTAGTGATATATTCTTACGATCTTATGTGAACCATAACCTTTGTTAAATCGGATTAGTGCTTTTACACGTTCGATTGCTTTGATTGGCCTGATTTCATAGAACTTAACGCATCTAGGGAATTAAACTTGATTAGTGCTTTTACACGTTAGGTTGTTGTCTTAGATAGGATTCATATTTGCACCTTTTAATGTGTTTGTTGATGACAAGAGGAGATTTGCGGGATATACTTGCGATCAAGGTATTCTAGGGCCTTTGATAAAATAGAGATTAAAATATCAATTCTAGTTATTAAGATAAGAATATGTTTGTGAATGAAAACTAAATCCTTAACCAATGCTTTCACATCTTTGATTTGATTTGTTTACCTTTATTGTTTCCTTTTATTTAGTTTATTATATAAAAATCACAAAACCCCCCATTGTTATTTATAGGAAACCGAAACAACTGGACAACTCAAGACCTCTCTGTGGGAACGATCCTTTCTTGCCCTTTCTTCATTATATATTTTGAGTAGTAAGAAAGTGTAATTTATTTTTGTGTCGGCTGACAACCGATCACTAAACCGACCATATTTCTCTCGACCAATCGTGTCGCCTCAAATTAGCCACGCGCACATAAGTTGTGGATGGGCCCATACTTCCCATCGACCAATCAGGTCGCTCTAAAGCCGCCACACTCTCACCAGAAGTGTAGTCGCGCCTTATGTTTGGCCGCCCCCTTTCCTCGTCCAATCAAGTCGCTCCAAACTTGCCACCATACATTAAAGGCCAAACGCACCCTGCCGTGCCACCATACTAACTGGCAAGCCAAACGCGCCTTACCACAACAACATATTCATCGGCATGCCAACATGCCACTCTGCCGCGGTAGCATGCCACTTTAGCCTTGGCCACGCCGCCAAGCCCTAATTCTTACCACAACGCCAAATCCTAGCCTTGGCCACGCCGCCAACCCTTAATTCTTACCACAGCGCCAAATCCTAGCCTTGGCCACGCCGCCAAGCCCTAATTCTTACTACGGCGCCAAATCCTAGCCTTGGCCACGCCGCCAAACCCTAATTCTTACCACGGCGCCAAATCCTAGCCTTGGCCACGCCGTCAAGCCCTAATTCTTACCACGTCGCCAAATCCTAGCCTTGGCCATGCCGCCAAGCCCTAATTCTTACCACGACGCCAAATCCTAGCCTTGGCCACACCGCCAAGCCCTAATTCATACCACGGCGCCAAATCCTAGCCGTGGCCACACCGCCAATCCCTAATTCTTACCACGACGCCAAATCCTAGCCTTGGCCACGCCGCCAAGCCCTAATTTTGGCCACGGAGCCAAACCTTAGCTTTGGCCATGCTACAATGCCACATGCCGCCATGCCACGGCTACTGGCATGCCGCCATGCCACGGCTACTGGCATGCCGTTATGCCACGTCTACTAGCATGCCGCTATGCCGCACCTACGCCATTAGCATGCCGCTATGCCAAGGCTACGCCACTGGCATGCCACTAGCATGCCGCTATGCCATGGCTCCCCCAGGCGCTACTATGCCAATGGCGCCACTTCGCTATACAACAAGATGCACCCATAATCAATGGCCACTCTTCCTCATGAGATGCAATCTCAGCCATCCAAGTTCGCCACTGAACTGACGGACTTGCGGCAAGTCCCAGGCGACCCGCTACACCACGGCTACGCCAGGCGCCACTATGCTTATGGCGCCACTTTGTTATACAACAAAGATGTGGCCATAATCAACGACTACCCTTCCTCATGAGATGTAATCTCAGCCATTCAAGTTCGCCACCAAACTGATGGACTTGTGGAAAGTTTTAGGCGGCCGACCAAGGCAAGCCTAATAGCATCACATGCTATTTTCCTATGGAAAAGTCTCTTGACTTTGACTTGCCACACATAGCAACCTGCTACACGTTTTCTACGAAAATACTCGAGACATCAAACATGTCACAAACTAGGGTTTACAGCGTGCGACGTGCAATGCGCCCGTTACAAGAAAGTGTCATGAAGTAGGACAATTAGTGGTGGTGAAAAGTAACGGTGTAAACAATTCATTTCCTTCATCATGGATGCGTAATGAATGACGGTTACATGAATTCACTTCCTTCATCATGGAAGCATAATGACTGACGGTTACACGTTACTCTATTCTTCCACCACTTAATCGTTTCCACTTCCTACGAGACCAGGGTACGTTTCAATATGACTTGTATAAATAGGCTTCACCTATTTTCACCAAACAACAAGTTTTGGTCAAGAATAATACAATATCCGGAAATCACACCGTAGCTTTCCATTACGATAACCGATTCTACTTCCGATACAAGTCATAAAACAAACCACACCTTCGTAATCAACTATTCTGGTCTCAACACTCTCTTCGCTTCCCTCCCTAAGCCCAACCCTTATCCTTCACTTTGTAACCGAAGCAAGCCTGTTACGACCATTTCTTGGTTTAGGCCAGGATTATACAGATTGATCTCTCGAATCAAAAGTACTCCCGTGCAGTGCATTGTTTAGGGTTTAGATTTATTTCTCATCCACACACCCAAAATTACCAAAATCAGCAGAAACGGTTTTCACCCACAAACACCAGGCCAGGTCAAGTTTCTATCGACTCAACCGCTCGGTGTAGAGAAAACCGGTAGGTTTATTTTCCATCGCCAGCGGTCTAGACTTGACCGCTCGTATCATCTCATCTAATGGTCATCATTTCATTATCCTATAAATACAATATTAAATTTCATTTCAACCCACACCATTTCTTCAATCTCCATTCTTTCGATCCACAAACCAACATGTCAGTTCGAGTTCGAGCTCGCAGATTTAGCGTAGCTGAAGATGAATCCATTTGCAGGCATTATGTTTTTGTTATACAAGATATGGTCAATGATGGACAACATCAACAACAAGAGTTTATATGGATTCGCATATTTTAGAGATTTCAAGAAGAAACATTAAACCTCAATAATCGAGATGCAAATGGATTGTGTCATAGATTCGGAATAATTAGCAAGGATGTGAAGTTGTTTGTTGTTGCACTTACTGAAGGCTATCGAAACCGACAAAATGGCCAAAACGCATTTGATGTGGAGCAAATGTGTCGTCTCGAATGGCACAACAGAGTGGGAAAAGATTTTTAATTCGATGGTTGTTATCTTATCTTGAGGGTGTTGACCAAATATGATGAGTTTAGATTAGCTGCCCAAATATGATGCATCTTTCATTTGTATCAAATTTTAATTTTAAGATATTATTAATATAAAACTTGAAAATGCGGGGGTCTAACAAAAATCAGATCACGCAACTACAAAGATAATAGTTGGGTCTGGCTTCACAATCCCAATGAAGTCTTCAAGTCGTTAACCTACAGGGTCTCGAGAAGAAACCTAAGGTTAAAGGAGAATCGACTCTAGTTATGCAACTAGTAACACACATGAGGTGTGGGATTAGGTTTCCCGGTTGCTAGAGTTCTCCTTTATATAGTTTTCAAATCAGGGTTTGCAATCTAAGTTACCTTGGTAACAAAGCATTCAATATTCACCGTTAGATGAAAAACCTGATTCAACCAAGCTAATATCTTTCAAATGTTAGGGTTTATGTAACCGTACCTAAACGTGTACACCAGGTTGGTTCACAAATACTTAACCGAGGTTAGCCATATGATTACTCTCATATGAACCTTATTCATCTTAACCATAACTAGTTCAAATGACTCAAATTAAACTAGTTAAAGAGTTGTTCAATTGTATAGAAAACGCAATCGAAACCAAATCGGTTTGATTCACTTAAATCAATCATGAACATTATAGCCACGGTTTGCAAAGATTGCATTCCTTGTGATTTAAATGTTTAAGTCCATGAACTGACCGATTTGAAAAAGTAACCAGCTTAAGTATGCGTACTTAAGCAACCGGATTTGAGTTTGTTAAGTTTCCAAACTCAACAGAAATTTTCGGTTCAAAACTTCCGCCAGTATGCGTACATGTACGCATACTTAAGGTGACTAGTTTAGGAGTTTGTAATTCCCAAACCCAAAGAAATTTTTCGGTTCGAAAACTTCCGCCGAAGCATACTTATCTTGCCTCCTTCACCAATTTCGTATACACACATATTCATACTCTTGGCTCCCTGGTTTATGGATTTATACACTAATGTGCGAACACACTATATATGCTTATATCCAAAGATGGTTACATCCTCAACTCTTTATTTCAATCATTGAAACATTCTTATATAATGACAATAGCCGCTTTCACACACTATTAGCATCAAAGCAATTTTCAAGATATTGAAATAATCATTATCGAAACATTCCAATCCTACATCAAATGATTGTATCACACAAACCATGTAAGATATTACTCGGAAATTTTCTCATGATATAAGATGAACTTGGTTGAAGCGAAAGCTTACAAACACATATTTCGAGAAATATGTAAGCGAGATATACTCAAATTCGAAATATCAAATGTGTATACGAGAAAACTATATCGTAACATGACTTATGTCTCAATATAGGAGATAGTAGAAATAGACTTTCCAAGTGATAGATGAGTTCAAGTCTCCACATAACTTTTGTCGAAGAAGTTCCACAAGCTCCCCTTAGTAGTTCTTCGTCTTCAAGACATCTATAAATAGGCTAGAAATCAAGACTTATAGTTTTGATCACTAACATTGACAAACATGATTGAGATAGCAACGCATGCGAGTTCAACTAAGTAATGCTCTAACAAAACTAGTGCATCTTTTATTAAAAGTTTAGAATTTTTATTTACATTAGTGCCTCTTTCATTCATCTAGATAATGACATAACTTACAATAAAGACTTCAAAAGTAAAATTTTGGGACAATGTTCTTCATCTTGTTTATCTTCTTCATTTCACCAACTTCCAATCAATGCGCTCATGAACGGAGTTTCCTTTGTTTATCTTCTTTTTACCTTCAAATTTTCCTTCCCTTGAACTTTTCTTTGTCTTTTCTTAGTTGTAGGTTTGATTTGGTTAATATCCAAAACTTGTAGATTTCCTTGGTTTTAAACTATTTCTTTATAACCTTCACATATCTTACTAACTACGGCTTCAAGCACCACTCTGGAAAAATCAAGTTGGGTAGCCAAGTCAATTTGGGATTCGAACTTTGCCATTTTGAAAGACAAGATAGATAAAGATATAAATTTTTTGTGTAACAAACTTGGTGTAATTTTTGTGTGTGAATGTCACATTTTTATGGCGGTGGAGAAAGAGCCGTTGGAGGTTTAAAATCAACCGAACGGTGGAGACCGCACCGCTAGCGGTTGAGACTCGATCGCTTAAATTTTTACCATAGTAGCGAGACAAGTTTTTCAGGCCAGCTGGCATGACAAATGGGCAGGTTAGCCACCCCCATAGGAACCGGCTTTAGGAAATAGTAAATTCAATTAAAAAGAAGTCATAACATGTGACATATGTGGATGCTCTTAAGGTTACCTTTATTCATTTCTTGTGCGTAGTTAGTGTTATCTGTTGTAAATGAAATATCTGTAACAGATATGAGGAGAGACGCATGCAAAATAAAAAAGCGAGTAGTGGTAGCTTAGTAATTTCTGGGTGTCTGGACCAAAATTTGGGCCATATCAAAAAGGCCTCTTTTCTTTATATTAGTATATATATATATATAAGATTTATTTTTTTCGAAGCATGTATGTTAAGGATACAAGGACTAATTTGTTATTACATGTGGGTATCACGCACACATAGAGTCATTGAAAATAATATGGGGATTTCATGGTCCCAGATCGTTGTCGAAAAAGTATTTGCTTGGCTTCTGTCAGCTTCATAGTTTGCTAGTGTGTCTGCCGCTTGGTTTCCTTCTCTATAATTGTGTTGAATAGCGCATAGAGGAATTTGTTGCATTCTTTCTTTTATTCATTCCGCAATATATCAAGGAGCTTCAAATGAAGATTTTATGAAGTGCATGAGATTTTCTCGAGTCCATTCCAAACAACACCTTTTGGTCATTGTCTTTTCGTTGTCACTCTGGTTGCCAACATTGCCCCAAGTATCGGCCGTCAGTGTCGTGGTTATTCCCAGCAGTTGTGTAAGAGACAAAATGATGTTTGCATTCAAGTCCCTGCATATAAATCATGTTCCTGCCGGTCCAAAATTACCCTTTGCAGCTCTATCCGTGTTTATTTTAATCTAATCGGAGATGGACTGGACTAACCATTTGAGACAGTTGTTGTTGTTGTTCTGATGTTGGTTGTTGTAATTACGGATGGGGATTCTTCACGGAGGACTGGGGGGTTGATCTTTTTGGCTCATTCAAATTCTTGTTGTTGAATTAAAGCTCTCTCCAGGATGACGGATGTTGCGGATTGGGTCCTGTCTTAAAACTATTTCATTCTTAGTCGTCTAAAGAGACCAAAATAGAGTAAGTTGTGATAGAGGAGATGGGGTCGGGACCTTGTAGGATTTGGAATATAGTTATTTGTGGATTTAAGGTAGTTGTTTGATTGTTACTATTGAGTTGGTTTTTGATATGTGAATAAACAGATTGTTCCAAGCAGATGTTGCTATCGGGTAGTGAATGAGCATGTGTTTGGATGTCTCCGGTTCGGCGTTGCATCTGGGGCTTAGGTTGGATTTGGAGAGGTTGATATAGTGTAATAGGTTTTAGGTTGGAAGACCTTGGTTAATATATTTCCATAAGAAAAGTCGGATTTTGGAGGACATGGTAAAGTCCAAAGAAATTTCGTTGGTGGATCGATTTAGGTGATGGTGGTTATCCTGTTGTATCAAACAAGTGTATCCAGATGTTGTAGTGTATTTCCTAGATTTGGTGTAGGTTCAAATGATTATTTGGTGGGATGTTAAGGGGAAGGTGGATATTTATGATATGTTGGATAACATTATGTGGAAGGTTGTTTAGTTAATCATGTCTCCAATTGTGAGATAGAGGGTCAATGATAATTGCCACTGATTGTATAGGATAACACTGGGTAAGATCTAAGTTTTCGAACTGGGGAATCCAATTAGCTTGGTTTGGTGTATCTAAACCGTTTCCTACGCAGTGAAAAATAAGTTGTTTAACTAAAGGAGTGAGGAAAGTTATCTGTTTCCATTGATGGCTAGAGGACCGAGGTATGGGAAAAGTTCCTTGAAAAATAGGTTGATGATATTTCTCATTGTATAGTTTGGAACAAATAGAAATAGGTTGGTCGTTGAATGTTCCAAAGTCTTTTCATTAGTAAAGATTTATTATGATGGCCATTTTATTTATGTCGAGCCCTCATTTTGCTATTGGGTGGGGAAAATCATGCGAGTGCATCATGTGGTTTGCGGTGGGTGTTAAAGAGGTTTTAATGAGGACTAACCTGTCTGCTTGAGTTAGTCATTTTACCATCTAGCCTTGGGACTTACGAGCTAACCGTTGAAGCAAAGGATCAAAGATATTGCGATAGGATCTCCCGTGTTTGAATCGTACTCCCAGGTGCATTGGTAGGGTTGATGTTGTTGGCATGCCATAGAATTGACGTAGAAGATCTATGTTATCTTGTTGAAGTCTTCGATATTGAATGATTATAGATTTTGTTATATTGATCACTTGTCCTAATGAAGAGCTGTAGGATTGAAGCAGCTTCTTGAGGTGAATGTTACTTTCCTGAGAAGCTTTGTAACTGATGAGGAGGTCATCTGCATACATTAGATGTAAAATATGCGGTGCCTTTTGGGAAATATGGAGACCCGTTACTAGATTTTTGGCTTCCAGATTGTCGAGATTAGTAGAGAGGATTTCTGCACATATGATAATATGTAGGAAGATATGGGGTCTCCCTGTCTGATTACCCTTGTTGGAATGATGAAACCATGAGGGGTACCAATAAGTTGATTAAATACGTCATTAAAGTGATGCAGATATTGATATAATCTACAAAAATGGCCGGGTATCCTAATTTGGTGAAGCCATTTTGATAAAACCCCAATCCAAGCTGTTGTATGCTTTCTGAATATCTAATTTAAGAGCTATTTTTGGATCCTCGGTGAGAGTTGAGGTTTTGATGTGGTGAAATAGTTCTCTTGCAATAGTTGTGTTATCGTAAATTGATTGTTGAGACACGAAAGCACTTTGATATGAGCTTATTATAAATGAGCGATTAACTAAAATTTTGGATATAAATTTGTATGATATATTACATAGGCTGATGGGTCTGAATTGTGATGACTTTTCTAGGTTTTCTAATTTTGGAATTAGTGTGATGTTTGTGTGATTCATGAGAAGATGTATATTTAGTTTGCTAAAAAAACTGTGGACCATGGTTATTAGGTGAGTATGAGTGGTTTTCAAAAAACTTTGAAAAACTTACTAGTATAACCATCAGGACCTAGAGCACTTTCATAATTAATGGATAAGAGATCCTGTTTTATTTCTGCAGTATTTACTTTCGCAGTAGCCTTGTACATTTTGTCGACGTTAATATTTGAGTGATATCCTCAAATAACTCGTTCTCGGTTGTTGTACTTCGAGATGTGTATTGTGCAAAGAAAATGATTGAGGATGATTCTAATTATTTGATCTTTATTGCTTGACCGAATTGATGAGTGACTCTTGCAGATTCTTTGGATGTTGTTATGATCATGGTGGATTGTTGCTTTTGTGTGGAAGAAAGTCGTATTATTGTCTCCCGATTAATCAAGCCATTGGATTATGTATCTTACCTCCAATAAGTTGCATGACATTGCAGAAGGTTTAGGTGCTGACTTCAATTCTTTTCCTATATTTAGCCAGTAATCTAATTCCTGGACACTTGTAGTAGCACACTGATATTAGGCCATTTGAGCTTGAGTGGTCGATTTTCGGATCATTTTTGGAAGGTGTTCAATATTTTCTTTGTTCCAGTCCATTAAGATTTGGCCAGTGGTAATCAACTTTATCTGAAGGTCGACCGCTGGTTATGCGTCATTCTGCTGAGTCCATGCCAATTCAACAACTTGCTTTAGTTGAGAGTGATATAACCAAATATGTTCGAACTTTTAGTTTTTTTGTCCTTGCCAGTCTATTGCTTTTGTGTGAATAAGAATTGGGCCATGATCATAGGTTATCCTTGGGAGATGAGTAACTCCCGCATGAGGGTTGGAGGTCCTCTAACGCTGGGTGGCGATTGCTCTGTCAAGTCTTTCCATTATGTTATCTTGATTTTGTTGATTATATTTCCAAGTGTATATGTCTCCACGGAATCCTAAATCCATTAATCCCATTTGATCCATCATAGTGAGGAATGGTTGCGTTTGTCCACATGTAACATGTTTTCCACCTTTTTTCCCGACTGATCCATAACTTCATTAAAGTATCATATCCAAAGACCCTCAAGCTCGTCAACGTTAGTAGGCCAGGTCAAGTGTTGATTTAGTCGATAATGACTCGATTAGTTTAGTCTGACGTTAATTAACAGGAACTAATCTAACAACGATCTAGATACGAAACTAGTATCACTAGTTAGATCTCGAAAAGTTACGCAGGTTGGACTACTCGGACGTGTCATTCGAATACCAGACGAAGAAAATATCATCAGAGATGTGTGAAGGGAAAAATAGTATTGTTGCCATTAGACCGTCTGAGGCTGCCCTTATCTTTTGGTCGGGTGCTTTTAGTATTTTGGGTTGGTCTTATCTAACTAAATCGGGAAGATAAATTCATTTTCTCTTATTCTTTCTCTTTCTTCTTCCTTCTTCTCTTCTTTCCTCTGCTTTTCCTCTGTTCTTCAAGCTTGTGATTTTGTGAGAAGAGTTGGGTGTTTTGAGATCGGGAATTAGGGGAAAATATTAAGAGCTTATCGTTAGTGATGGTATTGTGGTTAGTTTGAGCACGGGATGAAGAAGAGTGGGTTGTTACTGTGAATCAAAGATTAGGGTTCCGGGTATGATTGAGATATTTACTGATGTTTATTTTGAGTTGATGATAGATGAAGATTGAATGGGTTGATGGTGAATTGATGATGTGAGGCTGTTCTGATGAAGAATCAAATAAAAAGGTAAATAAATTAGGGTTTCGTTGAATTGGATTAGTCTTATGTGAAATTGTTAGTTAATTGGTTATTTATCTGGATGGGATTTATGTTAATTGAAGATTTGTGTTGAAGTTATAAGTGGAATTAAGTTCTGGTGAAGGTTTGAGAAAATTAGGTTTCCTGTTCTTCCCCAATTTCGAAACTAGGGTTCCTGGTCCTTAATTTATAGAAATTAGAAGTGGGGGTTTGATTAAGAAGATGTGGGTTGAGACTGGAAATGATTATTGATCTGATTAAGTGAATTATGATGATGTTTAGGTTGAATCAAGTTCAGATGATGGGTTCATATCTCAGTGATGTTATTCTGGTAATAGTTTAGTGAGAAGATGTGTTATAGGTTGTTGTGGAGATGATGTTACTGCTGTGGTATTATGGAGTGCATAGAAGGGGATTGTGGTCTATTGTTGAACTGATGATGCCTATGAAGCTCAGAATTTAGTGGATATGGAATGGAAATGGTGTTGGTGGTATTGTTTGTGTAATGAGTTGGTAGTGGTGGCCTCATAAGTTGAACTGAGCAAGAATGATTCTGTAGGAATTGTATGCAATGTCAGTGGGGTGTGGTAGTGTAGTGATGCAGTTGAGTGTTACTCAGTTAATAGTGGTGATAAGCTTTATGTGTTGCTATTGGAGTGCTTGAATTGGGTTTCTTGTGGCTGTGATATTAAGGATTACAAGTTGAGATGAACTGGAATGAGTAGAATTAGAGCTACAAGGAGTTATTGCAGGTGGTTGTGCTTAACTGAGTCGTTGAGTTATGCTGTTGGAATTGCAATTAAGTTTAGAGGAATTGAGATGAGCGATATTGCTTGAGAAGTTGTGTTGAATGTCTGACTATGGGAATGATCGCAGGTACAAGAGAATGGATGTGGAGTTGTGATGGTAGTTTGAGTTATTATTTGTTAGAGTTTGAGTTGAGCTGATCTGAGTTCGTCTTAGAGCTGCAATTGCAGGTAACTTGGTGTATATTTGTAAATGAAGTTTCTAGTTTATTTAAGATTGAATTGAATGATTTGATGATGTAGTGTTAAATAAGAAGTTGGGAATGTAGGAAATAAAATTGAAGTAAGAATGAAGAAGTTGTTTTGAGTTTAGGTTTTGGTACCTTGTCTTGTGATGAACCATTTTGGTGCATTAGTGTTCTGGCCTGAGCAGAGGCTCATGCCCTGTGTTGTTCTATCAGTTAGATATCAGACTGATTCTGTGTGTCTGACTGAGTCTACTTAACCCTGTAACCTGAGTTGAATCGGTTTGACTCAGACTTGACCGAGTTGACTTTTGACCGATTCCTATTTGACTCGTTGACCATTGACCCTGGATTTGACTCATTGACCGTTTGACCCTGGACTTGACCTTAGACGGACGTGGACTGTTAGTTAACCCTTTGACCGTCAGTGACAGTTAGTTGACCCAGTTGGGTCAGACCTTGTTTAGTGGGCTTAGGTTTAGTTTTCATACTTTGATGTGTTGGACCCTTATGGTCTGATTTAGCCATTGACTTCTTCTACAAAGTTGTAGTTGTTTGTTAGACTTATTTAGTGGACTAGAGAAACAACCTAACTGAATTACTAAACCTTAGATGGGATAAAGATAGATAATAAAAGGGTATAGAAACGTAAATGGGCTTAGGACTATTAGTTAGATTTGTATAATTCTTGTGTGAGCCATTTTGGCTAGAATCTTAGAGTTCTTGTGTGATTAACGATTCGTTATTAACAACGTTCGATTCAACTGACGAACCAAAGGATCGTGGATCTCGAGGTAGGCGTGGCTTGTCATCAAAAAGAGGTGTGAATGCATTTGACTCGTTGTAATCATTGTTGTTTCTTTTACGAAAGTCTTTGTTTAATAAACTCATGCATTGTCTAGTTGTGCATTCCATACTTTGTTTAAATTGCATTACGATTATTCTGTTAATTTTGTTAATCTTTCCATGGTTTGGAAAGGACGTGTAATGTTTTTGTTGTCGTCATGAATTGTTATGGGAAATAAGAATTTCCACAGTGGTATATAGGATACGCTCCTTCACATTTATATCTACATGAATTCAGCTTTTATGCTTAGAGTGGGTCATCATGGTCTTGGTGATATCAATATCTAATGAGTGTGGTTAGCACGAATATTATACATTGTTTGAAGAAGGAGTTTGTCCATATACATGTTTGTTATTTGAGTGACTTGGTCACTTTTTAATGCTTGGGTAAAACATTATTGTTTTCCAAATCTTGCCTATGATTACTTAGAAGTTAAATGTTAATTATTCCCACTTTCAGTTTCAGAGACAGACCAGAGTTGCACAGCGAAAGCTCCGAGAAGTTGACTTCTTTAGTTGGTTATAATCTGATATGTTTATTATGTTGTATATTATATTTGTAAACCAAACGATTATTGTATATGTATCATTTGAGAGAAGATCTTGTATATATATTTCTGAGCGGGGTTAGTTTTGGGTTAAGTTTTATAGCAGATTCCTTCATCAAATGCTTAAGTATATGATTCGGATTCTTAGTGCCTCTTTATTTTAGTTAATCTCTTGGATTAGTCAGATGCTAGCTTAGGGGGCACTACAATATCAAATACCCATGAGGTGGAATTGGTGATGTTAGTGAAGATTGTTGGAAAATCTTGCAAATAAATCCTCTCTTGCGTTTGGGTGAGGTGGGCCAGAATACCGTTGCAAAGCCATGGGTGATCTGGGGCATGCAGAGTGACAATGACGTGGATATTGCTTTGTGACTGAAGCGGGACCCAAATGTTGAGGTTGTTTTTCCACATTAAATACAGTCCTGCTCGCCTTTTGATTTTGGGAACGACGGTGATTATGGAATTGAAATGACTGAGAAAGACCTGACATATGTCTTTTTGTTAGAGCAATGCTCGGTTGAACCCACAAGTTTTGATATCTCACGCTTGTTGTAAATGTTAGATGATCAAAACTATATCTTGATTTCTAGTAAACTAAGTCAAGTCTCGTACTAGGTTAGAATTTAGTAGTTGAGTATCACACATCACCCTCGAAGACTGAAGATCGACGAAGACATTTGAAGAACTTCTGTATCAAATATGGAAAGACTGGACCATTCTATTTTACTCACTATTAGATCATTATATCTATTGAGACTATGTCGTATGACTTCTAATAGATTTAGAAAGAAGAAGTTTCGAGTCAAGATTGTCTTGTTAAAAATCTCAAAATATGATTTTAGCAAAAGATGTTCAACGGTCCTTAATAATATTAGTTCTAAGCAATTTATTGTTTGTGAATTAATTTGTGGATCAATTGAAAACTGCCCATGCAAATGATTTTATTACTTAGGAATATTTGAAACATCATAAGACAGAAATTCATAACTTCTTATATTTCGCTCAGATAGGTTGGTGAACCAGTTCGAAACCATAGATATCCGAGTTTCGAAATACAAGGAAGGTTGGCGAACCAGTTCGCAAACCGTGAGTTCAGTTGGGAACAATTCACGAACCCGGTTCATGAGCCGTAGTTAAATGAATTTTGAAGTTGGTATAATAAGCTAGCAGTTGGCGGACCCGGTTCACGAACTGTAGTCAACTGAGTTTGGTTAGCACCCTGACTCGTTAACAATCCTTACGGTTCACGAATCGTTCTACCAACTTTTCCAGTAGATTTTAGTAGATGCTCAAAGACTTATTTTTTAAATATGTTTATCATTGCTAGAACTCTCTCAAATACTTGTAAGACTTCATTGATCAATCAAACACTTATGTGCGTGCATGATGATTAAAGTCTTATATATTTAAATGAATATCAATTTTCTTTTAGTTTTTATGGTATACTTGCCAAACCGAACAGTCATTGCACACGGTTCCATAACCGGGCCATAATGTATATTCTTCTATTGCATTTTCAAGACCTAAAGTGGTTGCTTGATTCCCAAGTTATCTTTGATGCACATACACAAATTGTTTTAGTGATCATAGATGTATTAGAGGTGTTTATGAGAGTCATAGCAATGCTAAACATACTTAAAAAATAAGTCTTTGAGTATCTCGGTAAAAATCTACTAGGACCGATGGTGAATCAATTCTGAACCATTAAAATAGTCCATGAATCTGGAAGCTACAGTTTGTGAACCGGGTTTACTAACCGTTAATCTCTCGTGAACTCCGAGTGCTACGGTTCGTGAACTGGGTTCGCCAACCGTTGTCCTTTTACCAATTTAGATCATCATGGTTCTTAAATCGGGTTGGTGAACTCAGTAATCTAAACTTAAGGTTTACTGAATTGTTTCGCCAACCTTCTTGTATTCCGAAACTCGGATATCTAGCATTTTCGAGATGGTTCGCCAACCTACTGCGAGCCGAAATTACAGAAGTTCTGAATTTCTCTCTTTGATGTTTGAAACCTTCCCAAATGATAAAATCATTGTTTGGGAAAATTTTCAAATGATCCAAAACATTAGTTCTTAAACAATACATGTTCCAAACTAAGTTTCAAAAGGACCAATGAACATCCATTGCTTGAATCATATTTCGAGATGTTTAACAAGACAAGCTTGACTCGAAATATCTTCTCTGCAATAAATCTACTAGAAGTCATACAACATGGTTTCAAATAGATAAAATGGTAAAGCTTGTGATTAAATAGAATGGTTCAGTCTTTACATACCTTGTTGATGAAGTTTTTCAAAAGTCTTCGTCGATTTTCGGTCTTGAGGATGATGTCCGATACTCAATTACCAATTTCTATACCTAATCAAGACTTGACTTATTAGACTAGAAATCAAGATATAGTTTTGTTCATCTAACATTGACAACAAGCTTGAGACGGAGAAACTTTTGAGTTTACCGAGCGGTGCTTTAACAAAATTCTTCTTTCTACTCTCCTTGTATAAATCTTTTTGAGGTTGTGATAAATCGCTTGTATCTTCAATTTCGTCAAACCCATTTTGTACAATATCCCACACATCTTGAGATATGAACAAGGTATTCACTTTAAAAGCCCCAAATCATAATTTTCACCTAGAAATAGTGGTATTAATGGTTGATGGATATATAGGTTTTAATTGCTATTACTTTCCATTGATTTGTTTCAAGAATAATTAGAAAAATTGGGTTTTCCCCTTAAATCTATAGCTAAAAGATTTGTTTTTGCTGATTTGTCCTATACATCAAGATCACGTTCAGTTGATTTTGGATCTGACACCAATTGTTGGGTATTCATTTAAACTATATATATGAATATTAAAAGGGATTTTTTGATATTGAAAATGGAAAACTCTTAGTTTCTTCTCGGTCTTATTCATTAACTTTTCTTTAACATTGACACATTATTATTATTATCATTATTATTATTATACCATTATTATATTATTATTAATTTTATATAATTGGATAAGGATTATTACATGAAACTAGTTGGAAGCCTAACAAGCTAAGCTCCAACGACATACTACTACATTAATTGAACAGGTTGTTGTGCTAACCTACCAGCGAGCCTCATGGGTAACCTAGCCAAGGGAGCCGAAATGGCGGAGGGGGGGCGAGATTGTGTCACAAGGGGGCAAGCTAACACTACCTTCCATGTTAACTCCTGCAATATTATACCATTATTATTATTATTATTATTATTATTATTATTTTTATTATTATTATTATTATTATTATTATTATAATATTATAAAATGTGTACATTACACTGAGGTAGATGGCAACCGAGCGACGAGCTGGGCGCCAACACCTTTTTGGATTGCTACTCCTATTCTATGAAATAAAAATCGTCCAGAGTTACAATCCGCATCATTGCTTGCAAGACAATTCTTGAGACGTTTTAGGAAAACCACCGTATCTTCGCTCAACTCTCCCAAAGTGGTGAAGGCTAGAACGGCAAAGCCATATCCATGAGAGTCGCATGTTGCTAAGTATTTGTTGCGCTTGCGGAGCACCGCTTTGGCGATAGCCTGTCCGGGAACAAATGAACAAATATCACTTGTGAACGGGGACACCCCTGTAACATCCATGCAAGTATCTCTCCCATTATCCCAATTGTAAACTAGTAAATCAGCAGGAAGCAAGGTCCTGTTTCCACTGGAGCTAAGGCCAAGTTGTGCCTCTTTCCTTACCGCAACACCGGCTCTAAAACATATGTCGATGAATGTATCCCGAGCATGGTCATGTCTGAATTTAAGCCCCACTTCACTGGCGCAATGTAATGCATGATCACCGTAAATGTCCATGTCACGTTTGCAGATAGTGCACTGGCTGCCTGCAGGGAAGAGAGGGATACCTAACCGATAGCAGAGAATGCACCGGAACTGTCTAGGGCTGAGCGTTTGGTGTAGACCACTTATCGGGATAGCAAGCAGGTAGTCTTGAGCGTGTTTTAACTTGTTGCTCTGCCATAGTACCTTATCCCGGGTTGTCAAATTGAAAGTGTTTGGTAGACGCTTCTTCACGGATTCGTAGTATGTTGCTGCCAAGGAATGCATAAAATGCATGGGAGGGAGGGCAGTGTGGTCCAAACTTAGTGAAGAAGAGTTAATGCCGCAAACCTGATTGTAAGCTTGTATGGCCTGGTGACAACGAGGGCTTGGTCCAGCAGCTGGTGTGTTACGCAAGATAGTTCGTTGAACTGGTTGCGTCTGGAATTGAGAAGCAAGGTAACAATAATGAGCTGTGTCTGACATGGTGTAAATACCAAGCCCTCCATCCCTGATCGGTAATGTTGCTAAACGAAATTGCAATGGTCCAAAGCCTGCTCCATCCGCAGCGACAAGCAACCGTAAATATTGATATAAATGATCATCAAAAAGAGTCATTGCTGTTCTAATGCCAAGGGAGAGGTTGTACGCATGGTAAAATATAGTTTAGAGACACCTGAGCAGTTACGGAGTAGTAACAATTCACGCTGAGGATCCCTCAGCTTCTTAACGGCATCAATGAGATTGATAGTTTTGTTAACTCTTTGTAACACCATATCTTGACAGAACTGCAAGTCGAGACTGACAGGACCACCAAGCAGCTTCACACCAGAAGGGGGACGACTAATATTGTGTGGGAAAACACCAGGCTGGAAGCTCCGTGGGTCAGGTGTAGGCCAAAAGAGCTCTGTCTTGTGCACATTAAGGTGGAGTCCTCGACGCACTCCTTCGGTTTGGATGATGGTGAGAGCCTTAGAAACCTCCAAGGTGTCCCCAATAATTGTGCCATCGTCTAAGTACCAGGCCTGTAGATTGAGGCGACATTGTGTAGCAATCATCTTAACCACAGGATGCAGAGTTAATGCAAATAACAAGGGGCCAAGGGGGTCACCCCGCTTGCACTCCCGTGCGTAAGAGAGAATAGTATCATTGTAGTATAACCTGGCAGGTTTGGCATAGCAAAATTCCACCCAATAGGAGATTGCTGGGCACTGAGCTCTAGCTTCTTTGATTAAAGAAGTACGATCAACCAAGTTGAAGGCATTTGAAAAGTCGACGAGGAGCATGGAAGTGTCATTCAGATGACCTTGCAACTCTATTAGCCTGTTGACAGAGTGTAGTATGCCTTCCCCTCCGCATGGCACGCCAGCACCGAATTGAAAGTCGCCAAGGTATGCTGCCATATCTTTTCCAACACTCATGGCTGCCAGTTTAGACACTAGTCGTCTTCAGATAGTACCCACCGCGGTGGGACGGATACCACCACCAGGTTTTTACAACGGCGTTAGTGGTGCGCTAGCAATGTATTCAACAAGGGCACGCGGACAACGACCTGCTAGCTAGAGATTTACAACTTTTGTTATTGAGGATACAAGCTCATCGGCAACAGCGGCGGCCGCACCACTCATGGAATCAAGAAGGTGCTGTGCCCTCAAACCATCTCTTCCACAAGAGGTGCCTTTGGGGAAGCTTTTAATGGCTTTAAGTACAGCACCAGTATCTACTGACAAAGCATCGCAGGGGATAGCGTCACTAGGAATGGAGGGTGGGGCGGCAGTAGGGTGTTTGAGCATTAATTCGGTGATTGTATGCTCGTCACAGGGAGCAATACCATCTGAGGAAATAACTCGAATAGTAGCTGTATAGTGTCCATACGACATCTTCTTTCGACAGGCCTCAAGATTAGCCGATTCTTGGGATTTCTTCTTCTTTGGCTTGCTCAATCTACTGCGTTTGGGCTGTTGTAGCAGTCTCTGAATCAAGTTCAAACAACCTGACGGTTCACGCCACTCATTCAAAGCCTGGTTAATAGATGCGACCTGTAATTGTTTCCTGGTGCCAGACCGTTCCTCTGAAGAGCTTTTAGGAATATAAAGATTAAGGGTGCAAATGGGAAGCAACAACAGATGGATCCAGGTTGATATTTCACTAGGCCTGAGAATAATTGCATCGAGACAAGATTTAAGGGTTCTTGAGAAATTAAGCTTGCATGGCGTTGGAATACTCGTAATGGTGGTGAGTTGACGTTGAAATACCGCATTGATCAATTCAACATCGACTGAGATAGGTGCCGTAGTATTCGCAATGGTAGCATGATTATTAGTGACAACAGCAGGAGGTTTGGGTATGTCCGATATAAGAAAATTGACATACCTGCCATTATAGGGCCCTGGGATGACGACATTGTCATGCTTGCATGATTTTTTCCATACATGTAGAAACATACAATGAGTACATAACCAACAACGCATCTGCTGTAGAATTTTTCCCCAAGCAATATAAACATCTCTGTCCTTGCACAATCGTTCTCTACACCGTTGCTTAGCCGCTTCCGAAGAACAATGTCGATCAGTAAGATGTCTTTGAAATGACGTGCGAACATATCCTCTACCACTAACACCATCTCCACACTCATCAAATTCCCTGAATGGACAATGGATACGGTCTCCTTTGGCTGGAGATGTATCAGAAGAATTAGGGAAGGTATGGGCGAACCAGGAGATGCATTAGGGTTAGAAGTGGATGCTGCGGACCGAGTTCTAGGCATGGCGGTAACTGTGAGTAACCGTCAAAACTTTCTTGTGATTGTGGAGAGCAGGGTGAGTGAATGGCATCATTCGAAAGATCGTAACAAGGGGAATGGGAAGAAAGAAATTTGTGAAAACTCTGGAAGAGATTTCAAGAGAATTGTCGGGAAGAGATTACAGACTTTCTATCGCCTGTAAAATCGCCGGACTCTCTCTCTCTCCACAACCCTTATTATTATTATTATTATTATTATTATTATTAAACGCTAAAACGAAAATTACACAGGATCAGTTGGGAGGGTTGGTAGGCGAGCAACAAGTTGCGCCCCAACACCTTTCTGAATAATAATCCCCAACCTATAAAAAAGAGAGTCGCCTAAATTGTTATTAGCATCATGTGCACCATACAGTTCTTCAATCGTTGCAACAGTGCAATGGCATCGTCACTAAGTTCACCAAGTGTTGAGAAAGCTAGTACATCGAAACCATAACCGTGAGTAAAGCATTTATCGGCATATTTATTCCTCTTACGAGTAATGGCGAGGCGATGGCATGGCAGTGTAAAGTTGTGGTACCCGTTCCCAGTTATTATTATTATTATTATTATTATTATTTTAACACCAAAGCCATATCCATGAGACTCACAAGTAGCTAAGTACTTGTTGCATTTGCGGAGAATTGTTTTGGAAAAAAAAAAAGAATCAATACACGTCGGTAGAAGGTAGCCGAGCGACAAGCTGGGCACCCACACCTTTTTGAATAGTAATGCCTATTCTATGAAACAAAGAGCAACCAACTTTATAGTTAGCATCGTGATGAATAAAGCAATTTCTCAATCTCTTCATGAATATGATAGCATCTTCTCCAAGCTCACCAAATGTAGTAAAAGCCAAAACATTGAACCCATAGCCATGTGACAAACACTTGTCTAAATATTTGTTACACTTACGAGAAACTGCGGAAGAGATAGCATGGCCTGGTGTGTAGTTGCGAGTTACGCACTCGTAAAAGGAGATACAACCGTGACATCAAAACAAACGTCCTTCCCATCTTCCCGGTTGTATACAAGAACATCAAAGAGCTTCACTTCCTTACCATTAATATCATCTGATAAGAAACCTAAAGAGACATCTTTTCTTGCAACAACACCCCCTTTGTAACAAATATCTGCGACAACATCTCTGAGCATATCATGACGAAACTTGGGACCGAGATCACTAGCACAATGCAAGGCATGGTCACCAAATATGTCCATAGCCTTGCCACAAAGATGAACACTTGCTGCCTTCAGAAACAGGGGTACTCCGAAGCGATCTTTGCAAGACCGAATCAATTTCCTAGGCCCAACCGCTGATTTAAACCACTTATGGGGATAGCTTTTAAAAAATCCATTGCGTGCTCGGTCCTATTATACTCGCTGCTGGTGAGACTCATGAGTCAGTAAGAGAAAAGTTGGTTGGGATAGCTTCCTTAACAACACCAAAGTATAAAACTGCCAGATTTTTCATATAAAGGGGGGGGGGGCAGCATCTATGATGTTGAAGGAGGAAGCTGAGAGACCACAAGCCTGTGTAAAAATCTGCAAAGCTTGCTCATATCTAGGACTTGGTTCGGATACAGATGGAAGGTTCAAAATCTTATTTTGCAAGTGTTGAGTCTGAGCACAAGAGGCAAGAAAGCAATACTTACATGTATCAGCCATAGTATAGACACCTAAACCACCATCTTTCGTAGGTAACATAGCTAGGCGCCTTACCTAGCTAATAAAATCTTATTATTATATATATATATATATATATATTTGGGAAACGGGGATGACCAAATTGAGCTAGGTGCCCGTTTTTTTATTATTATTATTATTATAAAAAAAAAATAAGAAATTTTACACAAAGAATGGTTGGAAGCCGAAACAATTTGCGCTCCAACACCTTTTTGAATAATAGTACCTAATCTATGGAAAAGAGAACTACCAATTTTATGATTAACATCATATCTAACAAGGCAGTTTCTCAAACGCTTAAGGAAAGAAATAGTGTTTTCACTTAATTCACCTAAGGTGGTGAAGGCCAAAACTTGGAAGCCATAACCATGTGTTGTGCATTGGTCAAGGTATTTGTGCAACTTGCGCGTTATAGCGGCGAGATTGCATGGCCGGGTGTGAAAGATCGAGTACTAGCACTTGTAAACGGAGAGACCCCCGTGACATCAAAGCAAACGTCTTTACCAACTTCCCAATTGTAGACCTAATATCCGCCGGCTTTAATGTGGTTGCGCCACAGGAGAGAAAACCCAATGAAACTTCTTTCCTTGCGGCAAATCCGGCCTTGTAGCACATGTCGGCAAAGACGTCTCGACCATGTCATGTCTAAGTTTAGGACCCACTTCAACCGGCACAATGTAGTGCGTGGTCACCATAGATATCCATAGGCCTTGCGCAGATGGAACATACACTCTCAACCACGAAGAAAGGTATACCTAGTCGATATTGAAGTACATCACTAAACTGGCGCGACCCAACTGCTTGGTTTAATCCGGCGATAGGAATGGCCTTTAGGAAATCCATAGCATGTTTCTCCCTGTTGTACTGCCACAGAATAGATTCACGTTCAGTCAAGGAAAACATGAGAGCAAAGTATCCTTAACAACATCAAAGTAAAGTACTGCCATAAACTTCATGAAATGGGGGGCAGCGTCGTTGATATTGAAAGCATAACTTGTAATGCCACATGCTTGTGTAAAGATCTGTAGAGCATGGTCAAAACTGGGATTCGAATCTGAAGGGGGTGCAAGCTTTAGGATGCTGTGCTGTAAATGCTGAGTCTGTGCATACGAAGAAGAGGTAGCAATATTTCCCTATATCATCCATGGAGTACACACCAAAACCACCATACTTGATGGGTAAGGTGGCCAGTCTTTGCTGCACCGGTCCAAAGCCAACACCATCACCAATAACGAGCTGACGCGGGTATTGATGTAAATGTTGGTCGTAATGTGCAGAAGCATCCTGTACAGCTAATGGACTGGTGGTGCGCAGCGTAAAATAAAGTTTTGAGACACCTGTGCAATTGCGTAATAATAGAAGCTCACACTGTGGGTCATGAATCTGTCGTACCTTAGTGTTTATGGGTGAAAACTACTCCTGCAGAATTTGGTAATTTGGGGTGTGGATGAGGAATGAATTTAAACCTTAAACAAATGCATTTGCACGCGGTGAGTGCTTGTAGATTCGAGAGATCAATGACTGGCAAGTCCGGCCTAAACCAAGAAATGGCCGTTCCAGACTTGTTTCGGTCACAAAGTGAAGGAGATGGGGTTGATCTTAGGGAGGGAAGCGAAGAAGGTGTTGAGATTGTGAAGGTGTAGACTTGCTTATGACTTGCAACAGGAAAGTGAACAAGCTTACGATTGGTGTAAGCAGGCTCTGGGTGTTTTCTTGTTGTTTTCTCTGTTTTTTCCTCCGTTGTTTGGAAATAGGGCGGAGAACCTATTTATACAAGTCACTGAGTCTTATTCACGTCTCTCGTGGGAAGTGGAGGAAGTGGAGTGATAGAGTAGTGGAGTTGTGTGTTGGTGATACACGACCAGCCTTGCCCACTTCTCCTGTTCATCTCTAACCGTCCATGACTTCCTAACACGTTCTTGTGATGGCGCGTTGCACGCTGTAAACCTCCATACCAATACCCCGCATGTATCCCCCGTTTGTGACATGATTGATATGCTGGAATGTGTGGATTGTGGATCCACGAAAGATAGCATGTAATGTTGAATTGAATAATCACGTTATTCGGGAAGTCGATACTTGTGAAGTATCGTGTGTATTTTATCGTGTGTATCGCATCATGGTGTGGTAAAGTGATGGGTAATGACGCCTCACTGACCAATTAACTCTTGACCAGGGTTGTATAACCAGGCTGGTGAAGTTGGACGGATGAGATGATCTTTGAGACACTCATCTGCGATCGTTAATGAAATTATGGTTTTGAAGAGGCGCGCAAGCATCACTTTTCAGCTTGGTCGAAACCAAGCATGGGAAGGATTTCGGGGAGGACCGACCGGGCGTGCATGTAGATAGTATGCCGGTGTATACGTCCATGTCTCACTGTCCCATGAAGGTGCGATCTAGGCCACTCAATTTGACCGGCAAAGAGGAGTGGTTGAGATCGATTTTGCTATAGGAGTTTGATGCCGCAAAAGGCCGCGCACCATGCTCTTTTCCGGCGCTGCGTTCAAGACGACCTAACTTGGCCTGGTCTTGTCCGATTGGTTTGACGTGAAGATGGTAGGCTGGTGTTCACGCCTATACCTGAATATCCCATTAAAACGTGATCCGAGCCACCCAAATCGTCCGGCGAAGTTGAGCGGTCTAGATCAGTTTGCGGTTTGGGAGGTGTGACCACGCAAGTTTGGACGTGCATTTTGGGATGGCCAGGCATGATATGCCTTGGCCGATCAAGTGAGGGGATAGGCAGACCAACTGCAGTGGTCATGATGGTATGACCGGACTGCTAATCTAATCTGTGACCCTCCATTCGTGCCGGAGAAGATGGACGCTCGTGATGGCTTGAAACCCTAATTTTGGCTTTCATGGCCGTGTGACCATGCTCCCTTTGGGCGTATTTAATTTGTTGCAACCAAGCATGGTTGGTCTTGACCGATTGGTCAAGTGTGTAGTAGCGAGCCACGGTGATCGTGTTGACATGCTCGGGGCCCTTTGAATCTACATCTACACCTCCATCTATACCGCGAAGATGGATGGTTGAGACCGCTTGCAACACATGTAATATGCCGTAAAACCTAATTTAGGGTTTTCCGTCCATAATGCTTGGTATGAACGGTTTCTTGGCAAGCTAGGCCAATGACCGACCATGCGGGGTCGGCCGTGGGTATTCCATACCTACTTGGGGGTGATGGAATTGATCCGGGGTCATCCAATCATGCTTATGGAGTTGGATGACTGCGATCGAATCATATCCGAACCGATACGGTCGTCCGGGATGCTCAATCGGGCTAGTATAACACACCGAGAGGGGCTTTATCGGGCTAGTATAACACACCGAGAGTCACCCTGCACGGTATTTCGTACATGGTTTCATTATAGTGCTTGGAGGTTCGTGTAACACTCAGTCGTCATGCCACACTGATAATGAGTACTGGAAATACAAGGCTGATATGAAATTCACAGGATGGGATTGTTGCTACATGCTCCAACCTGGAGGAATTTCATGTATTCACAGAATGGGATTGTTGCCACATGCTCCATTCTTGGTGAATTAAGTGAGGGAGTATCCAACACTTATTAATGGCTTTATCTTTTACAAGATGTCAGCGCATAATTTTTTTCCGGTTTTTACAATTTTAACCTCAAATGAAAACCCACCATCAACATTAAGTCCCCTTCCTAGCACATAATGGGTACACTATTGTGTGGTAGGCATGAGATGGTGACATACATATATACCGAAATGACCAAAGCTAAAGTAGATACATATTTACCTGGATAGTCGGGCGTGGAACCGGTTGGTTCCGATTAAGGATGCGAAGGAAACATGACTTGATCCTCGTGAGTCGCTTTGGTTCCTCTTGTACATATTTGAGCTCGGCGCTTCTTCGGTGTGTACTTCCTTCATCATACACGGCTTCCTCGGGTATATCCGATAAGCCTCGTCGATTGTTATCCCGAATTAGCACCTTCATAGGTGGCAAGTAAAGACTTCTTTTCCTTCTTCGATTCTTGTCGACTTGTGAGATTATAAAGAATCGTCTCGCGTGGTCGTTTATTCTATATCTCAGGTACTGCTCTGATTTTCTGATTAACTGATCGATGGATTTAATGATCTCTTTTTTTTTTTTTTTTTTTTTTTGTGTGCTCATAACTCCCTCTCCTTTGCAGTTTATCATGGAAGCGGTGGACACTCATTCTGTTGCTTCCCCAGAAAGAAGTTTTGAAGTTGACAAGCCCGAAAACCATGCGCACGAAGAAGTAATGGCTAAGATCGATCTTCCACTTCGCGAAGTCGGCCGTGCTATACAGGGGATGTCTATCTCCCACCTTCGTATTGCCGAGGACGTGATCCCGTGCACTTTCAAATGCGATTGACATGGAGGAGCGGTGGAGGCGCGAGGAAACGCTGCAGACACTAGTAAGCGCAAGGGCGAGAGATTTGCAGCGTGTTTGAAGAGGCGGAGAGTTGAGCATAAACGACCTCCGAATGAAGACAAGTGTGATTACCCGATCCAAGACGGCGTGATAATTCTTTATTCTGATACAGACGAACCTGAACATGTGAAAGCAATTTGCGCGGCCCCTAGTGTTGCTATGCCCTTTGATGCTCCCGCTGATGATGTTGGGATGGAGTGCGATGCTGCTGCGGAGATGTCTGATGTAGAAGTTGAGGTAGATCCGAAGGGAGGTGTATCAACAGGTGATGGAGATGAACCCAACGGTAGTGCAGGCGAGGCCGGCTCTCTTGACAACTAAAACCTCTTTTATTTTATTTTTCTTTCTAAGTATATTCTCGTACACTCGAACATCTTCCTTGTACTCGGTGGCGAAGCCGAGTTCAAGGTTTTCTTCCATTTGATTGTTTGAATAAAGTTTTCTTTTATAACCCTTTGTCAAGACTCGCAATCGAACCTTCTCGGGCGCAAGGGTGCGCCTTCACACATAATTCTTAGTGATAAAAGAAACAATATCATAATGGAATATCCACGGACCCGTGCTTCGATGCGAGATCTTCTTGGCTTTGTTTGGGGCGTATGTCTCAAATCATTTTCCTTTTGTGCACACGTTCTATTTCCTTCTTCCCGTGGGATGTTTGCTTAGGGTTTCCTTTCTTGCTCCAGTGGGTTGATTTAGGTTGACTCAGGACTTTGTGTTTTTAGGAGTAAAGAGGTTCTCAGATGAAAATAACGCTTCAATTGAAAGTTGAAAATTGAAACCCTAACCATGAATGCAAGTATTGCAATCATTTTTTGGAGGAATTACAGATATGATATGAAATTGTAAAAGGAAATACGCTGGAAAAAATAGCACAGCGATTTAAGGTGTACGGGATACTGTGAAGTGGCAGCACGGTATCTTAAGTTCGGTAGGTTTTGAGCCATCGTGAGTGAATTGTTATGCCCTCTAGTTTATCAGCGTTGATGAGCTTGCGATGAGTCCTAGGATAACATCTGCTACTGTGTATGGTTCATCTTCTCTTTCGGTGGGTGAGTCAGGTGGAGTGGTCATCTTCACCGTCATGCTCCCAACATTGAACGTAGTCGTCTTCGTTACCAGGTCTCCGATTCCAAACGGGTTTGGTCGTGCAGATACTTGGACCTTGGCCTTATCGTCTTTGACCAAAATAACTTCTACGCTCTTGATAAAACGCTTGAAATGGCCGGCCTCCCATTCACATCTCTTAGCCGGGGTTGGTTTGTTGATTGGGCCACCTCCCAGGACTTGTCGAATGAGGGTGGTAGGTTGCAAAGAGAGTCGTGTGATGAGACTTACTTGACATCGGAACCTTTCAATGTATGCCGACAGTGCTCTCCCAGGAAGTTGTGTCACATCGGCAAGTTCTTTGAGCAAGCAGCAAACGATCATCAGGAGGTCCAGAAGGCGTGTTGGAGATTCTTTCAGGTATCGAAACCGGTGGAGGACAGACTTCCAGTATGGCTTTGTTATCATGCATCCAAGATATTCCTAGTATCATGTCGTAGTTGGGATGATCTTTGACTATGTAGAACTTTTCTTGCGTCGAGGCATCACCCAATTTGACTTCAAGATCGATGTATCCATATGCATCTCTAAGCTCTCCCGTCGAATCTTTAACTACAATTGGGCGACGAGTAGCTTCCTGCTTCGAAATCTTTGTCGCTCTCAAGGTCTTGACAGTAATGATGTTAAATTCGGAAGCCGTATCAATCAACAAGCTATCGAACTCAACGTTTCTCAAACGAGTGACAGTTAGGAGTCCCCGCTTTTATTGCTCATGTCCTTCGGAAAGACTGGGGTTCTGGACTGCTCTCATCGGATGCAAACGCCTACCGACACAACGTGGTTGAGGGCCGTAAATATGTCTTGACGCTGTCCTTTGAGAAGTACAAGATTTCATATATGTGCTCCATCATAGATTGTACGGTCTTGCGAATAGAATCCCCGTAAATCACGATGAGCTTCCTCGAGAGGTAGAGGGTCTCTATGAACACCTTCGTTTCCAAGTCGGAGTTCCCCTGTCTCTACCTTTTCCCCGAATATTTGTTTCAACCTGTTACAATCTTTGGTTGATGATGGACGAACTCTGTGGTAGCAACAATATCTGGGATCCGCATTTCTTCCTCGGTTGGAGGACGCCCGATAGGGGCAAATTTTTACGGCGTCGCCTTGGATCCACGCTTCCAAGAGCTCTATCACTTCATTCATGGGAAAAGGAAAACCCGTGTCTTTAGTGTTTTGTGCGGGAGTTTTGTCTCGCTCCTTTTCGAGACGAAGTCTTGTGTGCCGGGATGTCCGCTTGGTTTGTTGTTCCGTCCACTGGAGCTTTCATTTTCTCTCCTCCGCCCACTACACTCACGGAAGGACCCGGTGTTGTATTGCTTGTTCGTGAGGCGCCCGCTCCCTCGACTTTCACGTGAATCTTCACTTCAACGATTCGGTTTCTTTCTAGCAATGCTTTGGTGCAGTTGTTCTTGAACGCTTGCGCCTTCATGGAGTTGAGAACGTTTGAAAGCCCAAATTCTCTAACGAGCGCGGTATATGGGTATCATCCCGTTGATGCACAACTCCACCAATTGTCGTTCGGTGACGTTCGGGTCATGACAATCCAGTTCTAAACCTTTTGACGAAGTCGTTAGGATGCTCGTTGTTCCGCTTGAAGAATTCTTCCTAGATATGAAAAGGTGATTTGTTCGGACACGAAGAAATACTTTCAGAGAAAGCACCGACCATCTCGCTCCATTGGATATGTTTGTTATGCGCGATGTTGTTGTACCAGTGTACGCCCTCCCGTAAGTGATTTCGAGAATTCTTTCAGGCGCGAACATGATTGTATTCATGTTCCCCAAGGATTCCAAGAATCGAGAGACATGTTCACGAGCATTACCGAGACTGGTCGTAGAGAGAGAACTCGGGAGAGGTGTAACCTCTTGGAAGAGGGATTCGTTGCATATCTTAAGGGTATGGAGGTTGGTGTTGGTGTGCATCCGTCGATTTCCTTTGCCTCGGCTTTGAAGGAGTCGTTCTAGATCCTCACGTGTGATGAAGTTGGGTGTCCGGTCCCTTTATCTTGAACATTCGGAGCCACACGAGCTTCTTCACTCATGTGGGTCCGAGTGGAAACGCCTGCCTCCGGTGAATTGAAGGCATTTCTTGTTGGCTCCAAAGATTGACGTGAATCTTGCGCAATCGTTCACCAAGGTCTTGAGGAAAGTGAGTACCTCCTTCCGAGTTGCGGCCATATCTATTTGAGTCTTAGCAAGAACTTCATGTTTCTCCATCAAGTCTCAGCAATGGTAATGGCACGGTGGTCCTCCTCTTGTGCCTCCGGCTCCTCGCCCGATGAGGGAGTGAAAGTTGTTGCTCTGCCTCGTGACCACCGGAGGCGTTACACTTGAGGAGATGCCGGGATTTGCGCTGCCTGCTCGTGATGGGAGGTGTTACACCTACGGGGATGTGTCCCGCCCGCTAGTGTTGGTGATAGAGGTAACGGCTCCTCGAGATGTGTTGTCTACGGTAGCTCCACCGACAGTACATCAACACCGGGAGTGTTATCCGCACTAGCTCCATCCGACCGATTGTTGATCCGGTTTGAGTTCCACCATCTTGAAATGAATTGTTGATTGGTCCTAAGATCTACCCTTTTTGAAACTAATGAAATTGAATCGGATTTGGAAGAAATTGACTTTACAACCGAGAGATTAACCTCCCACCGTGGTCGCCAATTGTTTATGGGTGAAAACTACTCTATAGAATTTGGTAATTTGGGGTGTGGATGAGGAATGAATTTAAACCTTAAACAAATGCACTCAAGCGTTGAGTGCTTGTACATTCGAGAGATCAATTGCAAGTCCGGCCTAAACCAAGAAATGGCCGTTCAGGACTTGTTTTGGTCACAAAGTGAAGGAGATGGGGTTGATCTTAGGGAGGGAAGCGAAGAAGGTGTTGAGATTGTGAAGGTGTAGACTTGCTTATGACTTGCAACAGAAAGTGAACAAGCTTACGATTGGTGTAAGCAGGCTCGGGTGTTTTCTTGTTGTTTTCTCTGTTTTTTCTTCGTTGTTTGGAAATAGGGCGGAGAACCTATTTATACAAGTCATCGAGTCTTATTCACGTCTCTCGTGGGAAGTGGAGTGATGGAGTAGTGGAGTTGTGTGTTAGTGATACACGACCAGCCTTGCCCACTTCTCCCGTTCATCTCTAACCGTCCATGACTTCCTAACACGTTCTTGTGATGGCGCGCTGCACGCCGCACGCCGAAACCGCCGACCAATACCCCGCATGTATCCCCCGCTTTGTGACATGATTGATGTTTGGAATGTGTGGATTGTGGATCCACGAAAGATAGCATGTAATCGTCAATTGAATAACCTGCGTTATTCAGAAGTCGATACTTGTGAAGTATCGTGTGTATTTTATGCAGATCGCATCATGGTGTGGTAAAGTGATGGGTAATGACGCCTCACCGACCAATTAACTCCCGACCGTGGTTGTATAACTAGGTGGTGAAGTTGGACGGATGAGATGATCTTTGAGACACTCATCTGCGACCGTTAATGAAATTATGGTTTTGAAGAGGCGCGCAAGCATCACTCTTCGACTTGGTCGAAACCAAGCATGGGAAGGATTTCTGGGGAGGACCCCACTGGGCGTGCATGTAGATAGTATGCCGGTGCACACGTCCATGTCTCACCGTCCCATGAAGGTGCGATCTAGGCCACTCAATTTGACCCAAGCAAAGAGGAGTGGTTGAGATCGATTTTGCAATAGGAGTTTGATGCCGCAAAAGGCCGCGCACCATACTCTTTTCCGCGTTCCAAGACGACCTAACTTGGTCCATGGCCGATTGGTTTGACGTGAAGATGGTAGGCCGGTGTTCACGCCATACCCTAATATCCCATTAAAACGTGATCCGAGCCACCCAAATCGTCCGGCGAAGTTGAGCGGTCGAGATCGGCCAGGTTTGGGAGGTGTGACCACGCAAGTTTGGACGTGCGTTTTGGGATGGCCAGGCATGATATGCCTTGGCCGATCATGTGAGGGGATAGACGGCCCACGGTGGTCATGCTTGGTATGACCGGACCTGCTAATCTAATCATGTGACCCTCCATTCGTGTCGGAGAAGATGGACGCTCGTGATGGCTTGAAACCCTAATTTTGGCTTTCGAGCCGTGTGACCATGCTCCCTTTGGGCATACGAATTTTTGCAACCAAGCATGGTTGGTCTTGACCGATTGGTCAAGTGTGTAGGCAGCCCACGGTGATCGTGTTGACATGCTCTGGGCCCTTTGAATCTACATCTACACCCTCCATCTATACCCGAGAAGATGGATGGTTGAGACTCGCTTTGCAACTCATGTAATATGCCGCAAAACCTAATTTAGGGTTTTCCGTCCATAATGCTTGGTATGAACGGTTTCTTGGCAAGTTGAGGCCAATGACCACCATGCGGGGTCGGCCGTGGGTATTCCATACCTGCTGGGGGTGATGGAATTGATCTGGGGTCATCCAATCATGCTTATGGAGTTGGATGATCTGCGATCGATCATATCCGAACTGATACGGTCAGTCCGGATGCTCAATCGGGCTAGTATAACACACCGAGAGGGGCTCAATCGGGCTAGTATAACACACCGAGAGTCGGCCATACGTATTTCGTACATGGTTTCATTATAGTGCTTGGAGGTTCGTGTTTACTCTATAAGAGTAACACCTCGACCGTCATGCCACACCGATAATGAGTACCGGAAATACAAAGGCCGATATGAAATTCACAGATAGGATTGTTGCTACATGCTCCAACCTCAAGGAATTTCATGTATTCACAGAATGGGATTGTTGCCACATGCTCCATTCTTGGTGAATTAAGTGAGGGAGTATCCAACACTTATTAATGGCTTTATCTTTTACAAGATGTCAGCGCATAATTTTTTCCGGTTTTTACAAGTTTAACCTCAAATGAAAACCCACCATCAACACTTAGTCATCAAATTTATTGTCTTATCAACCCTGCTGACTACCATGTTGCTACAATATTGTTGATCTAAACTGACCGGTCCACCTAATAGCTTCACACCAAGCTCAGGCCTGCCAATGTTAGTAGGAAAAAGATCTTCTAGGTAGCTTCTCGGATCAGTTGAAGGCCAAAAAATCTATGTTTTAGTGATGTTTAAGAACAAACCTCTGTTGGGTCCTTCCTCTTGAATGATCTTCAAAGCCTTGGCTACTTGCAATGTGTCGCCAGAAATTGTACCGTCGTCGAGATACCGTGCATGAAAATCCAGTGGAACAATGAGTAACTGCATGGTAAGGGGTGAAGATTCAAGGCAAAAAGAAGGGGACCAAGTAGGTCTCCCTGTTGTACACCCTTAGCTGAGGAAAGTGCAAACTCATTGTATTAGAGTTTGGCCGGGTTTGAGTAGCAAAACTCAACCCACCTTGAGATCTTAGGGCAGTGTAACCTGACTTCCTTAATCATGGCAGACCTGTCGACAAGGTTGAATGCGTTCGTAAAGTCTATTATCATCATGGTCTGTGTTGTGCAGTCTCCCTTTAACTCCAGCAATCTATTGGCAGCATGTAAGATGCCTTCACCACCACAAGGTGTACCCACTCCAAACTGATACGTGCCTAAATACGAAGATAATCGCTGCCGAGTCGAAGTAGCAACAAGTTTAGAACATAGTCGCCTCCGGATAGTTCCAACCGCACAGGTCTCACACCTCCACCTGGCTTGAGTAATGGTGTTAGGTGAGCACTTGCGATATATTCCCCAAGAGATGAAGGGCAACTACCTCCAAGCCACAAATTAACCACCCCTGTGATGGATTGTAGTAGCTCGTCCGAGACTGCAGCTGCAGCACCGCTAAATGCATGAAGTAGGTGTTGTGCTCTGAGGCCATCCCTTCCACAGGATGTGCCATTATTATTATTATTATTATTATTATTATTATTATTATTAAAGATTGCCTCCAGGGGCTTTTATTAAAAAAAATCAAAGTCATTTTGTACATGAATGGGCGGGAGTCGGGCAACAATTTGTGCTCCAACGCCCTTTTGGATAACCAAACCTACCCTATGGAAAAGAAAACTCCTACTTTATCAAGTTAACATCATAGCTAGTTAGACAATTCTTCAATCTCCTCAACAAAATAACGAGGTCATCTCCAAGCTCACCCAAAGTTGAGAAAGCCAAGGCGCAAAACCGATATCCCCGTGACGTGCACTTGTCTAAATACTTGTTGCGCTTTCGAACAACTCGCCGCAGAAATAGCATGGCCAGTGTGAAGTTATGAATCCCTCCGCCCGAAAATGGTGAAACTCCGGTGACGTCGAAGCAAGTATCTTGTCCGTTGATCCAACTATATATGAGGATGTCGGCAGGTCTGAGGGCGTTATCATTGTCGATATAAAAATCCCAAAGGGACTTCCTTCCCACCGCAACACCACATCTATAGCAAATATCCATAAGAACATCCCACACCGAATTGTGCCTGAATTTAATACCAACTTCGCTTGCACAATGGAGTGCGTGGTCTCCGAAGACGTCCATAGCACGACCACAACATGAAAAGGTGCTATCTACAGGAAATAATGGTATACCTAACCGATACTTGAGCAATTGCACGAAACTGCGCGCCCAAGTGATTGGTTAAGGCCAGAATGGGAATAGCCTTCAAATAATCCATAGCATGGTCAAGTTTATTACACCACCACAAAGTCGCATCTCGCGCTGACAAGTTAAACTTAGCCGGAATCTCCTCTTAACAACATCAAAAACCGTGGCCGCCAAAACTTTCATAGGATGTGGGGCAGTGGAATTGACGAGGAAAGAAGAAAGACCACGGACACTGTAAGAACTTGTCGAGCGCAACTTGATAGGCATGGCTCGGTGCTGACACATCAATGGAGCTCAAAATAGTATTCTGCAAGCCCTGAGTTTGAGTGAGTGATGCCAAATAACAAAACTGGCTTGTGTCTGCCATGGTATATACGCCAAACCCTCCGTCTTTAATTATTATTATTATAATAATAATTATTATTATTATTATATTACTTTTAATAGATAACGATTATTACATTAACTAGTTGGAAGCCTAACAAGCTAAGCTCCAACGACATACTACTACATTAATTGAACAAAGTTCTTTGTGCTAACCTACCAAATGAGCCTCATGGGTAACCTAGCCAAGGGAGCCAAAACGGCGAGAGGGGGCCGAGATTGTGTCACAAGGGGGCAAACTAACACTACCTTCCATGTTAATTCCCGCAATATCACGCCATTGGGGACTCGAACCTCGGGACCTCCCGGGAACGCATTATTATTATTATTATTATTATTATTATTATTATTATTATTATTATTATTATTATTTTTTTTTTTTTTTTTTTTTTTTTTTTTTTTTTTTTTTTATTATTATTATCAAAAAGAAGAATTACATTTTTACAAGAAACTTGTTGGTAGCCTTGCAACAAGTTGCGCTCCAACCCCTTTTTGGATAGCTAAACCTAATCTAATAAAAAGAAAATTGCGAACTTTAATATTAGCATCATGTCTAGTTATGTAATTTTTCAATCTTAACAAAAACTCTATAGTTTCAATACCAAGCTCACCTAGGGTAGTAAAAGCTAAGGTACTAAAGTTATACCCATTCGCTCTACATACATCAAGGTATTTACATCTTTTACGCTCTACGACTTTAGACAAAGCAAGACCCGGTGTAAAAGTGTCTACACCACCTCCCAAAGGAAGGAGAAACTCCCGTCACATCCATACAAGTATCTCGGCCGTCCTCCCAATTGTATACAAGAATGTCTGCTGGTCTGGAATCGCCGCCATCACGAGATAAGAAACCTAAAGGTGCTTCAACTTTAGTGTGCACACCAGCCCTATAACAAATATCCGCAAAGGTGTCACGAGCAAGATCATGTCGAAACTTGATTCCGACTTCCTTAGCACAATGCAATGCATGGTCACCATATACATCCATATCTCTATTACAACACGTATAAACACTATTTTCTCGCAAAAAAGTGGAATGCCAAGTCTATAACAAAGAACAAAGACAAAATTGACGTGGCCCCATCTTCTCGTCCAAGTCCATCAACAAGAATTGCAAGTAAGTAATCTTGAGCATGCTTGGTTTTATTACATTGCCAAAGCACCGAGTCCCTCCTGGACATATTGAAAATGGAAGGCATGTCTTTCGTCACACTGCAAAATACCGAACCGCCAAATGAGTGCATAGGATGTGGGGCAGTTATGAGATTGCTAAGTTGTGAAGAGTCAATACCACACACTTGAACAAAATGATCAAAAGCTTGTTGATAAACTGGACCTTTAACCGAAATGCTTGAAGAAGTAAAAGCAGAAGAAACATTGTGTAAAATATTCCCCTGTAGGTGTAAGGTCTGAGAGTAAGAAGCCAAAAAACAATATTGCATGGTGTCAAACATAGAATAAATACCAAGACCACCATCTCTGATGGGTAGAGATACTAATCTCTGCTGTAACATGCCAAAACCTGGACCATCACCAATCACTAGTTCCCTCATATACTTTGAAAGATGATTATCAAATACAACCTGTCCTTCTTTCACATATTTAGGCGCAGTAGTACGCATAGCAAAATAGAGTTTAGAAACACCTGTGCAATTGCGAAGAAGAAGCAATTCACTTTGAGGGTCTGCAAGCTCGCGAACTACGCCATCAACGCAGTATGGTCTTCGAACTCTGTCAAGAACCAATTGACTACAAAATTCAAGCATTCAAACTCACGGACCACCAAGAAGTTTAACTCCTATAGAGGATCTACCTATATCAGCAGGAAAAATACCGATTTGCAAACTCCTAATATCCGTAGAAGGCCAAAACAATTCGGTTTTCCGCACATTGAGATGAAGCCCAACGGATGCACCCTCAACCTGAATAATATGAAAAGCCTTAGAAACTTGCATGGTATCACCAATAATGGTACCATCGTCTAAATACCATGCCTGCAAATCAAGTTGACACTGTTGCGAGACTTTTAAAACAAGAGGATGCAAAGTCAGAGAGAAAAGTAAAGGCCCTAAAGGGTCCCCTTGCTGTACACCTTGTGCAGAAGAAAGAGTAGAAGTACCATAATAAAGATTGGCAGGAAAGGCATAACAAAATTCAACCCATTTATATATACTTGGGCACCTAAGTCTCACTTCTCTTAACATAGAAGACCTATCCACTAGGTTAAAAGCATTACTGAAGTCTACCAAAAGCATCGACATAGAGTTCAGGCTACATTTTTCCTCCAAAATACGATTCACAGAATGCAAAATAGCTTCTCCACCACATGGTACACCAACACCGAATTGGAAATCACTTAAATAACTAGACATATCCTTACTTACAAGTGATGTAGCAACCTTAGAAACTAACCTTCTCCGGATAGTACCCTCTGCAATAGGTCTAATACCCCTCGAGGTTTGATTAAAGGAGTAAGCGGTGCGCTAGCAATAAATTTACCAAGTTGTGGAGGGCACTTACCTGGCTAAAAGAAGATTAACAATAGCCGTAATAGACGAAAGAAGCTCATCTCGCACAAATTCTTTGCTGGACCACCGAGGGCGTCAAGCAAATGTTGAGCATGAAGACCATCCCCGCCACATGCCGTACCTTTAGAGAAACTTTTAATTGCTTTCAAAACCATATCGCACTTAGGGTGCGGCATCTACTTCAAAAGTGGCAATAGGCAAAACTGGCATTGATACCGAAGGATGCTTGAGCTGTAATTCAGACAAAGTGGCCTCGTTAAAAGGAGCAACACCATTAGATGTAAGAACTCGAATGGCTGCAGTATAAGAACCTTGACTAAGCTTTCGCCTACAAAGTCGTAGATTAATATCATCTTGATTAGTATTAATAGACAAGACCTTATGTTTAGATAGAAGATCATTATCAGATAACAAACTCACAATCAAAGAGACACAACCATCAGGATCCCTCCACTTTGCTAAAGCGTGATTAATAGAATCAATTTGAAGTTTCTTACGCATACCAGATCGACTTTCTGCACTACTCTTGGGAGTATAATTGCGCAAAACACATATAGGAAATAGGAGGAGTTGAATCCAAGCCGAAATATCCAACGGACTAAGTATAACCTTGTCCAATGTGTGTTTGAATGTTCGAGAGAAACTAAGTCTACATTTAGTGGGTATATGCCGAATCGTATGCAACCGAGCTTGAAAAACTTTGTCTAACAACTCCACACCAAGGACTTGAATGTAATTATTAAGCACAACATTATCAACAATAGAAACAGGAACAAGCACTTGCCTCTTCGGGTTTTGTTACGCCGTGAATAAGAAAATCGTATCCTCACCATTGAAAGGAGCCGAAATTACATCTCCGTCGTGTGACCTGCAACACTTCTTCCAAGCTTGGAGATGCATACACTTGGTACACAACCACATCTTTAGTTGTGAAAGAGTCTGTTCCCATAGAGCATAGACTACACCATTATTCTGAACCCTGTCCCGCATCTATCCTTTTCTTCCCCATTCACTAGATGCATATCATTAAGATGTTTGAAAAAAGAGCTTCTCACTAAACCCTTCCTCTTACCCCATTCTTGCAGCCATCAAACCCCTTAAAAGGACATTGAGAAACTTACTAACACTCGTGAATCAAAACAATGAGACATGGGACTCAAACAAACCCCCTGATTAGACCTAGTAACTCTAGGCATAGTGAACAAACACAAAGGACCAATTAGGAATCAAGGAATGGGAATTTATGAGTTCAAATTAGGAACACACCTAATTGAAAACCTAAAATACCACTCGTTGAACCACTAATTAAACAAACAGGGGGAACAGGCCAAAACCATAAACTTGATGCTGTAAGAAACTTCACTACTGCTCAGAGAAACCTCAAAGAAAAGATGAAGAATAGTTCGAAAATCAACAATACACAAAACGCTAACCCACTTCTCGTCGAAAACCCTAATCCAATAAGAAAGAAACTCAAATCCTTCTTCTGCTACAACCCCAAGTCGGAGTGTACCAAAATTGCTCAAAGCAATAATGAGCAAACACCCTGTTACTGTCTCAACAAACTCTTGCGAAAAAAAACCATTCGAAGAAACACTAAATCAGATGCTCCACCATTGCACAAAGAAAGCACCAAATTCAGAAGCTACAAACCCTCCTAAAATCGAATTCACAAAAACCTTAAATCGAAGAAACCCTAAATCAGATGCACCACAATTGCACAAAGAAAGCACCAAATTCAGAAGCTATAAACCCTCTTAAATTCGAAATCACAAAACCTTAAATCGAATTACAATCAATACCTTCAAACAAGTATGGTAAATCAACCTCAAACACAAATCAAGAAACCACTTACCGATTGGTGGTACAAATCCTCAACATCATACGACCCAGAATTGGTGGTGCGAATCCGCAAACAGAAACACCTTAATCACCAACAAGAAAGGTAATCCTAATTGAATCACTAAAACAAGAGACGAAGAAAAAACTACCAAAGAATCAAGCTGATGTGCTAAAGGATATTATTATTATTATTATTATTATTATTATTATTATTATTATTATTATTATTATTATTATTATTATTATTATTATTATTATTATTATTATTATTATTTATTTTTTTTAAGGATATTATTATTATTATTATTATTAATATTATGAATTATTATTATTATTATTATTATTATTATTATTATTATTATGAATTATTATTATTATTATTATTATCAAAAAGAAGAATTACATTTTTACAAGAAACTTGTTGGTAGCCTTGCAACAAGTTGCGCTCCAACCCCTTTTGGATAGCTAAACCTAATCTAATAAAAAGAAAATTGCGAACTTTAATATTAGCATCATGTCTAGTTATGTAATTTTTCAATCTTAACAAAAACTCTATAGTTTCAATACCAAGCTCACCTAGGGTAGTAAAAGCTAAGGTACTAAAGTTATACCCATTCGCTCTACATACATCAAGGTATTTACATCTTTTACGCTCTACGACTTTAGACAAAGCAAGACCCTGGTGTAAAAGTGTCTACACCACCTCGGGCGAAAGGAGAAACTCCCGTCACATCCATACAAGTATCTCGGCCGTCCTCCCAATTGTATACAAGAATGTCTGCTGGTCTGGAATCGCCGCCATCACGAGATAAGAAACCTAAAGGTGCTTCAACTTTAGTGTGCACACTGCCCTATAACAAATATCCGCAAAGGTGTCACGAGCAAGATCATGTCGAAACTTGATTCCGACTTCCTTAGCACAATGCAATGCATGGTCACCATATACATCCATATCTCTATTACAACACGAGACAAACACTATTTTCTCGCAAAAGTGGAATGCCAAGTCTATAACAAAGAACAAAGACAAAATTGACGTGGCCCCATCTTCTCCGTCCAAGTCCATCAACAGAATTGCAAGTAAGTAATCTTGAGCATGCTTGGTTTTATTACATTGCCAAAGCACCGAGTCCCTCCCGGACATATTGAAAATGGAAGGCATGTCTTTCGTCACACTCGCAAAATACTGAACTCGCCAAGAGTGCATAGGATGTGGGGCATTATGAGATTGCTAAGTTGTGAAGAGTCAATACCACACACTTGAACAAAATGATCAAAAGCTTGTTGATAAACCGGACCTTTAACCGAAATGCTTGAAGAAGTAAAAGGTAAGAAACATTGTGTAAAATATTCCCCGTAGGTGTAAGGTCCGAGAGTAAGAAGCCAAAAAACAATATTGCATGGTGTCAAACATAGAATAAATACCAAGACCACCATCTCTGATGGGTAGAGATACTAATCTCTGTTGTAACATGCCAAAACCTGGACCATCACCAATCACTAGTTCCCTCATATACTTTGAAAGATGATTATCAAATACAACCTGTCCTTCTTTCACATATTATTATTATTATTATTATTATTATTATTATTATTATTATATTATGAAAAAATTACAAAGGAAAACTACAAAGGAGTGGTTGGTAGCCTAGCAACAAGCTGAGCACCAATACCTTTACAATGACCAAGCCCAACCTATGAAAAAGGAAACTACCAGGACTAGTACTAGCATCCAAGTTAGCCAAACAGCTTCTTAAGCCTTTTAAAAGAGCAACAAAATCCTCACCAAGACCCCCTAAGGAAGTGAAACCAAAACCCCCAAACCATATCCCAAGAAGTGCATACATCCAAGTATTTGGACCGTTTACGAGAAACGGCATTGGAAATGGCCCGGCCCCACAAAAGCATCCCCAACAAGGTAGTGAAAGGTGAAACACCAAGAACATCAAAACACACATCCTTCCCGTTCTCCCAACCGTAGACAAGGATGTCCGCAGGCTTCATGGCTTTGCCTTTCGAAATAAGCCCCAAAGACACTTCCTTCCTAGCATGCACACCACTTTATAACACATGTCAAGAACAACATCTCTAACAAGATCATGACGATACTTAAGACCAACCTCACCGGGCACGTGAATTGCATGATCACCAAAAATATCCATATCTCGCCTACAACATGAACACAAGCCTCCTTTGGGAAAAAGGGGGATACCGAGTCGATAACACAAAAAACTCTAAACTGCCGTGGTCCAATACTCGTTGAAGCCCACAAATAGGAACCACCAAAAGGTAATCTTGTGCATGCTTCATACGGTTAGACCGCCACAAAACCGAATCTCTTTGCAGACATGATGAATTGGCTTGGAATATTCTTCTTCACAACATCAAAGTAGGTAAATCGCCGGGGTATGCATGGAAGAGGGCGTTCCTTCAAGGTCAAGGAAGGGGTAAATCACAAACTGAATGAAGGACCGTAAGGATTGTCGGTACGTGTGGTCATTCTCACGACAAGCGTCTACAGTCATTGAGTATAACATTCTGCAGACACTGGTTTGACTCCGAGAAGCGAGATAGCAATATTTACTTGTGTCGGACATCGTATAGACCCCCAAACCACCATCTTTAATGGGCGGGGTAGAGATACGTTGCTTTAATGGGCCAAAGCCAGCTCCATCTCCAAATCCACAAGGTGCCTCAAAAATAGCATAAGATGATTATCAAAAATGTCAATACCTTGTTGGAGCGCCAAAGGCCTGGTGGTGCGCATGGTGAAGTATAACTTAGAAACACCAGCACAATTACGCAAAAGGAGCAATTCGCACTGGGGGTCTTTAAGTTTCTTAATAGAAGCCATAAGTTGTATGGTTTTGTTAACCCGAGTAACAACCATATCACCGCAGACTGCGATCAAGACCGACGGGCCTCCAAGAAGCTTCACACCACTAGTGGGTCTACCGATGTCGATAGGAAACATACCTTCATTGAAGCTCCTAACATCGTAGTCGGCCAAAAAACCTCCGTCTTTTTGATGTTGAGATGCAAACCCCGAGCACACCCTCGGGCCGTATGAGCTTTAAAGCTTTGGCCACCTCCTCGTTGTCCCCAATAATAGTGCCATCGCCTAGGTACCAAGCATGTAGATCTAACTTGCATTTCAAGCTATCTTTTCACCAAGGGATGCAACAGAGAGCAAAGGAGCGGGCCGAGGGGGTCTCCTTGTCGAACACCTTGCGCAGAAGAGAGGATGAAGTCTGTCATAGTAAAGTCGCGCAGTTTTGCATAACAAAACTCAACCCACCTAGAGATGGAAGGGCACTTCTCTCTTACTTCACGAGAAGAATAGACCACAACCAAGTTAAAAGCATTGGCGAAGTCTATAAGAAGCATTGTCATATTAGTAGAGGTTCCCCTCAACTCCAAAGAAATTATTAACAAAGATGCAAGATACCCTCACCGCCACAAGGTACACCAACCCCAAATTGAAAATCACCCAAATAAGATGACATTTCTTTACCCACGAAACAATAGCGAGTTTTGACACCAATCTCCTCCATATAGTACCAACAAAGAATTGGGCGAAGCCCTCCACCAGCTTCAAAAGAGGAGTTAACGGAGCGCTAGCCACATATTCTCCCAGTGGAAGCAGGACACCTACCTCCGAGCCACAAATTAACGACCCCGGAAATGGAAGACAACAGCTCATCTGCCACAGCAGCCGCGGATTACATGAAACTAGTTGGAAATTATTATTATTATTATTATTATTATTTATTTTTTTTAAGGATATTATTATTATTATTACATGAAACTAGTTGGAAGCCTAACAAGCTAAGCTCCAACGACATACTACTACATTAATTGAACAAAGTTGATGTGCTAGTCTACCAAATGGGCCTCATGGGAAACCTTGCCAAGGGGAGCCGAAACTACGTGGGAGGGGGCGAGATTGTGTCACAAGGGGGCAAATTAACACTACCTTCCATGTTAATTCCTGCAATATTACGTCATTGGGGACTCGAACCCGGGACCTCCTGGGAGCGCATTAAACTTTGGGGAACGGGGATGACCAGCTGAGTTAGGGGCCCGTTCTTTATTATTATTATTATTATTTTTTTTTTTTTTTTTTTTTTTTTTTTTTTATTCAAGGTTGCCACCAGGGCTTTTATTAAACCAAATCGTAGTCATTTTGTACATGAATGGATGGTAGCCGAGCAACAATTTGTGCACCGACTCCTTCTGGATAGCCAAACCTACCCCGTGAAAAAAAAAGAGAACCACCTATTTTATTATTAGTATCATAGTTAACTAGGCAGCTTCTTCGCCTCTTCAAGCAAGACGACCATATCTTCACCAAGTTCTCCCAGTCGTGAACGCCGTAACACCAAAGCCATAACCGGGATGCACATATGTCTAAATATTTGTTGCGCTTCCGAGTCACGGCTGTGGAGATAGCATGTCCGGGCGTAAAATTAACAATGCCTCCTCCCGCGAAGGGTGAAACTCCAAAGGACATCAAAACATACATCTCGCACCGTTTTCCCAATTGTACACGAGTATATCTCGTTGTTTTGAGGTCAATCATTCGAGATGAAGCCTAAGGCCGTTCCTTTCTAGCTGCAATACTACTTCAGAGCAAATGTCTAAAATAACATCTCTCGACCAAATCGTGACGAAACTTAAGACCGATTTCATCGGCACACGCAACGCATGGTCCCCAAATATATCCATGTCACGCTTGCAAAGAAGGGCATACACTTTGTCCTCTAAGAAAGAGTGGGATACCAAGACGGGTATCAATGATAGCCCCGAATTGGCGAGGCCCAATGGTTTGGTGCAGCCCTAAAATGGGTGGGCCTTCAAATAATCTAGAGCATGGGCCATCTTGTTGCTTTTGCCAAAGGATTGCATCCCTGTTAGACATGACAAACTTGGAAGGAATCTCCGCGTAACGCCTTCAAAATATTGAGCCGCCAATTTCTTCATGGGATGTGGGGCGGCGAATAGATGTCAAGGTCGATGGGGAGAGGCTACGTGGTTTGCATATAGTTAGCGAGCGCCACCTAAAGCTCCCGCATGGAGTAGAGGTATCATGGAGCCCCGAGAATAGAGCTCAAGTCATTGCGTTTGCACACAAGAGGCCAAGTAGCAATATTTGCTAGTATCTTCCATGGTGTAGACACCCAAACCCCGTCCTTAATAGGCAGTGTTGCCAGTCGTTGTTGGATAGGTCCGTAGCCAGCACCATCGCCGGTGATTAGATGACGCAGGAACTGGTGCAGATGTTGATCAAAGCGTTCTATTGCTGATCGCAGGACCTGAGGGCTAGTGGTTCGCAGAGTAAAATAAAGTTTGGAAACCCCAGTGCAGTTGCGGAGGAGCAAAAGCTCGCACTGAGGGTCTTTAAGTGTCTTAACGCAATCCATAAGCTTGATTGTTTTATCGACTCTCCGCAAAACAAGGTCATGCACATCAAGCTATCTAAACTGCATGGGCCGCCAAGTACTTTCACACCATTTTCCTCGGTCGACCGATAGTAGCCGGGAACATACCCTCCTCCGAGCACCCGGGGTCCGTAGTAGGCCAATAGATTTCCGTCTTCCCGATGTTTAAGTGCAGTCCTCTTACGCCTCCTTCTTCTTTGAATAATACCGAGAGCCTTTGAAACTTCCAAATAGACGCCTATAACGGGGCCCCATCGTCGAGGTACCAAAGGTGGAGATCTAGGAAGCAGTGTCGGCTATCTTTGCAGCGAGAGGTTGCAATGTGAGAGCGCATAGCAAAGGGCCAAGGGGTCTCCTTGCTGCACACCCCGTGAAGAGGAGAGAACAGACTCGCAGTGTAATATAGCCTCGCGCAGGTTTGGCGTAATGTATCTGACCCAGGTGATATACTGGGCATCTAGCTCGACTTCTTTAATTAAGATCTATCAACAAGATTAAAGGCGTTGGAGAAGTCGACGAGCAACATAGTTAAGTTGGTGTGTGTACCTTTAGCATCAAGGAGCCTATTGGCGACGGAATGCACGCTTCGCGCCGCAAGGTATGCCCACCCCAAACCGACACTTACCCAAAATAACGCGCCATTTCCCCGACATACCGAGGTTGTAGCTACTTCGAGCACAACTGTCTCCGCACCGTCCCAATAGCAATAGGGTCGAAGGCTGCCATCAAGTTTCAAGAGGCGTAAGTGAGCGCCGGCAATGTACTCACCTAAGGCAGGGGGACAAGCACGGCTAACCACAAGTTAACTACTCCCGCCATGGATGCAAGCAAACATCTGGACACAAAGCAGCTGTGCCTCGCACCATTTAACACATCGAGCGTATGTTGAGCTCTCAATCCGTCTCTTCCAGAGATGTTCCTTTTGGGGAAGTCGCGAATGGCATTCGAGAATAGCAGTCCGTCAAACTGAGACCGGGGAAGCTAATATTATCCCGAGGTATAATGGGAGGAGGGGCAAATGGGTGCTTATGTTGTAGTCGAGCTGGGGTGTCATCATCATAAGGCGCAACACCATTAGAGGATAAGATTCTAATGGTCATTGTGTAATGACCGTGAATCGAGCTTTTTCTTACAAGCCCGGATGTTGGTCTTCCGCTTTTTCTTAGCAGCTTTCCTACTTTCCCGAACTTCTTTGTGAACATCCGAATATGTTGAACGAGTGAAGCCACGGCCATCCGGTTCCCTCCATTGCACCAGGGCCTTGTTAATAGAGCGGTTTGTAAGCGCCTCCCGGCTCCCAGCACCGCTCTTCTCGTGCATTCTTAGGGATGTATAAGTCGAGGGTGCATGTAGGTAATAACAACAACTGGATCCATGTAGACAAATCATGAGGTCAAAGGACCTTATCCAGAGAGGATTTGAGGGCTCTAGAGAAGTGTAATCGCTTTGAGGGGGATGCTAGAGACTGTCGAATTTGGTTCAAAAATGGTATTCAAAGTCTCAAGAGAAACCCACAGGCTCTGCAACCCTGTGTATATGGACTGCCGAAAGGTCAAGACTACTAGATGCATAAGGTATGGGTTTGTCAACACCGTATTAGGAACTCGCCCCTCTACCGTTGGAAAGGACCATTCAAGATACCCCTGTGGTGATCACGACAAGGCCTCTTCCATGAATAACATCTATAACAAAGTGAAACAAAGCCACATTTTGAGTTGTTTCAACAGCTCTTTTTTTCCGTGTATACATGTAACTCGTGCGAATTCTTTCCTTGATTGAGATGCTATCCCTATGTGGTGAATGCCGTCATGCATATGCCCGAATGGCAACCTAGCCACCAATTGGGCCCCAACACCCTTTTGAATAGCCATCCCTAGTCTATGAAATAAGAAACAAATGAGTCACCATTGGCGTGTTGTTAGCAATGCAGTTCTTTAGGCGCCACAAATGCCACCGTATCCTCGCCAAGTTCTCCTAAGGTAGTAAATGCAAGAACTCCAAAGCCGTAACCGTTAGTTTATGCAATGGCTAAATACTTGTTTCGCTTGCGATAACATAAGCGATTGCCCGGCACAGGGACGAAGTCTTTGATATCACCCGTGAATGGAGAGACTCCTATGACATCTAGGCAGTGTGTCCTTTCCGTTTCTCCCAATTATAAACCAACAAATCAGCCAAGCAGAAAGTGTTGTTACCATCTGATCGAAGACCAAGCGACACCTCTTTCCTAATTTGGAACACCGGCTCGAAAACAAATGTCTACGTAAACATCCCGTACTGTGTCATGTCTAAATTTTAGGCCGACTTCACCGGCGCAATGTAGAGCATGGTCTCCAAAAACATCCATATCCCTATTACAACTAGTGCACCGACTATGCCTAGGAAGAGAGGAATGCCAAGACGATAACAAAGTACGCTTCAAACCTGCCTAGGGCCGAGGGTTTGGTTCAGTGCCATCTATAGAATGGCAAGGAGATAGTCTTGAGCATGTTGCATTTGATCATTGCCATAATACCTTGTCACGTACGTACATATCAAAGCCAAAGGTATATTCTTCTTCACTACCTCAAAATAGGTCACCGCCAGAGAATGCATGAAATGCATGGGTGAAGGGGCGGCAATAGTGAAGTCTCAGTCAAGTGGTGATCCCACATACCCGATTGAACATCCGCAAGGCTGCCGACATGCTTGGCTTGGATCGCACCCGTTATGGTTGTGTAGGATGGTTTGTTGAACCCGACGAGTTTGGTACCGAGATGCAAGGTAGCAATAGTGTGTCAGGTCCTTCATTGTATAAATTCCGAGACCTCCATCCCGAATAGGAAGAGTAGCTACTTATATTGCAATGACTGTAAAACTCCGCCTCCATCTCATTGTAATGAGGTGTCTCAAAAACTTGTATAAATGGTCATCGAACGGACAAGGGTTTTCTAAGGCCACGGACAAGTCGTTCGCATCGTAAAGTATAGTTTGGAAACACTCCGCACAATTACGTAAATAAAGAAAGAATTCGCTTTGAGGGTCCTTCAACCTTTAACCGTGTGCATAAGACGAATAGTTTTGCCAACACGCCGGGTCACCATGTCTTTGGCAAAAGATCGTAAGTCAAGGCCGACAGCCCTCCTAAAATCTTAACTCCGAGGCCCTCCCAATACGCTTTGGGAAAACGTTAGGGTCGAGACTTCGGGATCCAGATACAGCCGTAACACTTCGCCTTTGGTAAGATTAAGATGGAGACCTCTCGCTAGCACTTTCTGCTGAATTATGCGCAACGCTTTGGAAACTTGCATAGTGTCGCCACCGAGGGTCCCGTCATCCAGTACCATGCCCGTAAGTCCAAAGGCATTGGGAGGCAATAGATTTCACGATGGGATGCAGCGTAAGGGAAAAAAAGTAGTGGTCCCAAGGGGTCTCCCGCTGGACACCTTGTGCCGAGGACAAGATGATGTCATCGTAATATAGCCGTGCCGGTCTCATGTAGCAGACCACCCATCGCAAATGGCCGGACATTGTAGTCGTATTTCCCGAATGAGAGAGGTCCTGCAACCATATCAAGGCATTAGCAAAGTCGATGAGAAGCATGGACATGTCACACCGATCCCCTTTTAGTTCAAGCGGTCTCGTTGACGAACGCAAGATTCCTTCATTCGCACGCACCCAACACCGAACCGAAAATCGCCGAGATAGGTAGTCATCTCTTTCCCCACTTTGATGGCAGCAAGCTTAGACACAAGTCTTCGCCAAATGGTGCCCACAAATATGGGCCTGGATGCCGCCGCCTGGTTTCAATAAAGGCGTAAGTGGGCGCTAGAAATGTATTCCCCGAGTACGCAGGGCAACCGCGAGAGCCATAGATTGATCACTTTGGTGATGGAGGAGAGGAGCTCATCGTAGACACAGTGCAGCCCCACTCATGGCGTCAAGGAGGTGTTGCGTCGTAATCCGTCTCGCCACGTGGCGCACTTTTGGAAAACTTCGATAGCCTTAAAAACTAAGGTGCATCGACCGAAATGGTATCACACTCCACAGGGTCAAGTGGTATAGAAGGTAAGTCAAGACTGGGGTGTTTGAGCATCAACTCGCACAACGTTGTTTCAAAGGTAAGGAGCTATACCATCTAAGAAAGAACTCTGATTGATGCGTATAATGCCCATAGAAAGTTTCTTCACAGCTTGTACATTTGCAATCTCCCGTCGTTTCTTGTCCTTGGTGTACTCACCGGCTTCCGTTTGGCGCCGCCAACATCCTAGTGAGTAGGTCGATACACCCGTTTGGTTCTCTCCAGTTTCCAAAGCTTGGTTAATGGATGCAATCCAAGTTTTTTTCTAGTGCCGTAGCGTGCTTCCGAAGAATTTTTGGGGTGTAGAGGTTCACAGTAAATTGCAGCAGAGTAGTTTAATCCATGAGGATGTGTCCTGGGCTGAGTAAAATGGTATCAAGGCAGGATTTTAAGGTTCTGCAGAAGGTTAAGCAAGACTGGGGGGGATGTCGATGATGGTTGTGAAGTTTCTTTGAAAAACCTCATTGAGAAGGTCCAAAGACAAGGATACGTATGTGTTTGCCTCCAGTGGTTTGGGTTTCAAGCACGACCGCATCGGGTTTAGCAATGTCGAGATTTAGATATGTAGATACCCGCCCATCAGATGGTCCTGGTATAACAACATTGTTATGTTTGCATGATTTCCTCCTGCATATGTAGCATCATGCATTCATCGCAAAAGCCGAATGCATTTGCAGCAGAATCTTCTCCCCATGCCTCATAAATCCTTCTATCGCACGTAACTGTCAAGATTGGGGTCTTTAGCCTCACCTAAGGACAATGTCTATCTGAAGGTGTCTCTCGAAAGGAAGTCGCAGCATATCCTCTACCATTAACCCCATCACTGCAAATATCAAAATCTTTGAATGGGCGTGAATACGATTTCGCGTGTGAGAGATGGTCTCGAAGGAGGGTCATTGGAGAAGGAGGGTCGTGTCGTGGGGGCTAGATGACCGAGGGGTTACTCGTTGATGGGATGGTGAGATGAAGATGAAGATGGATGGCGTTGTTTCCTGGGCATGTCGTAACTGCATGTAACTAACCTAACTGCTTAAAGGAAGATGGAGGATGGTATGCATGAATGGTATTAATCGAAAGCAAATAACAAGGAGAATCGAAAGTAGGTGGTTTGAAGGAAACTCTGATAGAAACTCGAGAAGATGCCGAACAAAATTCAGTTTTCTGTCGTCAAAATCGCCTTACTCTCTCGCTCCCCTTATTATTATTATTATTATTATTATGAAAGAGAGCCAGCAAGGCTTTTATTATTATTATTAATGTTATTATTATTATTATTATTATTATTATTATTATTATGTTCATTACACTACTAAAGTAGAAGGCAACTGAGCGACGAGTCAAGCGCCACTCCCTTTTGGATTGCCACTCCTATTCTATGAAATAGAAATCGCCCGTAGTTACAATCCGCATCATTGTTTGCAAGACAATTCTGAGGCGTTTTAGAAAAACCACAGTATCGTCGCCTAACTCTCCCAAGGTGGAGAAGGCTAGAAAAACCACAGCATCATTATTATTATTATTATTATTATTATTATTATAGTATAGCCATATTATAATAATAAAATCTTATTATTATTATGAAAAGGGGCCACAATGGCTTTTATTATAAAGCGAAAATATACAGAAAATTACAAGGATTTGGCAGGGAGACGCGCAACAAGTTGCGCCCCAATGCCTTTTTGAATAATGATACCCAACCTCGTGGAAAAGAAAACCCCTAAGTTATTATTGACATCATGACTTGCCATGCGCTTCTTCAATCTTTTCAAAAGGACTCTAATGTCGTCACTCAATTCCCCAATGTCGTAAATGCTAGAACGACGAAGCCGTATCCATGAGACGAACACATGTCGATATTTGTTGCGTTTATAGTGATAGCAGCAGAGATGGCACGACCGGCGTGAAGGCGCGGTTTCTCCTTGGAAAATGGTGAAACACCTGACGTCGAAACAGATGTCTCGTCCATTCTCCCGCTTATATATCATGAGGTCTGGGGCTGTTTAAGAGGGGTGCTCTTGTCGATGTAAGACCCAAGAAGTTTCTTTTCTTGCGGCTACTCCAGCTTTATAACACAAATTTCAACAAAGAGGTCTTCACCATGTCATGGCGATACTTTAAACCCACTTCACTTGCACAATGGATGGCGTGGTCACCAAACCGATCCATAACATGTTTACAACATGAACAAGTACTATCTTCGGCAAATAGAGGTATACCCAAGCGGATCAAGCACCGACCGAATTGCCGTGGCCCTAAGGTCCGATTAAGGCCTTGGATAGGGGGATTGCCTTTAAATAATCTTGCGCATGAGGTTTCTTATTGACCGCCATAATATAGAGTCACGCTCGACAGAACAAAAGTAGATGGTATAGCCTTCATGATAGCATCATAGTAACGAGTTGCCGAAATGCATATGGGCCGTAGGCGAATTAAATTAATGTTGAAAGATGAAGGAGATATACCACATATACGAATGTAATGTTCCAATGCATGTGAAAGTGAGGGCTAAGGCCAAAGCGCCTTGTAGAATTTTATTTTGGAGATGTTGGGTTTGAAAGCAAGAAGCTATATAGCAATATTGAGTGGTGTCTCGCATAGTGTAAACGCCTAAGCCACCATCTTTGATTTGGGAGAAATGGCAACGCGTTGTTGTAGCCGGTCGAACCATGCTCCATCACTCGTGATCAAGTACCGCAGAACCGAATAAGGTGCTCACAAACCGATGTTGTGCTTCCCGCATGCATTGTGGTCGAGTTGTACGCATTGAAAAGTACAACTTTGAAACTCCAAAGACAGTCAAGTAACAGAGTTCTCGCTCTGGGGTCTCTTAGCTTTTTAACACAATCCATCGATGTAGTGTTTTGTCAACACGAGATTGAATGATTCCACTATGAAGTCGTCATTCGACTTACGGACCACCAAGCAAACGGACTCCGATCTCCGGCCTACCCACTTCGAGATGGAAAGACGTCTTTACATCTTGGGTCACCAGGCCAAAAATTCCGTTTTCGTATGTTCAACCTCGTGCCTTTCGCAGACCATCCTCTCGTAGAACTGAAAGCTTTTGCCACTTCAACTGCCTCCCCAACCAAAGGTACCATCATCCAAATACCACGCATTATTATTATTATTTATTATAAGATGCCGCAATGGCTTTTATTAAACGCCAAAATAGATATTACACTTTATTATTATTATTATTATTATTATTATTATTATTATGAAAAAAGCTTTTATTAACAAAAGAATCAAATACAAGGTACAATGTCGATAAAGGGCAACCTAGTAACAAGTTGAGCCCTACACCTTTTGAATTGAAATACCTAATCTATAAAAAAGAGAATTACCTATTTTGTAATCGAGGTCATAATTAGCTAATTTTTTTATTATTATTAAAAAAAATTAAATGAAAAAGGCGCCGCAAAGGCTTTTATTAACAAAAGAATCAAATACAAGGTACAATGTCGATAGAGGGCCACCTAGCAACAAGTTGAGCCCCTACACCTTTTTGAATTGAAATACCTAATCTATAAAAAAAGAGAATTACCTATTTTGTAATCGAGGTCGAATTAGCTATACAATTTCCCAACCCTTCAAGAGAATCACTATGTCTCACTAAGTTCACCTAAAGTGGAGAAAGCAAGGACGCCAAAACCATACCCATGAGCGCACACCTTGTCCAAATATTTTGCCCGCTTGCGTGAAATAGCATTAAAATAGCGACACCCGCAACTAAAGCCCGACCACTAATACCGGAAAAAGGTGAAACACCCGTAACATCAAAACAAAAATCTTACCCATTAGCCCAATTATAGACAAGAATGTCGGGCTGGCTTTAAAACCTTGGCATCATCCGATAAGAGTCCAAGATTGACCCCTTTTCTAGCCGCAACGCCACCTTGTAAAGAATATCCGAAACAACATCCCTAACAAAATCATGCCTAAACTTTATACCCACCTCACTTGAGCAATCATGCCTAAACTTTAATTTTTATTACTATTATTATTATAAAATAATACTAATACACATCGATAGAAGGTAGTCCAAATGACAAGTCAAGCACCAACACCTTTTTGAATAATAATACCTAATCTATGGAAAATAGAACCTCCAATTTTGCATCTTGGTCAAGCGAGACAATTCTTCAACCTCTTTAAAAAGCACATGTGTCTTCGCCTAATTCGCCTAGGGTTGTGAAAGCTAGAACGCCAAACTCATAACCATGTGTCGAACACTTGTCCAAATATTTATTACGCTTGTGAGTAATGGCCATAAAAATAGCACGACCTGGAGTGAAGTTGCTAGTTTGGGCAGGCCAGAACTGAGAAACCCCAAGAACATCAAAACACACATCACGACCGTTTATCCAATTGTATACAAGTATGTCTCATGGTTTCATAGTCGTGGCATTCTCGGATAAAAAGTTCATGGGTACCTCCTTGCGAGCAAAGAACACTTGCCTTATAACAAATGTCTCTAAAGCATCCCTTACCAAGTCATGGCGAAATTTGGGGCCGATATTCTTGGCACAATGCAGCCGCATGGTCTCCGTAAATATCAAAAGAATGAAATACAAGGTACAATAAAGAAATATGATCCTTACACATCATCAGCAGAGGGCGTTGGTAGCCTAGCGACAATCTGGGCACCGACCCCCTTTTGAATAAATACTTATTCTATGAAAAAGAGACCCCCTATTTTACAATTAGCATCTTGACTAGCAAGATAGTTCCTCAACCTTCTCAAAAAGACACAAGTATCATCACCTAACTCGCCAAGAGTTGAAAAAGCCAACACCTCGAACTCATACCCGTGTGCAAGGCATTTGTCCAAGTACTTATTGTGCGCTACGAGCGATCGCATCATAAATGGCTTGGCCTGGGTAAAGGAAGTGGTACGAGCGCTAGTAAATGGAGAAGCACTCCGTGACATCATAGCAAACGCCCTCGCCGTTGTCCCAATTGTAAACCAACAAATCGCAGCCCGATAGTGTGAGCCGATTCGCAAAGAAACCCATAGGGACCTCTTTACGAGCCGCCACGCTAGCTTTATAACATATGTCCGCAAATGCATCACGCACCATATCATGTCGAAACTTAACATCGACTTCACTGCCACAATGAATAGCATGATCTCCATATATATCCATAGCCCGCTTACAACAAGGACACAAATTATCACCGCAAGAATAGGAATACCCAATTTGTAGCTCAAAACTACACCTAATCGCCGAGGCCTAATAGATTGGTTCAAGCCCCGAATGGGAATAGCCTTGAGAAAATTCATGGCATGGTCAGCCTTTATTACATTGCCAGAAAGTGCAAGATCTCTGCAGAGAATGAATAGTTGATGGGCAATTCCTTCTTGATTACAAAGAAAATAACGAGCCACCAATGATTTCATGAAATGGGGGCAGCAGATAATATCAAATCGAAGGATGAAGACCACAAACCCGGATGTACGCCCGCAATGCGTGATGGAAGCTCGACTGCATTCTCGAAATGAATGCACCTTTGCAACATAATGTTCGCAAATTATGTGATTGAGCACAAGAAGCAAGATAACAAGACTTAGATGTGTCTTCCATAGTGTACACTCCCAATCCACCATCTTTAATGGGTAATGTAGCCAATCGCTGTTGTAATTGTCCAAATCCAGTCGCTATCACCAACAACCAAATGTCTCAAGTATTGAACCGATGAGTATCAAATAATGTCAATGCATCAGTAGTGCTAAGGGAGAAGTCGTGCGCAACGTAAATACATACACTTGGACACCCAAAGGCAGCTTGCGCAAGAGAAGTAATTCACTCAGGTCCTTTAGCTTCTTAATGGAGTTCATTAACTGGATAAACTAACTCTATCTCAGTAATCAAGCGATTATGCATTGCAAGTCTAGACTCACTACTTTCCAAGTAATTTCACACCATGAATGGGTTCTGCAATGTTGGAAGAGAAAACACCATGGACTTCTCTTTCTTGGATCAATAGTCAGAATATCTCTATCTTACCGACATTCAAGTGCAACCCCTCTAGCAGACCTTCACTGGGATTATACCGAGGGCCTTTGCAACCTCCATTGTATCACATGCAATGGTACCATCGCCGAGGTACCATGTATGAAGGTCGAGAGTACATTCAAACGCGCTATCCGCATCACAAGTGGATGAAATATAAGAGCAAAAAGAAGTGGCCCTAATGGGTCACCTTGTTGGACTCCATTTGCGTGATGATAGATCCGTATCATTATACGGGGATAGATCATTGCAAGCAAGGGCGGTCAATCCCTTGTTGGCGGGTCATATATCACCAAAAAATAAAAGCGACTTTTTGACAACTGATGGTGATGGCCGGACCTGAACAGCGGCTCTTGGGACAAAGCCGCGACTCGTGGGACTACGCCAGAGCGGCTGTTCATGCCTGGACATCTTAAACCGTGATGGCAGCCCGACTAAAAGCGCCTGGCCGGACTCAAGCCGGGGCCCCTTTTCCGATGAACATCAACTAGTAGGGCGAATGTACTAGGCATGGGCGTCATCTGGGAAGTGGATTTGCTCTTGGAAACAAGGACGATGTCTGAAATGTCGGGAGCGAGTGAAGAGTGTCCCCTTGATTGATCTCGCCCGGGCGCCATGTCACGCCACGACGGCGGACTTTGGCTCGCAGACTTCACGGTCTTACCTGGGCGGCCTAACTCACCGCCCACGGACGGCTAATAACCGCCCGATAAAACCCAAACCCAATGAGCATAAGGGAAAAACGGGTCACTTAGTCAGGACTGTATCATTATAATACAATCTAGCCGGCTTGGAATAACAAAATTCAACCCACCTTGCAATGCTGGGACATTTGGACCGAACCTCATTGACTAAGACAAATTCTATCCACCATGTTGAAAGCGTTGTTGAAGTCTACGAGCATCATGGTCATATTATCCTCGTCACTTCATCTCCACAAGCTTGTTTGTCGAGCGTAGATGGCTTCCCACCACATGGTATCCCAACACCAAACTGATGATTGCCAAGGTATGTAGCCAGATCTTTGCACACCAACGTGGCAGTCAGCTTGGAGCATAATCTCCTCCATATTGTGCCCACTGGATTACATTAATTAGTGATAAAACAAGATTTGGGGATTTAAATACTTACGGAAAACGAAAATAGTCAACAATATATGTCTACCTATTTGACTTCACAGATTATAATCATGTAATGGATCCATGATGTTTATTAGGTTATTGGAAGCTATTGAAGTCTAAACAATGACAATTTCTCCCCGCTGCTGAAGAATCTGCTGATCATGAATTTTCATATAGCTTCCGCATATGTATAGAATACTACTACTACCATGACCATCTGGCATTTTTAATTGTGGGTGGTGGCAAGTAGAAGCGTCTCTCTCAAGTCTCTTGTCCCAAAAGATTTTTGTCGTTCACACGCAGATCCAGATAATTCTCCACTTTCAATCCAATAAATAAATCAGGTTTTAATTTGCCCAAAACATTCCGTGGCTCCCACATTAAGACTTGGATGTCACTTTGTCCAGTATCATCATTTCTCTTCATCTGAATTATGTAGAAACATTTTTCTATTCGGGGTGGTGTTTCGGCATTTTCATAGACTTGTTTCACAAAAGTATTTCGACTTGGGATGCAATGCCTTAAGTGTCACACTATGAATTATCAAGATACTCAGTCCGGAACCCGTACCGGCTGTTAATCCTAAGAAAAGACAAGCATCGTACTATTTATTTTCCATTATTGGTGGTGGTATACTCTATACTGGATTTCTGGAACAGAATAATTGTTTGGAGCAAACAAAAGAGAAGAATCAAAATCAAAATAAGCAAGGATGAAGGAACGATAAATATGGTGAAGATCTTGTCAGTGTCTGGCTTTTGTTTAATTTACTATTATAATTAGTGCTACTGCAATGTGATCAGCTTTGACGATGAGATATAGTACGGTTTTTTAGGCCCCTGGGTTTGATTCTTCGGTCCCCTCTTCCCATCTCTCTTCTCCCTCTTCCTAGAGATTAGCTGAAATCTCTGCTGCGATCGGAACCTCCTCTTTCTAACGTGTTGCTGCTTATGGCTTGGTTTTCTTTTATTAAAATTCTCAACAGACCGAGAAAAATAAAACTAAAAGAAAACCGCCTCACAAACACCCCTACACGTCTCCGAAGACGCGACCATTAGAGCATCCGCAAATGATCGAGTAAAACCAAAAATTTGGTTCGAAAGCGTATACGTACGAACGAGTAAAGACTATAACCCGTGACTAAACCCAAATTCGTGAGTATATTTGGTCGCCAACTAAGACCAAACCAATATAGTCGAGCGTACGTAAACTTAACGCCCCACACCGAGCGAAGGTATAGTTAACGCCCACACCGAGCGCACGTAAACTTAACGCCCTCACCAAAGGGCTGATAATGTCTTCGCCACAAAAAGAATTTTTCTTCTTTAGGGTAATAACTACAACTTCCGCCCCATTTTCTTTTTTTTTTTTATTACATAAATCCATCAAAGAACTTATAATCTCCGCTTGAATAAATATACTCGCCTCACCGCGTCACTCAACGGACTAAACCCAAATTTAGTCTTTTTTTTTACTCTTTAATCTTTAGTTTTAGTCGCATCGCTGCAGATGCTATTAGAGCAACTGCAGTGGTGCGACCATAACCAAAGAGCAAAGAGCAAAAAAAAAACTAAAATTTGGGTTTAGTCCGTGTTGTAACGCAGTGGAGGGAGACTAAAATTTGGTCAGGCGCAACTTTGAGTTACGCCCCAATCAGGCGCAACTCCAAATCTCGTCCCATTTCTTTTTTTTTCTTTTTTTTTTTTTTAATTATTTGGAATTGCGCCCAATGGGGCGCAACTTTGAGTTGCGCCCCAACAATAATAAAAAAAACAAAAAACTTGGGCGCAACTTTGAGTTGCGCCCCACAACAATAATTAAAATAAAAAACAAATTGGGCGCAACTCAAAGTTGCGCCCCAACAATAATAAAAAAAAAAAAAAAAACAAATGGGACGAGATTTGGAGTTGCGCCTGATTGGGGCGTAATTCAAAGTTGCGCCTGACCAAATTTTAGTCTCCCTCCACTGCGTTACAACACGGACTAAACCCAAATTTTAGTTTTTTTTTTGCTCTTTGCTCTTTGGTTATGGTCGCACCACTGCAGTTGCTCTTAGGACCTATAAAATGGAGAAAAAAAAAGTGTGAGAGGCGGTTTTTGCATGGTTTCTTTTACTCGATCTGTCTAGAATTACTCTTTCTTTACAGTACTAGTACTATTTAGTTCTTTTATGTGTGCCCCGAAATGGAATCTCATCCACTGATGGTGGACTTGGAGGTGGAGCTTCTTATACTTGGCTGCTTCTGCTGGTACGCGTGGCCTTTGTGGAACCCACTCCATTCCAACATCTACCACCACTTGTTTTATTTGACTTTGACCAGTCGACAATCAATGTAGTAGCAGGTTTTCCCACACTACACCCCTCACTATATTTTGGTTAATTAGTCCATTGAAAGTTGTATAATTGAGAATGTTTATTGATTAATTTCATGAGTTGTTTACACAGGAAAAGTAGGATTACACTTAACAAGTAAAACACTCTTAAACTTCTCTCTCCTAATGACTTGCCCAACAATTCCAAAAAGATCTCTCCCCTTACAACAGACTCACTTAGCCCTTTATATGGGCGATACATAGTGGATGACAAAGATCTATCCTTTTATCTCTAAATGTTCCGCGAAGTGTCGCATGTACAAACATTTATTCTCGCGACACTTCTTAACCCTCGCCCGGCTCCATGTCTTTCTCACTTTTGTGTGTCGTTATTCATCGCGTCATTTATTTTAGTTGTCATGATCGCCGCGACGTCAGCTGTTTATTAACCCCGCGAGCCCCGCACATTGCGATATTATGATCCTACATCTTGCCTCTTTTTCCTTGAATATTGCTTTGAAGAGCGATTTTTAAGGAAAATGTTGTTGTAATAATCTTTGGTCTTCGCCGATGAAGGAACGAAGTGTAAGAATACCGTACTTGAAAAGTACGTACTTGCCTCTATTCTTTTGCGATGTTCCGAAGTTTTATGCCTCCCTGTCTCTCCTCATACTTTTCTTGCGAAGGAAGAATATCATGAGAGCGAAGTCTTTTTATTCGCTGCGATCGTTTATCTTTATCTCGCTTCAATTCCGTACACAGTTTTTAACCATTAAAGCCGTTTTTCGACACGTCTCTTCCAACCGTTTATTCTTGACCGTTCATGTCTCTTCTCGCATTAATTGACCTCGTTTTTCTCGAGGATCTTTTTTCCTATATATAGTTTTCTTTCCCTCCTTTTCATTCTTTAGTTTCTCTCCGCAACTTCTTTGATTTTCTCCTTCCGCAATTTGCGCTCCCGTTTACCGCAAATCTTCTCCCCGTTACCGCAAATCTTCTCTTCGCCTTTTCTAGCATCGATCTTAACCTTTAACCTCTCATCCATTCCCATACTGATAATGGCTGCCATTAGTCGTGCATACAAAGCTTCTTTTGATGAAGTTCAACAGAGGTTGCTCGAGAAGGGTTTCACTCTATCGACCATTCCTGATCAAGAACCCTCATCCATTCTTTCTGCAAGGTTATTTTCTGATCATCAATGTGATGATCAAAGGATTATCGTCTCGCTAGGTCAGCCTTTCATGACTTCCCATTCCCTTATACGATCCAGAGTTGCCTCTATTTTATGAAATCTTGGCCCATGAAAATTCTCTCGGCCATTTATCGCTGAGTGGCGATTGCATTCGCCTAATGCTTGAATTCGCGAATCGTGGCGCCGCAAAGGATCTTTATACTCTACTACTGTTAGACACCCCGATTTCAAAGACTTGGAAATATCTCGCAGAGAAGTACACCGTAGAAAACTTTTTTGAAAATTATTCAAAGGATAAAGATGGTTAATGCGAAGTCTCGTGGGCATTCGCCTGAAAGAAGGATAATGTCTCGAGGATAAATTGCTCATGCAGATATTGATTGGCACCCGGTAATAATACTACCTCGCCACTCCAAAGATGAGAAATGGTGGGTTGTACCCTTGTTTTTAAATGGTCCTTATATCGCGGGCTCGCACGTTCTTCCCGCGAATCTCGCAGGTATCATCCTTGGGAGTTCAAATGGCCTCGATAAAGCAAATGAGGTATGTTTCCCATTTTAAACCTTGCCTTTGCAACTTTCTTTTTTCATATGTTGAGTTTGTATAATTTTTCGATCGCCAAGTTGAGAAGAAAGTACAAGGATAATCCGTTGGAGAGTACTGACCATACTTCGATCGCTACGAGTGAAGTAAGAAACACTTCCTTTGTTATTTGAAACAATATTGTTGTCTCTGCTTTATCTTTAACCGTATGCGAAGGTTGAGTTGAAGAAGTCAGAGTCGCAAGGATAAAAGTAAGGGCAAAAATCGCCGCAAGAATAAATCTTCTCGCTCCACTAACTAAAAAGCGAAAGATTCAATCTTCTTCTCGCCTTAACTCAAACTCGAGTCTTCTCGATGAGGATGACCATGATTCGAATCGCTCTTCGCTGCTGTGGACCCCGTTAATCGGTTCTTCTATGGGTCAGCTTGTCTAGTATCTTCTCCGATTCTTTCCAAGGAATGGGAGATGCTCCCCTAGCCTCTCTCTCGCGAACTCTCGCAACGTGTGCAATGCCACTCTACCGGAGGGCAATGATTCTTTCAATGGAGTCTCTAGAACTATGTCTCCCGACTTCTTGAATGCGCTTGGATCCTTGGTATGTATACAATCATATCTCCCCATTGACTTTATATTGTTGTATATGTATTAACAGCCTTTTCTATCTTCTTTCATAGGTTGGAAGGTCTTCTTTGTGTAGTTGCCTCGATCTTGAGAGAAGACGCAACAATCTTGAGAAGAAGAATTCGCAATTGAGCAAGAAGATTCGAGAATTGAGACTCGAAGTCAAGCTATCTCGCGATAAAGACGAGACGATTCAAAAGTTAAATACCGAACTTGACTCCCAAAAGAGAGGGTATCCACCCTTCAAAATGCTAATCAAAGAACTTTATGGTATAATATTTTGCCTTCTTTTATTATTTTTATTTTATTGGTCACAGATTGCCACCTAACTTATTACTTTCGCGACGTATATAATCTCTCCGATGAGGCTATTCTTCTCCATACATTTCCCGAACCTATGGATAATAACCTTCTTCTCGCTCATCTCAACACTTCTTTAAGTAGTTCTTCAACAAAATTAACTCTTTTCATTAGATGAACTTCACCAAATATCGCCTTTTAGAGATTGAACATAGATCCTGGTTTTAAGTGCGCCAACCAATTTAAACAAATGTTTCTTGAGTCTCGTAAAGAAATCAAAATTTTTGAGGAAGAAAATTAGTGATCATATAGATGACAAAGACCGCATTGCTAACAATGGTGCTCAAGCATTAGCAACATTTCAAAATCTCTTCTTGAGCTACAAATTGAGCGAGATGAATTGCTTCGCTGAATTCCTTACTTAGTGAGCGAGAAGATCGATCTTTTCGCTCCTTGTTATAAATAATGATGATGAATTCGCTGGGCTGCGAAAAGTTTTAGATAACGCTTAAATAACCTAGGTGTTGATGTTAGTCTTCACGCGAGCATACTTCCTTGGTTAAAGATATGATATCCGATGAGAAAGGTTGCTTATTATACCTTATCGCTTCTTATTTCCGTAATATTGCTTGTAAATTGTTAACTTGTTGTTTCTTATTTGCGTAACTGAGAAGAGGCTTCAGGTTAGAATTAGAGAGCTTGAATCTGAAAGAACAACTCACCGAATTTTCCAAATGAAATTGAAGAACTCAAACCGAAAAGAACAAAATACAAAGAATCTCTTCCTTCGCGAGAATAGATATTCCAAGTTGAAGAAACAATTTCTAACGACAAAGGAGAACTTTAACAATGATGTCTGCTTCGCTTCAATAGAGGCATGGAGTATGTTTGTAAGGACCACAATATCCCTCGCATTCATATCCCCGGCTCCTCGAAAAGGTTCCCGAGAATCACTGCCTCCAGACACGTTTCGATAGCGAGGTCGGCGAAGAAGAAAATTCTCAAGCGATGAGAATAATCGATCAAGAATCGATGAAGAAGAAGAATCGCCAAAGAAATAACTTTTTTCGCTTTCTTTCTCTCGCTTGTAGTATCTCAGACATTTCGTATCCTTATTATAGTGTATTTCTTGGATTTTTCTCCTCCGAATTCAATCTTCACCCCCCTTTTTGGTAGTTCTTCCTTGTAATATAATTGATTAACATTATTGATGTATAATTCTTTCATCGAAGATGAATAAAATATTTCATCTTTTCCATTCCCATACTTGCCTCGTTATTCTTCTTCGATGGAAGATTTTAGTTGTCATCATGTATTTTGTTGGTTATTAATTGTATAGCCGTGACGAGATCGCAGTATCTTTATGAATCGAGAATTCTATCTCTTTTACGCGACAAGGTCGCAGCCGCCTCTACACTTTCATGCAAAGGCCCATTGACCTTGCCTTATCATTTTGTGTGGTCTTCCAAGTTAGACCTCCCTAATTAGAGGTCCTCCTCGCCATCGTTTATTGCGACAAAATCACAGACGTCTTTACACTTGTATGTAAAGACCCATTGATCTTGCCTTATCATTTTTCAAGTATTTTTGCCTTCCCAGATGTTTTGGTTGTAACAATATGACAGGCCTAGATATCCTCAAGCGAATATAAAGTCCTATGACATTACGCTGCCTTGCGACGAAATCGCAGGACGTCCGTACACTTTCATGTAAAGACCCATTGATCTCGCCTTACCCTCGCGTTAAGTATTATTGCCTCTCATAGGATCATTGCACAAATATGACAAGCCTAAGTCTCCTTGCGAAAACAAAGCCTCATGACATTTGCGTCTGCTTTGACACTCCCCTAATGGAGAGTGTCGCCCTTATCATCTCCCGCTGCCCCTTCAAGGAGGCGAAACATCGGCCATACAAGACTAGCTCCTCCCATCCTGGGCCTTAACAACAACTCCAGCTTGTTTTCGCTCCTCTTATCCCTTATACCTATATGGTTTATAGTTACGAGACCGCACCCTAAGTGAGTTTTCTTCTAGCGAGTGCAACGCATGCCAAGACTTGCCAAGAATGGCCAGGGTAGGTTCATCCATCCCGGCACTCGCTCAACTGTACCTCTGCGCCTTGAGCATACACGACTCCTAGAAGAGACCCTGGCCGCCCAACCAGGGTATAACCTACATATATAGTTGGGAATCCAAGGTACCTCTTCCTGATAGGCTTTCATGGGCCCCAAATTTTCATGGCTCAAGCTTCAGAGCGGTGTAACCTTCCCCCGAGCCACTAGCGAGAGATACCCCTTATATGACGCACTTTAGGTCTTACATTTGCCTCTTACGAAATGTTATTCGCGAACTAGGTGTACGCCATAAAGGTTCGTCCCATTCATTTGCGCATTTATATTTGTTAAATCATTCAATCATTCATGTTTCATTATTTGTCGATATTTGTTTGCGAAGTATTCGCAGCTTGCGTTTCACTTGTTGTATTTCACTTTTCTTTCTTAGTCGAATCCTCATTTTACTCTTGGTCGCGAGATTCTCGCACATCATTACTCCAAATTCTCGCTTTTGTTGATTATTCACTTCTTATGCCTTTTGTTCCTCATATCTTTTGCTCCTCCATTATCATAACACTCAATTGCCTCTTGATATTCACCTCGCGGGTATGTTCACCTTGTTTCTATAGCATCCACCATCGCTTTTTCCTTTCTCTGCTCATTTTTCACATGTTGCTTCCAACCCTTTCTTTTGGCATTTCTTTCTTCGCCTTTTCTATATCGACCTCATGACATTGTTGCGATTCTTTCCAATCTCCTTGTATGATACCAATGCCATTTGGGTGTGGAAATTTTATGCATTGATGGTATGTTGAGGCGACCCCAAAATTTCATGAAGCCATGGCCTCCCAATTAGTGCATTATACCGGGATTCCACGTCAACCACACAAGAATAAAAACATCAGCCTGACAATCCTTGTAGAGGTATTCTCATGTGAACCTCTCCCTTTGGCTTGTTTGCGTGCCATTAAAGCCATATATCTTGTATGTCGAGGGGATCAAATCCTCGTCCTTTCCTCCCATCGTCTTATAGGTATGGTAAAAAAGTATATTCACCGAACTTCCGCATCGATCGATTCTATTGATCGCCCAACAAGCTTCGTTTCATCATCTTCTCCATCAACTGGTCTTGGGTTAATCTCTAGTTTCACCACCAACGGGCTATCATGTGTTTCTCCCTTTTGGTACTTCATCTGCAGAGAAAGAAATAGTCTTCAACCGCCACTTTTCTAATCAAGTTGTTCTCGCCGCACTCATTATTTCTTTATCATTAGATCTCTCGCGAAGACTTCTACCGAGCACGTTGTCATGAAAATCTTCGATGGTGCGATATGAGTGGATGATAGAGTTGCAGTTCAAATTCTTAGCTTTTGTTCCTACTTCTATCACAAACGTTTTCTTTCCTTTCGCCGACACTCGCTTCGTGCATTTCTCGGTGGTGGTGGTAATGTCTCGGCTTGTTTCTCCTCCCTTTAGAAAGTGATTCACCTTCCCCGATCAATCATCCCGAGAATAATTCTCTTTATGTTTCTACAATCGTTTGTTTGATGCCCATGGAAGCGATGGTAAGAACAAAACTCATGACTTCTATCGCCCGGTGGTGGTTCCATTCCAACGTTCCAAGGTGTCGGTACATTTTCCATCACAAGTATAGCTTCCCGATCTTTTCAACGCTAGCATTCAAGGAGGCATCTTAATCTGCTCCCATATTGTTCTATGACTTTCTCCGCCTCCACGGTTATTTTGCCTTCGTCCACCATAAGTTTCTTGCACATGATCCACCAATCTTATTATTGTCACACGGTTGTAATAGTTCCTTTCACGTTCAAACTCTTCTTGATCATGGCTTCCCATAGCTACGATCTTCTCTGTTCCTCATCGCTTTCCTAGCTTGCCGTCCCTTGCTAAGTGCTCTCCACTTGTATTTATGAATTGAGGTAACAAACTTGCGTTCATGGCGTTAGAGCTTGTGTTCGCGATCGGATAAGAATTCATTTCATTTTGTCTTTCTTCTAAGGCAATATATTCTTCCCCGAATTTCATAGCTTCCGCCATTGTGATTGTATTTTTGATTCTAAAAATTTGAATGTATAACAAGTTAGTTGCGAAGAGAGCATTCACAAATGAGAGTATGAGATATCTCTCTCAACCCGTCCCCGCCATTTCGCTACACATGGTCCTCCATCTTACCGTCAATCGCCTTAAGCTCTCGCCAATCCTTTGTTTCAACCCGAATACATCTTCAATACCGGTCGCGAGGTGTTATTACTTATGTATGCTCCTGTGAATGTGGCTTGTAAATGGTTAAATGATGTGATTGTGTTCCTTGCGACCTTCAAACCACTTTAGTGCTTCTCCTATTAAGCTTGATGCGAAATATTTGCACAATATGGCATCATGATTCTCCCATTGTAACATACATCTCATATAAGCCTTAATATGTTGTATCGCACAAAGTTGTTCCATCAAAGATGTTGGTTAATGCAGTAGATTACACTTAGGAGGTATTCCTCCCATCTCGTATTTTTAGCGTGAAGGGATTCTTCGCGGGCTTCTCGCAATGGCTTCGTCTAACCTGCCTCCTTCCTCCTTCCCTTCTACTATTCAAGAATCCTCTCATTTCAAATCCGCTTCTCTTAAGATTTGTTCATTTGCCTCGAATTTGATTCTACCGGTCTTTTGAGCTCGCTTCTCTCCTTCTTCGCTCGTGCCTATTTTGACCTTCCCGTCGTTATTTTCTCCTCTTCTTTCCTCGCGACGCTCTTCTTCGTTTCTTTCACAATTCCGCACGCCATTATATCGGTTGTTCTCTCTTCTTGGTTGCCTCTCAGCCTCTCATCATCTCGCACCCTCTCATATTCTTCATTAATATTTCTATTGGTACGATTTTGTTCCCTCCTTCTCTCGCGTTGTCATGGTTATTCTCACGGATTGCTTCTTCCATCTCTTGATTTTCCATTTCGCTCTCATTCTTTCTCTTTCGCGAGCTAGTCGCGCTTGTTCAATGTAGTGTCTCTCAATGTCATCTTCGATCTCTCGGTTTCTTCTCAATTCTTCTCTCCCATGCAAGATTATTCTCCCTTCAAAGCACTGGTCATTCGGTTCTTGAGTTGCATGTTTCCTTGATTTTCCCTATTCCGCTCATTTTGAAGATTTTCTGGCCGAGGAATATAACTTATCTTCTATTTCTCCTCTTCTCTCGCCATGCTCTATATTCGGATTTTGTGTTTCTCCATTGGTGCTTTCTGTTGGTAAAACTCTCCTTCTTTCTTCTCCATTCGATCTTGAACTTGATCTCACGCTACTTCTAGATCTCCTATTTTGCAACCTCATATTTTCCATTCTCAATTCATGATTCTCGTCTTTGTCAAGTTTGCTCGTTCCTCCGCCTCTAGCCGTCTCTCCTCGTGTATTGTTTGTCTCAATCTTTCTAATGTCGCGATTTCTTCGTTACCTGGATTCATTTCTCCATTCATTTCTTGCTCTCCTCCTCCTTGTCCATTGTCCACCAACTGCTGCTCCTCTTCTCTCTCGTCTTTAATCGATCTCCAAGTATGTACACTTACTCTATCATAATCCTCTGTGTTTGCTACTGGGGAAATTGGTGGCTGATTTTGATCTTCTCCATCATTTCTCCTATTCATCCTTGATGATTCTCCTGTTTCATTCCTCCTTTCTCCAGCAAGTCTTCCACTTCTTCTTACAATCGTTGGTTGTCCTTGTACATTTCTTCTTCTAGCCATTTTTCTTTTCTAATGAATTCTTGAGTATCTTCTCCAAATCCTTTTTCTGTTAATCCAAATTCCTTCCAATTTCTACGTCAATCTCTGCACACAACCTCGCTTTCTAGCGCATATGTAGTAGCAGTGTTTTCCCACACTACACCCCTCACTATATTTTGGTTAATTAGTCCATTGAAAGTTGTATAATTGAGAATGTTTATTGATTAATTTCATGAGTTGTTTACACAGAAAAGTAAGATTACACTTAACAAGTAAAACACTCTTAAACTTTCTCTCCTAATGACTTGCCCAACAATTCCAAAAAGATCTCTCCCTTACAACAGACTCACTCAACCCTTTATATAGGGCGATACATAGTGGATGACAGCTAATCTATCCTTTTATCTCTGAATGTTCCGCTAAGTGTCGCAGATGTACAAACATTTATTCTCGCGACACTTCTTAACCCTCGCCCGGCTTCCATGTCTTTCTTGCTTTTTGTGTGTCGTTATTCATCGCGTCATTTATTTTAGTTGTCTGCGACTGCCTCGCGACGTCGCTGTTTATTAACCCCGCGAGCCCTGCACATTGCGATATTATGATCCTACAATCAAAACAGCCCTATTCTCTCTTCACAAGTGACTAGTCACAATATGTTAACCACCTAACTGAGGACCTGCCGTGACTTCGGCTCCAGTTTGGTTCTAAATGTAGACTTTGATCGGCATTTTGTAGGTGTACATGCAATTTTTATACTCAATGTCTATAAGTAATTTTTATAGGTGTACATTTTGTAGGTGTACATGCAATTTTTATACTCAATGTCTATAAGTAATGATCTAGCTAGAAGTTCTTTTCACAAACATGACATGCTCGCGATCGAGTTTTTAATTTAGTGCTGTCTCATTGGTTCCCAGAAGAGTTGTGTGCCAATAAATGGAAAACCAGCTGACGATAATCTTGTTTCAACTTTAAACCAAGGAACAAATTTTAGTAATGATTTATCTTATCCGTAAGAGATGTTAATTCATTGTTTACTGGCAGGTGGCAGTGTTGCTGGTAACTCTTCATTCATTTTTACCACTTGCATATTGTTTGAAAATATTAAGGTAGAACGGTCTTTTCTTTTTCTAATTTTAATGGCAAAGAAAAGGAAGAAGGATTAAAAAAATAGAATTCAATGGTTATTATTATTCCTAATTTCTCCTCCTACTGATTTTTTTTTTTTATGCGAAAGATGAAATTTTATTAAACGAAAGTAATACCATTGTTTTGCAAATCTTGCAAAAGATGACTCTCAATACTGCTAGGAGACTTATCCATCCAGACTCTAGTGACTTCATATTTATTTAGTTATTTCTAAATTTCTCATTTTGGAGGACAACAACTGAAAATGGAAGTATTAGGCCGTATTTGGTATGCGTTTTGAAAATAGTTTTCTGTTTTAAAAATAGAAAAACAGAAAACGGGAGAAAACATATTTGGTAGAGGTATTTTCAGAAAACGTTTTCCATTTGTTTTCTGTTTTTGAAAACAGAAAAATGAAAACAACAAATAATTGTTTTCTGTGTTTTTTCTTTTTTCTTTTTCCTTCTTCTTCTTTACAGAACAAAGTAAGAGGTTGCGGAAAGAATTGCATGGGCAAGAATTATTTTTATCATTATCTCGACGAGTCTTTACATTTAATTTAGTTTAGTTGATTTTCCTTGATTTCCAAAACAGTTTTTAAATTTCATACCAACTAACTTTTAGAAAATAAAAACGATGAAAAAGGATGTGTTTTTAAAACAGTTTTTAAAAATCGTACCAAACATGCCCTTAATTTTGGAGTATCTCTCTTTGTATACCAGTAGACCAGTAGCAACTAGCAACAGATCATGTTCAAATAGAGTCGAATTACAATGAAAAAGTTTTATGCCGTGGAACACCAGGCAACAGACTTAAGGTCTGCTAGATTTTATGGCCGAACATATGCAATTTGAAAGTAAGGCTGCCAAATACCATAGATAGCTGCCAAATTAATATAACTATGTAAGACAAATTTTCTTGCTAGATTCGATCATCCTAATTCTTATAGAATTTGGTAACCTTTATTTTGTTTGGTAAAATAATTGGCGCAAGGCTTCAATTTCTTGCTAGATTCGATAATCCCTAATTCTTATAGAATTTGGTAACCTTTATTTTATTTGGTAAAAAACTTAGTGCAAGGCTTCAACGAGGAAAGAGAGTTGAAAATATACCCAGGAAAACAAGGTTTATAGAGAAAGTGACGGGGCTGTATCCCGAAAGAAATCCCGTAATATTATTTACCCACGTGGGCCACCGGAGCAAAGTGTGTTACTAATTTTTCCCAGAAAACAGCCCAATACATTAATCATTTTCGTTAAGAAAATCGTAAAAACTCAACCTGATTTTATCATTCTATTACAGACCAAATTGGCTCACGCGATGAGGCGAGTAATGTACCAAAGAGGAGACCAATCCAAAGATTCATCATTGTAAATGGAACAGATGACTTCCATGAATGGCTTAATGATTACTTGGAAACCAACAATAGAGATGGTTATGCTGTAGAATGGAATGTTTTATGTAGTGTCACCATATGGTATATTTGGAAGATAAGATGCGATGTAGTCTTCAAAAATAAATGTCAAGACAGTGCAACCACAGCTGATGAGATAATGAAATTCATAAACAACTATAAAATGGCTACAATACTTGGTTACAATGTGTTACAATCCCTGTACTACAAGCAAAAAACGATGAAAATCTCACAGTGACAAACATGGATTCTGCTAACTACTCAGAACTGGAAAAGATGACAGGCTACATGAATCTCAAACTAAATATAGCTCTGACAATGATGAATGCTGGATCAAATGCTGCAATTGCACTAACTTTATGTGACTATTCGGTAATATTAGGGAAGCTCGAGGTATCGCCAGACGTGATTGCACTACCACAGAACAATTAGAGCTTCAAGGAGCAGAAGCGGCATTCCGATGGGCAACAGATTGGAGTGCGCACACAATTACTTTCCGAAGCGATTCTCGCCAGACTCTCGTGCTGCTGATAGGAATGTACGCAAAAGTCAGGGAAAGAAGATACAAAATTAGCAAGGACTTTGAAAATACCGCTAAGTTTGATATAAACTTTAGAGTGAATGCTTTTGTTTTGGTTAAAAGAATAGACATAATATGGGCAGCTAAATTAGTAGTTTTTTGTAACAAATATGATATAAAAAAATACTTGGAATGGAAATAGCCTATGGGCAATGTAGTTTTCCCCATGTAAAATGTAACATTAATCTTGAGTGACGATCTCATGGAACTGTAGAGAAAATCAGAAAACAAACATTCCTGAATCTCAACAAGCAATTGGCAAGAAACATAAAATAGTACCAAAACAGCAAAGGTATAGTAATTACAAGAAATAAAGGTGATTATATAAGATCGTGAGAGGGAATAATTATGGGGTGTAGGGAAGGGAAGAAAATCCCTTGGGAGACTACAAAATCCGTTTGTTCCCTTTTCCCCACGACAATTCATTCTTCTCACCCTTCAATTCTTTTATCTTTTGTATGGCTTTTCTTTTCGGAAAATGGGTCATTTGTCCAAAAAAATTTAAAACATGGTTCAAAATGGACGAGTAGAAATTATTATGGGTGAAATGGACAAAAAAATAAAGAAGGATTTGAACCTGATTCATCCCGCTTAAACTTAAAAAATAGCGAGGATGAAACCTGGATGCATCCTTAACGTAAATTAAAAATAAGAAAAAGTATTTGAAAATGGGTAGGATGAAACTGGTTACATCCTGATTATTTTTATATTTTTGTCCATTTAAACAGTATCAAAATCTAACTGTCTTTTTCACCCAGGAATTATTGATTTTGGTCTTTTTAACCAATTTTGTGTTTTCTTTTTCGCAAGAACCCCTGGTGACACTGAGCTGCCAACCACATGGGGTCTCAGGCATATTTACGTGCCATTCAAAAGCTTTTTACATCAAATTTGGTGAATTCATAACGGTTTTTCTTATTCAACCGAAAATGTTAGAAGAACCTAGCTAGAGCAAATAAAGCGCGGCCTTTGTGAGGAAATTACTAGCACTCACATGCTGTCTCTTATCACTTTTTCATGAAAGGGAATATTTCGTATTGTCAAGTACTTTAAGTCTAGGTATACAAATGGACCCACGTTTAAAGAAACCAATCTGGACCGCACATAAAAGAAGGACAAAATAATACTACATCCTCTGGGCTATATAGACCGGAGCTTAATACTCCCCCGTCCAAATTAGATGGCCTAACAGTAGTTTGACAATTATGGGCGCCAAAATAAAGGGAATATGTTTAAGTATTTTTTACAATTATATCCTCATGGATAATAACTAATACTTAAAACTTAGAAATGAATTATCTGTTAAATTATACCACGGTTTTTCATAAGCTTTATATTGTTGAAAAACATTTTAAAACGCCTACGTAACGAATATAAACATGGCTATCAAATTATGCATATTTCTTATAATAACAATAATCAATTAAAATGGTAGTTTTAGAAATATCCCCTTGATTAGTAAGATAACTCATCTATTTATGAGACAAAATTTAAAACCAACTAGCTCGTCTAATTTGGGACGGAGGGAGTATAATTCTAGATTGGCCAGAGATTTTCCCGTAAGAACTTCCATGAAAATTACTTCTTTCCTTTCTGAAAAAGAAATATTACCAGGTTTTCATTTTTTAACTTAAAAAAAGCTAAATTGAAGGAATTTTTTTTATAGTAGTAATTCTTTTCTAGAAGCGGAAGGAATATAAAAATCAAAATCGGATCCTTAGTTCCACGACAGTTATTATACCATTTAAACACCGTCTAAAAAGGGTGTTCATACTCATGGGATTTTTTCTCGGGATTTTCATTATAAGTGTATAACAAACCGAATGAACCGCTACAATTGCTTTTATGCAGATGTCAATTCATCCAAACTATATATTTTCCAGTGTATAATAACCGATACAAACCCCTACGTTTGCTCTTTTGTAGATATCAATTCACCCAAAATCAAAATATATTTGCCTTTTTTTCTTCTTCTTAATAATGCAAGTCACTCAAATCAAATACCAGTTGTTCGAAAAAATAGTTTGGGAATTAAAAGCTTGAGTTTTAAATTGTTAAATACTTTTCGGGAGACAATAGATAACCTCGTCTAGTTCCTTCTAATTTTAAAGATTGCAAAGGGTAGTTATTACATTTTTTTTTTTTGATGATATAACTTAAAAAATTAAGCACTCTGATTGTTTTTGGAATTTTTGGCTACACTTAAGTGAGTGGAATAAGAAAAATATAATTTGAGAAGAATAAGGGCCAACGTTATCGACAAGTATAAGAGAGCAAAGCGACAATAAAACTAAAGATTATATGTTATTGGGCCGACTTTCGGAAGCTAAAATGTTTAATGAATATTAGGGTTTTCTTTACTCAAATAATCAATTTTGCTTTCAGTTTCATCACAATTATATCATATTCTATGGACTTTTTTTCCAATTGAAAATAGACGATTAAATCTTTATATAATTGTAAAATTGGAAAATAAATAAATAGTAAACATAGAAAAACAGTAAATACTCCTTCCGTTTTTTGAAAAGAGTTACTATCATTTTCTCACTTGGGCTAAAATGAGAAAGTGATAGGAACTCTTTTTTTCCCCTCTTCCTGAAAAAAAGAAAATTATAAAAGATTTTCTTGCTCAAATTTGGTCCTCTTGAACCGAATCTGACCAAGGATTTCTTTCTTTGTAGATTCTAGTTATTTGTTGTAGCCGAAGTTAATTTTGAATGCGTACGTATATAAAAGTTGGGTTTCTTTGCGATCTATTGTTTTTTCTATTCGCAATTTACTTATGATTTCTTAAATTGTATTAAGAGTCTAATTTTTTTGTATTTTGTTATTTTTATTATTCCTGTAAGAAGATATATAACTACTAATTTGATTTAGATGATTTCAAGCATATCGGATTGTTTGAAAAAAAAATGCTTTAGCTCTCAATATATAAAGTCACGGTAGAAAAAGCTTCCTTACATTCTATTCTCTTAATGGAATACTTGAATGGATGGATTCTAGTTCAAAGTTCGGTCAAAGGTAATCTACAACTGAACTAAGGATGCATCAGGAGGAAAAAAAAAAAAATGAACCGGACTAGTATGCCGAAGACCTGGAATCAACATATTGTATTCGAGCTTTAAGTATTTAGTTGCAGATAACTCTGCCGTGTTTTCTTTACATATGTAAATATGTAACGTAATACACCAGTACGGCAGTACCCCACTCAAGACAATATTTATTCTCTAATTTTTCACCAGTTCCTTTTCGAAAGCTTAATCACATTGCTCGCCAAGGCTCTTCTTGTTCGTAGTGTTTGTATTTTGAAGCTGTAATCCCATGGAGATTTTTATTCAAAAATCAAAACTAAAGCACCTATTTGTGACTGTAGCTAGCTAGCTAGCATGCATATTATAGTATAGTCGTAGATTGATTCCGCATCTACCGGCCTATCCAAAAAGGATTTATCTACCTAAAACAATTCTTTTTTGTTTAATCAAGATTAAATTAGGTGTTTTTCTTTACATAATGTGTCTGCAGTGGAATAAAGTAGAAAAAAATGTGAAGTGGGATGTGTTGTCTCTTGCTCGTCTAGGGTTTGGTCCCATAGGGATTCCCTCACACACTCGACAATATATTTTATAGACAAAATTTAGTAATAAAATATTATAAAGGCGCCCCAAAGAGAATGTTACGTAGTGGTGCCCGATTGAAGTTTGTGATGTGTTTTTTCTTGATCCTTGTGAAAGTTTTCTTTAAACAAAGAATACATAATATTCTTTCTCATTCCTTCATCTCAACTTCTTCTCTTCTCTTCTTCTTCATCTTTGTTGTTATTTAGTTACTTGTTCTGTTTGTGTTCTTGGATCCTAGCTAGTAAGACTAAGATACTTGAAAAGAGAAAAAATTAGTCTTTTTTTAAGAGTCATGCATGTCAATTAGTGATTACCTAATTTGATTAATTAAGAGTAATTGACTAGTGTATAAATAGTTAGTTGTCCTTACTTTTCAATGCTTTCATATTCATTTTCTTCGTTCCATCCCCATTTCTAGTTAATTCTAACTACTCTGAGAAAATTCCTCCTTCCTTGTTTAAAAGTGAGATCAGAGAAAAACTAAACATGTTGTGTAGTAGTAATAACAACTCTGAGAAAATGATCATCTCTTCTTCAACAACTACTAATACTACTACTAATGAATGGTCACAGGTAATTCTCTTTCTCTATCAGTCTCTCTCTCACTTTCCATCACAATAATGAAAGAAAGAAACACAACATGACTAGCATTTGTTGGTTAGCTTTTGGATTTAGAATATAAGTATTCAGTTTGGTTTTTGTTCTTGATCTTTTCTTTTTGTTAACTACTCTTTCTTTTTGTATATGCGCAGAGGGATGAGAATACTGGAATATTAATGGCTCCAAATGGTAATAACAATAATAGGGTTATGGAGAAAACAGCAACTCAAGAACAGCAGCAGCAACAACAACAACAGCAGCAGCCTCATTTGAAATGTCCTCGTTGTGATTCTTCTAACACAAAGTTTTGTTACTACAACAACTATAGTTTAACTCAACCAAGACATTTCTGCAAAGCTTGTAAGCGTTATTGGACCAGAGGTGGAACTTTGCGTAACGTTCCAGTCGGTGGTGGTTATAGGAAGAATAAGAGGGTTAAAAGGCCAGCTACCGCCTCTAGTAACGATACGGCGTCATCAAATCTAACAACTACGACTAGTAGTGCTGCACATCACCATATCAATGTCTCTAACAACCCTAACCAGATGTTGAATCCATTGTTTTATGGATTACCTACAAATCAATCTTCTTACATGAATCTCTCATTTCCTAGTTATGATCACCATCATCAGTCTCAGTTAAGCAGTATGGGGTTGAGTTATCCTTCAATCGCAGCCATGGCTAATAATAATCAATCTCATGAAGATTATGGAGTCGGTGGCGGGTATAATCGTACTACTCAAGTTCAAGATTTAATCAACTCATCTTCAAATTCACTTTCTAGCTTTTCGCTCTTCGGATCTTCATCTCCTTCTTCAAGAACTTCTGCCTTGATGATGTTTAATGGTACTAATAAGGAGAGTAGGAACAACGGTACTACTTATCACCAGGGCTTGCTGCCTTTCCAAGACCTACAAATGGGAATGAACGATGACAACTCGAGGATGTCAAGGAAAGAAGTGAAGAATGAAGACGGTAATAACAATCACAGCAACAACGAAAATGGTAACAATAAGATCGAGTGGAATAATCTTCCATGCCAAAATCAGGTAGGCGCCGCCGATTCGTCTCTTTTTTGGAACTCAAATATGACCAGTACTGTTGGTACTTGGCCTGACCTTGCTAACTACGGGTCGTCAGTCACTTCCCTGATCTAGGCAGCTGCAGAACCTAGTAGCATTAAATTCTTAGCAGCATCTCTAGGTCTTTTCTTCTCTGGTCTTTCTTTAGTTGTTAGGTGATAGAGTTTTATGTGGGGTTCTTTTTTTCCTTTTCTTTTCTCCTAGTTCATGGTACATTTGGGTGGGGGTTATTGATCAAAGATTAAAAAAAAAAAAAAAAAAAAAAAAGTAGAATTAAGTAGCTAATATCATCGAGAACTTGAAAGGAGTACAGATCGGAGCGATCATGTCAGTTGCAAACACTACAACTTAATACATTAGATGTTTGCTCTGAGAGGAACCTCCGATCTTCATCATCATAACAACACATGCTATCCTGGTAGTACTAGTTAGTCACGTGGTCGTCGTCATCAGAAGCAGCAACAGCAAGAAGCATACAACTGCAAGGATACATATACTAATTAAGGATGGATTAACTTCCTTAATGTTGAAGAAGTTGGGGATGTTAATTGATCCTTTTTGCATACCGAGCAGTCCTAGTAATTTGTTGAATATTTTGTTTGGGTGTATATACATGCTTGGCATTGGGTTTATTTCTTGGAACTTAAATGTTATTAGGTGGTCGGTTTTCGTTTGGAGGGATACTGTTTTAGTAGTACAAACACTCGAAGAGAAATTAATATTATCAGAGGGGGAAAGAATAGGTTTATTGTTATTTTTATTTTGGGTTCAGGGGGGGAAAGGGGGTTGGTATAGCAATATAGAATTAAGAGGGGGGGGGGGGGGATATCTGTAACTTGGTTATTGTGGGTGTTTTTATGAAGTTCATGTTTGAATTTTTCGGTTAATTACTACTGTTAATTTTGTTTTGTTTTTAATTATCTCATGAGCCCATGACTGTATAATGGACCTGCTGGCTGCTGCACTCTCAGGCCTCAGCAGTATGGTTCTGAGCCACATTGCATTTTGATTTAGCTTCTCGATTTATTTTGTAGCCTATATGGCTATATATGTAGTAGCATAATATTTTTATGTGGATTCATTATCTGTTTTGATCTGGTGAGTTGAAACATTCGATCATGATGAGAATCTTTTTTCGGCTGCGAAATGTTCAAATCTAGTACTTAAAATTACGATTGAAATGCAACAATACATATGAAACTAGTTTCTGAATAGCCAAAAAACTACCCAGTAACTAGCAAAAACCATACAATCGCTTCAAGAAATTGAAAGAGTTTATTCTATGAACATAGAATTTTCCAAATATGGCTACTGGAAGCCTGGAATCTCACTAAACCACCGCCCGGAATATTGGTTTTAAGGCAGGACTGCCACTGTTTATGTTCTTGCGATGTCGTCTTTCTTGATAAATTCGGCACTAACATTTCCGTTAACCTCGGCACTGACATTATCCTTTCCTTGGATTCTGCTCCAATTATGTAATTTCTCCAACGAGAAAACTTTTTGATGCCACTCTCCATTCGACACAGTAGCAGATGAAAGCTTAGGTTGATTCACACCACCAACCGAATTTTGTTGTGACTTATCAACCAGATATTGTTCAGAAGGTTCTTGATGTTGAGTGAAAGAAGGGATGTGAAAGTTCTGCGGTGGACCCAAATTACCCACAAAGTAATTACAATCAGCATTTGTGACGTTACTAATTGCATTGTTATTATTCAAATGCATTGTTGCCACTGAAGTCAATACCTGATCGCGACCTGGGTATTTAGAAGAAGGAGCTGGCGAATACGATGAGGGGATAAAAGGAATGGGGTGTGAATTCTGAATGTTGGTCGACACAACACTGATTGTATCCACGTAGCTTGGGGTATAATTTGTTGCCAAATTTAAGGTAGGTTGCAGTGTTGATCTCCGTTGCTGTTGTTGAAACATTTGTTGTTCTTGATATAATGCTAAATGATGATCACGAAGTTGTCGATTCTGGAATAGTTGATAGTAGAGTGCATTGGCAGGATGAGAACTGTCAAGTGTCCTAGCTCGTCGCTGTGGTTTCGGTTTCTGAACTGGCTTTCCCCCAACCCGAACATTCCTAAGAATACCTCCTCTAGTCCAATACCTTTTACAATCCCTACAAAAGTATCGAGGTTGTGAGACACTATAATTGTTGTAGTAGCAAAACTTCGTATTCGCAGACTCACAGCGAGCACATAAGGCTGGTGGTTCTGGTTTTGGAGGTATTCCATCAACCAGATCTTCCTGTCTCAAACCTTTCATCTGTAATCTCTCTCTCGTTCTCTAAATCAATGTCTTTCAGATTTCATCATTTGCCATCCTTTTTATACAAATGGTAATGAAATATGGTTAGATTTTGTTTTAAGATACCGGGGGGATTCGCAATTTAATGCAGATGATGTGCCTTTTATGTTTTAGAGTTCTCTCAGAATTAAATGAGAAAATCAGCATATTAAAGTCTTAAGAATCTAAAATGTGCACACTGCGAATTGTAACACAACAGCTAAAGGGAAGTGCGTGCTTTTACGCGGTTATTTATTTTGTTTTCAGGCTTTAAATGTTTTGATTAATCCAGTAATATCTTTAACATTTATTTGAGATCTTATTAACAAGTATGAATTATAATCATAATCTAACTCTGGTTGGAAGGATTCTTTTTGTTACATGCACCAAGTTGTACTAATTTAAAGTCGGTGCACGGGTAGAAACCAATTGTGCAAGCAACTTCATATGAGCGCTGTGGTAGTGGCATGTCCATTGTATGCCTTACTGGTTCCGTCCTTCCTGCCAGGCTCTTCTGAATTTAATACTAGCAGTCACAATACTGGATTTATCCCCTTTCATGTCAACTAAGGGAAATAAAACAATTACCCCTCTATTGAAAGATAACCAAGAAATAATTTGAAGACGCAACCATAAACATATAAAGTGACAAGGCTAGTAGTAAATACCAAATCCTACATAAGGATCAAGTTGGCCTCTCATCTAGCGAACATTGCAAGTTCCATGTTACTTCCATTTTAGATCACTGAGCATAAGTTGGAAACCACTGGCATTGCCAGAAATGTGTAGTGCTACTATGTAATGTACTACTACTAGGTACGGTGGTACACACTTCCAACTAGAACTATGCTAAGGCATCGTGGCATTCAGCTTGAACGCGAAAACTGTGTTCACTGCGATGCAGAAAGAGAGACTGCTGATCACTTGCTTATCCGCTGCATCTTTACTTTTCAGATTTGGGGTCACTTCATAAAAGCATTCCATATTTCGTGGCCTCTTCCGGAAACTCTTTTGCAGCTGTTCGATGCATGGGAATGGAACGTTCTGAGAAATAGATGCAAGAAAATTTGGGATATTACTCACTATGCAACTGTCTGGTGCATATGGGAGGAACGTAACAACGTGGTCTTTGGTTCTAGACACAAATATCAGTGGAGGACGTGATTATACTTATCAAGCAGACCATAGTGCTTTGGACCTGTGACACAGGTACCTTTAGATTTGTGGATGTTAACTCTGTGCTGCAGCACTGGGAAGCGGTTTTACATATGTAAGCTATTGACTCGGTTCTGAAAATTCTGGAGGATAACACCTTACTTGCTATCATATAGAAGGAACGGTTTTGAAGGGTGTTTGAATATAGACACTGTGAACACGGAAATCAGGTAACATCCACGTGTTCACAAACAATCTCAGCATGAATTGAATACACGCATTAAAGTGTGAATAAGTATAATATGCCTAGGTAGATGATGATTCACTGATTCCAAACCCCGCGGGTTTGTCATGATCTCCTCAACATCCAAAATGATAGATCTAAGATGTAAACACATAAATAAAGCTATAAGAATGCTAAATGTAAAGGAGACGATGGTTTACGTGGTTCAAAGACTAAGGCCTACGTCCACGGATCGGGGATATTCACTATAAAGTAAACGGTTACAAAAGTAATCACAAGATCTTTGGTATTCATCAACCTCATAGGTTGATACTCATACTTACTTCTCACTATTCTCTCTCCTATTCCTTAGTTCTACTCTCGATCCCCCTTTTCTGTGGAAGGGGTGTTCATATATATAGCTAAATCAAGTGGGTCCACCGACAAAAGAGTCATTGAGACCTTATCTTCTTGTGCTCTGTGCATGGTCCGCGGACTTCCTGTCACTCCGCGGCTTCTACAATACCCACGCTCATTACGCTGACCTATCCTTGCTTTCTTCGTGGGTCGTCTGACACGTGCCCTCTGAGCAGCATTAAATGTGAGTGGTTGGGGCTATCCACCAGGTGCCAAAGCGGTGTCGGGCCTCCCTTGTCACGTCCGTGTCGGTTGGACTATCCCCAAATCGTTGATTACATCTTACCTCGTGATGGGGTAGAGTAACTCATTGGTGTTGCGCGGGATTATCTACCTTGATGCTCCTCATCTTCGACCGTTGGTCTTGACAGATGGCACGTCGTCTAGATGCCATGGATGCCCCTACGTGTCATCCCTCTTTATGACATGGCCTCCACGTGGGTTCTGCTAGTACACGTGGCGATGGAGATAAATAAGTGTACTTACAATTTGCCCCTCTTCTTGTGACTGGGCGTTAGCTTTAGTTGGAAGAAGAATCGTGTGGTACGTTTTTATCTCCTCCTCATAACTTCTCCTAAAAAGGTGCTACCCGCATTTATTGTGCACGTTTCCCATATCCCATTATAACGCCCTTTGGGTAGTGGACGGTTTCTCTTGGTCTTATAAAAAGAGAAGAATGAAAGAATGTGAATTAAATTCACATTCCCCTGTTTATTCTCTCGTTCTTTTGTCTTCTTCATCTTCTTAACTTCCTCTCGACACCATTATTGTTTCTTGCCGCCGTCTTTGCTGCTGTCGCTATCGCTGCCGCCGCGCCTTCATTGTCGCCTTCGTTGTTCTTTGCTGCGCTTTACTCTTTGAGGTTCGGTATGATTTTTTACTCCGCTTATTCGCCATGCCTAACCCTGTTGAGTTTTGATTTTCTCGCTACGTGATGCGTCAATGATGAATTTAATCTTATGTATATCCCGGGATTTGAGAGTTGACGCCACCGAGCCGTATGTTTCATCGGTCATGCTTTAATCTTATTTTTCTTCTTTTGAGTTTGAATAATAGTTTGAGAGTTTAAGTAATTGTAGATTTAAATCTAGGGTTTTCTTCACGTTTGTTGCTCTTGAGATTTTCTTGCTTTTCGATCTTCCCTTGCCTCGACTTGCACTTTTATTCGTGTTTGTGCCCGCAGACATGTCCGACCGTCCGCGGGTTCCTTGCCAAACTCCTCCGTCAAGTCCTCACGAGATCTCCTCGAGTGATTCCAATATTAGGGGTGGAGCTCCGCCTTCACTTACCCAGGATAATCCTCGGGATGGACGAACATCCTCGTCCCCCGGTCGAGATCTTCGCTAAAAGGGGTGATCCGCCGCGGGGTCTAGATATGCCGTGAATCGCCCTAGAGGTGGGTCTCCTAAGCGGCGGAATCCGCGCGGCGAACCTTTAAATGTGCAGCCTCTCCGCACCAAGCCTCCACCGCGGACTAATCCACCGTGCCTAGTTCAAGTAAGTCAACTAAGACTCACGTGGCCGAAGACAAAGGCTGCGGAGATAGAATCTTGGGAGATGTAGTTCCTCCTAAGAAGAAGGCTCGCGGGTTCATGGGAAGATACTACGGGAGGTGCTTTCGAGGAAGACTCGTTGTTACTTTTCGTCCTTTACCTTTGGGTAATAAGAAGTTCACTTTCCGACATTGATCTCGAGGCCTTCAAACCGAAGCACGGTCTTCAAAGACTTCCAAAAGTACGTTTTTATGCCTCGATAAAGATATAACTTATGAGATGGTTACCAATTACCGATTATGATGCCTTTCATTTCTTGACGACCGTGGGTGCTTTCGAGGCCGGCTTGATGTTACCTTTGTATAAAGCCTGTGATGATTTCTACTACCGGGTCTTGTCTAGCCGCGATACTCGCCAAGAAAAGTCATAATCGTGGGGTGCAAGTTGACAGAAACTATCTTCGCCATCTCCGAAATGCTATCTTCGTAGCAAGGGGCAAACGATGATGACTGCTATGCCCCTAAATTAGAAAAGGAGAAAGGGTGGTACACTCCGAAAATTTTAACAAATCCTTTGGAGATTACGTTAACAGAATACTGTAAGCCGTGGTCTGTGAGTCTGCGGAACATTGCTCTGTTAAAGGGGAAGTTCGACTTTTGAGCGAGGTAAGTGATTCCAAGATGGCGAGGGTTCCTGGTGCCGAAGGTCTTCCTATTCCCGCTGATGAGAGAATTAAGCGTGATCATGACTATGAATGGTCTGCCACTGTTCTTGAAGTCGTTGGTCCGTGGGCCTATGGTTGGGTCCCTGGACCCCATGGTTGGCGACCTCATCGTTGATGCGTGCTCATCGCGAAGCTTCTCCCGCTCGTTATGCCCATTACTACCCTTGGCAGATGAGTTTTGTAGGTATGGATTTTGCTTATAATCGCGATGTTGATGACGCGGAAGACGAAGATATCTCTGATGCTAACCTTCTTCCACATAATACTAATGTTGCTAAGGTGTGTTGTTTGTTTTCTACGTATATATGCCCCTTCGTTTTCTTAAATAATATTGATTATGCTAAGGAAAGGAGATGCCGATGGCTCTTTTATCATTATGTGTTGTAGGTGCGTAGAAATAAGAAGATCAATCCGAAGCAATCGTCGAATTCTCCCACCGAGGGTTCTACACACTTCGAGGATGTGAACAGTCCATGTGGATGGTGATGAGGATGTTTCCGATGGGAAGAGCGAATGAGACTTCTCGCCTTCAAGAAGTAGATAGTATTGCCGGGTGGGAGCGTTGGTGGAGGTGGTGGTGATCGGGCCACCGGTGGTGGTGGTGGTGATCCGGCCGCCGGTGGTGGTGGTGGTGATCGTGCCACCGGTGGTGGTGGTAATGATCGGGCTCTTTGGTGGTGGCGGTGGTGATCGTGCCACCGGGTGGTGGTGGTGATGATCGTGCCACCGGTGGTGGTGGTGATGATCCGTCCACGGTGGTGGTGGTGATGCTCGGCCGAGGGGCTACCAAGGATGGGGATGTTGTGGACAAGGGTAAGAAAATTGCTCTTGATAGTGGTGACAAGGATGGGGATGCTTATTGCGAGTTTTCCTTTGGTAAGGTTTTATCCTGGGAACAATCATTTGACATGGCCACGATTATGGGGCTTGTCTCGGACTTCAATCTGCTTCCACTGGTGATTACCGGAATGTCCTTAAGGATAGGCGTGGGGGTGACCCCACACGCGGATCTCGATCTTTGGGGTTTTGGCGGTGCATCCCGAGGTTTGTGTTGGCACCTCCTCCACCGCCGTGGGGTTTTGGTGCTAAGTAATCACCGGTGCCTCGCTTGGTGGGACGCCTCGGACTCTCCCTCGTATGACTTCACGCGGTCCTTGGTCGCGGATGGTGATGATGTTTGTTTTGGCGTGGCGCAAAAGAAAAACTTGCTTGTCGTGCCTCATCCCCGCCCCGTGATTGAAGGGGAAAAGAGTTCGGACTCTTTTACTCGCGGCATATGGAGCTAACCCCCGGAGGAGGTGGTAGATCGAGATGGGGCGAGAATCTTGTGGCTAGCGGGATTGATCTCGTGGTGGATCCTCCCCTGATTGCTTTGGCATGATGGCCATTGCCGATGGGTACCAAGATCTGATTATCCCCAACAATGCGGTTATTGGAGGTTTGTCCTGCTCTTTCTACCCTGATTTTGCTTAAATGTGTTGTTAACTAATTTCCTTTTTGATTGATAGATGATGAGGAGTGAGTATTGTAACCACCATCTTTACCGGGCTCTTCAAGGCTAAGTCTCTCAAGCTAGAAGGAAGCTCCGCATTGTGAAGAGACGCTTACGGGCGTTGAAGCGCGGTCTCCGCTAAAGATGAGGAAATAGCAGAGTCAAGGGTCTCGCTAAGCGTAAGGAGCAGCAGGACGCGGAAGAGGCGAAGCTGCGTTCCCGAGCCGCCGGTTAAGGCCAAGTTAGCGGTTCTTTAAGAACTCTTCGTCTATTTCCCGTCTGCGTCTCCTCTTCTTTGATAGTTACCTCGCTCCTTATATGTTCTCGAGTTTTCTTCTTCTTCCCTCCTCCCGCCGTTGTCTTGATGGGTGGAGTCCCCAGTTGTTGTGGCTTGAATGAGAGAACTCGTCAAAAGGTCGCATTCAAGCCGAGTTAGTTGAAAAACTTAAGAGTGAATCGGCGAAATGGAATGCCCGCGCGGATGTTCATAACGCTATGGCCGAAGAATGGCGTAAGAAAAAGCTTTGCTTGGTAGATCTCGCAAAATCGAAACAACCATGACCGTCATTTATTCAACGGGCTCTTTTATGGACGCGGGATAATCTTGAGAAAGCCCGCTGGCCGATTTCCTCTTTAGAAATTAAGCTTAATGTTATGGAAGACGAGCTGCGGCAAGCGCGGTCTTCTCATCCCTGGATGTGCGGACTTATATGCAACATCTCGCTAAGGAAAGAGACGATGCTAGGGCAGAATCTGGGCGCTCTCGGTAGTGCCTTATCCGCGTCTCGAGCTGATGTGGCCCGTCGGTTGAGCGTGAGAAAACTTAGAGGTGACTATGTATCGTCTTAACAAGGGGTTGGAATCGAAGAATGATGAGGTTAATCGATATCGTCATTCGGACTCGATGCTTCGAGATGACCTAAGCGCGAAGTCGAGTATGCTCATAATCTTCTGCGGGTAGATTATGATAGGTTATCAAATGAATATGATTATGCCGTGAAAGGGATTCCGCGGTTGATCATTGTAAAGGTATACGTTTTTGTCATCGAGTGTGCTTTGTATTGTATTTGTTATAACCGTTCTTTTTCTATTATCCGCAGCTCCGGGGACAGACTTCGAGCTGCGGATGACAAATTTGCCGAAGCTCGGGCTAAGGTAGTTCAATTGGAGGGCCAAGTCAATTACCATCGTGGTCTGGCCTTGTCTCGGGAGGAAGCGCAAGCATGCCAATCAAAAGGTGGACCTTCTTTCCACTTCCTAAGTCGTGCCAAGATGAAGAGTGTAGCCATAGGTTTCATGGCTCGTAAGCGATTAGCGAAGAGATTAACGAGAACTCTTGGTGAGATTGAGTTGGATCTCGGGAAAAACCATGGGTTAAACAAGAATTATACTCGGCGTCCTGTACCCGCGCTCCCTTCGAGTTCTTCGGGCCCTCCTTCCGGTGGTAGTGTTCCTTCCTCGGCGAAGGACAAACCCGCGGATAATGCTCCTTCCCGGTAGATCATATCTAGTATGCTAGGGATTGATCTCGATTGCTTATCCTTTTTGGCGTTTTTGCTACTCTTCTTGCTAGGTTTGTAATCAATCGCCATGTACTAGATCAAACTTTGGTGTTTAAATCGAATTTGTATTTTGTTGAATTTGCATCTATCGGCTTTACAAATTAAGTTAACGTAATGAGTAATTCCGTAGTGTTTACAATCCAAGGATGTTGATCTTTGAATTTGAGAAAGTGTATTGTTTGCGCAATTCGTAGGTTGATATCCCGAATTGTCTTGTGATTCTTGCACCCCGTCCGGCCTAATTCCCGGGCGGAGGATTTACGAACGGTGGGGTGCGCCGACGTTCAAGGATATATTCCATTGAGTTCGCGGCTTGTAATATTGCTCGGGTATCTCGCTCTGTGGGAAGTCGCCCCCTGGTCATACACTTATAGACGCTTACGGGGGAGTTCCAAGAGATTACGTGTGTATGCTCCGATATATTGCATGCGTGTGCTTTGTATGGGATATTGCCCGGTATATTGCAGTGGGTATGATCCACGCTTTGTGCGGGACATCCCTCTCACTAAAGTATGATGCCAATTCTTAATAATAGTAACTGCACAATGATTTACGTGGTTCAGCCCTAAGGCCTACATCCACGGGGTAACGATAGTATCGATATTTTATTAAGATGTGGTATGGTTTTCAATGTACATTGTGTAAGTAGTATATACATGTGTCTCATACGGTATAGGTTGTGGGTTTTGAATAAATTGAAATGTGTGTGGGCAATGAACATGTAATATGACACTTGAAAATGAAAGCTTGGATTGATTGAAAAGTTAAGGCGCGTTACTCCTTTGTCGAGATAGAAACATGTGGACTTGTAAGTCCGTTTTCTTCTTCTCGAAATGCATACGCAGTGGTAGGTTATGGGTAGTATGGCTTGAGATATTTGGCATTCCACGGATGCATGAGGATTTCCCTTTCGATTACGAGATAGTAAGAGCCATTTCTGCGATGTCGTGTATTACGTAGGGTCCTCCCCAAGTTGGTGCTAATTTTCCCCACTTCTTTTCTCGGGTATTGGGGAATGGTCCTCAACACATACCGCCCTTCTACAAAATTCCTAAGTTTCACTTTTTGTTATATTCTCTGGCTAGCCCGCGTTGGTAGTTTTCCATTCTTTGCGCTCCGCCTCTCCTTTCTTCGAGGTCGTCAAGCTTTTCCAACATCATGTCCGTGGTGAGGTTCTTTTCCCATGCTTCTATCTTTGTTGTTGGAAGTAGAATTTAAAAGGGATTATCGCTTCGCTCCGTGCGTGAGTAAAAACGGGGACTCTCCGGTGCCGATCTTCGAGTCGTCCTATATGCCCATAGTAACGTTATGTAACTCGTTCACACCACCGCCCTTGTACTCGTCTAGTTGTTTTTTTAAGGATAAGTGCCAAAGTTTTGTTTGTGGCTTCGCTTGTCCATTGCTTTGTGGGTATATGGGGGTGGATTTGTTTTTTCGAATTTTGAGGGTGTCGAACAAACAAGTCGATATTCTTTCCTTGTAGTCACATCTGGTTGTCGGAAACTATCTCTCATGGGATGCCAAACCCGCAGATGATATTTTGAAAAATAAAAGTAAAGACGTCGAATCCCGAATTCTTGCCGTGCCTTTGCTTCTACCCACTTGCTTGAAGTAATCCGTTGCCACTATTAGGAATCTTCTTTTCCATGTCCCCGATACGAGTGAGCCTACTATGTCGATACCCCATTTCCCAAAGGGCCACGGACTGTCCTGACGAGTTCAACTTTGTGGTCGGGGCGTGGATTCGTTTGCCAAATCTTTGACATTCTTCGCACCTTCGCGCCATTCTAGCCGCGTCTCGGATCATGGTTGGCCGCAGGTAGCCCGCGTCTTCGCCTTATCTGCAAGGGACCTCATTCCACTGTGATTCCCGCGTCTCCTCTATGGATGTCTTTCAAGATGATATGTCCCTCCGATCGAAACAGCGAAATGACAGAAGTGGTCCGAGGAATGATTTTCTCGTATAAGGTTTCGTCTCTTAGCTCGTACATCCCTGCTCTGGATTGTACTTTCCTAGCCGTTTGGTATCCTGGGGAGTTTCCCTCTTTTAGGAAAGAGTGGATTTCGATTCTCCAATCTCGCTTCCCGATCAGTAATCGTCGTCCTCATCGACTTGTCGCGTGATGTCATCATTCTCGAAGTCATCGAATATGTGCTCTCCGACATCATCATCGAGATATCTTCCTCCTTAGACTTGCGTTGGTTAGACGCGCATGTTTCTTGTGGCTTGATGGATGGTTCGTACACTCTTGTTATCTTGATTGCTTTGACATCCTCATTTTTAAGCATGGCTGATATATATGCCAGGGCATCTGCGTGTCTGAGCTCCTTCCTACGCAGATGTCGGAATTTGATTTTTGGTATTTGGGAAACCAACGTTTGCACCAGAGCCATGTATGCCATCAGTGTCTCGTTATACACATTGTATTCGTAGCCTATCTGCCGTATGATTAGTTATGAGTCACTAGTCAACCGTACTTCTTGTATCCCTAATTCAATTATCAAGCGGAGGGCATGGACCACTCCTTCGTACTCTACGATGTTATTTGTATGGCCTTCAAATTCCAATCGAATGCGTGCACGATCCTATCCCCGTGGGTGTGGTGATGACGATGCCTATCCCCGCGCCTCTCTATTTTTTGGAGCCGTCGACAAAGACCTCCCATTGTCGTAGGTTCATTGGTTCAAGAATGTTATTTGGCTCCTTTTGTTTTTTCTATTTCGGGGGCACCATGCCCCTCCATCCTTGTATGCGCACCTCTTCTTCGTTGTCCAAAGGTAGGTCTGCTAGAAAGTCCGCTAACACTTGCGATTTCCGAGAGTGTTGAAGCTCATAGTGGATATTGAATTGGTCGAGGTATGTGCTCCATTTCGCTATGCGTCCTACCTTTCCCGCCCCTTTGAGGATGGCTTCTAAGGGTGCTCGGCATGGGATACATATGTCATGCGTTAAGAAGTACGTCCTCAGCTTTAATGTAGACCATACGATGGCTAAGATGAGTTGTTCGATTCTTGTGTAGTTTCTTTCATGAATTCATAGTCTTGCGACATAATAGATCGCCGCTCCTCCTTTGTGTGGGTCCCGACAAGTCTTGCGCTTCTTGCATCGTCTTGTTCTGTTGCAATGTATAGTGCCAAGACTTCGTCGGGTCCAGTTTCGAAGGATAGGGATCTCTTAGGTCTTGTTTGGCCTTTGGGAAAGCTTCTTTCGCATTCTGCCGTCCACTCAAATTTCGTCCCTTTTTAGTATGTTGAAAAAGAGTTTGCACCTATCCGAGGATCTTGAGATGAACCTTCCCGTGGCTGCTAGGGATCCATTGAGCTTTTGTACCTCTTTTAGGTTCTTTGGAGATGGCATGTCTACTATGGCTCGGATTTTTAAGGGATCTACTTCAATGCCCCTTTTGTCACCAGGTACCCAAGGAATTTTCCTGATGTTACTCCGAAAGTGCATTTTTCCGGGTTTACCTTCATATTGTGTTCTCTCATAGCTTCGAAGATGTCCCTCAGGTCCTGGTGGTGGTTCTTCCTCAATCTGCTCTTTACGAGCATATCGTCAACATAGACCTCTAAGGTCCTCCAATCCATGGCTTGAAAATAGCATCGACCATCCTTTGGTACGTTGCTCCCGCATCCGAGTCCGAAAGGCATCCTTACATAGCAATAGAGACCTTGGGGTGTGTAAAATGATGTATGTTGGGCTTCTTCTTCGCTAAAAATAGTTGGTTGTACCCGAGTATCCGTCCATGAGTGATAACTCTTCGTATCCTTCTATCGCGTCGACTAGCCGATCAATCTTTGGGTAACGGATAACTATCCTTGGGCACGCTTTGTTCAAGTTGGTGAAGTCGATGCGATTCTCGACCCCTCCATTCTTCTTTGGTACTATTACCATGTTAGAGATCCAAGTAGGATATTTGACTTCTTTTATAAAACCGGCCTCCAACAGCTTTCAGCATTCCGTTTCTCTTTGCTTTGTGATACTCTGTAGCCACCTTTCGTATCTTTTGTCATACGGGGGTGTGGCGGGTTTAATGCGCAGCTCATGTTGTATCTTGTCTTTGGGTCTATTCCGGGCATATCGAGATAGTTTCCATGCGAAGATGTCCGCGTATTCCTTTAGTAGTTTTATTAGTGAGGCTTCGCGTTCTCCGCCCATTAGAGTTCCTATCTTGATCTTTCTTGGGTTACCGCTCCGTCCCTATGTTAACTTCTTTCACTGCCTCCAAGGATGTAAACGTGGGCTTCGGTTCCCAAGGTGGGGACTTTCTTTAATTGCTATTTGGTAGGCTCAGATTCTTTGTTTGCGAGAGCGCCCTGGTTAGCATTTGATGTTGATGCTTCCGTGTTTCCTACGGAGTTCCCCTTAGACAAGCTTTTCCCTGAGATCCCTTCCAAGTATTCGTCGATGGCTTTGTCCTTGGATATTGCTTTGCTCAAGGCCCTCGCGGGTTCTTCTTTTCTCATCTTCTTCATTGTTGAGCTGTATTTGCATTGCCTGGCATTCCTTTGCGGAAACTTGATCACCCTTGATCTCCATTACCCCTAAAGGAGTAGGAAACCTAAGGTATTGATGGTAGGTGGATGCGACTCCCTTAAGTTTGTGGACCCATTTTCGTCCAATAATGGCATTGTAGGGTGAAGGCGTGTTCACCACACTGAAGCGGGCGTCAACTTTCATGGGACCCGCGTCTACTTGCAAAATAATATCCCGAGAGGCTTCGTAGCCGTACCATTGAACCCGTAGATGGTGTAGTGCGAGGTCAAGAGTTGCTCGTCATTAAGCTCCATACGCTTGAAGGTATCATGAAATAGGACGTTTACGGAGCTCCCTCCATCAATGAGTATTTTCTTTATGTTGCATCCTGCGATTGCCAAAGTGAGGATCAAAGGGTCGTTGTGATCTTCCATGTCGTCCTCAATGTCCTCGGCCTCGAAGGTTAGAGGTGCGTTCATCCATTCTTCGTGCTCTTCCACTTCTTTTTCCGTCTAAGTTGTAGAGCTCACAATAGTCTTCAAATTGCTTCCTCAATCTTTTCCCTATTTGTGCGGTTAGGGTTGGTTCTTTGTTTTCCGAGCGGATATAGTATTTAGTGTACGGTTACCCTCCTCGCAATTGGACTGTTTGCTTTGCGTTTGGTTCGTCCTCCGTTCCGACCTTCTCCCACGTAATTTTTGAGATCCCCGCGTCTACCACTTTTGGATCATTATTTTGAGATTTTGCACTTCTCTGTTGGATGCCCGTAGAAGCGGTGGAAATCACAAAGTACTCTTTGGACTCCGCCGAGGCGGAGGTTGCTTCCCCTTAGACCAGGGCCGCCTAAGTTCTCGCGGTTCTTGATTTCCTTTAAGATGCGTGCGTAGCTGGTGTTGAGTTTCGTGTAGACTCGGTCTTGAATTTTCTACCACTCCTTTTGTGGTCATCTTTCCGATCCTTTTCGTATCTACTGGGTCTTTACTTGTTCCATGGAGTTTGTCCGTGGGGGTCGTTGAGCCCGTGCTCTTGGGTTCTCTCTTTTTGAATTTCTTCCAACCTCGCGTGTTTTTCGATGATTATCCTCAAATCTCCCTCTCGTGGTTGGGGTGGTGCCGTGATTTCGACAAACAACGGGCTCATCCCTGTCAAGCCCCATTTGTAATGATTAATACTCACCACGGGGTCCACGTGTCCTATGGCTTGACATATCTTGTGCCATCTATCCGTGTATTCCCGAATGGATTCCTTATATTTGATTGCAAGCGAGAAGAGCTTGTCCATCCTCGTGTTTACAACCTTGTTATACATGTAGGTGGCCAAGAATTTTTCCGTGAGTTGATCGTGCAATTGATGCATCCCGGCTTGAGGTTATCAAACCAAGATAGCGCGGATCCTTTCGGAGCTTGAAGGAAAATATCTGCAAAGTATAGCTTCGTCGTGGTCCCATCCGGCCATTACCCCGTTGTAATATCGTAGGTGAGCAATGGGATTCGTGGATCTGTCGTAACACTCAAAGGATGGGGCCAGGACACTTACGCGGTATGGTAGTCGTGGCCAATCGCCGTGCGAGTGGGGTGGTGTTGGCTTCCTTCATAACCTCGTTCTAGTCTTCCACCTCCTTGCCTGGTTTTGATTTGATTGATCTCTCGCTAACATCTCTGCGCGGAGACTCTCCATTGCCAAACAAGAAATTCTTCTTGAATGGAAGGCCGTGCCTTCCTTGTAGGTTGTGACGTCGTGGCCTCCTCCTCATCATAGTAGTCTGAAGTGTCCGGGTGATAGTCCGGGTCGGGCCTTCTATTATTCCGCGCACCTGATAGGTGTAGAATACACCGTATTTACTATCTAGTAGTTACGCTTTCTTTGCTATTTTTCTTGTGAATTATGCACTTTACGTGTGTTTTTGAGTATTTAGGTACTTTGGAGTCATTTGGATTAAAAGAGGATGAAACATGGCAAAAGCGTTGGAGATGCGCGAGGAGGAGGCGAAGAATAGGACCCGTTGGTTCCCCTGGGCCCGACAAGCCTAGCAAACTAGGTTGGCCCTTATTCTATTCATGGGTGCTTAGAGTTATTCTGGGTGTCCATCCCTTATCTGCTTCAACAAAGTGGTTATATCCACTTTAATTTCTTACCAAGCCCTAGAAATCAGAGGAGCAATTATTGCCCCCATCATTAGTTTTTTCTTTCTTTCACTCTTATCTGAAATCAAGAGGGATTGTCGACTGTTCATGGCACTGGTAAAAGAAGAAAAGAAAAAAAAAGAGATCTACATCTGATGAAATTCGATAGTTGAAGCCGGGATTGAATCGGTTTCGATTTATTATTTGGTGATGCTCAAGGGTTGAACTTGGTTTGAAATGGTTTTTACGTAATGATAAGTTAGGGTTTGATGATAGTGAATTCGAGAGATGGAAAGAAGAGAAGTTGGGGTCGAATTAGGGTTTACGAGAGGTCCCAATTGTGATGAATTGGTGAGTATACATCTTCTTGTGATGATTAAAGGTTTGAATCGAAAATGGGTTTTACTAAGAAGGAGAAAATGAGATTGGAGAAGAGGAATGGAGATTTGGGTTCAATCTTTGTTGGTACAAGGATGAACAACTGGTGGAGATGAATTGAAATTAAGCAGGTTATGGAAATGCTGTAGAGATGTTGCAGAGAAGAGATTGGCACTGAGAGTTGGAACTGGTATTGTTTGGTATTGCAGGGAAGATTAAAAGCTAGATGGAAGCAATGATGTGTTTGAGCAAGCCGATTATTGCTCAAACCGGATGGGTTCTACGGTGGTTTAGGTTTGCAATGAAGTCTGTTCTAAAATTGCAAGTGCATCATCGGTGTGACGAGAAGATGAAATTTGGGGATTGCTCTGAACCTGAAATGCAATTGTGAATGGTGTTTGCTGTTAGTTTTTGAAGCCAGGGATGGAGTGTTTTTATTGCTGTTGTAAACAGGATTTGATAAGGGTGTGCAAGGAAGTTGCAGGTTATGATTGAATGGATTATATGAGTTGTGTATTGCAGGGAAAGCTCAAGTGGAGACGATTGTAGCTGGTGCTTCAGAGTTATAGGTCCTAATGCAGTGGACTTGAGAAACCAATTGATGAAATGGAATTGTGAATGAGGTTGGTCTGGCCTGGCCTGGCAAATTGATGAATGTATGAGATGCGAGGCTGAAGTGGTCTCCGTAGTATGCTAGAGCGGGGAAGCTACTACCCGATGCGATGAAGTCATTATGAATCGAGTTTGCAGCTTAACCAAGCTGAAATTCGATTAGTGTTAGGTGGCCTGGTGCAGGCGCAGAGAAAGGAGAATCATGTTATGAAGCTCATTTGGCCGAGAAACCTGAGCCGGTAATTGTACGGCCGCGAGAAATGGATGCCAAGGCTTTTGTGTTGAATATTGGTGGCGGTGAGCACAATGTGAGCCTGCTTGGTGAGGTCGTGAATGTGAGGCGGTGAAGTGCGGGGGTTGAGTTATGTAATGCACTGGCAATAGATGGAATAGGAACCGAGTTCTGATGCGGTGGAGAATCATTTAGCAGGGAATGATGCTTGTGGCTGTACTGTATGTGATAATATTGCAGGCATGTGAAGCTGCAGAATGTGTGAGTTTCAGGCGAAGCTGTGGCAGTGAACATGAGGTTGGAATTGGTTCTAGTGCTACATTTGGCAGGGAATGATGCTTGTGGATTAGAAAGGGCTGAATGAGGCTGGTGATATGTGCAAATGAGGCGGAAATGGGTACTTGTGGAATTCATGGATGCAAATTGATGGGCCGAGCAAGGTTACTGGCGAGGATGTTTCATGAAGCACAATGATTATGCAGCGACACTGTTCGACTTGTGCAAGAATCGTGGCCTGGGCAAAGTCGGCCGTTAGATCACCAGCCTGGTGACTCGGTCCGACACAGATCTGACTCGGTTGACTCACCCCAACTCGGTCTTGACCGAGTTGACTCAGCCGAGTCGACCCCGCTGACCCGATCCGACCGTTGGCCGTGCGGAATCGCCGGACTTTGCCGATCACCGGGAGATTTCGGCGATTTTTCCTACGATTTCCGGCCACAATACTCGAACTTCCGCGACGATTTTGGGTCATATTTTCTACATGGGTTTCTCACTCTTATGGGCTTGGTGGATTTTCATCTAATGGACTTTGAAGACTAGACCTAATTTTAGAAGTTGGAGAAAAGCTATAAAGGGAAGGTCTTCTACAACTTATCATATATCTTATTCTTGGAACTTTGGAGAGCCGTTTTTGGTTACGCAACTAGGGTTTGCTTTTGTTCATCTTCTTCTTTAATTCAACTTATATTTTTGTGATGAACTCCATAGCTATGAGTAGCTAAATTCTCTATTATTGGTTAAGGATGTAGTCAGATTTCTAAAACTTGTGTTTGCTTTATGTATTAGTTTTCTCTCTTGATTATCGTTCAATTCTCTCTTGTTTTTATGATCACATGATTGAAGTATTGTGATAGGATTATGGTGTTTGATTAGTTAAGTGGCCAATTAATTGAACTTGCATCTTAGTCCATAGCTATTTTAGGGTTTTTCATCAAGCGATAACCTTGAATACAAGTAGCATGATATGTTTACGGTTTGTAGTGATACACTCTCGTAATCATATGTAGAGTTTGACCATTGTCCGAATTGTTTTGCGAACGCATGACAATTGCATTGATTAGCCTATTTAAAACTTAATGCTCCTAGGAATTGAACTTGATTAGCGCAAGGCGTTAGGTTATTCTTTCGGTAGGATTCACATACGCAGCCCTAATGTGTGTGTTAATGAACTTGAGAAATTAATAGATTATCTTGCTTTCTTGATTCTCTAGGCTTTTGATAACACAAGAGATTAAATCGTAATTCTAATCATATATGCAAGCACATGTCTAAGATTGAAGATGAATTCCTTGACCAATATCTCTCTCCATTAATTATTTTCTACAACTTATTTTCTTTTAATTTGCTTTTATTGCTTACTTAAAATTCAAATCCCCCAATTGGTTACTTTAAGAAATTGATTACGAAATAACTACAATCGCCTCCTGTGGAAAACGAACTCTTTCTTATCACATACTTTAGGAAAGTGAAATTATTTTGGACGCATACGACAGTCAAAATTTTGGCACCGATTCTTGGGGAGGCACACGGCTAGTTATTAAGTTTTTAGTTTCTTTTTACAATTTACGCTTTTATCTTTGCTTTTCGGTTCTTGTCTTGTTTCTCACTTGTTTGTGAGAATTGTTTTAAAGTACCTAATCTCTCGCTTCTAAGGATTGGAATTATCCAAGGTGCGGGATAGCTACTCGACGCGGACAATACTCCAACCAAGTCAAGACACAACGGACGAGCACGAGGAGGAAGTAGGAGAAGAGATTTTCCAACAACAAGAAGAAGGAAAAGAGGTTCCAATCGTAGAGGAAACACACGTGGAAGAACAAGGAGCAATGGGTGATGCAAATCGTTCACTCAAGGACTTAGCTTCTCATGGGCTTGATATACAACGGGTGTATTCAAACGGACTCTACTTTTGAAATTAAACCGGGTTGCTTAGAGAATTACCAAAGTTCCATGGCATGGTGAATGAAGATCCAAACAAACATCTTATGGACTTCCACACCATTGTCACGGCCATGCTTCCAGCGGATGTTGCGTGGATGGTGCAATGTTGAAAGTTTTCCGTTTCTCTTTAATGGATAGTGCTAAGGATTAGTTGTTCTATTTACCTCCGGAAGTGTCACAACATGGAATGGGTTGAAGAAACTCTTTTGGAGAGATATTTTCCTGCATCAAAGGCTACTCAAATTCGCAAGGAGATTTGTGGGATGAAGCAAAATGTGGGAGAATCCTTATATGAATGTTGGGAACGATACAAGAGATTGGTGGCCAGCTGTCCTCACCACCAATTCGGTGGCGCTATGATCATCCAATACTTCTATGAAGGACTCCAATCAAGTGATAGGAATCTTCTCGACGCTGCGGTGGTGGTGCACTAGTGAACAAGACGGTGGCACAAGCTAGAGAGTTGATTGAAAACATGGCGGCGAACTCACAACAATTCTTGAGTCGTGGTTCGAGATGTGATTCTAAGAAGGGTGAGTGAAGTGAGCGAGGTTGAAGAGCTTCGTCAACAAATGGGTAACATGAACGCAATGCTTCAACAAGTTGCAGCCGCGGTGATACCAAGTTCCTCTCAATCTTATGAAGACGAGCAAGCTAATGCGATCTTTCCAAATCAACAAAGACGGTATGATCCCTACTCCAACACTTACAATCCGGGATGGAGAGATCACCCCAATTTTAGCTATGCCAATAAGCAAGGAGCGATTCAACAACCTAGTTTCAACAACCCGAGTGGATTTCAACCTCAACAACAACAATTCCAACCTAGGCAACAATTTCAACAACAACAACAACCTCAAAATATGGGGTCCAATATGGAGGAGTTGCTGAAATATTTTATGCAACGAACGGAGAGTTCGGTTAAGGAGTTGCAAACTCAAGTTGGTTCTATGGCTATGGAGTTGAATCAATTAAAGGCACAAAATGGTGGGAAACTCCCTTCTCAACCTATCAACCCAAAAGAGGGTGTTAATGCAATTACGTTGAGAAGTGGTACACAACTTGTGCAACCGAAAGTGGCTGATTCGGGCGTGGTGGAAACACCAAAGGAACCTGTTTTGGAGGAGAAAACCGAGGATTCTCCCCAAACTTAAAGTACCTATTCCTAACTCTAAAACTCAGGTTTCTACTTATGTTCCTCCTCTACCTTTTCCTCATGATTTGCAAGTTCTAAGAAGGAGGAACTAGAAAAGGAGATTTTGGACGTTCTAAAGAAGATCCATGTGAACATACCACTCATAGATGCAATCAAGCAAGTTCCAAAGTATGCAAAGGTGTTGAAGGACTTGTGTACCAATAAGCAAAGGCTCAAAGGTAATGAAGTGCTTAGTGTGGGGGAGAATGCTTCGGCAATCTTACAACACAAACTCCCACTTAAGTGCAAGGACCCGTAGTAGTTTTGACATTCCCGTCACAATTGGTAACACCAAATTTAACAAAGCTATGTTGGACTTAGGTGCTTCCGTTAATGTCATGCTGCGTCTATGTACAATTCACTTGATCTTGGTCCTCTTAAAAGGCTGGAATTGTGTTGCAATTAGCCGATCGTTCTAATGTCTACCCAATGGGTATTGTTGAGGATGTTCTTGTGCGGGTTAATCAACTTGTATTTCCGGCGGACTTTGCGTGTTAGAGATGGATGAAGGTTCACCGGACTCGTCTCTTCCATTGCTACTTGGCGTCCCTTCATGAAAACGGCGAAAACCACTATTGATGTTGACAAGGGAACGCTAACTATGGAGTTTGATGGAGAAATAATACGTTTCAACATTTTCGAAACGATGAGATATCCTAGTGATGTCCACTCTTGTTTCTCCATTGATGTGATGGACACATTGGCGCAACAAATGTTTGAGTTGAATGGTGTTGATACTTTGGAAACCGTGCTCACTACACCTATTGACAATGGTTATGCGTATAGTGATGAGATGAAAGAAACCATTGGTTCTCTTGACTCATTACCGGAAAAATCAGCCATTAAGAATATTTCATATGCTTCTTTACCATGCAATAATGAAAAACTTGTGCCATCTATTGTTAAATCTCAAGTTTAGAATTGAAACCTCTTTCCAAGTCACTTAAAGTACTTGTACTTGGGTGATAACGAAGATTTACCCGTGATTGTTTCTAACGAGCTTAATGAATTACAGGAGCAAAAACTTAAGGGTGCTAAGGACGTACAAGACGGCCATAGGATGGAAAATCGCCGATATCAAGGGTATTAGCCCTGCCGTTTGTATGCATAAGATCCGTGTGGAGGATGATTCAAAGCCTACAAGGAAGCGCAACGTCGTTTGAATCCTCCCATGATGGAAGTTGTGAAAAAGGAGATACTCAAGCTTTTGGACGTGGGAGTTATCTACCCCATATCCGATAGCAAGTGGGTAAGCCCGGTACAAGTGGTACCAAAGAAATCGGGAGTAACGGTGGTGGAGAATGATAAGAATGAACTTGTCCCAACTCGTGTGCAAACCGGTTGGAGGGTTTGTATTGATTACAGAAATTGAATGCCACCACTAGAAAAGATCACTTTCCGTTACCTTTTATTGATCAAATGCTTGAACGTTTAGCTGGACACTCTTACTATTGCTTTCTTGATGGCTATTCGAGTTATAATCGATTGTGATAGCGCCGGAGGACCAAGAGAAAACCACTTTCACTTGTCCTTTCGGTACTTTTGCTTATAGAAGGATGCCTTTTGGCTTATGCAATGCTCCGGCTACCTTTCAAAGGTGTATGGTAAGTATTTCGGAATATGTTGAAAACATAATCGAAGTGTTCATGGATGACTTTAGTGTCTTTGGTGATTCATTTGACCTTTGCTTGAACAATTTGTCTCTAATCCTTGAACGATGTGTTGAAACAAATCTTGTGCTAAATTGGGAGAAGTGCCATTTCATGGTAACTCATGGCATAGTTTTAGGCCATATAATATCTTCTAAAGGCTTGGAAGTCGATAAATCTAAGATAGACCTTATTCGTGCTCTAACCCCTCCCACTACGGTGAGGTAGATCGTTCTTTTCTTGGTCATGCGAGTTTTTATCGTAGGTTCATCAAGGATTTTTCAAGATAGCATCACCACTTTGTAACCTATTGCAAAAGATGTGGTTTTTAACTTTGATGAGAAGTGTGTGGCGGCATTCAATCGTTTGAAAGAACTTTTGATTTCAGCCCCTATCATTAAACCACCGGATTGGAGTAAGCCGTTTGAACTCATGTGTGATGCAAGTGACTATGCGGTTGGTGCGGTGCTTGGGCAACGTGTGGGGAAGCTTCCTCATGCTATTTATTATGCTTCTAGAACGTTAAATGAGGCCCAACAAAACTACACAACCACATGAAAAGGAGTTATTAGCCATTGTTTTTGCTTTAGAAAAGTTTCGCTCTTATCTAATTGGTACAAAAGTTGTTGTCTTTCTGATCATGCAAGCACTTCTAGATACTTGCTTACAAAGAAAGAGGCGAAACCGAGGCTCATACGATGGATTTTACTCTTGCAAGAGTTTGATCTTGAAATCAAAGACAAGAAAGGAATTGAGAACACCGTTGCGGATCATTTGAGCCGACTTCTGGTGGACAAGGAGACTATCCCGTTGCGTGAAAGTTTCCCGGACGAGCAACTATTCTCAATTGCCTTTGGAGAACCATGGTACGCTGATATTGTTAATTACTTAGTGTCTAAACAAATCCCAAAGAACTTGTCTCGTGTTGAGAGGGACAAACTTAAGAAGCTAGGAAACCAATACATATGGGATGATCCATACTTATGGAAGCATTGTAGTGACCAAGTAATACGTAGGTGTGTTCCCGAAATTGAATTTAATTCTATCTTGTCTTTTTGCCACTCATATGCTTGTGGAGGACACTTTGGGAGTAAGAGAACCGCTCTCAAGGTATTAGAATGTGGTTTCTTTTGGCCAACTTTGTTTAAGGATGCACATGCATTTTGTATCACATGTGATAGGTGTCAAAGAACCGGAATCTAGGTGCTCGAAATCAAATGCCGCAAACTATTATTCAATTTGTGGAGGTTTTTGATGTATGGGGAATTGATTTTATGGGCCCTTTTGTCAATTCTAATGGGAATTATTATATCTTGCTTGTTGTGGATTATGTCTCGAAATGGGTGGAAGCTAAGGCCGCCCCAACTAATGATTCTAAAGTTGTTTCGATTTTTGTGCAAGCTAATATATTTGCAAGGTTTGGAATTCCAAGGGCTATAATTAGCGATGGAGGTTCACACTTCAAAACGAGGTTCTTGCAAAGCTTGTTAAGGAAGTACAATGTGTCGCATAGGATTGCAACTCCCTACCATCCGCAAACTAATGGACAAGCCGAAGTTTCCAACCGAGAGGTGAAATCAATTCTTGAAAAGACGGTGAATCCAACAAGGAAAGATTGGAGCGTGCGACTCAACGATGCTTTGTGGGAGTATAGAACCGCATATAAAACACCTATTGGGATGTCTCCTTTTAGGCTTGTTTATGGTAAACCTTGTCACTTACCCGTGGAAATTGAGCATAAGGCGTTTTGGGCTATTAAGCAATGCAACATGGAGTTGGATGGGGCTGGAAAGCAAAGAAAGTTACAACTTCAAGAGCTAGAGGAGATTCGTAATGATGCATTTGAAAGCTCACGGATTTACAAGGAAAAAGAAAGCTTTTCATGATAATATGATTTCTAAGAAACAATTTTGCATTGGGCGAGAAAGTGCTTTTGTTTAATTCTCGCTTGCAATTATTTAGGGTAAATTAAGGTCACGTTGGATTGGACCTTTTATTGTGACTAATGTGTTTTCTCATGGTGCGGTGGAAATTCGTAGTTTAGCTACGAGTAATGAACTTAAAGTGAATGGGCACCTAGTTGAAACCATATTATGAGAACTTCTCTTCGGATGTCGTGGAAGGAGTTAATCTTGTGGAAATACTCCCTCTGGAGGAGTCATAGAAAGCAAGGAGATAGTCGGGTGACGACTTTAAACCAAGCGCTAAATGGGAGGCAACCCATCGGTTTTGTATCTCTTATCTTTTATTTTCTTTTCTTGTCATGTTTTTACTTTTTCGATTTTTGTCACTTTTCCGTTAGGATTTCCACCTTGACTTTCTTTGGATGATTCAATTACATTGAGGACAATGTAAAGTTTAAGTGTGGGGGAGTGGTTTGTGTAAATTTTTGTAATTTTTCAACTTTTTTGTGTAACTAGTGAATAAGAAAACTCCAACTTGTAGTTAGTTTAGAGTCACATATTATACATGTCGCTAAGATTACATCGAGAATCTCACACTAGTGACTGAACTTAGAGATGACAAAAAACATGATCGGGTTTCTTAATTGTATGAGAGTTAAAGTTGGATTTAACCATGCCAATGGCAAATAAGGTGCGAGGCGGGTTCGGTATTAGAATGGTGATCCCCTATAGTGGAGACTACCCATGTTACATAATGTGAGGCACCAACCTTCAATTCTTTGTACTGTCTAAATTGTGCTTTTAGAGTGTGTGTCACCGTACGTAAATTCCGGGCAGAATGGTGAGCTGTCCAATTTCCCACCATAGAAGCACTATTTTGATCTCTTGAGTGCTATTTTTATCAACCATGTTGGTGACATCGAATTGCTAACTTACATACCACTTGTGATCTTGTTCGCAGTTAGCACCATCCACCTTATCTCTCTCTACACCAACAGTCCATAGAAACACCATCATCATCAACAAGAGGAGCATCACAAATTTGAAGGAAAGTTGAATACGTTCGAGGTTTTACAAGCAACGATATTTAAATGGGCAGATTTGATTTGAGTAAAGCAACAAAACAGGGAGCAAAATTTTTATAAGTTGAAGACTATTATACAAGAGTGAAAATTATTAAGGATGAGAATTCGGGAAGTCTAAGATATCAAGACATATAAGTTGTGAAGATTCAAGCGGTAAAGTACTTATACCATGGCATTGTACTTACATTTTTATTTTTGTATTTTACTTTCTCTTGTCTCAAAAAAAAAAAAAAAAATTTGAAAAAAAAAAAACGAAAATTAAAAAAAAAAAAAGAGAAAAAAAAAAAAGAGACAAGAGAAAAGTTTTAGGTTTGTTAATAGTTTTTTATTTTGTTTTATTTTTATTTTTATTTTGTTTTTGTTTGATTTCTAAAAAAAAAAAAAAAAAAAAAAAAAAATTGGGTTTGTATAGTTTGTTTTTATTCTTGTATTCTTTCAATAAATCCTATGGAAAGAAGGAATATCTATAATGAAGTTTCAAGCGACAAGAAATTTGAGGGAAAGAGTCATATTGTCAAGATTCTACGAAGTTCAAGAGTTATCATCAAGAGTTGAAGACCGAAGACGAAGATGAAGACACCGATAGAAGACCGAGACGTTTCTATGGATGTTGTGAGAGTGGTGCTAGTTAGCCGCACGCCGAACGGATTCACCGTAAGTAAGCATATTCCCACCTTCGTTAAATGGTTGATTTCCTTTCGAAGAGATCGTCAGAAAAAATGGGTTTTCAAAAATATATAAAAGATGTGGGTTTTCAAAATATTTCGGAGGGTTTTGCCTTCCTACCATTCAACGTGTCGCAGGATTCTCTCTTCATTCCAACTTTGGACACATGTGTGACCCATAAAAAGTCATTTTATTATTGAGAGCAATTTCATAAAACCCTTTCTTGTGAGGCGTAGTCGAGACTTTTGATCACTCCGAACCCGAATTTTAGTCGAGAAGGGATGGTTATCTCTCTCTCAACTTTTAAGAATGAGATTGTGTTCATTTATGTGTCTAACTTCTTATGACTAGTGTGCAGAATCTCTATGTCTTCTTAGCGCGTTGGATACTATCATTACGGAGAACTAGTAAGTTGGAAAAATAGGTTTTGTGGGTATATCTCTAGTAAACCCTCACGAGACTATAACTCGTCCACTAGGGACACCTAGGGGTTTAAAGGCTTGTTATTTATGCTAAAAGTGACCGTAGCCTCGACGACACGGAGTTGTTGTATTTTATTGTTTTATTTGATTTGCTCGAGGACTAGCAAAGTCTAAGTGTGGGGGAATCTGATAGGTGTAGAATACACCGTATTTACTATCTAGTAGTTACGCTTTCTTTGCTATTTTTCTTGTGAATTATGCACTTTACGTGTGTTTTTGAGTATTTAGGTACTTTGGAGTCATTTGGATTAAAAGAGGATGAAACATGGCAAAAGCGTTGGAGATGCGCGAGGAGGAGGCGAAGAATAGACTTGTTGGTTCCCAGGCCCGACAAGCCTAGCAAACTAGGTTGGCCCTTATTCTATTCATGGGTGCTTAGAGTTATTCTGGGTGTCCATCCCTTATCTGCTTCAACAAAGTGGTTATATCCACTTTCATTTCTTACCAAGCCCTAGAAATCAGAGGAGCAATTATTGCCCCCATCATTAGTTTTTTCTTTCTTTCACTCTTATCTGAAATCAAGAGGGATTGTCGACTGTTCATGGCACTGGTAAAAGAAGAAAAGAAAAAAAAAGAGATCTACATCTGTGAAATTCGATAGTTGAAGCTGGATTGAATCTGGTTTCGATTTATTATTTGGTGATGCTCAAGGGTTGAACTTGGTTTGAAATGGTTTTACGTAATGATAAGTTAGGGTTTGATGATAGTGAATTGGAGATGGAAAGAAGAGAAGTTAGGGGTCGAATTAGGGTTTACAGAGGTCCCAATTGTGATGAATTGGTGAGTATACATCTTGCTGTGATGATTAAAGGCTGAATCGAAAATGGGTTTTACTAAGAAGGAGAAAATGAGATTGGAGAAGAGGAATGGAGATTTGGGTTCAATGCTGTTGGTACAAGGATGAACAACTGGTGGAGATGAATTGAAATTAAGCAGGTTATGGAAATGCTGTAGAGATGTTGCAGAGAAGAGATTGGCACTGAGAGTTGGAACTGGTATTGTTTGGTATTGCAGGGAAGATTTAAAGCTAGATGGAAGCAAGGATGTGTTTGAGCAACTGGATTATTGCTCAAACCGGATGGGTTTCACAGTGGTTTAGGTTTGCAATGAAGGCTGTTCTAAAATTGCAAGTGCATCTGTCGGTGGACGAGAAGATGAAATTTGGGGATTGCTCAACTCGAAATGCAATTGTGAATGGTGTTTCTTTGTTAGTTTTTGAAGCCAGGATGGAGTGTTTTTATTCTTTGTTGTAAACGTGATTTGATAAGGGTGTGCAAGGAAGTTGCGAGTTATGATTGAATGGATTATATGAGTTGTGTATTGCAGGGAAAGCTCAAGTGGAGACGATTGTAGCTGGTGCTTCAGAGTTATAGGTGCTAATGCAGTGGACTTGAGAAACCAATTGATGAAATGGAATTGTGAATGAGGTTGGTCTGGCCTGGCCTGGCAAATTGATGAATGTATGAGATGCAAGAATTCAAGTGGTCATTGTGTAGTATGCTAGAGCGGGAAGCTACAAGCGATGCGGTGAAGTCATTGTAACCGAGTTTGCGGCTTAACTTGAAGCTGAAATTCGAGTTAGTGTTAGGGGCCTGGTGCGAAATGCGAGAGAAAAGGAGAATCATGTTATGAAGCTCATTTGGTGGCCGAGAACTGGAGCATGTAATTGTACGCTGCGAGAAATGGATGCCAAGGCTTTTGTGTTGAATATTGGTGGCGGTGAGCACAATGTGAGTTCTTGGTGAGGTCGTGAATGTGAGTTTGGTGAAGTGCAGGGTTGAGTTATGTAATGCAGCTGGCAATAGATGGAATAGGAACTGAGTTACAGTCTGGTGGAGAATCATTTAGCAAGGAATGATGCTTGTGGCTGTATTGTATGTAATAATATTGCAGGCATGTGAAGCTGCAGAATGTGTGAGTTTTTGAGCGAAGGCGTGGCGGTGAACATGAGGTTGGAATTGGTTCTAGTGCTACATTTGGCGGGGAATGATGCTTGTGGATTAGAAAAGGGCTGAATGAGGTCATGATATGTGCAAATGAGGCAGGCTGGTACTTGTGGAATTCATGGATGCAAATTGATGGGCCGAGCAAGGTTACGGGCGGGATGTTTCAAGCGAAGCACAATGATTGTATAGCACACTTGTTCGACTGTGCAAGAAGCGTGGCACAGTGATAGGTGTAGAATACACCTAATTTACTATCTAGTAGTTTATGCTTTCTTTGCTATTTTTCTTGTAAATTATGTATTTTACGCTTGTTTTGAGTTTTATAGCTACTTTGGAGTCGCACGGAGGAAAAGGAGAAGAAATCACCATATTTCGAAGAAAAGGGCAAAAAGGTCATTTCAGGGGCAAGCACTATCTCGGAGCCCAGTCCGAGGTTAAGGGGTAACTCTTGGAGGAGTACTAAATACAAACCAGCCAAGGTTAAGGGGCTGTCCACTAGGGTATCCCTTATCTAATGAGTGGGTTGGTTTTTATCAATGGGGTGTAAATATCCACCCAAATCAATACAACCCTAAATCCGAGAGTTCTTTCTCTCGTTTCACTCAATTATCATTGAGAAATAAAACCAGACAACGGCTGTGTCTGAAATTGAGAAGCAGAGAATCGAGAGAAATCAGAGATGGGTTCAGCTTAAGTTGTGTTTTCTATGGGGTTCGAATATGTTAAAAAGAGAAGAGAAATTGATGTTAAGGGTTCATATGAAGATTGAAGCTACAGCAGAATGGAATCGATCGGTGCTGAGAAATTTGAAATCAAATGGGATTTGTGAATCGAGAAGGAGAACGAGCTGCTAATGATGATTCCAGGGAAGATGTTGATTTCAGAGATGGGAAATAGAGGAACATGGAAGAACAAGCTGGATTTGTCGATGCCATGGAGTGCAGTAATGAAAGGAAAGAGATGGAGGGATTCAGTGAAACACCAGCTGCTGCTGTGCTAGTAGAGAAACTGTGTTGATGGATGTTGAAGAACTGGGAAGGTTTAATAGCATGGTTGTGAGTTGAATTAACCTGGGTTTGAGTTGAATTGACGTTAGATTGACAGAGAAGAAGAAATGGGGAGAAATTCTAAGTTAGGGTTTGATTAGTGATGTCGAGATTGAACTGGAATTGATGAAATGGGTTCTCGAGAGATTGGAGATGGGTTTGTGGCTCGAGATAAATCAAAGATGGGTTTTAGAGCGAGTTGGTGAAATTGAGCGAGAATTGAGTATAAGGGATTGGTTCTGAGATGAATTATGACTGATGTTGCTGTGTTGTGCTGGAATTAAAATGGTGCACTGAAGTGGTGGTTCTGCTATGGTAGTGGTGGTATGGCCAGATGCAATGGCAGGGGAGAATGATTGTGACTTGCAGATGCATAAATGAAGTGCAGGGATGAGCTACAGTTCACTGAGATGGCTCGGTGGTGAGATAGAATTGGCAATGGAGATTGCGGGAATTGGCGAGCTATAGGTGTGATTGTTGAGTAGAGTATGACAGTGGCAAGTGCAGGGGATAGTGCGAGGCAAAGGGAGTTCTGCCCGATGGCTTGGTTTCGTTTGAGAATGTTTGAAGGACTGAGGAATGTTAATGGTCGGGTGATGAATCTTTGAGATACTCGGTGTAGAAGTTGGTTGATTACATGGTTGCGGCCTCTACGGCGTTTGAATTGGCATACAAAGTTTAATTGCAGGGAGTGACTTTGGGAGTTTATGAAGCTGTGATGGTGCTTGTTGTGTGTTGGAGGAGTATGAAATTGCTGATGAAAAGGGACTTGAATTGAAGCAAGTGGTGGTTGCAGCTGAAGCAAGAGAAGGGCACTGATGTTTGCAACGATGGCTTGTGATTTAAGCTGCGGGGTATAGTGTTTTGCGAGATGATATTGAGATGAACTTTCTAGCCATCATGGTTGGAATTTCCCCGATGAAGCACAATGATAGTGCATCACGAGATGAGGCTCAGTGCAATGGCTTTGCAGCCACCTTCGACCCATCCAGTGAGTAAGATGACTCACCCCGACCGACCCATGGCCTGACCCTGACTCGGTACTTGACCGAGTTAACCCGCTGACTTGACCCGAGTTGACTCAGCATTGAACCGACCGACTTGACCCGTTGACCAGTGACCGGTTTGACTTTTCCGGTCACCTGAGATATTTTCCGGCGACAATTCCGGTGAGGATTCCGGCCACAATCCCGTTTTCCTACGACCAAAAATTCCGAATTTTCTATGGACTTCTCTCATGGGTGTGAAGACTTGGGCTAGGAATTGGATGGAGAATTGGACTCAAATTTGGAAAGAGAAGATGAAGAGTTGAGAAAAGCTTGGAATTGGAAATTGAATTGCAAAAGGAAAAGGATTCTATTCCTTAGAAGATTTGGAGAATATTGAAGCCTATAAATAGAGAAGCTCTCTACACCTCTCCACACATCTCTACACACACAATTCTTTTCTTTTCTTATTCTTTGTGTGAACTCTTTAACATGAGTAGTTAATTTTATTGATTGAGGATGAATTCCTAGTTCTTAATTTATGTTTTGAGTTTTTGTTTTTAATTCTATCTTGAAGTTTTTCACATGATTATCGTTTGTTTTTACTAATAGGAATGATCTTAAAGACATTCATGATTGATTGATAGATTGTTTAGAATGCATGCTAAATTGATTTGTTAATTTGATCTAAAGCTAGTGAAAGTTAGGGGATAAGTAATCGTTCTTTGACTCTTTACATAAGTAGCAAACACGAGACCTTGCGGAGGGATTCCGTGGAGCAATTGTGTGTAGAAACAACGTTAGCAAGTAGACCTTGAGCTAAGAGTCTAACTACTAATATCAACCTAAGAAATTCACAAAACCTAATGCATGAGCCAAGTTACATCTAGGTTGAGCTAATTCTAGGTGGCTTGGTGATTAGAAATCGAGATCGAGAACTTCCGTGTCCTAGGTGATACAAGGGATTTAGGGGTTTAGCACCGAGCTAGCTGCTTTACCTACGGTTGGTGATAATTTGTGACTAATAACAAGTAGAAAAGAACATAACTTTAATCATTGTTTCGTAACGAAGAAGGATTCCTTGATCTTCTCTCTCTTATTGCTTTCAACTTTATCTTTTAATTGCTTTGTTTATTTTCTTTTTCTTTTTACACCCCCCTTTCATGACAATTTTTACAACTAGAATCTCGTGCTCCTCGTGGGATCGACCTTGACTACCCTATATTACTTGTTAATTAGGTAGTAAAGTATTAATTAATTTGATTGCACCTACGACACGCATCAAATTTTGGCGCCGTTGCCGGCGAGCAACGGATGATTTTAGTTGTTTTTATTTTTCTTTTTGCTTTATTCTTGCTTTGTTGGATTCTATTAAGTATATAACTTGGTTTTTGAATCTTATTTTAGGTATCGGTTTTCCATGTACGGTGGACAAGAGCAAGCATATTACAACAATCAATACGGTTTTCAACCTCAACATTATGACAACTTCCAACCATCCTTAGGATACAATCAAAACCAATATTTTGGCTATGATAAATTTCCTACAGAACCTTATGGATATTCTCATACATATCAACAACCTTATGACGGGTATGTAAGTGGACAATCACATGGATGGAAGGATAGTTATGCATCTAACAATTTGTTTTCTAGTAATGTGCGAGACGAGAGAATTTGGAATATACTCCTCTTCATCGTGTTTTTCCTTCACTTTTTCCAAAAGAGGAGATGCCGTCTAACGGTGGTAAGCGTGTGAACGTCGGGAAACTTGCACGAAATTATACAAATTGGAAGATGATGGAGACTCGGAAGAGCTTGTCGCAGAAATTAGTAGGACTATTCATATGGAACTTAAACGACGTCGGGATAAAGGTTATGAAACCGATGAAGATTCTTATTATGGTGAGTCCGAAAATGAAAATGATTGTGTTGAAAAGGACCAACCTTTGGAGACTTTTGATGACGATAGTGTAGCTTACTCAAGCCTTGATCTTAATAATGATCAATCACCTATTCAAAAGGAAGAGCTTGAGGAAGATGCATTTATTGCTTGGCAAAACTTTCTTAAGGAAAGATGGGAGTCCGCGGAAGTGTATGAATGTTCCGACAATGAGGAAGTTATTCCAACTCCGGATCATAATAACGATCTTTCACCTATTCAAAAGGAGGAGATTGGGTGTGACTTACCTATTGTTGTAAACGGTGTAACACCCGCACAAGAAGATTTTACAATCTATACCGATGAGAATCACTTTAGTGAATGGCCCGATTAGATGATGAGAATGTTGAAGAGATGATTATAGAGGATGAAACCACATTCATTGATTTTGTGGAAGACCCAATTGAACTTGCGAATGATTATGATGATGCCGAGACTTTGGTTAAGGTAGAAAACGACGAAGAATGGTTGCAAGGTTTAATAGAGGACCACGATATACAAGAGGTAATTAATTCACTTGAATTTTTTAAGGATGAAGAGGATTCTATAATACAAGAATTTGTGCAAGGTTTGTCTAACCCTTTGCATATTGATTCTTCTCCTTTACCTCTTATTGGGTTGAATGTATGTGCTTGAAAGTATTTTTGGATGATTTTGTTTCTAAATATCCACCATTGGAAACACTTGATGCTAACACTATGCGGGTTTGCCAAGAGGAATACATGGAAGTTCCCAAATTCTATGTTCTTTATACACTTCCGAGTGTGGACGAGAATAAGTGTGGGGAAATTTCTATCGAGCGATAATTTCACTATTGTTTTCTTGTGCTAACATTTGTATGGAGTTATTGTTTGAAAAACAGGTATTATGGGTGGATCCTCAAATTTTCCGATTGTTAGTATATGGGGAATGAATCTTACAAGAGCCAAGTCGGGCCGTCGACTTTAAAACAAGCGCTTAATGGGAGGCAACCCATGGGTTTTGTATTTCTTATCCTTTTTGCTTTTTGTTATTTCTTTTTCTTGTTTCTTATCATGTTAAAATTTCCCACCTTGACTTTACTAGGAGGATTCAATTACATTGAGGACAATGTAAGGTTTAAGTGTGGGGGAGTGGTTAAGCATGTTTTTAAAACAAAAATTACAAAAAAATGAAAAATTTAAAAAAAAAAAAAAAAAAAGTTTTACTTAAAAATTCCAACTTTTAAAGATTTTAGATTCACTAGCATACTTCTAGGTATGTTTACATAGAGTTTTTGACCGACATAATTGAACTTGGAAATGTTAGAGAACTACATTCGGATTTCTTGTTTGTTTGAGTGTTAAATAATGGATTTAATCACGCCGGTGATGCGAATTTGGTGCAGGGAGAAGTGCGTTATTAGAGTTGCTGATCAATCATTAGTGGAGACTACCCGTATTCATATCATGAGAGGCACCGACCAGAAATTTTCCATCTACTAAAGAGCTTCTTTTGAGTGTGTCACCGTAAGTAAATTCCGGGTAGAATGGTGAGCTACCCAACCTCCCACCAATAGAAGCACTACTCTTGATCTCTTGAGTGCTAATTTTGTCAATCATGAGGGTGACGTCCATGGATGAAAGCTTCCTTCTTGTAGTTCGATTTGCAGTTAGCACCATTCTCTCTCTCGACAACAACGGATCCATAGAAACACTCTCATCATCAACAAGGAGCGACATCAAAATCTACAAGGGAAGTTGGAAAAGTTTAAGGTTTACAAGCAACGGAACGAGAAAAAGAGCAAATTTCAAATTCAAGTAAAAGCAACATACAAAGAGCGGATTTTACATATATGTTGAAGACTTACACTACAATGAGGTAATTTTATATTCAAGTATGAAGACTTATGCATGAAAGCGAAGAAAATTAAAAGGTGAGAATTTTTGAAAGTTTATGATTTCAAAGACAATACAAGTTGTGAAGAATCAAGCGGTAAAATACTTCTTCCACGGCCATGGTTTATTTTGTATTTAATTTCTCTTGTTAACAAAAAAAAAAAAAAAAAAAAAAAAAAAAAAAACAAGAGAAATATTTGTTTTATTTAATGAGCCGTGGGGAAGGAAAATTTATAAGGAAGTTTCAAGCGACAAGGATTTCAAGGTAAAGAGTTATAAAATGTCAAGGATTTATGAAATTCAAGGGTTTATCATCAAAAGTTGAAACCGAAGACCAAGAAGAAAGACGAGGAGCGGAAGACGTTTCTATTGGATGCCGTGAGAGTGGTGTTATCATAATTGGCGATCGGATGTGAAGGTAAGTAAGTAATCTCATCCTCGATAAAAATGGTTGATTTCCTTTCTTAGAGATCGTCAGAAAAATGGTTTTTCAAAATATTAAAAGATGTGGGTTTTAAAAATATTTCGGAAGTTGTCCTTCCCACCATTCAACGTGTTGCAGGATTTCTCTCTTCATTCCTACCTGCACACATGTGAGAACCATAAAAAAAGCTGTCTTTTTGAGTGCAATTATCATAAAATCCTATTTGGTGAGGCAAAAGTCGAGGCGAAATGTTTATTGATCGTTTCTCAAACACGCATTCTCTCATTATGGTGTGGTAATTTCTCACTCAACATTTAAGAATGAGAATATGTTCTTTGGTATTTCTAACTTCTTATTACTAGCATGCGAGAAATTCTATGTCCTCATAACTCTTTGGATGCTTGTGACGCTTGAACGCTTTGAAGTTGTGAGTTTTTAGTTTGATTTGCTCGAGGACTAGCAAAGTCTAAGTGTGGGGAATTTGATAGGTGTAGAATACACCTAATTTACTATCTAGTAGTTTATGCTTTCTTTGCTATTTTTCTTGTAAATTATGTATTTTACGCTTGTTTTGAGTTTTATAGCTACTTTGGAGTCGCACGGAGAAAGGAGAAGAAATCACCATATTTCACAAAAGGGCAAAAGGTCATTTCGGGGCAAGCACTATCTGGAGCCCAGTCCGAGTTAAGGGGTAACTCTTGGAGGAGTACTAAATACAAACCAGCCAAGGTTAAGGGGCTGTCCACTAGGGTATCCCTTATCTAATGAGTGGGTTGGTTTTTATCAATGGGGTGTAAATATCCACCCAAATCAATACAACCCTAAATCCGAGAGTTCTTTCTCTCGTTTCACTCAATTATCATTGAGAAATAAAACCGGGACAACGGGCGTATGCAAGAAATTGAGAAGCGAGAGAATCGAGAGAAATCGGAGATGGGTTCGACTTAAGTTGTGTTTTTCTATGGGGTTCGAATATGTTAAAAGAGAAGAAATTGATGTTAAGGGTTCATATGAAGATTGAAGCTACAGCAGAATGGAATCGATCGGTGCTGAGAAATTTGAAATCAAATGGGATTTGTGAATCGAGAAGGAGAACGAGCTGCTAATGATGATTCCAGGGAAGATGTTGATTTCAGAGATGGGAAATAGAGGAACATGGAAGAACAAGCTGGATTTGTCGATGCCATGGAGTGCAGTGATGAAAGGAAAGAGATCGAGGGATTCAGTGAAACACCAGCTGCTGCTGTGCTAGTAGAGAAACTGTGTTGATGGATGTTGAAGAACTGGGAAGGTTTAATAGCATGGTTGTGAGTTGAATTAACCTGGGTTTGAGTTGAATTGACGTTAGATTGACAGAGAAGAAGAAATGGGGAGAAATTCTAAGTTAGGGTTTGATTAGTGATGTCGAGATTGAACTGGAATTGATGAAATGGGTTCTACAGAGATTGGAGATGGGTTTGTGGCTCAGATAAATCAAAGATGGGTTTTAGAGCAGGTTGAGCTGAAATTGAGCAGAATTGAGTATAAGGGATTGGTTCTGAGATGAATTATGACTGATGTTCTTTGTGTTGTCTTTGGAATTAAAATGGTGCACCAAGTGGTGGTTCTGTATGGTAGTGGTGGTATGGCCGATGCAATGGCGGGGGAGAATGATTGTGACTTGCGGATGCATAAATGAAGTGCGGGGATGAGCTACAGTTCACTGAGATGGCTCGAGTGGTGAGATAGAATTGGCAATGGAGATTGCGAGGAATTGCGAGAGCTATAGGTGTGATTGTTGAGTAGAGTATGATAGTGGCAAGTGCAGGGGATAGTGCGAGGCAAAGGGAGTTCTGGTAGATGGCTTGGTTTTTGTGAGAATGTTTGAAGGATCGAGAATGTTAATGGTAGTGATGAATCTTTGAGATACTCGAGTGTAGAAGTTGGTTGATTACATGGTTGCAGCTGCTGGCGTTTGAATTGGCATACAAAGTTTAATTGCAGGGAGTGACTTTGGGAGTTTATGAAGCTGTGATGGTGCTTGTTGTGTGTTGGAGGAGTATGAAATTGCTGATGAAAAGGGACTTGAATTGAAGCAAGTGGTGGTTGCTACCAAGCAAGAGAAGGGCACCGATGTTTGCAATCGATGGCTTGTGTGAAGCTGCGAGGGTATAGTGTTTTCGCGAGATGATATTGAGATGAACTTTCTAGCCATCATGGTCGAATTTCCACGATGAAGCACAATGATAGTGCATCACAGATGAGGCACATGCAATGGCACTGCTTAAACCACTTCACCCATCCAGTGAGTAAGATGACTCACCGACCCGACCAATGGCCGACTCGACTCGTGCCCATTGACCGAGTTAACACGCCGACTTGACCCGAGTTGACTCGGCGTTGAACCGACCGGGACTTGACCGTTGACGATGGACCGGTTTGACTTTTAGGTCACCCGAGATATTTTAAAAGCGACAATTCCCAGGTAGGATTCCGGCCACAATCCCGATTTCCGGCGACCAAAAATTCCAAATTTTCTATGGACTTCTCTCATGGGTGTGAAGACTTGGGCTAGGAATTGGATGGAGAATTGGACTCAAATTTGGAAAGAGAAGATGAAGAGTTGAGAAAAGCTTGGATTTGGAAATTGAATTGCAAAAGGAAAAGGATTCTACTCCTTAGAAGATTTGGAGAATATTGAAGCCTATAAATAGAGAAGCTCTCTACACCTCTCCACACATCTCTACACACACAATTCTTTTCTTTTCTTATTCTTTGTGTGAACTCTTTAACATGAGTAGTTGATTTTATTGATTAAGGATGAATTCCTAGTTCTTAATTTATGTTTTGAGTTTTTGTTTTTAATTCTATCTTGAAGTTTTTCACATGATTATCGTTTGTTTTTACTAATAGGAATGATCTTAAAGACATTCATGATTGATTGATAGATTGTTTAGAATGCATGCTAAATTGATTTGTTAATTTGATCTAAAGCTAGTGAAAGTTAGGGGATAAGTAATCGTTCTTTGACTCTTTACATAAGTAGCAAACACGAGACCTTGCTGAGGGATTAGTGGAGCAATTGTGTGTAGAAACAACGTTAGCAAGTAGACCTTGAGCTAAGAGTCTAACTACTAATATCAACCTAAGAAATTCACAAAACCTAATGCATGAGCCAAGTTACATCTAGGTTGAGCTAATTCTAGGTGGCTTGGTGATTAGAATCCGTGATCGAGAACTTCCGTGTCCCAGGTGATACAAGGGATTTAGGGGTTTAGCACTGAGCTAGCTGCTTTACCTACGGTTGGTGATAATTTGTGACTAATAACAAGTAGAAAAGAACATAACTTTAATCATTGTTTCGTAACGAAGAAGGATTCCTTGATCTTCTCTCTCTTATTGCTTTCAACTTTATCTTTTAATTGCTTTGTTTATTTTCTTTTTTCTTTTTACACCCCCCTTTTGTGACAATTTTTACAACTAGAATCTCGTGCTCCTCGTGGGATCGACCTTGACTACCCTATATTACTTGTTAATTAGGTAGTAAAGTATTAATTAATTTGATTGCACCTACGACACGCATCACCTGGCAAAGTCAGCCCAGTTAGATCACCAGCACAGCTGACTCAGGTCTGACACAGGATCCTGACTCAGTTGACTCACCCTAACTCGGTGCTGACCGAGTTGACTCGCCGAGTCGACCCGTTGACCCGATCCGGCCCGTTGACCGGTAACCGGGCGGACTTTGCCGGTCACCGGGGAGATTTCCGGCGATTTTTCCGGCCGATTTCCGGCCACAATACCAGACTTCCGTGATTTTGGGTCATATTTTCTACATGGGTTTCTCACTCTTATGGGCTTGGTGGATTTTCATCTAATGGACTTTGAAGACTAGACCTAATTTTAGAAGTTGGAGAAAAGCTATAAAGGGAAGGTCTTCTACAACTTATCATATATCTTATTCTTGGAACTTTGGAGAGCCGTTTTTGGTTACGCAACTAGGGTTTGCTTTTGTTCATCTTCTTCTTAATTCAACTCATATTTTTGTGATGAACTCCATAGCTATGAGTAGCTAAATTCTCTATTATTGGTTAAGGATGTAGTCCGATTTCTAAAACTTGTATTTGCTTTATGTATTAGTTTTCTCTCTTGATTATCGTTCAATTCTCTACTGTTTTTATGATCACATGATTGAAGTATTGTGATAGGATTATGGTGTTTGATTAGTTAAGTGGCCAATTAATTGAACTTGCATCTTAGTCCATAGCTATTTTAGGGTTTTTCATCAAGCGATAACCTTGAATACAAGTAGCATGATATGTTTACGGTTTGTAGTGATACACTCTCGTAATCATATGTAGAGTTTGACCATTGTCCGAATTGTTTCTTAGTGACGCATGACAATTGCATTGATTAGCCTATTTAAAACTTAATGCTCCTAGGAATTGAACTTGATTAGCGCAAGGCGTTAGGTTATTCTTTAGGTAGGATTCACATACGCAGCCCTAATGTGTGTGTTAATGAACTTGAGAAATTAATAGATTATCTTGCTTTCTTGATTCTCTAGGCTTTTGATAACACAAGAGATTAAATCGTAATTCTAATCATATATGCAAGCACATGTCTAAGATTGAAGATGAATTCCTTGACCAATATCTCTCTCCATTAATTATTTTCTACAACTTATTTGCTTTTAATTTGCTTTTATTGCTTACTTAAAAATTCAGAAATCCCCCCAATTGGTTACTTTAAGAAATTGATTACGAAATAACTACAATCGCCTCCTGTGGAAACGAACTCTTTCTTATCACATACTTTAGGAAAGTGAAATTATTTTTGACGATCTGACAAACGATCAAGACTCTATGGGTATTCCTCTTTGGTTGACTACAGCAGTGTGTTCTCGAGATCATCCTCCGGTCTCTATTCTGTACCGCCGAGTTAGCCTCGTCCTGCTGATTCTCTAGCTCCGCGCTTTGGAGGATCTTCTCTTAATTGCTGGTTCTCTTGGGCTAGTAAGGCCACCGCGTCCGCGTATGTCCGCGATTCCGTTTTAGTTCTTCTAATTGCGCCAAAACCTGCTGCAGACTGGTTTGATGCTTGATTTGTTCCTATCTGAACCTGAGCTTGTCCCTCGGGGGCCGCGGTGTTGATTTCCCCTGCTATCTGTCTACCCGGCTCGATCATTTCGTAGGATCCTGCATGCAGTTGTTCGTTTTGTTCATTAGTCTGCGCGGCATTAGTAGGGAGGGTTCTGGATTCTGCCGATTCTCTCTACTGCTTCTCGAGGTTCAGTAGGCCTGGTTGTAGCTGTCACTTTGGAGGCGACCACTTGAGAAGTTCCTTCGGTAGGTGTAGCACTTTTTTCGCGGCCTTCTTTTGCTTCCATTGCGATGATGCCCGCATCTGAAAGGAATGTGCTTTCCGCTCCATTCTGTGCCTTGTCCCCGGCTGCGAGTCCCGCGCCCTTTTGTTTGCTCCTTGTTACTACCGGCGTAGTCCTATGTGCCTCTTTTGAAGGTACCTTTGTCTTTCCGGCATCTTTGTTCCTTTCCATTGCAATACTCTGCGAGAGAACATGGAGGTAAACCGAGACAAAAAGTCCACGGGTTAGTTTGTTAGTTCAAACTTGATTTCATAAGCTCGATTTCTAGTGGCAATGAGTGTACTCGGGCATTAGTTTGGCGAACAATACGAAAAACATAGACGGATGCGGATTTAACCGGGATAAGGTCCATGGGTTGTTGTTTGCAAAAAGTCCAAATCTATTGGTCGAAATTATGTTTGAAATATCAGTTAAAACACAGATCTGTTGGTTTAAAGGTCACACAATGCCCAGATCTGTTGGTAGAAAATACAATAGACATAAATATGTGCGAAAAATAGCCCCCAAACTCGAATCTGCTAGTTAAAAATCGTAAAAGACCCGGTCTGTGTTAGGCGGCCACAAAGAATACAAATACATGCGAAAAATAAGTTTAAACAGAGATCTGTCTCGTTCTAAGTAAAACTTTTGAGGTAGAGGCTATAAAGTCACGAGGAAAGATAAATCTTTTTACCGACAACGTCCTGTTTCTAGCGCCATATTGTGAACACGAGAAATCGGGTAAGCATCCACGTGTTCACAAACAATCTCAACATGAATTGAATACACGCATTAAAATGTGAATAAGTATAATATGCCTAGGTAGATGATGATTCACTGATTCCAAACCCCGCGGGTTTGTCATGATCTCCTCAACATCCAAAATGATAGATCTAAGATGTAAACACATAAATAAAGCTATAAGAATGCTAAATGTAAAGGAGACGATGGTTTACGTGGTTCGACACTAAGGCCTACGTCCACGGATCCGGGGATATTCACTATAAAGTAAACTGATTTACAAAAGTAATCACAAGATCTTTGGTATTCATCAACCTCATAGGTTGATACTCATACTTTCTCACTATTCTCTCTCTCCTATTCCTTAGTTCTACTCTCGATCCCCCTTTTATGTGGAAGGGGTGTTCATATATATAGCTAAATCAAGTGGGTCCACTTTGACAAAGAGCTCGTTGAGACCTTATCTTCTTGTGCTCTGTGCATGGTCCGCGGACTTCCTGTCACTCATGGCTTCTACAATACCCACGCTCATTACGGCGGCCTATCCTTGCTTTCTTCGTGGGTCGTCTGACACGTGCCCTCTGAGCAGCATTAAATGCGAGTGGTTGGGCCTATCCAGTCCGTGCCAGGCGGTGTCAGTCCTCCCTTGTCACGTCTGTGTCAGTTGGACTATCCCCAACCGTTGATTACATCTTACCTCGTGATGGGGTAGATTAACTCATTGGTGTTGCGCGGGATTATCTACCTTGGATGCTCCCCCATCTTCGACCGTTGGTCTTGACAGATGGCACGTCGTCTAGATGCCATGGATGCCCCTACGTGTCATCCCTCTTTATGACATGGCCTCCACGTGGGTTCTGCTAGTACACGTGGCGATGGAGATAAATAAGTGTACTTACAGACACAAACCTGCAGAGGAGTTGATCTTGGTTGTGAAGTAATCTCTTGTGCTTTCACTAGTCCAGAAAGGATTTACAAACGAAATCTGTTATAAAACATGATTTATCACGGTTTTTATATGTTATTCGAACCGTTATTTATTTGGTGTGACTCTTTATAAATGACAAATATAGAACGTTATTAAGTACGACAACTAAAATTTGTGATTTAAAATCACGTACGGGATATGTTGTTAAATATCACGGTTATTATGTGTTACATACAATAACAGCTGATTTATGTCATAAAAGAATCACGATTTCTACATGTGAAATATAATAATGGTTCATGTATGCTATTAAAAAAAAAGCACGGTTATTATCTGTTATAATTGGAGGTATTTTAATTTAAAAAAAATTGCAAATTCTAATGAGAATATTCCGCTTTTTTGTTTGGCTACTGAATCTGATTTTGGTATTCAGAATCTGAAATCTGTTCGGACTTATATTTGGTGTGTCAGAAATTAGTTCAGATTCAAAATAAAATATAAAATAAAAATTAATTGAGATGTGAAACAAAATTGTTATTCCAAAAACTAACTTTCTTAATTATTATTATTTCTTTAAAGAAAATAGAATATTCGAATACAAATTGGAAGACGTCCAAGCAACCCCTAATGACATATTGAAAATTAAAAAAAAAAAGTAATCAATCTACTGCCTCTACCACTCCAACTTGATCGCTCTCCTGCCATTGGAAGCACGCAGTCGTAATTGTCATCAATCATCGTCATCAATCAGCACCTTTGACATATGCAACTGCAACCGCCCTTTTCCTTAAGTTCCTCAAAAAGCAAAGACTAAACGACGAGGGTACTACTAGCATCCCAATATCCTGTATATGTAACAAACAAGACCAAGTTACTTTAAGAAATCATGATAGTACCACACATTAGAGATTTGATCATGTACTCCAATGTTATTTTTCTATCTTTCAGCATCCATCTGTGCTTTCAAAGCTTCGTTTTTATGCTTCTCTTTCAGCGCATTATGCTTCTCTTCTTGCAACTTGGCCCTCATAAACTCAGAAGCAAGAAATTGAGATTTAGAAACACCAACACCCAATCTGCGTATGTAACCCTTTTAATCAGCGCCAAATATCTAGCCATATATATGAAGCAATTCATATTCATTGAAATTCAGCTAAACAATTAATGTAACACAATGGAAAATTTTAGACTACTATGCAGATGGAAAGTCACCGACAGTTAACAAGACTGCAGTAAAAGTATACACATAAAGTGAAACTTCAGTTATTAATTTTTTTTCCAATACGAGCACTTATGTCTTCAAAGCATATGTTATCACGAGTTCCAAGACTACTACTTTAAAGCTAATGAAGTCTACATAGTGGTCTTGGTCTTTGGCTACTTGGCAGAATTACTACTAAAACATAAATAAGACAAGTTCTACCGATGCGAAAGTAAGATTGCGGGCAATGTGATTACGAGAGATTGCAAACCAAATCAGTAAGAATTATTGTAAGAGAGCAACGTAAACACTATCACCATCCAATATGAAAATTCAAGAAGCAAAAAGACTCATGTAACAACAACTTCACCACTAACCTTGGTAACAACGTCAAGTGCCCAAACACTTTATTTGAAGGATCCTTAACATATGCCTCCTTGAACACATCAAGAGAATCCAGCTAAAGTCGAGACTAAGCGACATCATCAATATCAATAAATAACATTAAACAAAACAGGAGAACTTAATAGTTTTGCAGCTGCCAGTGATTTAGAAGATGAGGGAGTATCATCCGGGGTGAATTTACATAACTTCAGAAACACGTCTGGTCTATATATCTCACCAGTCGGACTTTCCTTTTCCTGTGACAACACAATGTATCAAATACTTGCACAATTTTGCACCAAAAGACGACAACAATGAGACATAATAAAGAAGAGTGCATCAAAATTCCATTCGCTGCTTAGATAAGTAATTATTCTATAGCATCACGTCTATATAATCTAACTAGCTGGGTTTCTTCAGTTAATATTGTACATTAAAAACCAAGTGTACATTATATAATCCAACGAAGCTAGCATAATAAAGGACTCTCAAAGCATACCAAAAAATTCATATGCTAACTATCCAATTAATGAAACAAATGAAATAACATAAGAATAATGGCTCAAAAATGCTATATAGTGTTAAAGAATTTACAGAGACAAAGATTATTGACCAGGATTTTTTTTAAACTAAAATAGCTCATAAAAGTCTACAACTATGGGGTTAATGCCACCCAGTATACGATAATCAAATCTAATCAAATCTAAATACCATTTAAAACTAGATGACCGTTGCCACGGTGGGACGGCCGACCGACCGAAAAAATTGACGCAAAATTAAATTTTTGCCTTACAATTTAGTTATACTATAATGGTATGGAATTAGATTTGTAGATTTGTAAAGCAAAATTATAAAACAAAGATATGACAAGCAAATCCGATCACCCATACAAAAAAACGGCTAAACGATACGGCTTTGCAATAAAAAGCATCAACATCGGCTCCCAGCACCACGAAAGACGGTGAGAATGAATTTGGATTTTCGCAGTCAGGGAGATACCAATGTAAACAAAGGATTCTCTTAGTATTGTGCACTAGAAAAGAAGAGAAAGAAAGTGAATGACGTGGCATCGTCAGCCATGTGTCGGCCAAAAGAATAAGCACATCATGGGACGTGGCTAATTCCTGGTCTCTTGATAAAACAAAAGAAAATTCTCATTCTTTAAACAAGCAGCAGCAAATCTCGTTTTGTGGGGGTTGGTATGGTCGAGTTGAATGGGTTATTTGAGAGTTGATACAAATGAGGAAAGAGTTGAGCTTGATGTTGTTGAGAATCAGCGATCAATGGTGATGCGGAGAACAGAAGAGGTTGGTGTTGGTTGCCATATTAGCTGATAGTTTGCGAATTCAGGAAACAATGGCAACTGCAATAAGCAATTGAATCTCGGGGTTTTGTATGAACTGAAGTTGGGTTTGATTTGAAGATGTGAATGGTAGAGAATGGTTAAGGCGAGAATTGATGATTATATGAGAATCAAATAGATAGGGTATTGACTGTACTTGATTGGGGTTTTAAGGTGCTTAGATTTTATTTTATGCGATGGATTTGAAGACTTCTTCCAACAAAGAACGGTGGAATTGAATTAAGGGTTTTGATGTAATCTGAAGACGGGTTTGTATGGGTGCAGAAATGATACGTCTTATTCCAACATTTTATTAGCCATCAACGGATTTCAATGGTTTGTATGGAAGCGATAAAAGTCAAGTTCTTGTGGGTGAATGGGATTTATTGATTTATCGATTTGCAGTTGAAATTGGGTGTGGTCTCGATGATAGGAATAGATGCTGGTGATGAATTGAGGTTTGCATGGTAGATTACAACAACTGGTGGTGTAGGAGATGGGGTTGGCTTATTCTTGGCGTTGATTAATGTTCTCAAGGATTTCAAATGGGTTCGATTTGGAATGCAATGACATGGATGATGAATCAATTGAATTTGGGGATTGTGGTAATCTGGAATTAGATATAAGCATCAGAACTTGAAGTCTTCCATGGGGTGTTGGTTCAATTGGATTTGTTGGGGGTTTTGGCCGGAATGTTATTATTTACAGGGAAGAACTAATGGTTGTAGACGAAATGAACTAATGAAGATTTAGGGTGTGAAATTGATGAAGATGAAACTGGATTTCGATTTCGAGGAAGAAGAAAGGATTCGAGAGAGATTTCTGCTGCTGTTCGTTTTGGTAGAAAGAATAGATTAGATAATGGGAAGAAGAAGAAAAGAAGAAGGGAGGAAAAAAATGAAAATTTTGGAGGTGGCCGGGATTCGACCCCAAGACCTCTAAATTTATTCCGCTTTTTTGTGCTTTTTATTTTGCAAAAATGTCCTCTAACTTTGTAATTATTTACGTCTGTTTAAAGAAGAAAAAAAATCAAGGAAGGACAATGTCGTCCTTTCATCGTTGAACCAAATCCAATCTTTTGTGTCTAATTGGAAAAAAATGTCACGCTTCACATTGACACAAAGTCACCATATATAGGGTCCTCCCTCGCTTCGCTCGGTCGGCCCAATTATAAAACTATAACACAATCCTATGTAGCCAGGTTCAGATTCAATCAAATATGGTCAGAATTGAAACATAGCTTCTTTTCAATCACAGAATTGAAACATAGCTTCTTTTCAATCAAAAGTTATTAAGCTAGACACAAGCATAGGATTATATTATAATTCAACTATAGCAATCATGTGTAACCTAATTTCAGATTCATTAAAAAATAGTCTGATTTGAAACAGATGCATCTTTTCGAACAAAATACATAAGTTACTTAGCAATAAACCATCAAAAGATTATTAAAACACTAATACAATCCTACGTAACCCGGCCAAGTTCAGATTCAATCAAAGAATATGACTCATGCATCTTAACAATCAAAAATCATAAGTTATTAAGCTATATATAAGAATAAAACAGATACCTTGGATGTTTTTGATCTCTGAACTAATAATCCCCCCAAAGAAATATATCCCTTCACATCTCTGAATTGATTTTAGGGTTGAACTTATAGTTGTTCCAAAACACCAAGCGGGAATAATCCCCCAAAAAAAGGAATTAATTTTGATTTCATCCCGCCCAAAATGAATTGTTAGGGTTCAAATCGAAAAAAATTGACCGAGATTATTACCACTAGATGTTCTTCTTCCATTCCCTTCTCAATAGATTTTTGTTTACATAGATTTTCATCCCACGGCGATGCAGAAATATTTCCAAAATTGCAGACCAAATCTTCTCTTAATAACCCCTAATTTTCTGCCAAAATATCAGATGGAGAAGAATTTTTCAATTTATAGATAGGGATGAAGCGAGAAGAATCGCCGGATCTAGACTAGGGAGAAAACTCCCTTTTACATCGTTGACATCAAAACACACGCGTCTTTGCCCCTTCCTCTTTCCTTTTTTTAATATGGAAACATTATTCCCTTATTTAAATAGTAGGTGTACACGCCACAACTCATTAGTTTTAAGCAGCTTTGACTAATTGACTAAGGTTGACCAACACAAATGGGTTGACCGATACCAATAAAAAATGTAAAGCTTGGTTGGTTAAAATTATTTTGTGAGTGTAATAAAATAAAATTATATTGCTACACCGACACAAATTTAATTAAAATTAGAAATTATTTTTTAGTCGTTGCAATAATTCCCTGTCTCGCTCGTTATCAGGTCGATCTCTAGTTATATGGCATGTTGCGACCATAGGGGTAATTGTCGAGTTTCGCTCGTAAGTATGAAGAAATCGGAAATTCATCATTTCGGATTGAGAAGATTTAAATTTGATTAAAATTAGAAATTAGAGTTACATAATATTTTTTAGTCATTGCGATAACTCCCGATCTCGCTCTTTATCATGTCGATCTCTAGTTACATAGCTAATTGCATCCATATGGGTAATTATCGAGTTTCACTCATAATTATGAAAAAATCGGAAATTCATCATTTCGAATTGAGAAGATTTATGTCAAAATATAATTACATAATCAAGACTCGACACTTCAGTCGAAAATTTGACCGAGTTGGAACGAGTTCGGGCAAAACTGATGAAACTGGAACTTCATCATTTCGAATTGAAATGATTTATGTCAAAATTTAGTTACGTAATCAAAACTCGACAATTCAGTCGAAGATTTAATCAAGTTGGAACAAGTCCGAGCAATACTAAAGAACCATGAACTTCATAATTTCGTATTGAGAAGATTAGCGTCAAAATATAATTCCATAATCAAGACTCGACACTTCAGTTGAAAATTTGACCGAAGTTGGAACAAGTTTGAGAAAAACTAAAGAAACTAGAACTTCATCATTTCGAATTCAAGTGAAGAGTCGACACTTCAATTAAAAATTTGACCGATTCGAACAAAACTAAATAAACCAGAACTTGAATTGAAATGATTTTCGGACAGAGGGAATTTGCAATTTGCATCAGTTGTGTAATTATAATAAAAATTCCCTTACACAAATGTAATAAATACAAAAAATAAAAAGGATTAAACTCAAATTAATTGCAACTTAATATTTTTATCATAATTGAATATCTGAATGAAAAGGATTAATTTCAGCTAAGACCCAAGGTAAAAAATTCAAGAAGTACATTAGGAAAAATTTCAAAGTAACATTTTTATCATAATGAAAAATTCCACTCAAAATCCAGTACAAATAAATTTAATCACGAGCCACTGTTGGGACACTTACTGGTGTTGAACTTCCACCTCTCCTAAATCTGTCTTATGCTTAGGATCCACATACCAACCATACTATCAAGAGCATCCTACAAAAGGAAATTACGGATACTACAAAAAACTGTGAATCCACGAGGCAAACAAGCAACAGTAGGAGCTAAGCTTCAGAGTCATCTTCTCTACAACACAACACGTGTTTAAATTAGAAGTGACAAAAATAAAGAAGCAGTGAAACCCATATACAAAGGAATTGAAACTTACTCAATATCGTCGTGTCTTCTTCTTCTTCCAAGTTATAATTTTCTCGGGTAGTTAGGTCTCTTGAGGGAAAAAAACAGACGGCGGGTGAAAGAGATAAACTCAGAACTCCTCTTTTGGTTCTTGGGTTTTGGGGTTTGCTAGAATGGAACTGATATGGCTCCATAGACTTATGGCAAGTAAGCCGGTGTCTATGATAAGCCAGTGGTTAGCCAATTTTATGGTGCGCAACAAAATATTAGTGGGGGCATATTAAAACTTACAATATCCTACAGATTTGTTCCGTGATTTAATGGTTCTTAAAAAATCACACACCAACAAATTTGTCACACTTGAAAACAACAGTTTTTTTGCGTTAAATGATGGGTCCCATTATTTTTATATTATATGACATAATTTATGTGTAATACCCCAATCACGCAACTAATCTGTCATTTAAAAACGTGATTTACAGCCCTTTCTGGACTAGTGTTTGGACCTGCAATTTGGTTACTTTTAGATATGTGGATATCTACTCTGTGGTTAATAACTGGATATGCAGATCATCGTAAGGAGTACTAGGTATCACCTGACCCTACGTCCAGGGCTCAACCTTTGTGTGGTAGAGGATTTTAGGGTTTCTTGAGCTAGGGCCTTGGTCAGGTGGTTATATTAAGGTTAAAGGTTAAACTTAGCAAGGAAGTTTAGTTTTTGTTTGGCATAAGTGTTAGCTCGAGCCTAGGCTCTCCTATACTTCAACCTAAATTAGACATTCGATCAAATTTATTAGGTGTATTCTATAAAATAATCACAAAATTGGTCAAAAAGACCAAAACAGAAAATTCCTGGGTGAAATAGATTCTTAGCTTTAGATACTGTTTATATAGCCAAAAAGGATAAAAATACCGTTCATTTGGCCAAAATGGATATTTGACCCAGAATATTTTTTTTTATTAAC